>CM031236.1:552905898-554105898 GCA_018340775.1 Taxus wallichiana var. yunnanensis
ATCACAAAACAGATTGTATTTCACCAAGAGTTCACATGGTACATCATCAGTGTGCAAGAGGCAAGAAAATGCCATTACAGAGCCAAGAGAGGAGGCTTAGACTCCACATTCTACCCTAAGGAAGAAAGAGAGAGGGGGCAGGAGAGAAAACATTGACCAACCCTTGAAATATGCTCCTCATTTACAATATATAGAAGAAAGAGAGGAGGAGAAAGGGAATAATTCGAATCCTGCTTCAACCACCCTAGTGGTGCATTGAATTCACCTACTCCAACCACCCAAGAAAACATTAAAATTCTCCTACAACAACAATGGGTTTCACTACAAAACCCATGCCTCCATGTGTTGTTCCTTACTGGGCAAGAAAGGAGGCTCATTCTTCATCATGACGGTAGGTGGGAGACTTGACACCTCAAAATGGCAGATCGAAACATAATGGTGGTGGGTGCGAAGTTGACATCGATAACTTTCCAAAAAGTCCTCTCCCACTCAAATCTGATCTTCCAGTCGAAAGATATGGCTTCTTGAAGGTACTTCAATTTGGGGTCTATTCGTGAAAGGTCCACGTGGCAGCCCCACGCATGTTGAAGATTCATTCCCTTCCTTCACTTTTGAAATTGCGCCAAAGAGACACATGGAGTCATCCGCGAGCCAGCTCTATCTCCTTTGTCATCCGCCTAAGTCTCTTGATTAGCGGAGATGTTATGCCTACCCCGAGACACGTGGAGGCTTCGCACTCATTTGGAAACCGCCCTGCATTTTAATTTTGAAGTTGCGTGGATGAGACACGTGGAGGCCTCCGTAGGATTTTGGACTTTTCAACGGTCGCCTTACCTTTTTGGACTCTGACCACGTGGCGGGTTGGCACTCATTTAGGGACTGCCTTTTGGGTCACGCCTTTGAAATGCGCCAAAGAGACTTGTGGCAGCTTCCGCAACTGTTCTATTTCTTTATGTTTTGGCTAAGTCCCTTTTGTTTGGCGGGGCCATATGTCTGACCCTAGACACATGGAGAGTTGGCACTCATTTGAGTCTCTCGCTTTGGGTCTCACTTCAAGTTGCATCGATGAGGCACGTGGAGGCTTCCACCGACCCTCTTATACTTAGTCGATTAAATAGCCGGCTCTGTCCCTTTTCCAGACTAGGACGCGTGGAAGCTTCATGCACATTTGGGAACCCACTCTAGATTTTAACCTTGAAGTTGTTCCGAGTTCACGCGTGGCTCCTTCCGCTGTCCTGGACTCTTCAATGGCCGACTCTATCTTCTTTTTCACTCTAACCACGTGGCGAGACTGCGCTTGTTTAAAGACTACCCCTTGGGCTTGACCTTTGGAGTTGCACCAAACGGACACTTAGCACCTTCTCGCAGCCTTCGCAACTTTACATTTGGTGAAAAGACTTCTCTAGCCCCATGGCTCCGCACAACTTTGCGACTTTGCACTTGGTGAAAAAACCTTAGCAGGCTTGTGGTCCCGCACTTGAAAACTACGCCATTTTGTGAAAAGTGCAAAAGTTCCAAAATGCCCCGCAGACCCGCCGGCCCGCATTTACACTTGGGCAAAATTTCCTTTGTGGCCCCGCATATTCACTTTAGCAAAAGAAAACCTTCTCGGGCCCACAATTATAACTTGTTCCTTTTGCGAAAAGTGTAAAAATGCCAAAATATCTCTCACCGCCCCATAATCTTCCCATTTGGCAAAAAGTCTTCCCAAGCCCATCTAGCCCGCATTTGGCAAAATATCCTTCCCAGGCCCGTCGGCCCGCCATTTGCAAAATATGAGTTAGAAGGACTTCTTTATATTTCTAGAAAGGGGAAGAAATTTCCTATCTGATGGAAATGCTTTCAGGGGACCTTAAGTGCTTAAAATATATAAAAAATCAGATTGAAGCACCAAAAGGGGAAAAATGGTGTTAGTTGACCAAAAATAAGTGTGAGCTTATTTTGGTCAACAGAATTACTTAACTAAAATTCACATTTAATAACTACTATGAAAAAATGGAGATACCTTCATTTCTTCTAATATAACAACAAGACAAAAGGCTTATAGTAGTAAAATAGGTGAACTTAACAATCTATTTAAACTTCTCAACTCTTCTTTTCAACATACATGATACCTACAAGCATCCCTTCCAAAACCCAAGCCTTCAATATGCTTCTACAAGAATACAAGCCTACCATATATCTTTCATTTTGCAATGTTTGTAAACAAATACATAGGCTGGAATAAAAGCTTCTTTTATCATGCAAAAGTCGACATTACCATACAACAAGATTTCTTCTCAAAGGATCAAAACATAATTAACTCATTCATTTGACAATGTTTACACCACATTCACAAAAGTAATAATAGGAAAACTTTACAACATGATGGATTAGGATTTCAACATGCTCTAAAGCAAGAATAAAGGACATTACAACAAGAAGACAACAAGCTTACAAAAGTACCAACATTCCTTCACAAAGAGGATAGCTCAACTCAACTCATACAATGTAAAATACAATATTTACCCCAAGATATGAACCCTTTACAATGGTTATTACATCATTTCAAAAACCAATAAAATCCAAGTGGAGAAGCCTCCCCCAAAGAAGGGGAACAACATGTCAAAATCTATAATTTTCTTCATCAAGATTCAAGTTAAATTTGCATGTTCTTTATGCCAAAATGATCTTCATAGCAAAAGGATAAATGGCATGGTTACCTCCCAACCTATTGGCATCATTACATGTCATCTCCAATACATGGAGGACATGCTAGCCTCCCTCCAATCCCATGGGAGAGAGAGCATACATGCCTCAGTTTTACACAAGTGAAAAGGGAAGGGAAAACATACATACAAACACACTTTCACACATACACCAAAACAAAATCAAACAACACATAAGGGAGAAGCTCCATGCTTTCCCCCAAAATGGGGAAGAGTGTTAAGAAATCCCATATGTATCCAAGTGGTGAATCCAACCATAGGAAACAAAATGTAAATCTCCAAGCACCCTCCTTATCTCTCCAAACACAAAATCCCTCCTTATCTCTCCAACCCATGCACCAAGCCTCCTCCTTGGAAGGATTTTCAAACCATGATGATTTCCTTGCCAAGGATGGGGAAATAAGTTCAAACCATATGAAAATATTTCCCACATCAAACCATATGAGGGATGAATAAGAAACCCATCATGTCTCGCTCATCAAGCCTTGTAGTGAGAGTGGTATTCCTCCCTCTTCTCCAACACTCAAAAATCCATCACAAGCATGATGGATGGAGAAAAAATACAACAACAAAGATTCACAACATACCAAAAATCCAACATACAACAACAATGCAACAAAACACCATTTTCATTTCCTAAACATAAGATATTTTCCATAAGCAAAAATAGAGTAGAAGAAAAAGGAGGCATATGTTAAACAAACTCTACAAATCTCTAATCAATCCACAATCCAAGCTACAAGCACCACAAGCACACCCAAAATATCCAACTCCCAAAAAGCAAGAATGACCAAAGAGTCCCAACCCCTCTCCATGAGGGAATATTAAAAGAAAACCAATAAAATTTTCCCCAAATGAGAGACTAACATGTGTCACCCTTCTCAACTCCCCACACAAATATTTCAAAAACAAAAACAAGAATAAAAATACTCTCATTTTGGAGGTAAACTCCAAATTACCCAAAATGTGATTAAAACCAAAACCTCTACAACTTTTAATAAACACAAAACCAACTCACTTACAATAAAATGATGTGTGAGGGGTCAAATGGGAGGGAAACTCCCAATTGGCCTTAAAGAAACCCCCTACCCATAGGTAGGGTTCAAGGGTCCTTTTCCATGATAGGGAAGCTCCCAAAATGAAAAGTGATCACCAAAATTGCCACTTTTAGCCCAAATCCGAGTTTGGGCTAAATGGCACAAGAGTTGAGGTGGTGGGGCCCACCCAAGTGGCACTTAGGTGGTCCCATGCCTCAAACAACACACTTAATTAACATTAAACACAAATTAGCACAAGTAGGGACCACTAGGTCCCTAAATTAGCACATACAAGACTACATAAATAACTAATAATAAAATTACAATAAGGGGGTCACCATGGTGCCCAAACACGACATAACAAAAAATAAGGCTTCACACAACAAACATGGCTAGGACTTAGCCCATTCGGCCGCTTGTGCAAACCCAAAGTGTAGCTTTGAAACCCATGTTCTCATGTGCCCTATAATCTACACACTCAATGTAAACATTAAACATACCTGCCTAATAAAATATAACAATTAAAAATTCTTGATAAATCATGCATGAATAAATCACACTAACTATACCAAATAATGTCAGTATGAAATGACTAATGCTAATCATATACATCCATACTAACTCAAAATATATTAATCATCGAAGCAACATCTAAAGCGACATCGATTAGTCATTTTAAATCCAAATGATAACCAAGTATATAACGAAACCATAAGTAAATCCATCACATGTGAAATGAAGTCAACTATAACATAATATGCTGATATCCAAAATCATAACATGCAAGAGCTAAGAAATAACCACAATACTAGCTTGGTGTTATGCACCCAAATCACACAAGTGTCATCAAACGAACCATAATAAAACATATAGTAATAAAATGATGTTAAAATCCATGTCCATCATCAATAGAATTAATGATTCATCAAAGAAAATATGGTAGGAAGAGGTGGGCACTACATCCCCCTCTTCTAAAATTAGACTTCCTCCTAGAAGTCACTGGAAGAGATAAGGATATCAAGCCCTCAATGGTGTAACATCCTCCCATGTAGCTGATGTCTCATCATATCTTTCCCACCTGCAATCTAACTGGTCCAAGACTCGCCCACAAAGAGCTAACCTCTTGTGGTCCAAGATGCACATGGCATCGAGTCTCCATTGTCCTATCCTCCACCTCGTAATGTCGACTCAATCCAATACATGAGAAATATCAGGCACATATCTACAAAATACTGAAACATGAAACACATCGTAGGCCCGTGAAAGGTGTGGTGGAAAACCTAAGTGGTAGGTAACTGGACCTATGACCTCTAAGATATCAAATGGCCCCACAAAATGAGGTGAAATCTTAGAACCCTTTCCATAGTGGATTGGGTTCTTATATGGATGAACCCTCAAGAAGACTTTTGTCACCCACTATAAAGTGACGATCAATCATTTTGGTGTCTGCATACTCCTTTTTGCATGCTCTAGCCTACTCAAGATGTTTTCTAATCAATATAACCTGTTGTTCCAAGTCCTAAAGGTAAGCTGGCCCAAGTACAATCATGTCATCTAGAAATTCCCAACTCAAAGGTTTCCTGCAAGCTCGTCCATAAAAATCCTAATAGGGATCCATACCCATAGAATTTTGATAGTTGTTTTATACAAACTCAACCAGGTGTAGATAATCCTCCCACTTATTTTTGGTCCATCACATACATCCTCAACATGTCCTCAAATACCTTATTAACCCTCTCAATCTTCCCATCTATCTCTGGGTGATATTTTGAACTGACAATAATATGTGTTCCGAGATCAACCTGAAAGGAAGTCCAGAAATCGAAGTGTAAATGGTGTCCCTGTCATTAATGATGGTCTTCAGAATCCCATGTAGTCCGATAATGGCCTCCATAAACACTTTGGTGATGGCTTGAGAATTATAGGTGACCTTGGTCGACGAGAAATGCACAACCTTGGTCAACTTATCCACATTGACCATAATGGCATCATGATGATAAGAAGACATAGGGAGTCCGATAATGAAATCCATGAAGATAACATTTAATTTCCACTCAGGAATATCATGAGGATATAAGAGTCTCAAGGGATGAGAAATGTTTGGCCTTAACCCTATGACACTCAAGACAATGATATACAAAATCTCCTATATCCCGTTCAAGACCATGCCAATAATATAAATGTTATGTATATCTACCCCCTGGGTAAATATAGACAAAAACATAAAGGAAATATGTCAGAGAGGTCCAAAACTCGACAGAAAGGAAATATGTCAGAGAGGTACAAAACCCCGACACAAAGGAAATATGTCAGAGAGGTCCAAAAACCCAACACAAAGGAAATATGTCGGAGAGGTCCAAAACCCGACACAAAGGAAATATGTCAGAGAGGTCCAAAACTCGACACAAAGGAAATATGTCAGAGAGGTCCAAAACCGACACAAAGGAAATATGTCGGAGAGTTCCAAAACCCGACACAAAGGAAATATGTTGGAGAGGTCCAAAACCCGACACAAAGGAAATATGTTAGAGAGGTCCAAAAACCCGACACAAAGGAAATATGTCGGAGAGGTCCAAAAACCCAACACAAAGGAAATATGTCAAAGAGGTCCAAAACCCGACACAAAGGATTTTGGGTTTCGGGTTTCAGAAACATGAGACATGAAGCATGAAAATCGCAAGGCATGTCCCGATGCTTGGGAGTTCGAAACCCGAAACACTACCTAGGCAAATCGGGTTTTGGAGTCGGGAAAGCATGGGGCGAAAACATGTTGAGGCACCCTCCAAACCCGATGCAAATGCAAAGGAGAACCCCGAACCCGACTGGAAACAGACCCTGACTTGGGGAATATTCAAATGGCCATAACTTTTCACAGGGAGCTCGGATTCATGCAAGGTTGGACTTTTTGGAAAGCTCTCGGTGTCCTCTACCCAACTATGACTGGATATCTTTATTTGGGTGAGAACAAGTTCTTCAAAAATTCAAAATACAGCTCGCCATTTTTTGGGTTTGCTAGGGTTCTCACCTACCGCCATAATGAGATGAATTAAATGTAGTCTGGAGGTGGTTGGGGTAGATTTCGAATTCCTCTCTTCTCCCTCTCTTTTTCTTCCTATAAATTATAAGGAGGGGCTTCTTTATAAAGGTTGGACATTCTTGTTTTGCCCCTCCCTTCTTCTCTTCAAAGAAGTGGATTTGTGGAGTTCAGACCTCCCATTCAAATTGTAATGCATGTTGTGCCTCTTGGCCATTGTAATGGATTGTGTCAATATTTGGAGCAATAAAAACTAAGTTTGTGGATGATTTCAACCCTCTCTTGTATTCATTGCATTCAAATGATCTCCCATTGCATTCTTGGTTACCTGTGCATGTTTATTGTATTGCATTTTTATGGTTTGTGTTTATTGGAAAAATAGTTGTTCATCATTCCTTTGGTGCATCACCTTGGTTAGATTAGGTTTATTTTCTTACATTTTCTCAACCATGTCTCCTTGGCAAGTTAGATTAGGTTTTAGAGTAGACCCTCTGCATTTTTATGTGTGCATCTGAACAGAGGAATAGGAACCGGCCTTCATCTAGAGAGTTTTCCCAATTCGCAAGGTCCCACACTTGGGGAAAGCTCCATGTTATGCAATCACACTGAGAGTCTCAACCCATCGCGTTGCAGACATTCAAGGGTGCTATGATTCGCCATCAACAATAACTCCCTCGATTAGCGTACATCTTCTTCACTCCTAGATGTGTTGCATATGGGGCTTCATGAGCCTCTAAAAGAATGAATATACGAAGATCACATGTCTTAGGCTCATAAATGTGCCTCTGAAACCGAAGTAGACTATTTACCTCTAAAACACACCCTAAATATCTCGCCCTCCGAAGAAACATTTGACTCAAACATCTACTTAACACCCTTATAGAATCTATCTCTTGGGAGGTGCTAAAGAATCCTACCTCTCAGATCTAACTGTAATTTCATGGAAGTAATCACATGTTATAGTCTACTAAGTGCATCTACAATGACATTATCCTTTCCTTTTATATACTGAACCTCCATGTCATACTCACATAAGATCTCCATCCAATGTTGTTGGTGAGCATTGAGGTTTGGTTTTGAGAAGATATGTTGAAGCCTACGATGATTTATCCTCAAAATAAATGGCCTACCCAAAAGGAAATGACACCTACACACTAGAGCGTGAACAGCTACTACAAGCTCTAAGTTATGAGTAGGATAGTTAAGCTCATAATCCTTGAGCTTACATGACTCAAAAGTAATAACCTGATGCTCCTGAATAAGAACTACTCCCAAACCCTTTAGTAAAGCATCACCCAAAGCACAAACTCCTCTGTCAGATCTAGAACTACCAAGATAGGCACCATGGTTAATCTCTCTTTTAGCAACTAAAAATCCTATTCACACTTCTCTAACCAATCAAATTTCTTCCATTTCCACTAAAGGGGAGTAATAGGATGTGCAATCCTAGAAAAGTCTTATACAAACCTACGGTAATACCCTACTAATCCCATGAAACTCCTCACCTCAGTAACTGATGTGGGTGTTGACTAGTCAAGAATATCTCGTATCTTAGAGGGATCTACCGAGATACCCTCTCCTAAAATGATGTGACCCAAGTACCGAATCTTTGTTTGAAAGAAGCTAACCAAACAACTTCTTCTCTCTCAAAACCTATAGTACCTGTCTCAAATTCTCCTCGTGTTCCTCCTCGGAATGAGAATAAACCATATATCATCTAGGAACACCAAGAAAAATCGATCCAAAAAGGTCTTGAAAATACCATTCATGAGGATCATGAAGATAGTTGGGAATTGGTCAAGCCAAAAGGTACAACAATGAACTCATAATTCCCATATCGAGTGTGAAAATTTGTCTTGTGAATATTTTCATCTTGTAATGTGTAATTGATGATATCCTGACTTGAGATCAATCTTGGAGAACACTCTGGCTCCCCTCATATGATTAAACAAGTCATCAATCCACGGAAGTGGATAACGGTTCTTAATTGTGACCTTGTTAAGCTGCCTGAAATCAACATAAATCCTAAGAGAACCATCCTTCTTCACAAAATAATTGATGCTCCCATGGGGACACACTAGGGAAAATAAGGCCCTTCTCCAACAACTCCTCTAGCTAAATCTTGAGCTCATGAAGCTCTGGAGTCGTCATCCGATAAGGTTCCCTAGAAATTGGTGTTGCTCCTAGTACTAAGTCTATAGTGAAATCCACCTCTCTATGGGGTGATAACCTAGGAATCTCACCTAGAAATACATCTACAAACTCCTTCAATATTGCATGCTCATCAATAGGTGAATTCTTGGAATTACTCCCGATCAATCAATTATCGTAATCGAAAACAACTGACAACCCTTGTGCATGCTATGCTTGAGTTTCTTAGATAAGATCATACACAAAGAGATAGGCCTCTAAATTCCGGAGATATCAACTAAGTTCCCAAGGTCATCCTGACACTTAATGATCTTCCTCTATAGTCTACTTTGGCCCGATGAGACTCAAGCCAATCCATTCCCGAACAACCTGTAGGAACCTAAAGGTAACACTCGAAGGTCCAAGGTAGTGGAGAATACTCCCAAATCAAGTACACAACTCTCCATGTAGGTATCTCATTGGGATTTTGGCCCCAAAGGCCAACTCAACCTACTAACTATCTCGGCTTCCTAGCCACCACTAGCCCACACTAGTCCACTACAGATGGAGATATAAATGAATTTGATGCTCCTAAATCAAAAAGAAATGAGATAGAAATACCCCTGATAGTACTTGTCTTGATAATTTTGGCATGATTCTCAACCCGGCGGTTATTTATTACTACATAGACATGATGGGCGCGTCCTACGTATCCCAATGTCTTCTCGAAGATAGGATCTCTTTGTCTATCAATGGTGGCGGGTTTGTGTGGACACATACGCACATAGTGATCAAGAGACCCACAAATGAAACATCCTACTGCACCTCTCTGAGAAGTGGTCCCTCATGTACTACGATGTACCGATCCCACTTGCACGACCCTAGTGGATCGCCGAGTCCAGTGGCTATACTACTGGGTGCCCCGCCTCCTATCTTTACCCCCACCAACACCTCCTTTAACTCCTCCTCTCCGCATGCTTTGATTCCGCCTAGCCCTCCGCTGCTAGTGGGCATGATGATGTGATTGTTGTTGTGTGTGTTGTGGAGGCCTCGATACTAACTATGGATGCCTAAATCCTCCTTTATGGGGTGATGTAGTACCCCGTGACCTCTCGATCCCGAAATGACGGTGTCTTCTCCCGATACTTACCCTTATTTCTATCTTTGTGCTCCTAAGCCATGTTCCCTTTCTTCTCATCCATGTACGCCTTATCTATGGCATTCTCAAGTGTCAAAGGAGATAAAATCCTAAATTCCCGACTATTTATGTATTTAGTCCTCGAATAAACCTATTAACTTGAAATTTCTCGTCCTGCAGATAATCCACATACTACAACAAATCCATAAATCTACTCTCATACTGTGCAACCGTGCTTAAGCCCTATCGTAGGTCATGGAACTCATCAATCCTCTTCTAAATGAATTTCTCAACCATGTAACGTGCTCTAAAGCACTCCTCAAATAGCTCCTAAGTCATCGTGTCTCTAGTTAGGTGGAGCTTCTACTCCTCATTCCTCCACCATACGTCTGTTGCATCACGAAGGAGGTGTATAACGAACCTAGACTTGACATTTATCTTGTATGAGTACAATAAAAAGCAACGATCGAGGCTATGGAGCCATGACTTGGTCCCAAATCCATCTAAGGTTCCACTGTAAGTAGGTTGTTGTAGGCAAAGGAGATCCCTAATCACATTGTTTGTGTCCCAATCGTGACGTTGATGCCCAACCATCCTCTCTACTGGAAAATGTGATGGTCCATCCTGAAATGGCCCCTTAAGGCTGTGAGAGTGTCTAAGATGATGTGAGGACACTCTTTGATGGTGAACGGAAGGGCTACGGGACCTCTCCCGTCTCTGAGTGTATTGTTGACGTGGCTTTGAATGTGTGCCCTTGTCTAGCGGTGTATCCTCTCCCTAACGAACATCCTCCTCTCGTCACTCATGCCGCATCGGAAGACGTTGTTGCACGACACCTATCAACTAATGAAGCGACTCTAAGATCTGCGGTCCAAGCTTAGGGGCACGTGACTCAGGCGTAGTCGATCTAAATCCCAATTCCCTAATGAATCGGAGTCTTTCGTGTGTCATCCCGTATACGAAATGAAATGGTAGGTTATTAAGTTGTGAAGGTAGCAAAAATGGTTTTATTTATTTTTTTAAATTCTTTAATCATCATTAACTAATTTAAATTTTCACATAGAGCTTAGGTGTTGGAACTCGTGCTCGATACCAAATTTAATGTGCCAATTTTACGGCATTATATTTCCCATGAAAAACACTTTAAAAATTTGGCTGATTTTTTTTTAAACGTATTTTAAAAAGACATATTAAATTTTATTTCCTTTTAGCCTAGCTAACCTAATGTTGGTGGATTATGTCCACCTTTAGTTTATACTAATTTTATGTAATCAATTTATTAAAGTCCATGTGATAACTTACCATCCCCAAAATTTATACCCAACCATTAAATGGACAATACTAAATTATTCCCACCAAGGTCACTTTAATTAAACCTCCTCTGCATCTATTCCATTTATTAAGACAGCCCAAACTTATCTAGGGGAGAGGACCCGGTTGTGGTGCAGGGTCCATTAGTGAAGATAGTAGGTGAAAAGACATTCACCTTTTAAATAACATATTTTGAATGATATGTGAAGTTAATATTACCTAACTGTATTGTATTGTATCATTATTATTTAAACATGGAAGCATGAAATGTTGAATAAGACAGTTTTTAAATTGGTCAATATTCTCTTATTCATTGATAGAACTAAAAATATATATTAATTTATATACAAGTGTACAAAAACCAAGTCTATGCAAATAACTATTCATTAAGTAATATTTTCATTGATGTACATCATATCTATTACAGTCACTTCAACAAGTCATTTCAAGACTTTCTAAACCAGATCTCAAATACAATGCACTATTTTTGATGTAAGAGTCTTCAATCCCAAGTAAACACCTGCATAACAATAAATGAAATTATGGTTAGGCTCACCTTTCACAGTGTTTAAAAACTTAGTACCATATGAACAATAAATTGTGTAACCAAGTTGCATAAAATAATAAAAATGACCAACTAAAATATTATCCATTGGATTAAATCCCAATAAATCTCAACCATTTGATTGAACTATCATATTGAATCCATGTCAACTAACATCAACCAATCAGAATTTAGGATGATAGAATAAAAGCTGAAGGATGGATTACAATTCCATTTGTTCATGCAGTTTTCATCTCTCAAAGTCAAGAAGTGAGGAGCAAGCAGCATTCGGGTAAGACACTTATGAATTACAAACTATTTCATAATTCAAGCCCTCTATTTATTTTTTCAGTGTTTGCATATTGCAGCAGAGTTGTATATGCCAATTGCATTTGCTTTAAAGTTTCTAAAGTCTTTTCAACAAATCTAATTTGTGCATATCCTGCCATCATGGCATTCTATGAGACCACATTTCTTTGAGGAATTCTATCAAACAGTTCACCTACGTTTCCAACAAAAGCATTTTCTGCATATCCTATACAGTCATTGGGGTCCGAAGAACATATTTCTTTGTGGTATTCCATCAAACACTTCACGTGCTTTGTCCATGTTCCTGCATTTTGAATACATGTTTACGGGTGGCAACTGTAACTCCAAAGATCTCGACACAATTTAGACATTTCTTTTGCTTTAATGAATGTTCATACCCTGTTTCAAACCCCCGTTTTGACACAGCCGGAAGTACTCTGCGAATTGGTAAGTAGAAGTTGGAAACTTCTGGAGCAATTTTTGACAAACAAAGAAGCGAACTGGTGGGCATGAAACTTATTGCCCGGTAAATTGGCAAAGAACCTTTCCAGCCACTAAGCTATTGGAATAAAAAAAATTAGAACTTATGTGCAGCTAACATTTGGCAAAAAGAAACCTTAAAATCTCTGTAGCTACTGCAAATTCTCAGCCCCCCCACAACTAACTTGAGGTGAATACAACTTTTTCTAAGCAGCCGCTGCTCCATGAATTCTTGCATTTTTATTAGTAAAAAATTTGCATAGAACTACACGAAACATAAGAATAGGTGCAGCAGTGCCCTCCATGGGACATCTGCCTTAGAAGTTGCTTTTATAGTCATCATTATATAGGCATAAGTTTAATTGTATACATAAAAAGATGGAAAGTATTCTAATTACATGTGCAAAATTTATATTGAAAACAGTGTTGTATATTCCATCAGTGTTGTATGTGCACACTATAGTAAATTCTTATTATGCTAAGTAAATTCTGAAATACAATATGCAACACAGCTAGGAAGTACAACACTACTGGAATATACAACTCTATTGGAATATGACCACAACAGCGTTCTATAGTCCAGCAGTGTTGTATATTGCATTTCTGAATTCACTGTATTGTTCATTTTTTCCAGATATCTCATTCTCCAGTTGAAAAGTATTTTTTCCAATCATCACTGTGATATTAGCATAAGTTTTATTGTATACATAGAAATTTGGAAAGTATTATGATCATATGTGAAAATTTTATATTGAAAACATAACTTTAAAACTACATAGGAAGAGTCCAAACGAATACAAAGTAGTTTGTCAAGTTTTCGTTACAAATATGGAAGGAAAATTTTTAGTTCTATCAATGAATAAGAGAATATTGACCAATTTAAAAACTGTCTTATTCAACATTTCATGCTTCCATGTTTACATAATAATAATACAATACAATACAGTCAATGTCTTTCACCTACTATCTCCATTATTGGACCCTGCACCACAACCGGTGCCTATCCCCTAGCAATGCTCACCCACCAGCCGTTAATGTTTTCATTATAAATTTTCCCTTCCATATTTCTAACGACAACTTAGCTTTAACAACTACATAGGAAGAGTCCAACGAATACAGAATGAGAATGGTATGGCAGCAAAACCATGGAAAATTCCACTACAGTAATGATATTTATCATGCCATGGCAAAGAAAAAAACTACATAGGAAGAGTCCAATGAATACACTAGAGAATGGTCTATCATGAAAAAGAACAATATAGTGAATTTGAAATGCAATATACAACATTGTTGAACTATACAAAGACATTGTGCTCATTTAGTCAAATATACATTGTCTATCCAAACACTTTTTGTATTCAACATATTCCATACAAGTTTCATTGTCATAATGAAAACTACAAGTCAATTAATTCCTAAAAATGAAACAAAATCATTCATATTCTAGCAATCATCTTTCCTTCAACAATTCCAAAATCATATTCCAGCATTCATTTTTGGTATATTTATAGTTTCTTTTCCAACAATCATCTTTCATGTTGTGAATCAGGTATTTCATTTACACCATGAGAAAAGGTGCTATTGCTAGAAGATCAAGGAGGCCCAAAGTGAGAGGTGTACAATTATCACATAATTTAAGTGATGAAGAGGATAATTCAGCACCAACTGGTAATGAACCAGAATGTAGAAACCCACCCACTGTCTCAGTTCAAAGAACATCTGCAACAAAGAAGCTTAGTGTCATCCGAGGTTAGACAAAAGAAGATATGGAAAAGGCGATATATGATGTTGAGTTTAATGGGTTCTCAGTTAGAGCAGCAGCAAAGAAGTATTCCATTCCACCCACATCATTACACTATTGGCTAAATGGTCTCACCCACACAAAGAGGAGGGGTCCTCAAAGCTTCTAATTGAAGAAGAAGAAGAGGAAATTGTTGAATGGTGCAAAGAAATGGCTGATATGGGTCATGGCTTGGAGTTAATGCAGCTAAAGGCAAATGTTGCTCAGATTTGTGAAACAAGACAAAACCCCTTCAGAGATGGGTTTCCTGGTAAATCATGGTGGGCTGGATTTAGAAAACGTCATCCAGACCTTGCAATCCGAACCGCTGAGGGACTTGACAGGGATAGAGCTTTAAACTTGCGCCCTGCAATAGTAACCAAATTTTATGATAATTTGGCCAAATGCTATGGAACCTATTCATACGGCGCTCATAAAATCTGGAATTGTGATGAGACTGGTTTGCAGGCTGGAAGAAATTGTGGAGTTTGTGTAATTGCAAAGAGGGGCAGTCGTAATGTCCCAAAGGTAATACCAAAGAGCAGGGAGTGGATCACTATATTGTGTTGTGTCAATGTAGCAGGTTTGTCAATCCCAAGATTTTATTTGTTCAAGGGAAAGAGAATGATAAATAATTACATTAAAAATTGTGAGCCTGGAGCATGTATGGCTGCACATCCAAATGCATGGATGACAAAGGAATTGTTTTTAAATTGGCTATGTCATTTTGCACGTTCAACCACTGGTGGTGTTTCTCCAAATAATAGACACCTATTGATATTTGATGGCCATGGCAGCCATGTAGCATTACAAACTGTGGAGGAGGCAAACAAATTGGGCATTGATTTGATAACACTACCAGCACATACTAGTCATAAGTTGCAACCTCTTGACGTGAGTGTGTTCAGCCCTTTCAAGACATATTTTAGAGCTGAGAGGTCCAAATGGATGGCAGAGAACAAATGTGCAGATGTGAAAAGGAGTGACATTGCTGAGCTTGCAAGTAGAGCCTTAAAAAAGGCACAAACACCATCTAACATAATTGCAGGTTTCAAAAGAACTGGTATTTGGCCATTGAATTATGATGCTCTCCTAAATGACATGGCATGCAGCCAGGCATTTGACATGCAAGGTGAGGAAGATGTTGATGCTGTCACAAACATTTTGAGCCTATCTCAACGAATAAATCCCGAATTAAATAACAGTGAAGAGGTGGTACCTGAAACTCAATTCATGCAAAATGTTGACTCAAGAGATGATATGGAAGCAACTGCAACACATGGAGTGGAGCTAAACGGTGCTCTTGGAAACCCAAGTAACATCATCAACAATAAGGAGGGGTCTTCAGATTTTGTAAGTAATAATGATTTGTCCTTGCCAAGTCAAGTTAACCCACCACAATGGTTAGAGGATGCCATGAAAAACATGGGTTACAAGCTACCATCCAAACAGAAGATCAAAGCTTAAATTTTCCTTCCTTTCCTGAAGGACTAGAACAAGAAGCAATAATTCATTACTATGCAGATGTTGGAGATGAGGATGAACAAGACGAAGTCGAATTTCAAGAGGATGCTCAAGAAAATGAAATTAACTTAGAAGTTATGCAGCATGAACCTCAACACCCGAAGAGACCGAAAACCAAGATGGATGCGGTGCGTTACTTTCCCATTTTCTATGACTTCCAAGGGAGATCATAAACAAATCGATGGTTCTATTAGGTGAGTAGGCATTCACAGATTTTGACTGCACCTAAGTACATGGAGCTATTGGTTGATGCGGAAAGAAAAAAGGAGGAACAAGCAAAACTAAAGTTACGGAAAAAAGAAGTGGCACAAGAAAAAAAGGTTGCTAGACTTGCAGCAAAAGAAAAAAAATTGCAGGAGAAGCTTGAAAGGAGGGAGAAGCTTGAAAGAGATTGAGAAGGCACACAAGCAACAAAGGAAAGAGCAAGAGAAGAGGGAGAGGGAACTTGCAAATCAATTAAGGGAATACGAAAAGAGGATGCGTGTAAGTTCTCCAACTGATCATGAAAATCGAAGGATTTTTCAAGATATGTTAAATATTCAAATTCCAGGTTATGCTCAAATTGGAACACCTCCATCACTTATGAATAACTCTTGTACAGTTCCATCTATGTATGTATCACCTCATTTACTTTGTACAAGTTCAAGTAGTCTTAGTAGTTCATTTGCAATGCCACCATGGATGCAAGCTTCAGCAGGGCAACCAACTCCTTTGTCAACAACAGGTGCAAATCCCTTTTCAAGCAGACAACCAAATCCTTTTTCAGCAGGGGGACCAGATCCTTTATCAGTTGGGCAACCAAATGCTCTGTCAAAAGGGATTCTAAATCCCTTTTCAGCTCGCCAATCGAACACTGTATCGGCAGGAAAAGAAAATCCAAAAGCAGTATAGAAAGAGGGAAATATTACTTATACTAACTAAGATATTGAACATGTGCCCGTAAACAATGCTTATTACCCCATATGATGATGGTAGTAATTTTGTTGGTGATACAATTTTGCTAGATGTATTCACCGAAGTCTTCCTATGTAGTCTCTAAAGTTATATAGTGCAATATAAATTTTGCGTATGTAATCAGAATACTTTCCAGCCGTCCATGTATACAATTAAACTTATGTTAATATATCAGTATGATGATGCTCTATATTTTACACCCTATTTGGTGGTGTAATCAGAATACTCATATAAATTTTGCGTATGTAATCAGAATACTTTCCATCATTTTATGTATACAATTAAACTTATGTTAATATATCAATATGATGATGCTCTATATTTTACACACTATTTGGCGGTGTAATCGAATATTGATATAAATTTTGCATAAGTAATCAAGATACTTTCCATTGTTCTATGTATACAATCAAACTTATGTTAATATATCAAGTATGATGATGCTCACTATTTTAATAGTGCAAAGTGTTTAAAAACACTAAGGATCATTGCACTCGAGTGAGAACCCTCTCACCTCTGCCTTTTCTTCTCATCTTCGTAGAGGCCGAGCCAATGCCAAGGAAGAAGTCGGTCGGGAGTGGAGCAAACCCACGCACCCACCGATCTGCAAGATCCCAAGAAATGGTCGCTCGAGCTCTGCAACTGAACACGCCAAAAACCGGATTGAATGAGCTCCATCTCCATTTCTCGTGAAATCCCATGGCACGATTTGGCGGTGGCAGGGTCCATAAACCAAACCGCGCGCATTAACGGCTGGTGGGTGAGCATTCAATGCATGGCGGTAGCCCGGACAACAACTGGCACGACGAATGGAAGGCACCTGGTCCCAAGCAAAAAAACCACCTTTTTTTGACATCCCCCCAAAACCCGGCTCATACACGTGGCACTGAGGTGGCAGGTTCCAGGTGGCAAAGGAATGTAGGAGGTCAAGAATTTAGTGCTGCATATTCTAGTGGTGTTTTTACTCGACCAGGTGGCAGTGACGTGGCGCAGTGACTGTGCAAAGATAGGGTGCACCACAACCGGTGCAATGCGTTACAACAATGCAGCCCATGGGAGCAACATGTATATATGAACCATGGAAGACACTTCAAACATTTAGACTCAAGATCGAGAGAACGCTAATACAGAAGCGAGCAATTACAACAGAAAACAATGTAAATGGCAGTAACAGAGAGTGGTAATGCCAAAAATGATGAAAGTTATCTTCAAACTTTGAAAGCCAAAAAAGGCATTTGGCCCATGCTGGAACCAGGAAGACACTTTAAGCTAGAAAACAATTTTGGGCAATAAAATTCCATAGAAAGAAAGACATTTGTATACAGCAACTGAGATCTTATCTCTGGTGGTGAGCTTTTATGCCAACCCTCAACAATTTGCAATATTTATTCCTATTATCTAAATCAGCCTTCACATCCACAAAAATCTGTCTATAATTAGACCTAGAAATTGCTTAAAGCTGGTAAATGGGTTAGAAAATAGATTACGTTAAGTCCAATGATGAGGTAATGTTTGCTAAGTACTTTAAAAACAATTGAGTAATGCGATAAAAAAGAAAACAATTGGATACACTAAGAGGTGAAGCGAAATTACTAGATATCTTCATTAAAGTTCCTCTTTTCTATATAAACACTAAAAAAATTGGGTACTAATATGTTTCTAACTCGCACTAAACAAGATACTGTTTATTCAGTTCCTCTTGTTTCAAATTATACAAACACTAAAAAAACAATTTCTAGATATCTTCATTGAAGTTGTAGTAAAAGTTCAGTTTTCTGAAACTCTGAGATGAAGGAAATTTGGAAGTTGAATGTTTGTAATGGAAGTCAAGGCTTACTTTTGTAATCCCATTACTTGAAGTAATTAGCAACTGAACATGAGCTTGCATAAACGCATGGCACTCATAAACGCAATGACATAAAGCGCATTAAAAGTTACGGTAATCCCATTACATAATGTAATTAAGAATCGAATATGAGCTCAGCTTAAATGGCACTCATAAAGAAGACAAATACACCAACGATTTTAAGCTTAGATTTGTAAAATAAGACGGGTGAAAAAACAAATTTCTTTTGCTGAATGGCAAACAACAAACTTTCCATAGTAGTGCAGTGTTTAAAAACACTAAGGATCATTGCCTGAGTGAGAACCCTCTCACCTCTGCCTTTTCTTCTCATCTTCGTAGCAGGCCGAGCCAATGCCGAGGACGAAGTCGGTCAGGAGTGGAGAAAACGCACGCACCCACCGGTCTACAAGATCCCACGAAATGGTCGCCAAGCTCGCTGTTGAATCAACACGCCAAAATCGGGTCGAACGAGCTCCGTCTCCATTTCCCATGAAATCCCATGGCGCGATTTGGCGGTGGCAGGGTCCATAAACCAAACCACGCGCATTAACGGCTGGTGGGTGAGCATTCAATGCATGGCGGTAGCCCGGACAACAACTGGCGCGGCGAATGGACGACACTTGGTCCCATGCAAAAAAACCGACTTTTTTGACATCTCCCCAAACGCGGATCGTACACGTGGCGTTGAGGTGGCAGTGAGGTGGCAAAGCAACGTTGGAGGTCAAGAATTTGGTGCTGCATATTCTGGTGGTGTTTTTACTCGCCCATGTGGCAGTGACGTGGCGCGGTGATTGTGCAAAGATAGGGTGCACCACAACCGGGTCCTCTCCCCTATTAAACTCACCCCATCCCACATAATTCCCACAACTAAAAAGGGTAGGAGGATTTAATCTCAACCCTAAGATTTAATGAACATGGGACCTTGATCTTAGGGCTTTTAGAAAAGCCCTAATCTTATCCCATATTCTTTCTTTTCTTTTCCTTGTTTGTTAGCTTTTGTTCTTTTCATTTTGTTTGTGGAGGTTGAAGGAGAGAGTCGTGGAGGTCATGGAAAAATATATATATATATTTGTAGGTTTATAATAAGGCGGATAGTGGATCCAAGGATTTTTCCCTTTTCCTTCTCTTTTATTTTTTTCTTCTACCCTAACTAGGGTTTCAACAATATTTATATTTTGTATATAGGAAATCCAGAGATCTACATCTCTGGTGGTTTATGTGACAAATATGTGTATTCATATATATATATTCGAAATAGTTATTGTTATTTTTATCAATACAAAAATCAAATGCCAGGGTTAACTGTTTTAAGCCGCGACTATGTATAATGGGGCGGAAGCAGGGGTCGCGGCTAGGTATGAAGGGCGAGGCAGGAGTAAAGGTGTGGAGGTGTACAGTTTTGATAATAGAGGGAGAGCGGCCACAATGGGGAGGTCGCTTCCACCACCATGGCAGAGTTGCAGATGTATGGGGATTTGGGGAAGCAAGCCGCGGCCTGCCCCTCCCTATTGATTTTTTTATTTCTACTGTACAACAACATATGCAATTCGGTTTTCTTTTAAAACGTAAATCTTTCTACATTATGTGTGTGTGTGTATATGAAGTTTCATGTTTTAGTAGAGAAATTTCTAGTCTGGTTTTACATGTATAGAAAGTTTTCTTTTAAACAAATATGTTTATATTAATATGAATATATATATTTATATATAAGAACATATAATATCTTTGATTAAAATATACATATTTACAATAATTTCTCACAGCCAAATAATTATATTATAGATTATCAATGGATATATATAAATATATATATGAATGTTCCTATTTGTATTTAATATGAAAAACCATTTCTTTAAATCTGACTTACAATATTTTTAACAGAAATCATAAGAATGAGTTTCACCATACCCTACATTTGATTAAAGTCTTTCCTTCTTGTACCAATTAAAATTATGAAGATTTGCTTCTAAAATAAAATCACACATAAAATATAATGTTATGAATTTCAAAACAAAGGGATATATATTTGTGTGTGTGTGTGTGTGTGTGTTTCTTTTGAAATGAAAGAACAAACCATACATTGCACTCAACATTTGAAGTGAGGAATTAACGTAGTTCCTCAAACCAATTTTCTAATTAACTCTTTTTTTTTTAAATGCAACTGCATTCCTTCCCTACTTCTTTCCATAACCAAGAGAAGCAAACCAAACTCTTATCCTCAATATCTAGATTTAACAATACCCCTCAAAAGGAAGTACTTAACGAAAATAACTAAAATTCACATTTAATAATTACTATGAAACAAATTGAGATACCTTCATTTCTTCTAATATAACAACAAGACAAAAAGGCTCATAGTAGCAAAATAGGGTGAACTCAACAATCCATTTAAACTTCTCAACTCTTCTTTTCAACATACAAGATACCTATAAGAAACCCTTCCAAAACTCAAGTCTTCAATATGCTTCAACAAAAATAAAATCCTAGCATATATCTTTCATTTTGCAATTTTTGTAAACAAATACATAGGTTGGAATAAAAGCTTCTTTTATCATGCAAAAGTCAAGATTACCATACAACAAGATTTCTTCTCAAAGAAAGGATCAAAACATAATTAACTCATTCATTTGACAATGTTTACACCACATTCACGTAAGTAATAATAGGAAGGCTTTACAACATGATGGAGTAGGATTTCAACATGCTCTAAATCAATGATAAAGGACATTACAACAAGAAGACAACAAGCTTACAAAAGGACCAATTCCTTCACAAAGAGGATGGCTCAACTCAACTCATACAATGAAAAATACAATATTTACCCTAAGATATGAACCCTTTACAATGGTTATTACATCATTTCAAGAACCCAATAAAGTCCAAGTGAAGAATCCTCCCCAAAGAAGGGGAACAACATGTCAAAATCTACAATTATCATCATCAAGATTAAAGCTAAATTTTGCATGTTCTTCACACCAAAATGATATTCAAAGCACAAGGAGAAATGGCCCGGTTACCTCCCAACCTATTGGCATCATTAAATGCCAACTCCAACACATGCTAGCCTCCCTCCAATCCCATGGTAGAGAGAGCATACATGCCTCGGTTTTTCACAAGTAAAAAGGGAAGGATAACATACATACAATAACACTTTCACACATACACCAAAACAAAATCAAACAACACATAAGGGAGAAGCTTCGTGCTTTCCCCTAAAATGGGTAAGATTGTTAAGAAATCCAAATGTAGTCAATTGGTGAATCAAGCCATAGGAAACGCAACGTAAAACTCCACGCACCCTCCTTATCTCTCCAACCCATGCACCAAGCCTCCTCCTTGGAAGGCTTTTTCAAACCATGATGATTTCCTTGCCAAGGATGGGGAAAGAATTTCAAACCATATGAAAATATTTCCCCACATCAAACCATATGAGGGGAGGAATAAGAAAACCATCATGGCTTGTCCATCAAGCCATGTGGTGAGAAGGGTATTCCTCCCTCTTCCCAAACACTCCAAAATCCATCACAAACATGATGGATGGAGAAAAAAGACAACAACAAAGATTCACAACATACCCAAAATCCAACATACAACAACAATGCAAAAAAACACCATTTTCATTTCCTAAACATAAGATATTTTCCATGACCAAAAACATAGTAGAAGAACAAGGAGGCCTACCTCAAACAAGCTCTAAACAATCCACAATCCAAGCTCCTAGCTCCACAAGCACACCCAAAATCTCCAACTCCCAAAATGCAAGAATGACCAAAGAGTCCCAACCCCTCTCCATGAGGAAATATTAAAAGAAAACCAATAAAAAATTCTCCCAAATGAGAGGGTGATATGTGTCACCCTTCTCAACTCCCCACACAAAGATTCTAAAAACAAAAACAAGAATAAAACAACTCTCATTTTGGAGGTAACCTCCAAATTACCCAAAATGTGATTAAGACTAAAACCTTTACAACTTTTAATAAACACAAAAACTAACTCACTAACAAGAAAGTGATGTGTGAGGAGTCAAATGGGAGGAGACTCCCATTTAGCCTTGAAAAGAGACCCCCTACCCATAGGCAAGCTCTAAGGGGTCCTTTTCCATGATAGGGAAGCTCCCAAAATGAAAAGTGATCACCAAAATTACCACTTTTAGCCCAAATCCGAGTTTGCACTAAATGGCACAGCGTTGAGGTGGTGGGGTCCACCCAAGTGGCACTTAGGTGGTCCCATGCTTCTAACAACACACTTAATTAATATTAAACACAAATTAGCACAAATAAGGACCACTAGGTCCCTAAACTAGCACATACAAGACTAAATAAATAACTAATAATAAAATTACAATAAGGGGGTCACCCATGGTGCCCAAACACAACATGCAACAACAAATAAGGCTTAACACAACCAACATTGCTAGGACTTAGCCCATTCAGCCGTTTGTTCAAACCCAAAGTGTAGCTCTTAAACCCACGTTCTCATGTGCCCTGTAATCTGCACACTCAATGCAAACATTAAACATACCTACCCAATAAAATATAACAATTAAACAATCTTAATAAATCATGCATGAATAAATCACACTAATTATATCAAATAATATTAGTATGAAAACTCTACCTTTCCGCCGCCCTACAACATGGTAAAGAAAACCTTAAATCGCAACCCTAGTCGTGATTCTACAAGAAACCCTAACACGAGAAGTGGCAACGGGAAAAAAATTGATCACGTAGAGAGTCAAGACCTCTCATGGATCAATCTTGCGTTTGGAGAAGACATTTTTGTGCCTGGAGGAGTAAACAAAAATCCATTGGAAGGCGGCGTAGTCTACAGAGCTAAGGACACGCATTCTGTGCAAAACGAGGATAGATCAGAGGCTTCTGGTAACACCAAGCCGAATGGAAACACTAAAAGCGGGGCCCTTCCTCTCATGCCACGGATTCAAAGGCCTGAATGTTTGTAAAAACCAGATCTAGCTCATGGCATGGAACCCCTATTGCTCCCCTCAACGGAGAAAATGTGATTTGGAAGAGCGGTGGATCTGGTTTGATACCTGGACTCTTTCCTTAACTGTTGATCCAAGGTGGTGGAAGTGATATAGAGATCGGGAGATCCATTGGTCCCTCTTTTGCTGATATAGTATCTAAAAACAAACAACTAGTGCAAAGACTCACATGAAGCCTACTGAGAAAAACCAATGCATAGCCTTTGGAGATGAAGTCCTCGAATCAAAATCTTTCTATCAAGACCATGCCTTAACTTGCAGATTTGCTGGACTTTGGCCTATTCTACCTGTCCTACACGAATGGATCTCCAAGCATTGGATCCCGCTTCTAGAAGGAAGGTTAGATCTCTACCCATGTCCGAAAGGAATCTTTATTGGTTATTTTGAATCCATAAATGATAAGGTTATCATTACTAATCGCTTTGGATCTCGCGAGAAAAAAATATCTTATGTTAAACCCCTGGTTCCCATCATTCAACCCTCTCATGGAATCTTTCTCTCACAAACTGATCTGGATCAGATTACCCCATCTACCTCTCCAATTTTGGGATCAAAAGCGTATGATAGCCATAGGCAATACATTGGGAAACACCATTAACATCGACTCCCAAACCTCTGAATTCACACATACAACCTATGTAAGAATTCTTGTTGAGGTTAATACCCCAAAGGATCTTCTAGCTCGTATTGAGATAAAGGTGCAAAATCGAACTTGGACTCAACCTCTGGACTATGAGGGTCTGCCTTTTAGATGCAGGAATTGTTTCTCTTTGGGACATTTTGTTGTTAATTGCGAGATGATAAAACACAAAAAAGAGAACGCTAACTGGTGGAAAAATTCCTCCCTAAACATCTGAGATTTGAACCTCAGAATATCCCTGCTTCTGATGCTGAGAAGGAAGACACGTTGGAAACGGTCCTAGAAATCCCTTTGAACGAGCTCACAAACCATGCAAATAAAGAGTCATCTAGGGAAGACTCAGAGTATCAAAAACACTGAAACAAAAAAATTTGTAGCGGATAAGGAGAATATTCCTCGATCTCCTTGCTCAAATAATACTTATCAACCAATTAAGGATTTTTATCCTTTATGTAAACTGTGGATGAATGGAGTACGGTTCATAACAAGAAAAAATGTTCGAATTGAAAACAGTAGTTGTTAAGTTGCTATTTTTTACCGCTTTTCAGTTGTTGGTTGTTGGCCTTATTCATGGCAGGTTGTTTGCTGTCGTTGGGATTTTTTATCACATATGGATTTTGATCCCTTTTTGGTTCGATGATATAGTTTTATCTAGTATTTTGAGTCTTATTGTACAAGGGTATAGTCCCTTTCAAAAAACTATTTACCAATAATTAAAAATATTAATATGAAATTACTAATGCTAATCACATACATCCATCCTAACTCAAAATATATTAACCATCCAAACAACACCTGGAGACATCCAATTAGCCATTTTATATCCAAATGATAACTAAGTATATAACAAAACCAGAAGTAAATCCATCACATGTGAAATGAAGTCAACTATAACATAATATGTTGATATCCAAAATCATAACATGCAAGAGCTAAGAAATAACCACAATACTAGCTTGGCGCTAGGTGCCCAAATCACACAAGTGTCATCAAATGAACCATAATAAACATATATTAATCAAATGATGCTAAAGTCCATGTCCATCATCAATAGAAGTAATGAGTTGGTAAAGAAACTATGGTAAGAAGAGGGACCCATTTCTTGTTTCTGACTTTCTGCCTCATCCTATTTTACAATGAAGGGGGTGTTGGTGTGGGGTACTTTCCTTGTCATCTCGGGAATTTTCCACATCACTTGGTGATTCATCTCACTTAGGTGAGATCATATGTCATAGGTGTCTTAGGGGGTATGATAGATTCCATCATAGTTTATTTCATATGTTTCAAAGGTGTGCGTCGGTGCGCAAGAGTTAATTTCCATTTCTAAAACGTAACTCCTCTTCACCCTTATGGAGGTATGATGGTCTTGTATTGGGAGTTACACGACACTCCTATTTCTACTTATTTTTTTGATATATGAGAATGAGTAGACCCTTTTCCTTTTCATGCATATTTCATGTTTGAATTTTTGCTTACTACATGGAAATCCGTCTGCTTTTGTCATTCAAGTGCAACTTGGTTGATGTGCGCATCATCCCACTTGATCCTCATTCTCACATTCTCTCATAGTTTTCTTTATAAAACTTGAATTTGTAGGCAAACCAATTTTCTTATTATGATATTAAACCCATTTTGACAATATATGGTTTCATAAGTATGCCCATTCCTCCCGAATTTTCAATTACCTGGAATCATAAATCCTTTCCAAATTTTCCACTTTGTTTCTAGTAATTACTTAAAATTCTCATCTTCCAAATTAGTTTCCTAAATCAAAAAATGTCTATATTTTTGAGTTGTATTTGATGCTTGATCAAGTTCCACTTGTTTAGGGAATTCATGCCCCTTACATTCCAAGAAAGATTCATTGCAATCTAAATCCTTGGAGGTTTTTATTTCCTTCATCTTCTACTCCTTGTTGGAAAAAATATAATGGATGTTTTTGTCCATCCCTTAATGCCTATGAGAAGGTCTCGAAATCTTTGTCGGTATACTTGTTTTCCATAACTATCCCTATACCTCCCCCTTAATGCTACAAACTAGATTCTCACACTTTGGTATTTTGAGTTATTCTATTACCCATCTTTTTCGCTTAAGGAACCTATTAGGACATGATCTATAGAGTGATGATTTGAATCGCGGGTAAAACACATTTGTAATAAAGCCTCAAACTCTACTTGTTAAACAAAACACTAGTTGTCCAAGAATATCTAAACAAAATTGACTACCATTTTACGCAATCCACCTTAATCTTGATTCTAGCATAGATAATTGAATGTATATCCCACATTTAATGATCCATTTTAACAAACTCACGCTCTAAGTTACCAATTTCCCATATAATTTAAGGTAGCCAAGATTCTATTGGTAAATCAAATAGTCCGATTCACATTTATTTGATTGATTGCAAGGATCCACCCCGATATGTTGACCATACACAAACCACTTTATTATAAGAACCACATTCTTAGATTGAGCTATATGAAAGGAAACCAAAATCATTCCTCTTAGTATAAATAAAAAGGTAGAAATACCCATCTCTTTCCAATTAGAAATCAGTCAAGATTTAAGCTCATTAAAAGGTATTCTTTCCCTATAATGGTAGCCACTATGGTATTTTTGAAGCACTTTTTCCGTATGTTTCAAGAGTGACCTTCTCAATTCATACATGGACCACTTTACTAGACACATTTCCTAGTCAGTAGCTGAGGTGAAGGATTAGGGTCACATAGACCACCAAATATATCATAAGTGGAAAAATTCACTTCCTTGTGATTGTCCTTTGTAAATAATACTTCCTTTTAAAGTTTTGATATTGTTTATTAAGTTGATTTTCCACCATATTTGTTACTTTTGCTTTTAAAAATTTCCAAACTTATCTTTGAGAAACTAAAAATATCTTGGGTTACCATAATAAGTAAGCATGCTTCCTTTTTACGGATGTAACACCCCACATTTTAAACACATAAATATAACAAGTAAAATACCGGATAATTTTATTTGTTTTGACTTACATTGCTCACTACACAACATAGCAAGGGCTCTAAATACAGAAACTTGACACACATACAACAATTACATAAGTCATCGACTCACATAGACACATGAAAACAACATAGGCATGTCGATGCCACACTTTTCCCAATGAATGGATACTAGCAATGACCCAACCACAAGAAAAATGACTCAAGGATTGGCAAACCCACAACACATCATTTCTTTAATTGCATCTTAGTTACGATTAACATTCTAAGAACATTATTGTGCAAGGATAGCTTTCTCCTTTTTCCATCTACAAAATCTTAAGTTCATTCCACATTTAATTTACAGTTCGACCATTTTAAGTTGGCTTTTTATGCATCACAGAAATTTCCATAACTTACTTGCTTATTTGGCATAATTCAAATCACATATAAAGTACTTAATTATCTTGTTCTTATGTTAAGAATATGCTTCTCAAACGTTTATTCAATGTCTACATTTTACCCTTGTAACTCAAGAGAATCTGACTTGATGTCCAACAGGCAATATTAGTTGATTAAGGAAGGGGTGGGGTTTAGATTCAAGATACATTTTTCCCATAAACATTCTTCGATCACGGTATCTTTATTTCCGATTCAACATTCTCACAATAAGAAATTGTATTTAGATTTTATATAAAGATCTTTTGTTTTTCTCCAAGTTTGATCTCACCAAGGGGAAACTCATATTCTTTGTAACACATGAATATATATAATTGAGTTATAAAGACTCCAAGAGTGGCATTATTCCGATCCTCATATCTCGTTTTTATTCTTATATGCTTTATTTTTGACGTCACATTATGGTCTTATTATTACCATCGCATTATAACAAAAGAGTTACGAAAGTACTTGTTTGACATCGTAAAGAAGTACATGGTTATAAGCATTATAAACTAGACATGAACCACAATTGATTTGTGTTCAAGGTAGGGTCCCATCTCTCTACCTTTCATGATTCCACATGTGAAAGGTTTTTTTTTTAATTTCTTAATGTCATAAACAAACCTAAAAAGGTATTACAGAACAAGACTTTGGTTTCTTGGGTTCTCTAAAGTCAACATCTTTCAAAACAACTTTTTTTTGCAAAGAGTTACTTAAAATTTTCTATCCACATGTTAACCACCAAAACAACTAAGGTTAAGCTTAATTCCAATTTTCACCAGGGCTTTAATCCCTATTATAGATTTGATTAAGGTTAAAATGTATTTACTCTATAAACCCTTCGTGAGAGTTCAAGGCACTATATTGTCACAAGCCAAAGATAAGACATTTATCTGCGAGGGACTAAAGAGTTCACTAACAAGAATGCAAGACATAGAGCAACTATATCACGATCTCCATTTATGTCATTTGAATCCAACAGGGATTTCATTCGATGAAGGAATTTAATTTTAAATCTATCTTAGGAAGACAAGATAGTCCTCAGGATACAAAGGAGGAGTTAACTCTACATACTCCAAAAAAAGTTGGTGTGTCACTCCTATCTACACCGGTTTATGACAATGTCACTAAACATACCGACAAAGACGATAAACCCATTCTTGGGATCTCATTTGCCTAAACTAGGACGTTCCATCGAGTGCAGAGTTTAAGTTCATTCTACGGTTTTCAATGTCTTCTACGGTAAAAAGAATCACACATGAAGACATGTTATGCTCAGATATTATACAAGGGTTGAGTATTTCGATTAAATCTCTTTATTACATTTACAAAGTAAGAACACACAAGGTGATTCATTAATCATTTATTGAACACTGAATATGCACTACAAGATATTACTTCAAATTCATTTACCTTATATAACTATCAAACCTTTTTACCATGTGTACTATGAATCAAATTGAACCTATGATTAAATACACATTTCCTACTTATCCCTAAAACTAGCATCTCATACATATTAGCAAATTATCAAACATAACCTTCTGTAACATGAGACTACATTATACATTTATTCATTTAACAATGAACTATATAAATTACAATGATAATTAATGCATTACACAACGCCTTTTCGTTATCATTCTTTCATCCTGCAAAACCACGTGAGCAAGATATCAGGGATAATTCACTGGCATGGCATCCACCCTAATCTAACATAATTATCATTTTTCAGTTTCTCATTTACATATGATAATAATTACAATTTGCAAACGAAATTAGAGGTTTAGAGACATGTATTCCTTACATTTCATTTCACTTCATTTTGTAACCCGGGAGAGAGAGAAAAGAAGGGAAGAGAGAGAAAATACCATTTTGTCAAAAGTTATTTTTCACACAACAAGTTACACTATAGAGTTTGAAACAGCTTATTTACATGTGTCAAAAGTATCTACGAGGGTTTGGCAACCCGACGAGGGTCCCACAAAGCCTTTCTATTTTTATATTTTCTTACTAATTACAAAAACGCGTTCAAAACGGGCCCAGAGGCTAAGAAACCGCTTCCAAATGTTATCTTCCGATGAGAACGCACACCACAATTAACTTTATACGTGTCCACCTATATACCAGGAGTTCAAAGCAAATAACGGAATTGGGATAAAGCTTAACGGTTTACGTTTGGCGGTTTAGTTTTGGGGCCGAAAACCACGCCCAAAAATTGATGTTTGATGGATGAACATACAAGGAAGAACTTCCTACAAATTTTCCTATATAAGGAGAATTCAACAGAAGTCAACGAAACTCAGAACTGGAAAACAATCTTCGAACAGTGACAAATTTATGAAGCCACGGTCCTAATTGGTCCAGTTTGACCTTGTCAAACTGCGACCAAAGGCCTACAAAATGCCATTGTCAAACTATCTGTTATCCAAAATTCACCCCTCAAGGTAATTTTGATAACATGCATCAAATTCTTTAGTCCCAAGCAATTATATTGATTCAAGGCAAAAATCATGTTTCTGGGGTCCCCTCGGGTTCTTTCTAACTCTTCTGTCCAAGAGGAAAACCCAACAAATTTTAAAAATGTGAAAAAATTGAAAAAACAAGTTCAGGCCAGGAAAAATCATGAAAAATGGCTAAGTCCTTGTCCTCGCAACAGTTGGGACAAGTGGGACAAAGGGACGCGTGGGACGCGGAAATCCGAACTGGACGAAAAATGGAAAAAATTGACTAACTGTTGAAACAGGTAGTCTGGGACATCTGGGCAGTTAGTACGCGGAGGATGCAAGTCAGCCGAAAAGACTTAAGGCAGCCCGGAACAGTTGGGCCGAAGGTACGCGAAGTACGCGAACCGGCCGGATCGGCCGAAATGAGAACTTAAAGTCCGGGACAGTTGGGACAAAAGGGCGCGAACCGGCCGAACCGGGCGAATCGGGAAAATTTGTCCCAAACAGTCCGGGACAGTTGGGACGAGAGTACGCGAACCGGCCGGTTCGGCCGAAACAGGGAACTTCAGCACTGGGACAAATGGGACAAAGGGACGCGTGGGACGCGGATAGCCGAAGGAGCCGAAAGCCAATCAGATCACGCCACGTGTCACCGGCAGAAAAGGGACATGGAAGCCCATTTCGGGTGGTTCGGAAGGATTTGTCCCGCGCAGCATTTGGGACAAATGGGACAAAGGGACGCGTGGGACGCGAAAAGCCGAAGCGGCGAAGGAGAAGAAGAAAAGTCAACATTCGGTCCGGAAACTTCAAACGGCCATAACTTTTGACTCCGAGCTCCGATTTTCACAAAATTGGACTTTCTGGAACGAGCACGACGTCCTCTACGCCACAAAAACTGGATTTCTTATTTTTAATGAGGGTAGATATATTTAAATAAGAGAAATATATTCGGCTCCAGTCAGTTAATGCTCATTCCCGTCAAATGACAGAAAACGCCTGCCAGGCCCAAAATAGCTGCCCACACTCAGAAGGCCATAACTTTTGCATTTCTCAACGAAATCGCACAAAATTGGTACCGTTGGAATCGTGGTTCCGAGCCCGATGCACAAAAATCAAGAAATTATGGATTTGATGAGAAATTGATTGATATTTTTAAGGAAACGTGGCCGGGTTCATAACAGTGTTTTATTTGGTAGTTGGGAGTGCAATTAAGAGTCATGGTCATCATTTTTTCTCTGTTGCAGCACATGGGACAGTATGGGAAGCCTTTTGCAAGTAATATACAATTATTTCACTCAATTTAATGCCTCTTACAAGGTGGTTGAAGGACAGATTTCAGGATTTCCATTTCCCTTCTCTTCTCCTCATTTTTTCTATAAATTGGAGTGTTGGGCTCATGAAAAGAGGGAGTTTTGGGTAGCAAAGCTCTGCCAAAATTGCTTTGTGAAGCCAGTGTGTTGCAGGCCTTTGTAGTGGACTCCTTGCATGGTGATCCAGGCCCTTATCTTGTAATAGATTGAATCTGTGCATATCATGAAGCAATAAAATATCGGTTTGTGGATGTATCTTCCCCGCTTTGTGTTTTCTTGCATTCTTTTCGCCCCTTTAATCTTTCTATAAGAATATTGTGTCTATTTATTATGTTCTTGCAGGGATTCATTATCATTGTGTATGCTTGGAATATTGTTTTGAATGCATTTTGCTAGATTATGGTGAACTCTGTCATCACCTCTTCTAGTGTGCACTTTGCCTCTCGTATTTCACACATTTGGAGACTACTCTCACATCCTCCCTTTCGGTGTATCACCGCTTTAGTGTAGCCTTTCATTTCATGCATTCTCTTTCCCTGGTCCCTTGGAAATTTAGATTAGAACAGTTAGCTTATCCCGCATTAGAGCAGATTGTGGCGGAGTAGTTTAGGAGCAAGAACAGACTTTCTCGGAGGTCTATCTCAAGTAAGCAAGTCCCACAACTTGGAGATAGTACCCATGTTATCCAAATACCACACCGAGAGTTCAAGTATATGCACTTGTATAAACACAAGGGTGATGTGATTCAGTGATAACACTATCCAGAAAAGTGTTTTTCCCTAAACTGAAAGTTCCATTCAATTGTCCAGTAAAAACACTAGAGGTTTGCGAAGACGGGAAATAATTTCTCTATCCAGGTTTCAAATGGCGGTTCAAAACGAAAGCCAACTTTCTAGATTTGGCAGTTTTCTACTGCTGTAAACCAGTGTAACAGGGCTCCTATAAGAGCGTCAAAAAGATCACATATGTTTGTTCGGGGTCAATCAAGAGGTCAAGGTGACTCCTCACATAACAAGGTACACGAATGAAACTTAACATCTCGTTTTCAGAGTCACGAAGGGTACCTAATGAATCTTTCAAAAATGTAAAAATTAACTATTTAAACAAGGAGATGATCAACTTTATTACTGGGAAGTCAATTTCGTCTTGTCGATAAAACAATATTGTAGCGATCCAGTTGGGTAGAAAGTTTTCTAAATCACCTTAGAATGAGGGTGGAAGTTCATGGTTTAATGCAAATGAGTTATTTTGACTTCATGAGTTACGACACGACATTTCATTGTTTTTGCAATGAGTTGATATAAACATTTAACTGTATTAAAATCCTAATATTTTAAAATTCTATTAAGTTGCAAATGAGAACTAAAGCACGAGAATTATGAGAGGTAAGGGGAGATGAACCATGCCATGGGAGGAACAGAGTCGGTCAAACCCGCAGGCTTCGGTTCAACATCTCGCTTGGGCACTTCGTCAACCAGTTCACGAGCCTCGATCTAACCTCCACAACGTCACACAAACTTCCCGATCACTTGAAGTTTTTCCAATAGAATAAGTTTCCCATTATGCTCTGACAATTTTCTAGGGCCTGCACAAGGCTCCATTCTTGCACACGGGCTGAGAGAATGTAGGCAACGGACAGGAGGCTCTACACCTGCGAGTGTAGTTGCTTGAAAGTTTCTAAAGCCTTTTGAACAAATCCATTATGTGCATATCCTGCAATCATGGCATTCCATGAGACAACATTTCTTTGAGGCATTCTATCAAACAGTTCATGCGCCTTCTCAACAAATCCATTTTGTGCATATCCTGCTATCATTGCAGTCCAGGAGAACACATTTTTTTGGGGGTATTCTGTCAAACAATACACGTGCTTTGTCTATTCTTCTGCATTTTGCATACATGTCTACCAGGGTAGTTGCAACTACAACATCTGAAAAAATTCCTCTCTCCATTATGCTTTGATGGATATCATACCCTGACTCCAAAGCTTCCATTTTGTACATTTTGGAATTATGTTGGCAATGTAAACCGATTGGGATGGAACCTCTTTTGTTGCATGGATGGAATAGTGTGATCGCCTCCTTAAGAAACCCCACGCCTTCTGAACACTGCAGCAATCATACTCCATGTGAAGCTATCTCGTTCTTTCATTTCACAAATCACAACGTATATGCGCCCATGTTTTGTGAGGTGCCCTTGCCAGAAAGTTCCACCGGGGAACAAATAAAAACAGAGAATATCACCGGAAAAGGCTTCCTCACTGACCGACTCGCCAACATTGGGTACAACCAAAAACATCCAACGAACAACCTCTACCCCCATACGGCTCACTGACTTTTATGCGTTGTTAGATGTCCACGTAGGTTTGGGATTCGAGTTTGACACAGGCTGGGAGGATGTTGGCACAAGTCGCAACCAAGGCACTCCATGAGAAGACATCTAGCAAGGCATTTCTTTGAAAAAAACAAAAGGCACCCTGAGATTCCACCGTTGCAGACAGACAGCTCTGTCAGAGCTCGTATCTTGGCACAGGATAGGAAAGGCAGACAAGGGTCGTGGAGGTTGGATCTACACCTGCCAATAGCATTTGCTCAAACATTTCTGATCCTTTCCAACAAACCCATTTGTACAAATCTTGTTATCACTGCTCAACATTCCACCTATCTCGTGAATGCTCCCACGATTTACAAACATGTCTACATATCATTTGCAAACCAAAAATATGCTAAAATACTTGTTGGATGTCTAAACCATGTTCCTGAGCTCATGTTTTTTTTTTTGCGCAAACTGGGAGGAATATGGCCAAAAACAAATCAGACTTCCATTATGCTTTGATGGACTTCCTTACCCTGCTTCACGGTTCCCTATCTGGCACAACAGGGAGAGTGTTATAAATGGAGCATGTAGGGGAGAGTGGAAGAGACAAACCGCGGCGAAAAAGTAGCTCAAAGGCGGGGAAGACAAAGACTACGAGGATGTGTGACAAGGGAAGAACCACCATGTCCTGTAGACACCTACCACACTCCACCCCCAAACACGCAATCACCCCTTGTCTACTTGACAATCCCTTCCACACTCCAATGCATCATCCCAAACTCTGATCACATGCAAAGGACTAAATCCTTTATTATTATTTTAAAATTTGTGTGGGGCACTACATCTCCCTCCCCTTATAAGAGCATTGTCCTCGATGTGACATACAATGACAAAAATAAATGGGAAGCAACAAGGAACAAATATTGGTGAAGGTACGCTCTAAGGTTATGATTTAAAACACAAAATCACGACCACGAGCTAGCCTAGGAACATCTGGTAGAAATTTTAACTTTCAAGGTTCTGTGAAGATTGGTAGTTCCATTTTACCTTATTACTTAGTTAGCATTTTCTTTTACAGTATTTCTTATCTCAAGATTATAATATTCATTGTTTAGAATTTTTTAGTTGTCTTAAGTTCATGGGTGCCCAACAATAACTAACATCAAGATGTCACACAAAACTTAACACAACACAAACAACCCACGAGACATCTTGCTACCTACTTTCATGATTGTATCACATCACAAGACCGTTAATTCCACCATGGGATGACAACAAGCAGACCACATAGCAAATAATTTCGACGATTATGTCACAGACATCGATCCAGTACACAGATGTGACTGACAAACATAATCAACATGTTGATACATATACAACGAGTATCACAAGACCCAAAGAAATCCATGACTATAACGACATAGTTCCAATCCAATATCCAATAGTCAATACAAATGGAAATGTCAATCCTCAACCATAACAATGTCTAACGAGACTCACAAGAGTACACATAACTCACTATACCGACTCCACACATAACCAGACATCACAATACAATCCCCAGATATCTCCAAGAGCACAAAATAAAACTCCATATACCTTCCCAAAGCATCACCAAAACAAATCCATATACCTCCCAACGAGAAAGAAACATAGTGCCAAAAACAAGTTGGGTCACTCAACCATAGAGCCCCATCAAGAATATCAGGTCACTCAACCATAGAGTGCTATAAAGAATATCAGGTCACTCAACCATAGAGGCCCGTCTCCTTTCTCCTTTTAATGAGGTTGGGTCACCCTATGGCCCTGGGCACATAGAACCCATCACCCCCAACCAATTTGACATAATAACTCATGGTTCAACAACCCGCTAGTTATCTGTAACTCCTTGGAGCGTACCCCCATACAATGAAGCGGGCCCATAGGTTCAACCACTCCATGGTTAATCCCATGACCCTATTCCAACACATTACGACATTAGAACCAGCATAACAATCCATTCAAATGCCAAGTGGCAAAATCAAAAGCCTTGGGCTAGGCTACAAAACTTTTAAATATGAAAAGAAAGTTTTAAAACTAAGAAAAAAATGGCTAATTAGCCATGGTTAGTGCAAAATCCAAATGTTAATGCAACAATCAAATAAATGCCCAAAATATAAGAACATGTCAATCAAGAAAATGGTTGGTTCTAGCTAAAAGAGATAAATATTAATTTATGAATAAAATACGTAATGAGAAAATAGCACATTACAATCACTATGTGGCCTCATACCGCCACCAAAGGGGTACTCATCGAGTTGCTGGCACTCGGACATCGAGCCTCAACTCGTAGAAATATACATGTAACTAGAAATGAGTATATCAAATAATGTAACTGTCATCATCTCTGCCTGAATCATTCCTCCATACTCCCACAAGGATCAACATAGTCAAAATTACATAGGATTGTCCAATGAACAATCCAATAAGAAAGAGTAGGGAACTCTAGTTCGCATAATCTGGGCCTAAGGTGGTGCGCACCCACAATATACTGAGCAAGCTCGAAGTATACTAAACAGATAGAAGTGGGTTTTCAGTCTATATAAGACTCCACTTCCTCACTCGTACTCAGCTCAAGATTATGAAAACCTGGTCCACGCCTCCTCTCTCCACACATACACTCTTGACAATTTATCCCCTTAGGGTCATCTAGTGTAAGGTTCACAACATACACATAACTACATCACTAACACAATGGTGATTCATGCACATTAACCATAACGTCTTACGCATGGTATTTATACGGGTATAACACAATCATTACTTTCACGGGTTACGATACATCACATTACCACATCCTGCACCCAAAGTGCAATCACTGTACACTAGGGATCATACTCACCATATGCCCCTAAATCACGACATGAACCATCACATATTACATGAATTATACGTATGAGGAACACAATGTCTAACATTACCACATATAGTCAATTGTGATACAACATGACAATGCACACAACTCAACACAATACGGTGATGACATCACAATAAAATTCCATTCACTTTACATCAATTTTGTCATGCAATACATCAATACACCTTCATATCACATAAAGCCAAAATGTTCTAACCCTTTGCAATCCACAATAACATTTTGTTCCCAAACAACAAGGCAGTACATTACACCCGAATTCCCCATTGAATCAACAACATAGAGAGTGAATACTCTCATCACAAGCACATCAATATGATAACAAATACGCACTAAGTGACATGCACAACATGTGCATTCACAATTTCACAATTACGACATAGTTCACATCACGCATATATCACATTACTCTTCCACTATCCACCACCATCATGCAACACCATCACAACTCCAATATTCCCCAGAGGTTCGAGAGCATGAACCTCCGCTCTGATACCATGTAACACCCCACATTTTACACATAGAAATATAACAGTAAAATACCCGGATAATTTTTTTTTGACTTACATTGCTCACTACACAACACAACAAGGGCTCTAAATACAGAAACTCGACACACATACAACAATTACATAAGTCATCGACTCACATAGACACATGAAAAACAACATAGGCATATAGATGCCACACTTTTCCCAATGAATGGATACTAGCAATGACCCAACCACAAGAAAAATGACTCAAGGATTGGAAAACCCACAACACATCATTTCATTAATTGCATCTTAGTTATGACTAACCTTCTAAGAACATTATTGTGTAAGGATAGCTTTCTCCTTTTTCCATCTACAAAATCTTAAGTTCATTCCACATTTAATTTATAATTCGACCATTTTAAGTTGGCTTTTTATGCATCACGGAAATTTCCATAACTTACTTACTTATTTGGCATAATTCCAATCACATATAAAGTACTTAATTATCTTGTTCTTATGTTAAGAATATGCTTCTCAAACATTTATTCAATGTCTACCTTTTGACCCTTACAACTCAAGAGAATCTGACTTGATGTCCAACAGGCAATATTAGTTGATTAAGGAAAGGGGTGGGGTTTAGATTCAAGGTACATTTTTCCCATAAACATTCTTCGATCACGGTATCTTTATTTCCCGATTCAACATTCTCACAACAAGAAATTGTATTTAGATTTTATATAAAGATATTTTGTTTTTCTCCAAGTTTGATCTCACCAAGGGGAAACTCATATTCTTTGTAACACATGAATATATTTAATTGAGTTATAAAGACTCCAAGAGTGGCATTATCCCTAACCTCAAAACTCGTCTTTACTCTTATATGCTTTACTTTTACATCACATTATGGTCTCATTATTACCATCGCATTATAACAAAAGAGTTACAAAAGTACTTGTTTGACATCTTAAAGAAGTACATGGTTATAAGCATTATAAACTAGACATGAACCACAAGTGATTTGTGTTCAAGGTAGGGTCCCATCTCTCTACCTTTCATGATTCCACATGTGAAAGGTTTTTTTTTTTTTCTTAATGTCATAAACGGACCTAACAAGGTATTACAGAACAAGACTTTGGTTTCTTGGGTTCTCTAAAGTCAACATCTTTCAAAACAACTTTGTTTTGCAAAGAGTTACTTAAAATTTTCTATCCACATGTTAACCACCAAAACAACTAAGGTTAAGCTTAATTCCAATTTTCACCCAGGGCTTTAATCCCTATTATAGATTTGATTTAGGTTAAAATGTATTTACTCTATAAACCCTTCGTGAGAGTTCAAGGCACTAAATTGTCACAAGCCAAAGATAAGACATTTATCTGCAAGGGACAAAAGAGTTCACTAACAAGAATGCAAGACATAGAACAACTATATCCCGATCTCCATTTATGTCATTTGAATCCAACAAGGATTTCATTCGATGAAGGAATTTAATTTTAAATCTATCTTAGGAAGACAAGATAGTCCTCTAGGATACGAAGGAGAAGTTAACTCTACATACTCCAAAAAAAGTTGGCTGTGTCACTCCTATCTACCTGGTTTATGACAATGTCACTAAACATACCGACAAAGACGATAAACCCATTCTTGGGATCTCATTTGCCTAAACTAGGACTTCCCATCGAGTGCGGAGTTGTAAGTTCATTCTATGGTTTTCAATGTCTTCTACGGTAAAAAGAATCACACATGAAGACATGTTATGCCCAGATATTATACGAGGCTTGAGTATTTCGATTAAATCTCTTTATTACATTTACAAAGTAAGAACACACAAGGTGATTCATTAATCATTTATTGAACACTAAATATGCACTACAAGATATTACTTCAAATTCATTTACCTTATATAACTATCAAACCTTTTTACCATGTGTACTATGAATCAAATTGAACCTATGATTAAATACACATTTCCTAAATATCCCTAAAACTAGCATCTCATACATATTAGCAAATTATCAAACATAACCTTTTGTAACATGAGACTACATTATACATTTATTCATTTAACAATGAACTATATAAATTACAATGATAATTAATGCATTACACAACGCCTTTTCGTCATCATTCTTTCATCCTGCAAAACCACGTGAGCAAGATATCAGCGATAATTACGGCATGGCATCCACCCTAATCTAACATAATTATCATTTTTCAGTTTCTCATTTACATATGATAATAATTACAATTTGCAAACGAAATTAGAGGTTTAGAGACATGTATTCCTTACATTTCATTTCACTTCATTTTGTAACCCAGGAGAGAGAAAAAGAAGGGAAGAGAGAGAAAATACCATTTTGTCAAAAGTTATTTTTCACACAACAAGTTACACTATAGAGTTTTAAACAGTTATTTACATGTGTCAAAAGTATCTACGGTGGTTTGGCAACCCGACGAGGGTCCCACAACTTTCTATTTTTACATTTTCTTACTAGCTACAAAAACATTCAAAATGGGCTCGGAGGCTAAGAAACCGCTTCCAAAGGTTATCTTCCGATGAGAACGCACACCACAATTAATTTTATATGTGTCCACCTATATATCAGAGTTCAAAGCAACTAACGGAATTGGGATAAAGCAAACAGCTTATTTGCGTTTGGCGGCTAGTTTTCTGGGGCCACTGGTTGTAGTTGACCTAGTTGCAAATGAACAAAAGTTAGCTCGAGGGCTCAGAAAACCACGTCCAAAATTGACGTTTGATGGATGAACACACAATGAGAAACTTCCTACAAATTTCCCTATATAAGGAGAATTCAACAGAGTCGACGAAACTCAGAACTAGAAAACAGTCTTCGAATGGCGACAAATTTTCGAAGCCACCGGTCCTAATTGGTCCAGTTTGACCTTGTCAAACTACGACCAGAGGCCTACAAAATGCCATTGTCAAACTATCCAGAAAAGTGTTTTTCCCTAAACTGAAAGTTCCATGCAATTGTCTAGTAAAAACACTAGAGGTTTGCGAAGACGGGAAATAATTTCTCTATCCAAGTTTCAAATGGTGGTTCAAAATGAAAGCCAACTTTCTAGATTTGTGACTTGTCTACTGCTGTAAATCAGTGTAACAGGGCTCCTATAAGAGCGTCATAAAGATCACATATGTTTGTTTGGGGTCAATCCAGAGGTCAAGGTGACTCCTCACATAACAAGGTACACGAATGAAACTTAACATCTCGTTTTCAAAGTCACGAAGGGTACTTAATGAGTCTCTCGAAAAATGCAAAAATTAACTATTTAAACAGGGAGATGATCAACTTTATTATTGGGAAGTCAATTTCATCTTGTCGATAAAATAATATTGTAGCGATCTAGTTGGGTAGAAAGTTTTCTAAATCACCTCATAATGAGGGTGGAAGTTCATGGTTTAATGCAAACGAGTTATTTTGACTTCGTGAGTTACGACACGACATTTCATTGTTTTTACAAATGAGTTGATATAAACATTTAACTGTATTAAAATCCTAATATTTTAAAATTCTATTAAGTTGCAAATGAGAACTAAAGCACGAGAATTATGAGAGGTAAGGGGAGATGAACCATGCCTGGGAGGAACGGAGTCTGGTCAAACCCACAGGCTTCGGTTCAACATCTCACTTGGGCACTTCATCAACCAGTTCACGAGCCTCGATCTAACCTCCACAACGTCACACAAACTTCCCGATCACTTGAATTTTTTCCAACAGAATAATGCCCATTATGCTCGACAATTTTCTAGGGTCTCTGCACAAGGCTCCATTCTTGTACACGGATTGAGAGAATTGTAGGCAACGGATAGGAGGCTCTACACCTGCGAGTGTAGTTGCTTGAAAGTTTCTAAAGCCTTTTCAACAAATCCATTATGTGCACATTATGCAATCATGGCATTCCATGAGACAACATTTCTTTGAGGCATTCTATCAAACAGTTCATGTGCCTTCTCAACAAATCCATTTTGTGCATATCATGCTATATCATAAATTGCGATCCAGAGAACACATTTTTTTGGGTATTCTGTCAAACAATACACGTGCTTTGTCTATTCTTCTACAATTTTCATACATGTCTACCAGGGCAGTTGCAACTACAACATCTGACAAAATTCCTCTCTCTCCATTATGCTTTGATGGATATCATACCCTGCTCCAAAGCTTCCATTTGGCACAGGCTGGAAGTACGTTGGAAATGTAAACTGATTGGGTTGGAGCCCTATTTGTTGCATGGATGGAACAGCGTGACTGTCTCTTGAGGAAACCCCATGCCTTCTGAACACTTCCGCAATCATACTCCATGTGAAGTTGTCTCATTCTTTCATTTGGTCAAACATCAATAAATATGTGGCGCCCATGTTCTCGTGAGGTGCCCTTACTGTAAAGTGCCACCGGGAACAAATAAAAATAGAGAATATCATTGGAAAATTATTCCTCACCGACCGACTCACCAACATTGGGTACAACCAAAAACATCCAACGAACAACCTCTTCCCCAATACGGCTCACTGACTTTTATGTGTTGTTAGATGTCCACGCAGTCCTGGGATTCGAGTTTGACACAGCCGGGACGACGATGTTGGCATGTGTCGCAACCAAGGCACTCCATGAGAAGACATCTAGCGAGGCATTTCTTTGAAAAAAACAAAAGGTGCCCCGAGCTTCCACCATTCGCAGATAAGGGTCATGGAGGCTGGATCTACACTTGCCAATAGCATTTGCTCAAATGTTTCGATCCTTTCCAACAAATCCATTTGTACAAATCTTGTTATCACTGATCAACATTCCACCTATCTCATGAATGCTCCCACGATTTACAAACATGTCTACAGATCATTTACAACCAAAAATATGCTAAAATACTTGTTGGACGTCTAAACCATGTTCCCGAGCTCATGTTTTTTTTGCGCAAACTGGGAGGAATATGGCAAAAAAATAGATCAGACTTCCATTATGCTTTGATGGACTTCCTTACCCTGCTTCATGGTTCCCTATCTGGCACGGCAGGGAGAGTGTTATAAATGGAGCACGTAGGGAGAGTGGAAGAGACAAATCTAGCAGAAAAAGTAGGTCAAAGGCAGGGAAGACAAATTCTGACAAAGACTACAAGGATGCGTGAAAAGGGAAGAACCACCATGTCTTGTAGACACCTGCCACACTCCACCCCCAAACACATGTAATCACACCTTGTCTACTTGACAATCCTTTCCACACTCCAATGCATCATCCTAAACTCTGATCACACGTAAAGGACTAAATCCTTTATTATTATTTTAAAATTTATGTGGGGCACTACAACGGATTTTTAGCACATGAACTCTCCGCCCATAAGCATTAGACTAGATATTTGAGACCCACTCCTTCAAAAATTTCCATCGGAATTCATCAAATGGATAAATTTATTGGCTATTATATCTTGGTGTTATAGTTCATTATTCGAACCAACCAAAGATCTTTATGATCCTCCAATCCAATTTCCTCTTGATCCCGAATCTTCCTTAAATTTTTGTCCATTGTATCAAGGTGACCCCTTGCCTATAAATCCCATATTTCACCACCTCATCATTCCATTAGAGATCATAGTTACATATATGGGTTATCAAAATGGCATGCATAATGGTCAGAATAATTTTCCTTGGGCTTCCTTATAATATATCTACAAAGATAAACCTTTCTTCAATCCATCTATAGTTGCCCAAACAAATATGTGTCCTTTAAAATATCACTCAAAGTATATACAAAATCTTATCCTCCCCATGGAAGGACCATAAACTCCTTTGAATCTAGATTTCTTATGGGGGTTATGTTATTTAAAATAATTTCTTTGTTACACTCTCGATGATTCTTTCTAAGGGTGGAATCATGATTCTAAACCTTTAGGCCTAATTCCATGGTAGGTGATACATTTAACTACATCTAAGAAGTGTCAATTTCCTTTTCCTTATCACAAAAATTAGAAACCTATGATTTTGAATCCTTGACATCGATAGCTTATTGCATGCCTTCGTAGTATATACTACCTTTATCTAACCAATCAAACTAAAATCCTTTTCTAGATCCACCTGATTTAACAAAAGTTAGATATTTTATTAAACCTGATTGTAGAGTTATTGTTGTAAACAATGGTATACAAATTCTAAGTACAATGTGACACAAGCAATAAGAAAGCAAAGTACAAAACCCTAAGCAAGAGATATAGGAAAGATGACTTAGCTCATTTGTGTTTGATCCTGAAGTGTTATGAACTAGGAAAATTGTTGAACATGAAGTGAAATGTGTCGTTAATGCTCAAGATAAATTCTGGAGCTCACGGATGATGTCGACATGGGTGCCCATGGATGGAAAGAGGCACTTGGGCGATGGAGACGCTACTTGGTGCCTGTGACTATGCAAATGGCCAAAATCTGATTTTAACTGTGGCACACAAGTGTCGTAAATATTCTCTATTGATGTCATGTGTGTCACTCTTTGATCGTCGAGGGTACATGTAACCTGCAAAATAGATATCACCTATTAAATCCCATAAACCACATCAAATCTAAAAAAGAAATATGTAGAATGGGGAGTCAGAATGACCCCGATGGTCACCTCGAGAGTTAACTTACAACCGAAAGTGTTGCACTACATCAACCACTACTTCATATTCCAAATAGTTCTCCCTGCCACTGGCTACCTCACATTTCCCTACATGTTCATTCTTGTACGTGGATTTTCCTTTGGCATCATCTTTATTATCACCATCCTCATGACACTTTATCATCTTCTGAAAACCATTATCACCACCAATGTGCGCGCCACTCCGATACTTTGGAATCCCATCGTGCACTCTTTTTTCCTTCTATTCCATTAATCCACCCCACACTAAAGGTATGCATGGTCCTCTGTGCATGAACTCAAAAAGGGAGTAATCAGCTTGTGGCACGCAAGCATGCTTAGTACACAAAACACTTAACTAAATTGAAAAACATAGGAACAATTAAATGAAACACATATAAAGGAAATGCATTAAGGTAAACCTAATCTAAAGGCAATACTACCTTATTACAAACACCAAGAAGACTTATTTATAGTAGGGCTTCATCCTACTCCCGTTGAAGTAACCGGGAAACCGTGTCCCATCCGCACTGTAACTAGCAGAGCACTTGAATCAAGTATGTAAGTCACAACATATGGTCCCAACCAATGCACTTTAAGCTTTGGGTGGCACAAAACTTGGAGTCATAAAGAAGAACCATTTGTCCAACTTCAAGTTTCTTATCTTTAATATGTTTATCATTTCATGCCTTGTGTCCGGCCTTTCTCGTCTTCCGACTCCATCGTTCTATAGTGTGCTTTTCATCTAATCAGTATAATTTTATCAATGCACTCTTCAAGTGCTTTCTCATCAGCCAAACCTCCTATGTGCGTAATACATAGAGAAGGTAACATGAATTCCATGGGAAAAATAGCCTCTGCGCCAAACACCAATTGAAAGGGTGTGGCCTTGTTCAATCTTTTATAAGTTGTCATGTATGCCCAAAGTACAACAGATACTTTATCATCCCATTCTTTCCTTCCAACATCACAAATTTTAGTCAATGTGTGGCTCAATATCTTGTTGAAAGCCTCAAGTAGTTCCATTTTCCTGTGGGTGATAGGGTGTTGTTTTATGGTGTGCCACCATAAATTTTGCCAATAATATCTTGATGGTCTCATTAAGAAAATGAGTACCCCTATCACTTGTCAAACTCAATGGGCATCCATACCTACTGATAATGTTTTCCCATAGAAACATTGTTGTCATAGTTGATGTGCAATCCATTGTAGGCACCATTGTTGCCCACCTTGTAAGATAATTTGTACAAGTTATAATGTAGCGTGATCCAGTCCTACGCACGGGTGGGGAAATAGGGCCCACAAAGTCAATTTCCCATTTTTCAAAAGGTTATGCACTCACAATAGGCCTCAAAGGCATTTCATCTCTATGCCCAGGCTTTCAAGGCACTAAAAATGGTCACAGGCCTTACAATACTCTTTACAATCCTTATACAGTGTTTCCCACCATAGGCCAACCAGTAAAATCTTGCACACGGTAGCATCTCATGCATAATTTCCACTTGTAATCCCACCATGAGCCTCCTCCATAATCGCTCCATGCTCATGCTCTAATACACACCGCGTAAAACTTCAACTGACCTAGTTTGCATAAATATGCATTGATCAACATATAGGACATAACACATATACCAAGTTATTTCTTCTCTAAATTCTTTATCCCCTCAAGTGACACACTAGTACGTAAAAATACAGCAATATCTTCTAAGTTAGAGGGTGCACAGTTCAATCGAATAGTTATGAATCTGGCATTGTATCCTTAATTCTCTACACATCCTCACCTGAATTAATCCGTCATAAATGATCTAGATAATTACTTTTGTCCGGCTTAACTACTATAGTAAAGTCAAACTCCACGAAACAACAGAATTCAACAAGATATACGTCCCTAAAAATGGGCTTATTCACCAAGTACTTAAGTGTCATGTGATCTATATAAAATATAAATGGGGTAGCCAACAAGTACTGTCTAAACTAATGCAAAGTGTGTAGATCATGGACAAGGATTCACACTATGTAGTTGTATAATTCTGTTCAGTGGGTCAAATTTCTACTTGCAAAACAAATAGGATGATCAAAAATACCTTCTCCAGGTTGGGATAATACCATGTCAATGGCCATGCCATAAAGCGTCCACATGCACATGAAAAGGTTTGGTCCATGAAGGAAAATGTAGAATAGGTGCTGTAGTAAGCCTTTCCTTCAATGTCTCAAACACGTGTTATTGCGCTTCACCCCAATGGAACTTGCCTTTACTCTTTAATAACTCTTCCAAGGGTGCAATGATCTTGGCATAACCTTTAATAAAATTCCTATAATATCCCATGTGCCCCAAGAATCCGTGCACTTTACTCTGGTTAGTAGGTTCCTCTAAGCCCAAAATAACAACAACCTTAGCAAGATCCACCAACAAGCCTTCTTTACAAATAATATGCCCCAACAAAGTCCCAAAAGGTGTAGCAAAAATGCACTTCTTAATGTTTAAGGAGATTCTCAACTACCGGCACCTCTCAAACATAAGCCTTAAATTATCACAATGATATTTCACTAGCCCATACATTGTCCAATCATCCAAGTAAACCTATAAAAACTTATGAATAAAGTCCTGGAATGCTTGCACAACAATGCGTGAAAAGACTGCATGCGTGTTCTTTAATCCAAAGGGCATAACTGTGTACGTAAAAATTCCCCACTTAGTGGTGAAAGTTGTCTTATCTTGATCCTCTTTAGCTATCCTTACCTGATGATATCTAGAAAATCCATCAGTGAAGGAGTAGATATTACACCCTGTAACGCCTTCCAGAATCTCCTTTGTAAATGGTGTGGGAAAAGGGTCTATTACACATGCAACGTTCAACTCAATATAATCCATGCAAATCCTTAATCTTTCATATTTCTTTATACTTATCACCATAGGGATCACCCACTCTGACTCCTCAATGGGCTCAATGATCCTAGAATGTAGCATCTTATCAATTTCTTCCTTTACCTTGACGTGTAGATTAGGATTCATCTTGTAAGGCTTCTTCCTACCCTGTGCTCGCACCTTCCTTTAGCTTGATGTTCATCTCGCCCAATGAGTGATGTACCCATTTTAATTCATGATAGCCTCTAGGAAATAAGTCCTGGAAGTCGCACAATAACTCAATTATTTTAGCAACCTCTGAGTCAAACCAGTAATCACCAATGATGGCCTCCTTAGGTTTAGCATTTGTCCCAATGTTGACCTCCTTTTTCATAGGCTCATGAAACCTATGCACCTTCTCATCCACACTATATAAGACCTCACGTGTACTCTAAATATGCTCAACATTCAGATTCCCCACTTCTTCATCATCAATTACGTAGACCATCTTACCTTTTTATTTTTCTAGGTAGGCACGCCCAAGCTACTCTGCATCTACCTCTTCTTCTTCAAAGCACGCATGCAGATCTAACTCACTCTAGTAACTCCTGAATAAGTTCCTCATCCTTTAAACTATCTCCCTGCTTCAAGCGCTTCATGACATGTAATGTCTCATTCACTAGAGGTTTAGTGGAAAATAGTCAAATGTTTGAATCATACATGCAGTTAGTTCTTGCCAATTTCATGTTTTTCTGTTCAATTTTGCATAAACATACCATGCGCACGCACACCCTCGCAAGGTGTGTAGAACTTGTGCACCCACAGTGAAGGTGATAAGGCCTCCTACCCCTCTATCCAGAGTCTCTCACAATTTTGAACATGGTATTGAGCATTCTTCCCATGAAATTCACTTTTTTTTATAGGCGCATTGCTTCAAAGGAATCTAGCAGAGAAGGTGATTCTCACTTCTTGCCACTCTAAAAGATTATCTTTGTGAACCATCCACTAGCATTTGTTATCCCATGCAAGGCATACACCAGCATATTCCTTCTTTCAACTTGATCTATCCACTGAACTTCCATAGCACATAAGAACACTTCAGGATTCCCCTCACCAGTGTACCTTGGTACCTGGTTACTACCCAAATTCCTAACACATCACGGCCAACTCACACATGTAACTGCACTTCTCATCTGCAACCAACCATTTCATAAGTATCATGTGCCTAGTTGTCACATGCAACACTCGTAGTATCACTCATAGAATGTGCATCATCCCACTAAATAACTCCTTCCTTTGATGGCTTGAGTACTTTAGGATCTCTAATGTTGTTTAAATATTCTTCACTCAAAGGTTCTACATAAGGTGCAACTTTTCCATCTATTAAAGGAATGATGACGCGTTCCTCCTTGTTCTCAAAACTGATATATCCTTTATTGAAGCGCAGATCAGCATTATTCACATAACACCAAGGGCACCCAAGAAATGTTGGAAAACTATCTGCCTCTTCCAAAGTGCGAAGACCTCAGAGTCCCCAGTAAACTTGGCCCCTTGTATAGTAATAGTAGCATCTTTCAAGACTCCAATGGGTGTGGCTTTAGTCCTATTTTCCATAAACAACACATTTGAAGATGGTTGTAATGGTGGCCTCCCCATATGATTCCACACATCCAAGGTGAGTACATTCACTTCTGCACCTATATCAATCAAAATGTTACTTAACAATCATCCATCAACAACTACATTTAGAGTGGTCTTCTTGTACATAGACCAAAGCGTGAGGAGGTAGGTTAGCGTGTAAAATCTATTTTTCGCGCTCAACTCTCCGATGCATGGCATCTTTCCTCTTAGTCACTCCCTAATAAAGGAATGATGTTCTCTTGTCGTAGCATCTCTCAAACCTCCTTTAAATCATCAACATATTTTTTAGGAAGCTCAGCTGATTTGGCATGTTCCAACTTCCGCGACAGCTCCTTCAATCATTATATCTCACCCTGTAATTTTATAATTACTTCAATGGTTTCTTGATAAACTTCCTTCTGATGAGTAAGGTATGGATAATTTACATGCAGTACCTCTTATTTTGCAATAATAGGCTTTTTCTTTAGAACATCCCTTACGCGTGCTAAACCTCGGCGTGTATAGTGACTAACACAGGTACCATCTCAGGATCACGTGATAACTTCGACATCCATTGATCTTCCATGGATCATTTTACTCTAACCATTCCCACGCCCTTATCCTGCTTGTGCTTCTTGCTCAAATGTTCATAAAATTTTGGGCACTCTTCATGGTTTTGGTTCTTTCCACAAAAATAACAAATAATATTATGAGGGCATTTGCATCTATAATGATCAGGGGATCTGCATGTATAACATGTTCCTCATGGAAATTCACTTCTTCCACCGCCACGACCTCGACCTCTAAATCCTCCACGATATCCTCGACCTCTACCTCAGCCTCCATCAAAGCACCCTTCATTGTGATTGTGATCATGATTTTCACCTTGTTCCTTTGAATTATTTACAACACTAGTCTAACACACACCAATATCAATTACATCATGAATCGATCAATCAACCTGCAATTCTCAGTATCATGAGTGGTATACCGGAAAATATTACAATAACAGGACACATTCTTCCTTATCACACATTGCAGCAATGGGCACCTACTTGAATCATGGTCCAAGTGATAGATCTCGCAATCTAAAGCAACATGGCACACACTAATTTCCAAGGACATCTATCCTTAGTTAGTCCTTCTAATTCATAGTTTGTGCACCAAATTCCATTGTGCGTCTCATGAGTTGAATTAGCTGACAACTTCTCCAACTATTTTTCCATAGATGCAATATGAGCTTCCATAAATGGTCTAACTCCAGTGTCTACATTCCCAACTCCTCCTCGGCGCATGAGAAGCCTATAAAGCCTCGCGTGGGTCCAGTAAATTTCTTATGTGAGAGAGCCCTTCTGAAAGGTGTGATCAGACCTCCGATGAACCTTTAAACATTTTGAATTGGGTGAATTTCATAAGATAACTTTGACAATAGATTTTTTAAGCGAGTATCTATCATCACCAATCCGGCACTATGATAATTCTTCACCGAGAACTCCTCGTGCTATGATTATTTACTAATGCACACCTTTAGTTTGGTGGATGTAATCTGAAACAAAACAACAACATAACACAAGAATACCATCGACTATGATAAGATGGAATGATGACAAATCTGAAATATCAAAGTAAATTATAATATTAACATGAAATGTTATAATCTCACCCATGAGGTACTTCAAGTGTTATTGACTTCACTTGCTTTTCACCAAGACTATGGAAGAAACTTTACAATTACACCTCTTAATGGCTTCTTCAACACACCTTTAAACCGATGGCTTCCTTCGCACACTTCCTACAATATTTCTCACTACTTCCTTCTATGCTAAATGAGGGGGTGGCCTCTCTATTTATAGAACTTCCGTGCTTATCCATCTTATCTCTAAGATAGGATAAGAAATCCACTCTGACGAATCATATTTCATACCTTAACTCTTATCTCGTACATGCAAGCTTATCCTTTAAGATAAGATAAACCTTATCATTTTACATGGGTTCCACATTTTTAGACTTTTTACAAATAAAATACACAAAATATTTATGACCTCACTCCTTGTCCTTATTACCAATATAATATTTCTAATTCCTAATCATGTAGACCCTACTTCTCTAATTACCCAAACTTTGACATTTTAACATTACCTGGGACCACTTACGACAAATATTTACTTTTACAACATTCCTATTGTACTTTGACTATTACTGTACTCCACATTATTGGCGGCTGCATCGACGGTGTTGTTATCTTCTATCGACACTACTACTAATTACACTTAACAACATCCTATTCCTAATACATACATTAATGAAATAGAAATTACGGAGGAAAATTTTAGTGTCGACATATCATACTCCCTTACACTCTCAGGCATGCCATGTTTGATGTCCTTCAACATGTTAATGATCTTCTCGATCAAACTCAACTATATGGAACTCTGTCAAGAAAGCATCACACAAACGGTATAGTCCACACAAGTCTGGTTTGGATCATATTTCTTATACCAACTATGTGCATGCCCTTGCAAAGTAGTTGCAAATTGGCTTTCCTTACGCTCTAGAGTTGTAATCCCCTTAGTGTGCCAAATTATTTCACACATGTGCACATGCTCAGTTGCATCTTTGATTCCTCTTTATTTTGGGATACGAAGAGACATCTCAAAATACAATTGTTAGGGTTGGTGCGGACCCTACCCACCAGATCCAGAACTTGTATTACCTCATGTGTTTCCTCCGCCTCTAGAACCACTAGATCCACCAGATCCCAAGCCACCCGATCCTCCTCTTGTAGTGGGAAACAAACTAGAGGATGCACTACCTTGTGTTCCAACAGTTGTGCTAAACTGAACTCCCATAGTCTACAAAGTTGTACTACTCCTAGACGTGATCCCAACGTTCTACGCGCCCACGTTCTGTGTTGATGATGTGCCAGAAAATATACCTCCAACCGGGCCTCCAAATAACACAGACAATGTTTACACCACCATAGATGAATAAGTTACCTGATTAACTCCTGAACTTGATTGAAAATTAACTCTATTTGTTGCTACTCTACTGCCCACACTAGCTTGCTTACTGATGATTTTCATAGAAACTGGAAAACCAAGTGCAAGTGCTAGGTTGCAAAGAGGGATCAAATGCGTGTATGTCGTCCTTGCAGTCTCCACTAGCGCACTCTCATCTGAGGTCAAAGAGGGTTCTCTTCCATGCTTACCCAAATGGGGGAGTTACATATGCTCTAGATCCACGTCCTCTATGTGAGCTCCAAATCCTTCACGAGCCATCTCTCTCCACAACGCCATTCATTCCGCAAATTCATGTTGCTTCTCTAAATCCCTCTCGTGTGCCTCATTAAATTTAAGCCACCTTTCTTCTCTACCTTTCTACCACCATGTCCACCATCTTTCACCACACCTACTCCTTCCCCATGTGTGGTGGGGTTTAGCTAGCCATAGGACGTTGTTCCAAATCCAAGGTCATAATCAAGATCTTAATCGCTAAAGGGATACCACGCAAATACGATCCTTTGGGTTCGTGCAAGAACTAGAACTCAACAACCTCGGACAAGAATAAGTAGAAACTGCGTACTCCAAAATATAGCTATTCAGAACACCACTCCACCAATGATCTACAGTGCGTGTCCAAGTCATATCAAGCATCCTATAAAGCTATTCTTCATGGGTCCAAACAAGTGTTCTAAACCTCCAATTTCTCTTTGATGTGTAAGCTACCAACCACTCGTACAAACTCTATGGGAAAACATGAGAATAACCTCTCATACAGCTCATGATACAAGCTTTGTTCAACCCACGTGTGTAGAGAAAAATTAGGTACATGCTAAATTTTTGTGCATACTCTTCCTCTAAATTGTCTAACCACTCTTCAATACTGGCCAAAGTCAACAGTATGTATTCATCATGAAACATCCTAACAAACAACTGAAAAAGAGGTCCCGACAATGGAACCAAAATGTAGTCTTATTTTTACCCACAACAACCCAAGGCACGCTAAAGACATCACTTAGCCAAAACTGAGTCCTCACCCGAAGCACACAAGGGTACTGGGTCCCTTTTTATGTCATCTTATTCAAGGAGTTAGCATGATCATACAAATATTCTCAGATCCATAACAAATAATCAAGTATATTACATAACATAAACTAGATCTAGATCTTAACCATATGTAAGATTAACTCATACCAGAATCAAGATTAACTTTACCATGCAAGAACCAATCACAGATGTGTCTATAATAAATATCCAACCACAAAGATTCATTATATTAATTTCCATAAAACACATAATCTTCTTACATACATAATAATGTCACCATGAGTCATGCGTGCACATAATCCAAAGCAACATAACTCTATAATGAAGTGGTTCTCCTAAATTATGCAAATCATACATATATATATAGGGGTGGGGACTTTCCCTTCACCGCCCATGCATCCTCAAAATAGGCTGCAAGCTAAGAATAACCATGCGCCACTACAAGCTAAATACAAAAGCATGCAAGCTTTCCTAATAATATATCAACCCTAGTTAACCCATACTTTAGATCCTATTATTAGCTCATAACTATGCATTTCACTTGGTCTTTTCCTTATCCCAAAATAGACCTTGCTTGAACCGCAAATCTTCATGTTCCAACCTTATCTTCAAAACCTTGTTTGGTCTCCACTCCAAGTACATATTTAGATCTACATCCCAAACCGGCGAAGTGTTCGGTCTGTCTCATATGCGCATTCCTAACCGACTTCAACACATTAAACCTGTTATGCTCACTCATGCATCCTCATTGTCTTTCTTCTACAATGCCTCTTACACGTGCTAACCTTTTTTCTTAGGGACTCATTCATTTTCCATGCTCAACATATGAGTGGGATGGAATGGTGTGCAATATGAATGTGATAAGAGCAGCTTGCCCCTAGTGGATGTGGATGAGTATGGGATGAGGTTCATTTATAAAATACCCCTCAATAATCAAGAATTAACCATAGAACAAGAGTATGTCATCGAGAAATGGTTTGATAATGTATGCTACATAGAATAGAACATGAAGCGTAAAGCGTGAAGAGTGAATGTGATGAGGTTCATTTCAGATTTAGAACCTCACGGTTGAGCATGAACCGTGGAACTAGGTTGTGTCATAGGGTAATGACGATACAATGTGTGTATCAAAGAGTTTGTATTGATGTTTAGGAAATTTTAGACATTAATCGTGGAGCGTCAATTGCTTGAGATGATATAGAAATTTGATAGCAATGTAAAAGGGGGAGAAGCTATGATGCCCCCTAAGTATGTGAGTGATGGAGATCCATGTGGTGATGTGAGAAGGACCATGTCATGGTGGTAGAGCTGAAAATGTGTCTTGGCCATTAGTATAAGGAATAGTTTGTTTGACAAAATGAATTGGAAATGGAAGTAGAGTAGGATGGGGAGGGATCTTGAATGGTGGTAGATTATGTGGGATTGATAATGTTGTAGAAGACTTGAGAGGAGGAGGGGTTGGACTGATTTTTAGAGGAAGTTGTTTAGTTGGAGTTGGTAATGTGGTAGAAGACTTGAGAGGAGGAGGGGTTGGAATAATTTTGAGAGGAAGTTTCTTAGGCAGCTCTTGACTTACTATAGAAGGAACATTAGTAACGATGGCATGATGCTCATTAGACATAGATGAATCATATTTAGGAACCCAATGGGATGTAGCAATTGGAGATGAACATGTAGCAACATTTTGTGTAGTAAATGAAATGAGACCATAATGCTTAAGGTGGCCAATTTGTCATTTTAGAGCATAGAAATCATTTTCATTATGTCCATTAATTCAATGATAATTACAATATGGGTGACCTTGATATTTATCAAGTCGATAAGGAGGATAGGAATGAGTAGATGGCAAGTTGATTAATTGATGAGTGAGGAGTTATGAAGAATATATTGTTTCTTAGTATTGAAATCAAACTTGAGAGGTGTGGGTAGCAATAAGACTTGGGGTTCACTGATATGAGCACATGTGGCAGTCATATAAGTAGAATGAGATGTAGAAGGAGAACTAACATGGGCTTGAGAAGCATCCTTGAGATGTTGGATTTCAGATTTAAGAGATGTAATCGTTGTTTCCATAGCTTGAATTTTGTCTTGAAATAAATAATGTAAAGCTTGAATTGACTCTAATATGGGTTGATTAGATGGAGGATTATGAGCAATAGAGTCATCAAATAGACAATCAAAATTGGCATTTACTTGAGCATGCAACATATTATGAGGGAGATACATAGTGTCTAGGGTTTTTTTGAGAACAACCTTATAATTGGGATGCATTTGAAGTAGATCATGCAAAGAAATTTGAGGAATTTCAGGATCCATGAGAGAAGAAAAATAAGGATCCAAGTGTATTTGAATGCGGGTTCACCAAATGATTTTTTAAAAATAGATATTTTATTAAACCCTAATTGCAGAGTAATTGATGTAAACAATGATATATGAATGCTAAGTATAATATGACAACAACAATAAGCAAGAAAAGTACAAAACCCCGAGAAAGAAATATAGGAAAGATGACTTGGTTGATTTTTTGTTATCCGTATGTTCGAACCGAGGAAAACTATTGAACATGAGGTGAACTATGTCATCAATGCTCGTGGTAAATTTTGGAGCTCGCGGATGTTTCGGACATGGGCACCCACAATCGGGACAGGGCGCCTAAGGCGCTGGAGACCGTTATTGGGTGCATGTGACCGTGCAAAATGGTTGGGATCTAATTTTTATTGTGTTGCACAAGTGTCGGAAATATTCTCTATTGATAGCCTATATGTCACTCTTTGATTGCGGAGGGTACTGTAATCCTGCAAAATGCAGACATCACCTACAAAATCCCACAAACCACATAAAATCCAAAAAAGAAAGATGCAAAATGGGAGTCATATTGACCCCTGCAGTCACCCCAAGAGTGAACTTACAACTAAGTGTTACACTAAATCTCATACTTCATGTAGTTCTAGTGATTGTGTGTAAGAATCATGCCCTAGGATTCCCTTGTGCAATTGCACTTGATAAAGCATGCAGAGCTAGATGTACTAAAGTAAATAGAATGTGTGGATGGAAAAATGAACTCCCCTTCTTATGTAGTGTATGCAGAAATGCATTCCTTTGTCCCTTGATTGAATTCCAAATGGAGCACTTTGAGATGCTTTAGGTGCCTTTGAGAGCAAGCTTAGGTGATAGTAATAATGCTTAGGGTTTGGTCCTTTATTTTGAACACATAATTATGTATTTATATGACTCCCTTGTTTGAATTTCATAATTGAAAATTGGAAGGCTGACCCATAAGTATAAAAGATGCCCAAAATATAAAAGAGACCCAAAAGAAGTGAGTAAGGTGAAAAGGTCCAGTGGCGCCCGGAGGGGACAAGGGCACCTAGACACTCTTGTCTTGGTTGGGCGTTGGTGTTTGGAGCCATAATGAGTAAAATACCAACTGGGCTGTAGGGTGTAAAAGACCAAATAGAAAACAAGAAGCAAAGGAAAGAGGCCAAAGACAGTCATCAATTACTAGTTTTCTTTCTTAGGAATCATATGAATGCTAGTATGTATTTAGGACCTAGAATGTACCTGTGGATGATTTAGTGTCTATACCACCCTTACAGAGATCAATTTATTTTTTTAAAGTAATCTTATATCCCATGCTTCATAAACATCATCTCTAATATCTTCTCGCAAATATTCTCTTTATTAGCGAAAAATTCTCTCTCGGGAATATGCAGAAGAGGGTTTGGGAAGACCCATGGATATCATTTGGACACCAACCCTAAAATTTTGCCTCATTTTTTGTCGATATCTAGGGATTTGAAAGACACAAACATCCTCTAGATTGATATGACACTCAATTTTCTCCTCCAAAATGTTATTTTTCCTATTACGCCATGCATCCCATAATTATCCCCTTGCCACCGATCCAACTCCCCGCTCTAGAGGGAATGAATAGAACCTTCCCATTCCATTTTTTTATTTCCAAGATATCTCATATTTAACCACTTTATCTTTGAGCCATGTATTCATTCTCTTCGATTCTATCAACCGAAAATAAGCACCCTTTCTATAGACCCAAAATCTTTTATCATAAGCAAACCAAAAAGGAATGGAATCTTCCTTAACACATATATGTAAATGTTTTGAAGGATAACCACTCCAATCTTGACTTCTAACATGCTCTCTCGATCCCACTTTTATTCTTTTTAGTATCCTCCCCCGGGATCACAAAAACACATTTGGATACCATTCGGTTTGTCATGATGGAACCTTCTTCCTTACCTCTGAGTTGGTATCCACCTTCCTCCTCCGCATTGATTCCCTGATTGAGGAAAATAATGTCATCAATATATCCTACCCACATAAGCCCTATATCTTAGGCTTGTTGTGATGGCTATGGTGTAGGCTATGTGTCATCATCCCTCCACTCTATCATATCCCATAATTACACCTGCCATCAACCTTTATTATATCAAGATTTTCCTTATATTTTTATTGGAACAAATGCAATTATAGTGCTATACAAAAATATTTCAACAAAAGGGGTGGTTGGAAAGAGTTACGACCCAAAACAATGCACCAAAAAGGTAGAGCCAAAATCTAACAAAACATTACATCACAAACATCTAGGCACATACGGCCATAGCACTAGGCAAAGGAGGAGGATCGTTGCGGGGAAGAAGAGTGCTAATAACAAATGTTTTGTCATCCGAGCAAGCATAAACAAACCAGATGTCCAAAGGGTACCGAGTAGCCATCGAACCATAATTCCCCATTCACAAGGCAGGAGCTCACAACAAGCACTCCATGTGAAGGGTATAGCTAACGAGACAACGTAGAAGTGAATAGACCAGTCATAGATTTCCCTTGTGGAGGTGGTTGGCTCCATCCCCATTTTCTACTAAGGAGGTGGGGAATGAAAAGAGCTACAACATAGGGAAGGACAAAAACATCGCAAACGGCTCTATCGACACCAAAAACTAGCAATGGTGAACCAACTCGAAGTGGATCCGAAGGCACTCAACTCATAGTGCGAGGGCACTCTCCCAAAGGTGAAAATAACTCCTAAAGATGTTGGAACTCCATAGCCACATTCTCGCATGTACCTCAATCAAGGTAAACAACATAAATAACATTATTTCTATCACTACATTCAAATTGTTTGGAAATAGTATCATTATTGAAGATCGTTGCATTTCTAGCTTTCCATAATTGAATAAGAATGATAGCTGTAAAAATTGCCACAAGAAACCAAAGTGTAAGGAAGTCATTGAGAAGAGTCTCCAAATAGAGCCATCCTCCAACTAAGAGGCTAGGGGAGATAAGGCTTGAACAACAACTATATCTAGCACCAGAATCTTGAGCATATGGGCAGAACTAAAGATGTGTTTGCAGGTCTCGTGGATACCGCAAGTAGGACATTTGGGGTTGACAACACCAAAGTGTTTAATCCTTTCACCGAGTGGGAGGCCCTAATGGAAAATGCAACATAAGAAATAGGAAATTTTGGGTTCAATCTAGGAATGTGAAGCACAATTGAGGCAAAAAATCCATGTTCGAGGGGAAGAATTGAGCTTCCATTGAGAATTAAGCTTGCAAATGGCGGCAAAAAAGGGCTCATAAGTTGGTAAAGCAATCCTAGTGAGTAACGTTTAAAAGCGGCGTCCACGTTCCATCTCCAATCTTTCCACCAAGTAGTTGGTGGTTGTAGACCTAATTTGTGCAACATCGCATTATGGAGCAACTCCTATACTTTGAGAATATAAATGGGGTCTAAATTTCTCAAACCAAATTTTAACTTGAGCTCCATCCAGAGAATTCAATCTCTAAAGATGCATAAGGTTCCGAATGGTGGAAACTTTCTTCCTATAAAGGCGCAAAACTTTGATGCTCGAGTTTATGCTAAGAGAATGCAATTGCCCGTCATAATAGGATAAAACAAAATGTTATGGTCATTCAAGGAGAGCCCTGACCTAAACCCATCTTCAACCTAACACAATTATGGCTTGATAGTCTCACAAGTGCACCACAGGATCTTCACAACAAAGGTTCCTTATATGGACTAGGGCCGAGATGCGGTGGAGACCTATATTCCTTCAACCCTTCTTACCATAAGGATTTTCTATCGAGATATAATTCCATAAAATAATTTTCCATGCTTTTTTCATTCAATAGCTTTAACAATCCATTTAGCACACAAAACAAAATATTATCTAAAAACATCAATGATGCACATGCCACCTTTCTCTTGTGGAGTGCAAAGACACTTCCCATGCTACACAATGGAAACCGCTAGTGTGTTTGGCATCGCCCATAATAAATCCCAAAGAAACTTGTCGAACTTGTTATAGGAATCCTTTCAAGGCGCCCAATAAGAGGAGTAGTAAAATGGGGTGGAAACAAGAATCTTGGTACAAACTCGAACTTTTTGGCAAGAGAAAGTAGTTTGGAGATCTAGAAAGATATTTTTCTCAAAACGATCCCGAACATATTGCCAAAGCACTAAAGGAGTGCAATCAAAAGTGAAGGGAAAACCTAAAACTTGAATTGCTCCCATGTTGGAGCCACTTCCATTAGTATTATTCAAGCCAATCTGGCATGGGGAGATTACTTCGCCTATAATAAATGGTTTGGCTCCATTGCAAAGATGAACTAGAAGCCAAGAAAAATATGTCAAGGAAATCTAATGCTTCCGTGAAGGATGTTGCATTTTCAGCTAGCATTAGAAAAGAGTTGTCCGCAAAATGCCCATTAATAAGTTGAGTGGAATGGTTAGGAAGAAAGATGCCTGAACCAGTCCCAAAGAGGCTCGCCAGTGCAAGTAGATCACGTAAATCCTCCACAAAAGCGCAAACAAGGCCAAAGCAAGAGGGCAACCCTATTGGATTGAGAAATACAAACCAAAGCTAGAAGATTTTTGGCCATTAATAATAAGGTAAGCAAAGGCATCATAGAATAAGGTTTGCACATCTTCAAGGAAAAAATCATGAAATCCAATTGCCTCGCAACATGGCAAATATAAACATCCACTCTATACAATCATAAGCCTTATATAAATCCAATTTGATAAAAATATTTTTATGGTAAAGGGCCCGAGTGAACTCCATACCTTCCCAAACCACAATGATGTTGTCCAAAATGTATCTTCCTTTAATGAATTTGGTCTTCTCATGTTTAATAATCACTGAAGAAGGTCGCAGATTCGCAGCGCCAAATCTTTGGCAAGAATCTTATAAGAGACATTAAGAAGAGTAATCATCCCGCAATTGGTGATAAGCTCGGGGTCACCCATCTTAGGTATGAATTTAATATTTCCCTTGTTAATAATTTATCCCAAAGAACAATCCACTAACACTTATTTGTAGAATGATAATGGAAGTGGATCCGTGCCAAAAACGCTCCAGTCACTTTGTAAAACTCACGTGGGAACCCATCAATGCTCGTGGCCTTCTCATATGAAATGCATTACAAGAACATAATATGATTCACCCAACATAAGGGGGAATCACACCGGATCCTAGCTTCCCGGAACAATTTGTGAGGGACAACATCTAAGCATTTTGGAAGGCACCTTGACATTCATAAGTACAGGTTGAGCTTGAAATACCAACTTGTAGTGATCCATGAAGGCATTGGAAGTGTCGGGAAAGTTGGTAAGTTGTTCTTGAGCATTTTTAATGGCATTGATTTATTCTCTAGTTTGTTTGGTGTGAAGAGATTTGAAAAAATCCTTAGTCGCGTTATTCCCAACTTTAAGCCAATGCGGTCGATATTGAATTCGAGCACCTCTAGCATAATATGCTTCGATAAGATTGAGTTTTTGTCTTAGGCCATCCGCTTGATTCGAATCAAGATTCAAGGGATCATTTTCAAAAAAATTGAAAACTCGTTGAAACTCAAATTAAAGAGCCTAGTCACCGCTTTTGACCCCCGTGCCACATGTTTTCCAAAGTGACAGAGGAACTTCGTAGTGTTTTGGATGGCATCATCTGTCACTTGATCCAAAGAAGCAACGATGGCATTTGAGGTTCCAAGTTCCAAATTTGGGTAATGAGTTGGATAGTTGTTGCATGTTGTAAGAGTGGCGTGTTTAAATAAAATTGATTGATGGCACTTTAAACAAAGCTCCTTCCCAAATGATCTTAAAGGTGATGGGAAAGTGATCGAGAGAATGCACTCATAGTGGAAAATTAAGGAGACACCCATGAGCATGTGTTGTTCATAAAGTAGGGCACAATCAAACCTTTATAACATTTTGTCATGTCCATCTTGAAAATTAGACCCTATGAACCACGAATTCTGCAAAGTAAATGTTTGTCGGTGAAGAAGTGGTCCACCAAGCTCCATTTATTTTTGAAATAAAACCAACTTTCACTCTCTCCAACACACCAAGGTGCAAAGAAACCACATTCTTTATCTTGAAATGTTCAATCATATTGAAATCTATGCAACTTAGCCAAAAAGCAAGCGGTAAGTTGTGAACAAGCCATCTCCATAAAGTTTTCCTTTCAGGCCATCATTTCAAGCATAGATATTAACAATACCAAGAGCATAGTCATTGCCCCGATGTGAAGGATCTTCCTTAGATGCAACAAAAGGAGGCGAATTGGGAGATATGTAAATACTAAGCACCACCCGGCTATCAAGTATGGGACGTGGAAGTGGGAAAAATCGACAAAATACACTTTAACGTCGCTTACAAAATAAATCTTGAAATCTTAACTTCTTGTAAAAAAACAAAATCCATTTTTCTAGTTTCTGACATGTAGAGCGCACAAAGAATTTCCATGAGGACTCCATGAGACCTCTAACATTTCAGGGTATGAAATTCATGAAGGAATTTCTTCCATGCTAAACTCCCTTTGTCCATCCTGCAAGTTAGAAACACCATCTAAAGTAGAAAAATTGTTAAACAAAAGAGGTCGTTGGTCCGGCTTGATAAAATCCTCTAAGGAAATGGAGCAGCGTTTAGCCCCATTATCTTCCCTTGGTGACTTGTCCCCGCCCGGAGTGAGTTACAAGAACATCAAGTAGGTTGAGTAGAGGTCCCAACTTTCGACCCAATTAAGTGCTTGGATGTGTTTTGGATCTACAAGGGATCGAGGTAAGCATGTGCGATTTACATGGGAACATAAAATATAGGCATGTTGTCAATGTGGAAAATAACAGGCAGGGATTTGGGCAGTGGCATTCAATTGGTTTTAACCCCTAAGACCACTTTTTTATTAGTCACAGTAGTCCAGTTCTTGCCACTATCCTCAAGCCTTAGGCCTATTCTTTTTGGCTTCATCGCGATGGATTAGAACTAGCCATAAGCGGACAATCCTTGATCATGTGGTCGTGGGGGCACGACATCGAAAATAAGTGTTGGGTAAGTTGAAATAGACCACTTTTTTAGAAAACCGTTCAAAACCAACTTGTAATTTTATGGTCTCTTTTAAGTCCTTAGTTAAATATACCTAAACACACACTCATCTAGTGGGTCGGGATGAGTAAAAATGGTCCTATTCAAAGCAAATCACCCGCCTAATGGGCTTAACAACATCCAAAATAAAGGTCCAAAGAGGGAGGGGAAGACTTGGTAGCTCATCTTGGACAGGGGACTCGAGGGAAACGTGGTCCGAGACTTCAAAGTCTTGGGTCCAACGCAAAAGGACGAGTATTACATAAGAACCAACAACATATGATTTACACAAAAAGGCCTAGACTGGAAGGGTTCTTTAAACGAAAATAGAAAAAAAAAAAAAAACTTTCATTAGATTCCTTATGCTAGCGACACTGGATACCCAAATGTTCCCAATGAAACCTAATCTAAGACTTGAGGGAATGTGACCAACATAATAAGCTATAAAACTATAATCTTCATACCATTTTATGACCGGCTCAACAACAATATTTAACAAAATATCAAGGGCTGAATCGGTTTCATTACCTCGTCGTAGACATTTGGAAGAAATTTCCTTGTGCACTTGAGAGTCATTTTCATCGTTGCATGCAACCAAGGTTGTTGAAGGCAAACTCAATGCCATTTAAATAGGCAATCCACCCAAAGGGGTGGTGAAAGTTAAAGTTTAATGTGCACATGCTTTGAAAACCCATCTCATGCGAAAGGAAAGGCCAAGGATGAACAAAGTGGCATCCTCTATATATTTTTAAAAACTTTATTTGTTTATTATTTTATGACAAAATTTTAACGATGCACGCTCAGCTATCAATATTTCTTCATTTTCAAGGTCTCTTTTCTTGTAAGTTTAATTTTAAAATATTCATCAAAAAAAAATTTAAATACATAACTACATGATCTTAACTAACTTTTCATCGAATACTTTTGCTTAATACTTCATGATGCTTCAAATTTGACCAGACCCGTAATAAGCTCTCAACACACCAAAAAGTAAGAGCACTTGTTTTTATGTGAACTATTTGACCTACTTATAGTCAACTGTTTTCAACATAACTCAGTAGTTTACAAATTAGATTTGAAATACTACAAATCATGTTTTTATAGCATCTTCTAATTTTGAGTACAAGTTTCTCATTTTTCATGAAAAACATGTCCACTTAATCCTCCCAACTTTCAAAAACTTACCCAATATAATCGCCTTCAATATTAGTCGTCTTGAATATGAAGAATACATCATTCAACCCGTATTCAAAATATAGACAATGCATGTAGACAATCATTGCATTTAATCCCTTCAATCCTAGACAATGCATTGCATTTTATCCTAGACAAAAAAAAATAGTGCCAGGACCAACTTGCAAATGCAGATAGGCCGACACAGCTTTCTCTATGACGGCTTCAACACAATCAGAACGGTCTCCTTCGTGATGCTAAGCTCCAATGGAGACGGTAATATTTATCTTTTCTGTTTTTCTGACAAAAATGGCACCAAGTTTTTTTGGGTTTTGATCAGAAAGTAGTTACGCCGGTAAGATACACTGAATAACTAAGGAAGAGCGATAGACGTCCATGATGGTGGACAAAAATGATGCTAACAGAAGGAAATGTCTTTAATATTTGATTATCTCTGTGGTTACCGCTGGCCACATCACCATAAAACAGAACATATTGGCATGACAGTCTCTTCCAGATTTATATATATGTCATGTTGTGTATATTTTGATTGTGCGTAATGGAATTATAATCAGCGTAAATGATAATTAATCCTGAACATCATCACCAATTGTCGATTGAATGGCTTCCTCCATCTCTAATCTGGAGATCTGGAGTTATTTCTTTTTTATGTCACTACCATATTAATATATATCTTGTGTTTCAAATTATATCATCCAAATTTGTTTGTTTTATAGAATCCATAGATAATTTCTTATTAGATAAATAAATGCATCAATACAGTCACAATTCATGAAAAAACGACCCTTTTATACAAATCATACAAGAACAAGTGCAAGAAGAAAAGGGGGCATTATGTGGTAAAGACACGCAGTGGGTCTCTCACATATCACATTGTGAATACCTGCATGGTCATTGAGTTTGTTCCCTTCAGAGGTGGTTGCATCCTTCACAAGTAAGAGCACCTCAAGTTTTCTAAGCCTAATATGCCTCTTCATGCACATCTCTCCATTATAGATTCCAGAGGCTTGGATGTATTTGAATGACATTCAAATAATCATTTTTCTCGATCTTCGTCTTTCATATTTCAATTGGGAAAAGTTTAACATAAATGAACATGACTCTCACCATAAATTAAGACTAGAAAGTGTTAAATTAACTGTACAAGTTTTTTCCACTAAATTAGTAAAAGAAATAACATGTTCCATTGAATAACAATTGTCTAACTGTCACTAGGATAATTAAATCAATTTTATTAGGCTTAAAGAATTGGTAAGACCTTGTAAACCTTACATCAGCTCATTTGTTAAGCATTCCATGAGCTTATTATCAAAATAAGTAAATGAAATGACTCTTTCTATCATCCTAGATCAATTTTAGGAAAACTAGATTAAGGCATCACAACACATTGCAATCATTATAATAGATCCTCAACTGTTACATCTTTACTGCTTTATGAGTTTTGTCGTTATTTTTATGGTGATCGCTTCATCTAGCCTTATAATAGATCCTCAGCAACTACATCTTTACTGCTTCATGAACTCCTCCGTCATCTTTATGGTGATCACTTCGTCTAACCTTATAGTAGATGAATTGGGCAAGAATCTATCCAAGTTTTTGTTAAGAAAAAAACAATTAATGCAAACTAGGTGAACATAAATTATGAAAGAAAATGTTTTAGAGCTTTCTTGAGGGCTGTATCTAAAGATATTTTTAAGATTGTATTTTAAAATATATACTGAAATATTAACCATCCAATTAAAAAAGATACCAAATAAAGTGCCGAATATTTCATTGAGTGGACAACATTATTTTTATGAAAAAAATTGTTAGTATCTAACTATTTATTTGTTGAAAGGATACAAATAGATCTAGAAGTATACACGCTGCCGCATCCACGAGCCATGGCATATTTGGCTGTAATTTTTCCACTCTAGAGTCCTTACAATTATACTGCATATACCATAGTAAAACAACAAATTTATTAACTTGTACTGTAATAAAATATCGTTAAGCTAAATATTTGGCTAGGGATAAAAATATTAAACAAGGAAATCAATGCATTAATGGGTCTGATACTTTACCTTCCCACATAAGTCACGTTCCCAAGCACAGCGAACATGAACATGAAAGGATCTAGTCCCTAATAACATAGTAACCTTAAAACAGTGAATTCCTTTATGTTGTGCCTAAACATCAAAACAATGAATTCCTGGACAGTTAACTATAATGTCAAAAGTTTCACATTTGTTTTTTAAAATGCTTCCAGCATAGTGGTAGGCTGTGGAACTGTGAGCCATAGGTCAAAGGCTCAAATTATATTGACTCCGATGCTAACATATGTGATGTTTAGATTCTTCCATTTCTTTAAAAACACTACAACACAATTTTTTTAATATTAGACATTTATAATTGAAAACAAGATACCTACCTCAACAGTTCCTCGCTTAATCTGCAACCAAATATTATCATTGATAACAATGTTAGTTTGCTTATTAGAGGCTTGCATTGAAACAAGTGTAATTTATAGAAAAATCTAGGTAATATGGTTTTAAACTTTTATTAATTATAGATTAAATATAATAATGTTCGAACACAATAATATATAAAACTTATATGATCTTGCACCTTACAAGGATGAAAAAAATATATAAGAGCTCACATTTAAGTGGATTTGTGGAAGCCTTCCACCCATATAGATAGCTGTCATAAGCCACCCCAACCAAGTTCCTAATTGGCTGGAGGACTCTTCTTGCATGGCACTGCCAACCATTACCTTAATTTGCACAAGAACAATAATTTTACAACCTCAAGAAAATTTGAGCGGTCTTATATTGAGAAATACCTAGAAGAAATGTGCTAAGTTACACTTACCTGCAAAAGTTTCCTTCCTGTTATTATAATAACAGATCTCTCTTCCACTTGGGCAGAGTAAGAGGTTGGAGTAATGTTGTTGTAAGTAGGCAAGTTCAAGTAGTTAAGCCCACAAATAAAGAATACTGTTGAAGCTACCTGGAGAAAACACGGAAGCAAAAATTTGTTATTATAATTATATGGAAAAGTAGTCATGAAGCCTGTTCATCATGCAGATTTCCAGTCAATGGAAAATCCAACTCTGTTTTTCCATCGCCTACTGCAGTCTTGAAACCACGACCTACAGCTTTGTGTAATTTGTTTCGAAAATATATGGCACATTTTCATTTTGGTAAAGGCGATGCACATGATGGAACGGTGATAGGATAACAATGTAATGTGTTGTTACCTAAAAAGGTAACAATGCATTACGTTGTTATCTTTTCCATAAAAACTAATGGTGACTAGAATGTTCAACGACTAATGGAAAATACCCTTTGACTAGAAAGCCCAAATAATGCAAACTTGCGCACAATAGATAGGCTCTTCCGAAGGTAGTTATCTTACTGTAGATTCAATCAAATGTACTACAATATATGAAACTTACAGAGCGAAGTATTGTGTTAGAGTTCTTTGGACTTGGTGATATAAGATGAGTGAGTGAGCAGTCCTTCCTCCTCTACTGATGACTGGTTTAAGGTGTAGCTTGTACCATTTCTACGAGATTGTAGCAAATATGAACCAGGAGTAGGAGTGTGACTGCTTGCCAGAGATCTTGCAGACCTGAAAAACATAATTTGCTTATCATTTAGCCATGGTTGTGATTTATATACGATAGGTAACATTTAAAAGGAGAACATAACCAAGAAATATAAGTGTATTACGTGTAATATAGGTCCCTCCCTGTGTTGGACCTCTGATGAGGAGAAACAGTAGGTATAGGTAAATAATCTGCCTTTTTGTTGTCATTTTGCTCAGACTTGGAGACTTCTTTTTGAAGATTCTGGTAAGTGATATCAAACAAATTTATTTTAAAAAAACATTTTAGGTTTTTACTTATACATTCAGATTCATTTTCATTATGAAAAACAGAGGTGATATATGAAGCTTATTAAAAAGATATGTGAAGATCACAACCTTGGATTGAGCTTTCGCTTTCTTCACTTTCCCCCACTTGTAGATATGATTATAATATATAATTTGGCAAACTAGAATAATGGTGGTAATTGTATAAAGCTGCAACACACGAATAATCAAAATGACAAAAAAAAATTATACATAATTCAAACATATGGAACAAAGTTGGTCTTGAATGTACCAAAGGATGATAGTTTCATTTAAGGTTGAAAGACATCTTACCAATGCTGTATAGAACTGTGTTGGTAGCTGCACAATGTTAGAAATATTATTGTTAGTAGTGAGGGGAAAAAGGGTTGCTAAAAGAATCAAATATATGCATGCAACCAAACACTTGATCAAGACAAAGAAATCAGCAAGGTATATATCACCAATATTAATGGATTGCTCTGGTTTTTCTTTGGAAAAGGTCTTTATTTAGGGTCTCCTTTCAAAGGATATTTTCCACTTCTCCAATTGGTTTTGTTTGCACCCTTCATTTTAAAGATCACATATGTTTGTAGCTTGAATTGATCAACTAATTACTGAAAAAAACTCCGAAAAAATGGTAAAGAGTTCATAACTTTATTGTCAGTTGACCATTCAACATTACAAATATATGTGATGGAAAGGCTCTTCACTTTAATATTGTTTTTGTTTTTTTATTTCTTGAATATTATTGATATGTAGAGGCCTCTCTTAATATTTTTTTAATTTATAAATTAGTAATTTTTTTGTTAATATACTAACCAAACGTCTTTTATTGTAACCATCTTATATTTCTTGATATTTAATTGATAAATAAATAATGTGTTTCACTAAAAAAACTAACATAAAGAAAAAAATCATACTTGACTTTTAAGAGAAACCGAACAATTCAACTATTAGGAAAATTGTACCACATAAAAAGTTGAGTTACAATTTCGTTTCTATTTGATGAACAGAAATCCACAAACATTGCTACTTTCCTAATTTTGCACCACTTCTGAAAGTGGATATTACTTTCACCAAGAGGTCAATTTATTACTTCGTAAAATTGAATTAATTATATTATTTGGGATGACTATGTGAATTTTATTAAAAGTGATAGTTTGACTATGAAAGGTAAGTGAAATATGAGAAGTGAAATAAATGCTTGTTGAGGAGGTAAAGAGGAATACGAAACAAACAAATATAACTCTTTTGAGATATAGAAATGACATGTTTCAAAAAAAGGCATATGCCTTTCAAAATGTTTTCTTGCATGCAACCTTCCAAAATGTTTTCTTGCATGATGCCTTCAATGTTGGATCTAGACTATTCCAGTTGATTAATTTCTTTGAATTGAGGCTCACGCAGACGCAGATTTGAAGATGAACTTCGAGATTCCAAATTCTGGCTATGGCCATTTGAGGTTGGGGAGAACATGCAAACATTTTTTCTGGGTATCTTCATTTATTTATTTTTTGAATCAAGGAGTGACAAGTTAAAAATATTGTATTAATATTGATATAATGGGAAAAAGAATGTAGCTCTACTTACACAATTTTCGAGATCCATGCACAAAAGAAACATATGACTTGGGGATAGTAAGACATGTATTTAGAGACAACTGTACTTAAGAACAATTAAACTATATAAATGTAAGTATATATCAGAAATAGATCGAATTAAATTAAGCCTAAACGCATTACCAAGTACATGAACATTTATTCTCATAGACTAGATTTTTTAACTCGAAGCACCCTTATCCCAATTTTTGCTTCATTTTGACATAATAGCATTCAAAGTGCATGATTTCAACTAACTCTTCCCATGCCTCATAACTACACAGAGCATTACTTATATTCCTTAACTTGCATATTTATGGTGTGGCCAACGTCTTAAATAAGTCCAGAGTCACAAAGGAAAACAAGAAATTTACTCTATGGAAACCTATAAAGCAGCCAAAATTGTAAAATGTACCAGAAGAATAATCTTCCATAACGAGGTTTAAAGGCTTACAGTTGCAGGTTCCAGCAAACACCCACAAAGATTGAACACGTCCCTGCAAACACCATCAGATGCAGGGAAAAATAAAAAATTGAATCTTTGTCTTCAATAAGATGAAACCCCAGTATTCCTGTAGTCATACAAATTTCAAAAATGCTACAACAATTTGAAAGCATAATTGCTTGGCAGGGATTAATAGATTGATGGCTTACCCTACAACCCATGTCAAGAGAAAGCCAAGGGAAAGACCCTCTGTGGATCCGTTCTTGAAGTTCGCAATAATCTGAGGCACTTCTGCAACCCCCAACTGAACACGCTGATGAGCCCAAAACCAACAGACACATAATCTCTCACTCCACACACACAGTCCCTCAAATATTTCTCAACCCACCATACACACTGCCTTCCAAAAGCACAGTGGTTTTCCATCATTCAAGCCCCAACTCTGTTCCCTCTCTTCGTTTTTTCCTATCACAGAGACCATGAAAGCAGAAACCCAGTAAATATAATACATATCCATGTGTGATATGTGTAAGAGAAAAAGACGCAATCCAAGAATCTGCCATTTTGTCATAACCAAAAACGCTTAAGTCCAAAAGGATTCAATATTCCGATTTCCCCACACCCAAATTCTTCACAAAGTTAAAATCGCAGTCCTCCCGAGTCCCTTTGCAGGTGACCGTCCGCTTATTACCAACTGACAAATATAGGCAGGCTTTTTGTTATTTTTTAATGTGGTCAGTCTTATCCAGTTTATATCTACGCCACGCCTCGACGCTGCTGTGTGTCTGTACCGTTATATTCCACGAAAACAAACAAACATGAGTCATATTAATTACGCCGAAGGCGTTTCTTACAGTGGGAAAGCCCTCGGGCTTCTGACATGCACAGACAGACCCACATCCCATAGTTTGGCGTATTTCAACGTCATGTACGGTTGCACATCAACCGCTGATTTGTGAGATTTACTTGGGCGCGATAATCATCTATAAGCGATAATCAGAACTTACGGGTATATCAGCATCGTTCAGACCCCTCAGCCTCAACCCACATCAGACGCAAAAACTGAATGCCACGCATACAAAAAAATGCCGCTCAGATGAATCTGACAGAATTCTTGTGTCAAAGGAAGAATGGAAGGAAAGTGCATACCGTTGACGTTTTAAGATTTTTTGGCACTTCCAGGCATCCCCTTTTTGCTTTCTTGCATTTCCTTGCACCCCCACAATCCCTACCAGTGCACAGAGATGTATCATTATCTCTCCTCATTCTTGAAATCGCATATCGGTCGGTCCTGTTTCTTACAGTGGGAAAGCCCTCGGGCTTCTGACATGCACAGACAGATCCACGTCCCATAGTTTGGCGTATTTCAACGTCATGTACGGTTGCACATCAACCGATTTGTGAGATTTACTTGGGCGCGATAATCATCTATAAGCGATAATCGAACTTACGGGTATATCAAAGATCGTTCGACACCCTCGGCCTCAACCCACATCGACGCAGAAAAACCGAATGCCACGCATACAAAAAAATGCCGCTCAGATGAATCTGACAGAATTCTTGTGTCAAAGGAAGAATGGAAGGAAAGTGCATACCGTTGACGTTTTAAGATTTTTTGGCACTTCCAGGCATCCCCTTTTTGCTTTCTTGCATTTCCTTGCACCCCCACAATCCCTACCAGTGCACAGAGATGTATCATTGTCTCTCCTCATTCTTGAAATCGCATATCGGTCGGTCCTGTTTCGTATATTATCCACGGTGCTCATATATATGGGGTCATCCCTTTCTTTTTTGCGTCAGATGCTTAACAACTTTGCATTTTATATCTTGGTCAAAAGAGTCGTATTTGTCCCTTGTAGGCTTGACAGCTAAATCATCAGGTATAGATGCGATAGAAGAGCTTCGGTTTTGATGGTTTGAATAGGAGTCCATGGAATTGCTGATAGATATGTCATGCATGCCTTTAATCCTTCTTGAACTAGTATTTCATTTGAAGCAATAGGTGGAATTTGTAAGGCCTCCTCTGCGCTCGAGAATAGGTGTCGAGTTCTAGCGTAAGAAGAATAGATGAGGCAAATATATTTAATGAAATCCTCACTCGCAACACTATTGGATAGAGCTTTTGTTTTGATATCCTTATTCAATGTCGTAGAGGACCAACGGTTGGAGAAGTTGGATTCAAAACATGCAAAATGTTTTATAAAGACTTGGGAATGCAACAAGAAAAAGATTTCCCTTGCATTCATCTCCATCGCATGAAATTATATGCAATTATGCCAAAGGTGTAGTACTCCAAATAATATAAAGGGGAGGGAAACTGCTAGGTTCTGACACTTGTCATGCAGGCCGTATCGTTGCATCCACAAATTCATTCAAGTGGAATTGATAATATCAAAGGTAAAAAATGACACCCTCATGATACTCCACATCTTCCTCCAATACTCCCTGTACACAGTGAACACCATGTCTTGTCCTTTTCCGATGAAGATGTCGAACACCACTTTGTGGGTACAAGATGCAATCTACACCCCCTTCGTGTGCAACACATGCTTGGCCAAATTTAGCGACGACACCACCACCAGATTCCTCGACCCCATCTTCAACAGACATATTTTGCCATATTTCTTAGCGAGGTCGTAGAGATTGCGGCGATTCAAATTGTCCCAGCTTGGAGCCATTTGCTAAAAACGGGCACAGCTAGGGGACACGATGACAACTTTAGTTTCTTAGATCTGAGTTTGGATACAACTATGACACCAACCAGTGCAACGAATAGGGCGACCAACCCCTTAAAAAGATTCACTCCAAAACAAAAAAAATCTAATGTAATTCACAGCGTGGACTTGCTGACATAAAAAGATAAAGAACTGATCAATTTATAATTAAATGATTGATTTCAAATACAGAATGTCAAGATTTCAAATCCTATGCACAAGGGGTTTCCACGAATAAATTTAACCAAAAAAACACAGCTTGCAATAATTTCGAATAAGTAAGTAAAACGTAAAATCCTTGACCTATATATGCATTTAAACCTCCATTTTAACAAATAAAGAAAATAAAATGTCTCCTCTATGTGTATTTCAACCTCTATCTTCACAATAACATTGTTCAAATACTTGGAAATGATCAAATCCTTCAAAATATTGTCGTGGTAAAATAATCAAAGGAAGACATCCATTCCCTTATAAAAAAGAATACACAATATAATAATCATGTACTATCCATTACCTCATATACACACACTACTTAGGCTATGACTACTGCATAGAAAGACTATATTAATAATATGTAACCATATTTAAATGTTTGATGGAAAGGAAATATACTATGTAAGCCGCACGTTATAAGTTAAGATAGTAGTCTTACCCTTCGCTTTCAACCAATGCTTTATTTAAATGTTTACTAGACTTGGGTACCTCTTTAGGAACACTGCATTCTCCCATGTTGCATCCTTACATGACCAATTCTTCCATGGAAGGTGTCAATTTCCAACACATGTTCGTGCTTCTACTTCCTATAATTAATTGACCTCACAATTGAAAATGGGTCCTACTGAGTTCTGCAACAATTGGTCATTGCGGCCCATTTTTGACATATCTCCATCAACTATTTTGTTTGTGTCTTTCGAAGCATGACCTTCCCTCCCCCTTATTTGAAATGACAAACATGTCTTGTAGTTCTTAGAAAATATATTCTAATGTTGCCTCCTTGAGTCCTCTTTCCTTTCGCATACACTTCTCCAACCTCAAACATCTTTTCCTGCAACCCTTTCCCCCTCCCATTGTTTCTCTTCATTCAGTTTCACTTCTTCTCTAGATCCATTTTGGTGTTCACATCACACATTCTGTGCCTCAATTATTTCTTACAATCACCTCAAGTGGCTCTTAGAAGGTATAGTTCCGCATTGCATCCCTCATCCCGTTTTCCCTTCCCTTACAATTCTCCACCCTCAAAGACCTTACTCTATGCCCCTCTTCCTCTCCCATTGTCTCTATCGCTACAATTTGCTTTCGTCTAAACATCCCCTATCGCAGTTCCATTGTACGATTCACGTGGCATTGCAATCTCCCAATAACGAGGAATCACGCCTACATACTCTAAACCTTTTACCACTCATAAATCCCTTTGCATTTCCCTTCCACGCCCTTTTATACTACCATTCCTCTTTTCTTTTCTAGTTTTTAAGTCTTCCCTCATCTTAATTGCTTGCGGGTGTCATTTGTATTCTCCATTACTTCTACAGGTCTTATTTAATATTTAACTAAATAGATCATTTATTTATTGCCTTTATTTTATTTGCACCACAAGTACTTTGTTCTCATTTCCAAATCATTCACATGCCGCAATCCCTTCGGCGTTCACATCAGACCTGCTTCGCGTCGCGATCAAGTTTAGTGTCTACTACTTTGGAAAACGATCTCCAATAAACGAATATCTTCTCGAATGGAGACATGATATATCGATGCATTTTCGATCTCTTCGAATTCGAGATTTCGGAATATTTACTTCCCCTTATGGTAAAGGACCTCCGAACGTTTCTGTGACTGTATTAAAGTTGACGGTTTGACGCCTATCTTGATGTTTTCGCATTTTTAACAGTTTTTTTTACCTGCGTTGTTTGCAGAATATCACGATTGATTGCAGCCGAATTCATCCCCTCGCAGCTCGCTGATCAATTTTTATTTGGTTCAATATATTGTACATGCGTGCTATAATCATGTTGTACACGGTATCTCTGTGAAACCGAAACATGAAGCGAAGAGTATAGAGGTGAGCTGGGTTATGGCGGGAGCAGCGTGTGCAGCGCGTACGGAGATGAGGGACAGAGGAGCCTGAAAGGAAACATAATGAAACTGGACGGAGGGCAGGCTTGTTGAAGAAGGAAAGGTCAAATCAGAGTTTTTCAAACATTTGCATGGATTTGCAGTATGAGGTTTGTGCATTTTTAAGCATAAGATAAGATTCAGATTATGGGTTTGAGTTTTTGTTTGTAGGAAATGAGAATCCAAGGTTTGCGTGAGATATATGTGTTTGCATTATGATGCAGAAGATTGAGATTGCATTATTGGGTTTTTGAAATATGGATAAACCTGACCTTTTTTTATTCCCTGCGTTTAGTGGGTTTGTTAGAAAATGTCAATAGAGCTGCGGTTCTTGTTTTCTTTGTGGGTTTATTGAAAAATGCACACAGCGTATTTTATGGAGTATAATTTGGTGTGCCATTACCTCTATAGGGTCAAATTACGGTATGTAATCTCGCAACCACTGGCACAAATCCAACACAATCTGTGATCAGTCTCAGAGGAAATTATACATTGGCGGCCTTTCGTATGAGACATCCAATGAAACACTTATATATCTTTTTTCCCAATATGGAGAAATAGAGGAAGGCTCTGTTGCATATGAAAAAAATACAAACAAATCCAGGTACTAAAAATTCAGTGTCAGAGTTTTATCTTAGTTGTGTTTTGTTATACTGGATTACAGGTTAGCTAAAAGGGAAAGTTTTGAAGTATTTTATGCAATTTCTTTGTGTTGTGATGGCTTGGAACACATTCAAAATTTAATGACATGTATGGAAGTTGCACAATTAGGTATTGTGATTCTAAAAAAGTTTTTTTTCTCAATTAGGGGTTTTGCTTTTGTTACATTTAAGACTATGAAGCAGCAAACAAGGCTCTTGAAGATACAAACAGGAATTTGGATGTAAGAGATTGGTGGTTCTTTGTTTTCTAATCGCTATTGAGACGTGTAAGGGGATAGGCTTCCCTCTTTTTAGCAACATATAATATGAAACCTTTACTATTTTTGACTTGCATAGGAAGGGCGATTAATAAAACTTGTTATTGAAGGTCGAAAGAGAGGGCAAGATCACACCCGCACCGCTCATTCAGTGGTCGATTGGCACCATAGTTGCGGCAAAGTTATGGCACAAGAATCCCAAATTTTTCTTCCTATCCAAGGCCACAGCCCACGTGTGCTACCCCACAAGCATATCTTGCTTTACATGCATATGTTGCAAAACCTTCTTATGGGGCGCATCCATTGTATGACAGCAGACATTTGCAGTATGCAACCGGGGTATATACTGGCTATCGGTTCCCATGGAGTTGGTGCACCAACACAATACAACCCAAGCTCTCAATATACACCGCATGTAGTTTTCCAAACTCCACAAGCTGCCCAATTTGGAATTCCCATCAGTAGGTACTACTACACCAGGAGTTCACCCATACTATGGTGCATTATGAAGCAGAGGAAATGGACTTGACAATCTTGACTATTGGCTTCTGGAAGAGTTTATTCTCGGTCTTGGATGATATTGGAAGTTGTGGCTCCATGGATTCCACTTTCAACAGAGAGATGGATACTTGGAGTTATATTTATAAGTTTTGAGGCATCAAGAAGAGTTACTTTCTAGAGGCATATATATTCATGGAGCCCATACCTAGGACCATCCATAGTTTCTGGAGGCATATATGATCATGGAGTCCATACCTAGGACTTTGCAAAAGATCCCAGGTTTACTCAATTATGTTCAATCACGTGTATAATGTTGAATTTACCTACCCTACATGATCTTGATTCTCATCATCGTAGCAGGTTTAATACTGATTTGGTTCCTTTTAATATATAGCCATGCATAACGAGGCATCCAATGAAACACTTATATCTCTTTTTCCCAATATGGAGAAATAGAGGAAGGCTCATTGCATATGACAAAAATACAAACAAATCCAGTACTAAAACTTCAAATGTCGAGTTTTATCTTAGTTGTGTTTTGTTATCTTTGGATTACGGAGTTAGCTAAAAGGGAAAGTTTTGAAGTATTTTATGCAATTTCTTTGTGTTGTGATGGCTTGGAACACATTCAAAATTTAATGACATGTATGGAAGTTGCAGACAATTAGGTATTGTGATTCTCACAAAGTTTTTTTCTTAATTAAGGGTTTTGTTTTTGTTACATTTAAGACTACTCAAGCAGCAAACAAGGCTCTTGAAGATACAAACAGAAATTTGGATGTAAGAGATTGGTGGTTCTTTGTTTTCTAATCGCTATTGAGATGTGTAAGGGGATAGGCTTCCCTCTTTTTAGAAACATATACTATGAAACCTTTACTGTTTTTGACTTGCAGGGAAGGGCAATTACAATAAAACTTGCTATTGAAGGTCAGAAAGAGAGGGCGGCATCATGCCCCACACCGCCGCTCGTGGTCGGTTGGCACCATAGTTGCAGCCAGGTTATGGCACAACAATCCCAAAATTTTGTTCCTATCCAAGGCCACAGCCACCAGGTGTTGCCCCACGAGCATATCCTGCTTTACATGCATATGTTGCACAACCTTCTTATGGGGTGCATCCATTATATGGACACACATTGCGCTAGCGCAACACCGGGTATACAGGCTATTAGTTCCCCATGGAGCTACCAACACAATACAACCCAAGCTCTCAATATACACCGCATGTAGCTTTCCAAACTCCACAAGTTGCCCAACTGAATTCCCACAGTAGGTACTACTACACTAGGAATTCCCCATACTATGGTGCATTATGAAGCGAGAGGAAAAGGACTTGACAATCTTGATTATTGGCTTCAGAGGATTTTATTCTCGGTCTTAGAGATGATTGGAAGTTGTGGCTCTATGGATTCCACTTTCAACAGAGAGATACTTTTTTGAGGCATATATATTCATGGAGATAATTTCTGAGGCATATATATTCATGGAGCCCATACCTAGGACCATCCATAGTTTTTTGAGGCATATATGATCATGGAGTCCATACCTAGGACTTTGCAAAAGATCCCATGTTTACTCAATTATGTTCAATCACGTGTATAATGTTGAATTTACCTACCCTACATGATCTTGACTCCCATCATCGTAATAGGTTTAATACCGATTTGGTTCCTTTTAATATATAGCCATGTAGAACAGACATCTAATGAAACACAAGTTTATATCTCTTTTTTCCCAATATGGAGAAATAGAGGAAGGATCTGTTACATATGACAAAAATACAAACAAATCCTGGTACTAAAACTTTAGTGTCAAAGTTTTATCTTAGTTGTGTTTTGTTATACTGGATTAGAGGTTAGCCAAAAGGGAAAGTTTTGAAGTATTTTATGTAATTTCTTTGTGTTGTGATGGCTTGGAACACATTCAAAATTTAATGACATGTATGGAAGTTGCACAATTAGGTATTGTGATTCTAACAAAGTTTTTTTTTCTCAATTAGGGGTTTTGCTTTTGTTACATTTAAGATTGTTGAAGTAGCAAACAAGACTCTTGAAGATACAAACATGAATTTGGATGTAAGAGATTGGTGGTTCTTTATTTTCTAATTGCTATTGATATGTGTAAGGGGATAGGCTTCCCTCTTTTTAGCAATATATAATATGAAACCTTTCTTGTTTTTGACTTGCAGGAAGGGTAATTACAAGAAACTTGCTATCAAGGTCGAAAGAGAGGGCGGCATCACGGTACCCGACACCGCCCATTCAAGGTCAATTGGCACCATAGTTGCAGCCAAAGTTATGGGCGCAAAGAATCGCAAATTTTTCTTCCTATCCAAGGCCCACACCACCAAGTCTTTGCCCCACGAGCATAAAATTCAAACATTTCGGACAAATTTTCAATCAAAGCCACATAAATTTCAAACATTTTAGACGTATTTTCAATCAAAGCCATGGTATTCAATCATTGGAAGATTATTCATTAGAGGTGTCCATTGTCTACCAGTTCTCATGTCCTCCATCACACAAAGTGGTGCCATGCAAATTGTTTGACTAAATGCCTAAAACAAATGTGACCTCATGAACTTCATTTATCACATGAGATGAAAAAAATGGTTGTGTTCGAAAGGCCTTCACATCTTTTCGAAAAAATGCAATCGGCAAGGGTACATGCGGACTCCACAATATTTTCCAGCATCCTCCCAGCTTCTGCTAGAATGGGAGATTTAGAACAGGGCACCCGACGTGTTTGATGAAATGCCTCCTTTTCACTAGCCATATTCAAGTAGTTTTAAAATACAATCATAAAACAATTAAGAACTTTTGTTTCCCAACCTAATGGTAAAAGAAAGCTTGTGTGAAACCTATACCAGTGATAATAGCACCAGTTACTTATCAATATTTTGATGGGAAACATTTGTCTATACAATAAACGGAGCATAAGTCACCTTTTTTATAGTTCTATGTAATTGTCTGAGTTTCTCTTTTATTTTATTTTGTATGCAGTAACCAACTTATTGATCTTGGTGTTTGAATAATCCTTATGTTTCCTAATACTTCATTAAGAAATATGAAGAACTATTCTCAGCAAGTGTCTTGATATTTTTCAATGTTTTCTTCAAAATCAAGGCTTATATTTCAAAAACAACTAGATACAATTATGATGGTAGTGTGCTAATTTGTAAGGGTGGGTTTCATAAGCACCCAAGGCCTAATTTGTTCTCTATTACATCTAAGAGGATTCCTCCATTTTCCAGATTCTTAGAAAATATCTAACTTGTTAACAACAGGCTCACCTTCACTTCCCATTACCTACCAGTACCCCTTGTAGAAATATTTTTTTACCGTCTCTTTCAAGGTTTATTTGGGTACTAACCTTGTTGATGATCATATACCCTTCCTTACGAGACATTTCCCTCATTATATATTGAGCTTCATGGATTGTAGATACACTGGCTCAATATATCACATATAACATCAAACTGTACACATGAGAACCTCTTCTTTAGTACTTGAGTTCTAGATCTCTAGACTACCATTTCATTTATTGTCTATAGATGAAGATGCGAATAGTGAAATTACAAGCAATGTCATCGGCAATGAATATTGCTTCACACTTTCCCTGAAAAAAGAGACATACCACGAAATCAACAAATTGAAATATGTCATCCTCAGTTCAAAGAAATCACAAATATCAGTATGGACAATTTTTTTAACACAGCATGTCCTCTTCGAAAAGGTGACAAACAATGCAGGAAAAAAGTGCGAGAGCATGGAAATGGTTCATGGTTTTGTTCGAGTTGCAACATACAAGTTCATAACTATGAGTATAGATATGCACTCAGGATCAATCTAAAGGACCCAACAGGGGAACTTCAATCAATTATTGCTTTTGATGAGATAATTGAGTCAATCATGGGTTTTGCAACTAACAACCTCCACCCATTGCCATATGACAAAGATGCAAATAGTGAAATTACAAGCAATGTCATGTCATCAATGAACGAATACTACTTCACACTTTCCCTGAAAAAAGAGACATACTGCGGAATCAACAGATTGAAATGTGTCATCCTCAGTTCAAAGAAAGTGGATGGCAGTGCATCTCCTCCGTAACCTTCTTTACGCAAATATTTCTACCGCATCTGTCCCTTCAAACTTTACACCCTCATCCATTCCTTTCTATACTTTGAACTATCAACACTATGTTAGTTATTCCATATCTATGTTTCCCTCTTTTTCCCCGCTTTAAAAGAAAACTGTTGTATTTCCTTTGACATTAACATACCATTGTCTCCTACTACTATGTGGATTGAAAGTACTATTAAGAAAATAAATGAATATTACTTGCACTTTTGTTATGATATAAGATTTGCAAAAAAATGCCCATAAAACACTACCACTCATGATATAAGATTTAGAAATGTATATGTACGAATTTGTAACAAGTTTTAAATGTAGATAGAACCTTTAAATGAAGTGCTTCATCTATATTTCTACACTTACAAAATCAATCACACCCCTTATCAACATCAACTACAAAAGTAATAACTATACCTCTAAATCAAATAACATATACCATTCGGCGTTAACATTGCATTGTACACATGCGATTGCTAGTTTACCGCTTAAGACAATGTAAATTTAATCTATTCATTACATTGAAGGCGTTCCCCCTATGGGAAAGGCACTTCCGAACATTTCTGCGACTATGCTAATTTTGACGGTTTGACGGCCGTCTGGACGTTTTCACATTTTTCAACTATTTTACTGCAGTTGTTTCGTAAATCTGTGGAAGAGCCATTGCTTGCGGTTGACAAAGTCTCTTTCTAAAGTTCACTGGTGACATTTCTCACGTTTCTCAGCAAACCAAAGAATATTTGTGCTTCAAGTGCGGGAAGTGATCACATCGGGTAGAAAATATATTAACAGGGAGCCAGACTTTCGTAATATTTTACCTGTCTTTGGGCATTTTGATATAAGGGTTTTTAATGGTTTCTTTTAAGCTGTACATTCCGGTCGACTCTTTTGAGGATCTTGACAAAATTTGTGTTTTTCCATTTTTGGGTACTTTGGGTTCAGAGTTGTGTTTTGCCACCCTCAAATTGCTGGTTTTCGTGATCTTATTTACCATGTCTGTGGAAATAATGTTAGTTCAGGGGTAAAATGATGAAAAAGCTCCGAATTTGAAAATTTGTAAACACCAAGTAAGCTTATCGGTAAGAGAAATACTGACAGAATACACTATGAAGCAGTAAATGGATCTTGATGTCTCTCATTGAGATTCAATTTAATGTAGAAGCCACTAGGGAGCTCAAAGCTTTGCCCGAGATTGTTTGAATTTGCAAAAAACTGTTAATTTGTGACTATTTTATGAGTAAGTTTCACCCAGGAATGATTGTATAGTAAATTTAAAGGGTTCTCAAGTTGTTTTCTTGAAGCTTGAGATTGTGCTTTGTATTATGATCAGGAATTCAAAAGAACACCAGTTTCAATTGCAGGGGATATACGGGGTTTATACCTTAACACTGTAAGTTCAATTTGCAAGTTTATAGGTTCTAAGTCCATTAGATTTTTCGATGTTGCATAGTTTCATGTGAATATTTAAAGGTTATGGATGTGATATTATCTTGTCCTTGTGCATCATAAACATTATTACAAGTCTGAGAGCACTTACTACAGAGATTATTTCCACAACGAATTGTATAGTAATATTGGATTTTTTTTGTTAAATATAAATGCACATACTAAATAAGGACACACATCACTGAGGATTTATTAAATATAATAATTTCAACTGCATTTTTTGTGTTATTTGAGTCTTGTGGAGGAGAATACAGGGATTGTTGCAAAAACTATAAGCTGCTCTGGATTTCTCACACAGAGGCTCCAAGATTGCATACACATAAATTCAATTGCTATGATGAAGGCTTCCATATTTCACACACATTAATTGAATTGTTATGATGGGTGAAACCTCAGATTCCATCATATTTCATAGTAGATCCCAACTTCCACACTCCATTGTGGCCAAAAATAACGCAAAGAGCAAGAAACGCCCCCCTTAAAAAGGTAAAAGGCATTCATTCGGCGGCTACTCCCATGTCAGATAAGTCAATGAATGAATGGGTTGTCCTGCAAAAAAGTACACAAAGTGGTCTGCACTCATTCCAAGGAATTTACAAATAAGTGGGCTGCACAAATGCCTAGAAACAGGGTGAACAAGTGGGCTTCATCCGTGTCAATAAAAATTATCATCAAGTGGGATCTCGTGGAGAATCCCACGAAGTGGGCTGTACTCACACTACAGGATTCATGAATAACTAGATTACACTTCTGATTGATTGGATACTACATCTACCCAAATGTTTCCTGCTCACTTCTTGGCCAAGAAAAGCATTCCTCTGCTATATAAATGCCCCTCACAGTTGGCCAGAGCATTCTAGCTTTGAAGAACTCTTTACTGATGCCTTTAGGAATTGCATAGGCTTGTGGAGAATAGCTAATTTCTCATACTCAAATTTAAAACAATCTTGCATGACACTTTAAATGGGTGCACCCCTCAGCAATGGTACAAAACATGGGGTGCATGCCCGTCATCTCCTACCAAAATTGAACCATGTTCTTATATAAAAACTGAAATGCACGCATCAAAGTCCCAATGCACAAAAACCCAAGGTGAAATACATGTCTTGAGCCTAAATCAAAACAACACTTGAGCATAATATTAATAGAAAGAGTTTGAAGTTGTGACCATGATGGAGGGGCATCACTCCTTGGTCTAAATTTTGGGTTTGTCAGCATAATTTTGGATTGACTTGAAAGATGGTATAGAGTGTCCTAGAGGCATTAGAAGGGTCTTAGGGTTCATTTTATAGTGTAAAAAAATAGTTAGGTTTAGAAACTAGCAATCGCATGTGTACAATGCAATGTGAACGCCGAATGGTATATGTTATTTGATTTAGAGGGATAGTTATTACTTTTTTTAGTTGATGTTGATAAGGGGTGTGATTGATTTTGGTTGTGTAGAAATATAGATGAACCAATTCATTTAAATAGTGCAAACGTGAGGTCTAACCTTTAAAACATTTCAATATGAAAAGAAGTGATATAATTTACAAAGCTTTGCGAGTCAACTTATGTCACGTAGATCAAAATTTTGCAAAAACAAAGTTGCGGTGTAGTGGTTCTACTTGCTTGGCTGAATTGTCACCTCAAATGAAAGGAAAATGCCCATACCACAACAAAAAAATTAGGTCATTGCCGACGCAACATCATGCAGCACATCAAATAAGCGATTGATTTCAAATCTTAAGGCTAAAGCCACATTCTGAAAACATTCTCTAGAGAATAGTATCTTTGGAATGTCTGTGGGTTGCATGTGCAAGTAGAGCATAAACATAAAATGCATTAAAAAAATGATTACATTTGTAATCCAAATATGATATATGTTCCTTCTTTTTCCATGTATACATATAATGCAGTTTAGGTTTAAACTTGAAACTGTTATTTAAACTTTTAACACAGTTTCAAATCATCAACTAGGTTTCAACACAGATGCACAAGCTGCCCCCAAATGGCATGTGAAATAGAAGAATGAGGTTGAAGGATTCTGCAGGCTTGAAATTTTGGTCCTATAGGAACCTTATTGTGACAATAGCCACCAAATCCTGTAGTTGACTCACAATGAGAAAACTGCTCTTCATTACAATCAAACTTTACACATGTTCTAGAACAAAAGTCCCTAGAATCAGAAACAAATGAAAGAGGCAGTGAATGATCTATTTTATCTGATCCTTTGCATTCTTGAGCCATGGTGCCAAAATCACACAAGTATTTTGAGCTTAGGGAGGAAGCGGAGACCTAAATATGAAGATCAAAAAATTAAGGAGAAAACAAGGGACGTTCATATACAAATACAAATACAAATTTTGAAACCAGAATTCCATGAAGAGCAGAAATAACCATACAGATTATAGAAAATTTACTAGATTGATAAATTCAAAGATGTTTTTAAGAATGTGGTCAATATGCAAATGCATGCACAAAAGCAGAAGAACGGAAGAGCCTATCCCTCATGCACGTTAGCAGTGGAGATCGGCAAAACTTGAACCTGTGACCTCGAGGTTCAATGCCACGGGTCCAACCACTACACCGCAACTTTGTTTTTGCAAAATTTTTACCTCGTGGCATAAGTTGACTTCTCGCAAACGTGTGTGAGAGTTAGGAAAAACGCAAAAGAACCACTACGTTAGATTAGCCAATACAAGGCATCATTCAAACAAACATGAGTGAAATTTGAAATTTCCACAAATGAAAACTACTGGCTACCAATAGCATATAAATGGGGCTCAGACATGGATCAAACATGGGTATCATGTAACATGCAATCGATAAAACTTCAAACCTATTGACCATATGTATTTCCCTTATAATGTTACGGTCACAGAGAAATTGGAGGATTTATATCTGTCTTCTTAGTTTAGGAGCAAAGTTTTAACAAATACATATTGAAGCATTCAAAAAATGGTTGAAATAATGCTATGTAAGATATTTATTAATTTGATAGTGGAAACCATAAGCATTTGGTAACACATTTACTCAATGTAAACCTATGTATTTTGCAACAAGCTTTCCATGTATTCAAGTGGAATTGTTTTTATAAAATAAGCGAAGGAATCACAGTTTTTGTGTATCTTCTTACTATTTAAACTGCCTAATAAGTCTCAATATCTGATTTTCTCCATTGGACATGCACAGGTTAGTGGATGCATGTTAAATATGTGTATTTATAAGTAATTTTTAGAGTTACACTTTTCAAACACATTTTTCCATCTTGTCATAACTCTTTTTATTAAAAAATATTTAAATGCCTCAACAACTCTGGTATTCCCGATATGCCAAATTTGTTAAGTATATGGTAGCACAAACTGACTAGAAATACAATTTGAAGGAGACAATTCAGCTAAACGAGTAGAACCACTACACCGCAACTTTGTTTTTGCAAAATTTTGACCTCCGTGACATAAGTTGACTTCTCGCAAAGCTTTGTAAATTATATCACTTTTTTCATATTGAAATGTTTTAAAGGTTAGACCTCACGTTTGCGCTATTTAAATGAAGTGGTTCATCTATATTTCTACACAACCAAAATCAATCACACCCCTTATCAACATCAACTAAAAAAGTAATAACTATCCCTCTAAATCAAATAACATATACCGTTCGGCGTTCACATTGCATTGTACACATGCGATTGCTTTTCCGCCTATTTTTGCAGAATATTTGGCCATGCATACTGCCTCGCTGGTGGTGCCTCAATTTCCGTATCCGGTATGTAGGGTTTTGGTTGCATGCTACAACAGATGGGCGGGAGAGGAATGAGGATGAAGGTTTAGAATATACAGCGGCTATGAATTGGCGGCATGTGGAGATCAGTAGACAATCGAAGACAAACATGAGTTAGTAAACACATCAGAACTATCCACTGGGCTGAAAGAAAAATTCTTGAAGTCGTATGTAGAAGAAAACCTGAAGAGCCCTGATAGTTTGGAAGGTTCTTTGCAAGGCAGGAACTATAGTCCAGTGTCAGATTGATGTCTAATTTTCTATCCTTATTTGTTTACCCAGCTTGATTGCTACCGAAAAGGAAAATACAGTCCAGTGATCTTAACTGGGGTAGTTAAGCTCCCACACGGACAGTCGTTACTGTTGTGTATTTTTTATTGTTATTACAATAGTTGCACAACATTATCATTTGAAACCAGTCTTATGACTTGAGGTCTTGATGTGGTATTTTCAATTTTCTGTTTGTAACCTGAAATTAATGATCCTTTGTCATTATTTATATATATAGACTTTGTTATAGCAATGAAAAATATGAGTTCTGGCCTGTCTTTTATGTTTTGATTTAAAATTATCTATATGGTTTTTTGTGTTGTGCTTGTTTATGGTGGTTGTATGTCAATATTTCTCTTAACATATCAATTTCAGTTATTTCTGCTCTTTAATATCTTAGAATTATCTATATTAAAGATGCAGAGATGTTTTTTGAGGCGTTTTGAGAATGTGAAAGATATTTCTAGGCATTGTTTATATAGTTTTTATCTGTATTGTGTTTTGTAACACATAATACGGAGAATTTAAATGTGTGATATTTACATCACTATTAATCGATAATAAATGACACATTTTAAAATAATTCAATTGTGTAAATAAAAAATAAAAAATAAATTAATGTTTATCAAAATGTGATACGTGCAATATACCATAAAATGAAAAATAGAGAATCATTTGATATTTATCAAAAGCGTGACATACATATATCACAAAAATGTCAAATAATGAATAATTTCATATTCATACAAAGAAATTTGTAACAAATACATTATTTATTTTTGAAGGATTTCAGTGTTTTTTTCTTAGTCTTCTATTTGGAAAGTTATTTTTTTGTTCAATTTTTCATAACATTTACGTGTAGATAGCGGCAATATTAGTCTTCCCAAGGATTTTACATGAGAGACAACCACAATATAGGGTCAATGCATTCATTAGGGGATTTTTGTATATTACTTGTAAGAGTCTTCCCTTTTGAACTGTGTAATGATGAATGGACTGGTTCAACCATATTAGAAGTAATATTCATCAGGAAAGGTTTTCTAATCCTTGAATTTTTACAGGTTATCACAGGTCTCTGGATACTCTCTTGGATTGGCAGTTGCACAAATTTCTTGATCCTCTTCTATGTTGGTAAGAATGACCTATACTACTTTTCTTTTAATTATTGGGATGGCTTCTTGAAACTACTTACAGTAAGTCTTGGGTGGGTTTTTGATCCTCAAAAATTGTTTCTAGACTACTATGTTCATCACAATTCTCAAAAGTACACATTTGGCATTTTGTAATTTTCTAATTTGAATGGTGTAAATAGTATCTCAAATAGACCCGATATTCTCTACTTGTATTCTTAATATTTAGGGCCTTATCCAGTATTATGTTTTTCGATTGGCAATTCTTACAATTTGAAGAATTTCTAGATTGTTTACATTATTTATTAAACTGCTAATACCCATATAAATAAGGGCCATTTCTTATTTGACCTCTGTCAATTCTATAAACAAATGTTCTGATATTTTCTACCACTATTTTATGCAACATTTATGATAGCCCACATAGTTCCCAAATCAACCTGCCCACATTGCACCCATTCGCTACCCGCTCACTAAATCTGGAATCTACAAACTCTTTTGACCATACCCATTTTAGAATCCACATAACCAAGTTCCAAAAACATCCGATGCAAAGAATTACCTCGTCTAAAGACTGAATCAAGAAACTACTGAAATTCTAACAATTCAGACAAACAGTTCTAACAATTATTATAATGTAATTTGTAAATTGGATTAAAAATAATTAACCACAATGCAACTTCAGTATTGCGAAAAACAAAAAGCTTCCCAGACTCACATGCAAGACAACATCTGTTTGAAACCATTCTTTTGTAGGGGTAAGAGCAAAATGGTTGATCCCTGCAATATTCAAAAGGAGTGGATGATATACATTTGGCCCTTTTGTGGTGAGGGACATGGAATCTGGGCTCCTTTGGGATGGTTGGACTCTTAGAAGACTGTTCAAGTGAAAACCATTTAATGGCAAGCTTCACAAATTCTTTTTCCAACTACAAAATAAGAATATGCATACAAATTTAACTTCAATAGAATGCAGAGACTTGAAGAGTGTTTGGCCCTGTAAATAGTCATACCTTTTGGGAATAAAAGGGCGATCAAAAATGGCATGGGTTGAGCACACATAATCATCTCCTTTCTTAACCTCTTAATCTCTTCTTCTTCAACCAACTGTCAAATTGAATTATTTTGATCAGGAGCATGCATCACTTTGCTACCCAATACTAATATGAGATAAACAACTATAGAACAATAGAAACATACCTTCTAGCCTTTGCTGCTCCAAGGCATTGAGCTTCTCTGCCATCTGTTTGAGACACAACAGAAAATGAATAATGGTTTTCAACTTTTTATTTCTGCGAACAATTTTCTATGGCATTTTTGTACTAGTTTAAAGTTGTTAAAAAAATCAAGAACATTTGTCCAAAATTATTTAGAATCCTTACAATCTGATCAAATTCAGCACGGTCAACTGAAAATCTTGATATCCAATGGCTTAGTGCATTCTTTCATAGGGGGCTTGGCCAAATGCTGCTATATTAGAAACAATTGCAAAAGTTTCAGAATTGTGTCCAAAGATTTTCATTAAATCAAATAAACTAAACAATTTTCCAAAAGAGAGAGCGAATTCATCCATATATTTAATTACATGATCCTCGTTGTCTAGGACACAATTTCTTAAAAATTCATCATTCATTCATTGAACATAGAATTTAATTCTATCTCTTTTAGAGGGATCTCTATAATATGCTTCAATCTATTATACTTTTAGACATTTTTCTTTTCCAACCAAAAAAAAAACTTATTCTTCCAAATCTATACTCACATGAATATGGCGAAACAGGAGGGTTGGAAGCTGAAGGAGGCTTGACTAAGGTCATTGGTGATACTCCGTGTCACTTGTGTTGCCTCCTCACTTGATCTCTCTATTTCTGCACTTGATCTGCGCTCCCTGAGCCTTCTTACAGCCTCATCACCTTTTTCAACCACATCACCAAACCACAAGCTTAACATCTCATATTTCCTCATAATCTCTTTAATCATTCTAGATTACCTATCTTTGAAAATACCCACAAGATTACACAGTTTTAAAATTGCAGATAACTGAATACCCTTTACAAACAAGTGGTATATTTGGATCAAAATTAGAAACATCCTGAAAATACACATAATCATTTGTTCTATTTAATGAGATTAACTGGCAATAGAAAGATCAGAGTCCACCAAAAACATTGTATAGGATGGATCTTCTGAAAAAGGAAAAAAACATTTGTAACAAACCAATGCAACGTCTGATTAATTAAACACAACCTCTATCAAGCACTTATTCACCTTTACAATAGAATAATACCGATTGATAAGCACAAAATATACGAAGAATTCAATCCGACCACATGGAATGGTAGGCTCCTCACCTGCACCCCACCGTAAGCTCTGTTAATCGATTCTTGCTCCATCACGTGATGCAGAGTGGTACTTCTGTTAATCATTGTGAGCATGCTTTTGAACTTTACTCCAAACGTTCCAAATGCACAACATATGATCCCTTCCTCCAGAAGCAAGAAGGTGTCCATGATTCAAATCTAAATTTCATTGGGGCATTGTGTCAAACAGTTCACATGCATTCTCGTGTCTGTAAAATTAGCAAAGATGGGACAATTGAATATCTAATCTTCAAAGCTTTGAAGCTTTTCTAATTCAATCTCTTGATAAGAGAGGCTTTGATGTACCATATTGCAGCTCGACTGAATTGAATATCAGAAGGATAACACTATGGAAGCCACTGCTCCAATTCCTCTGCCTATGTACGACACACGCTTGGGCACACAATAACTACTGGACCTTCATGTATGTGACAAGATGCCATAGAAATTGGCTGTTGATACACATAATGCACTTTCTTATACAAGCTCAAAGAGAGTGAAAATCAGGAAACAAAGTTTTCTGATGAAGGACGAGGGCCTGCGCGGAAATTGATGGAATTGAGACTGAGTATGGGCATTTACCAGTGGAAGTCCGTTTAAGGAACTTTTAGATTCTATTTTTGACCTTTCCTTTTATTTAGATCACAAATCTCTGACCAGCTCCAACGGTGGCAAAGGCGATGGCGGCGTAGGGGGCAGTGGCGGCGCGAGATCGAACCAGGCATGTGTAGCTTGCAAGCATCAAAGAAGGAAGTGCACAGAAAGCTATCTATTAGCACCGTCTTTTCCTGCCGAGTAGGCCAGAATATTTCACACAAGGTTTTCGGCGTCTGTAATGTTTTGAAGATTCTGAAGAGCTTGGACACATGCGGAAAAACAAAGAGTTGTGTAATCCTTATGTTGGGAGGCTGAATGCAGAGACTATTATCCTGTCGATGATTGCTTGGGTGTATAGAACCAACTTAAGCCGAAAAAACGTGAAAACGCCCAAACGGCCCGATGACCGTATAATCACAAATTTAACATCGCTACGAAACATCCAAAGGTCCTTTATCATAGGGGAACGCCTTGGCGTAATAAGTGAAAAAGAGAAGGATAAACTCGAATGGAAGTCAGTTATCATTGTTTTCATGTGGAGAACTCTGTGGATGAGGATTTGGAATGAAGAAATCAGAAAAGGAAGAAGTATTATACTATGTTATTACATGGATGATTGTTTTCTTCATTGAGAGGATACTGTGAATCCATGTTTGGTTGTAAATACATGAATTTTCTTTGTATTCATATTTTCGAAAAAAATATTTTTGATAATAATGACAAGGTAAATGTACCTATTTTAGTATATAACCACCTTAAATATTATTCGTCCAATTCAGGGTTTCATCTTTAACTTTTTCTATTGGGTCAAATATTTGAAGTATATATTACCTAATAAATTATCCCTCACAATTATTATCAATATGGAATCAACCCAATTACAACCTAATCATGTATTTTATGTTAAATTATTGGCTTCCATAAGTCATTACTCCTCAATTATTACCAATGTGGAATTAACCCAACTACAACCCAAGCAATGTATTTTATGTTAAATTGATGGCTTCCACAAGTAATTACGTCGAAGGCGTCTCCCCTATAGGAAAGGGCCTTGCGGTCATTCACGCGACTATGTCAAATTTGACGGTTGTTTGGACGTTTTTTCAGTGCGATTTAATTTGACAACCGTTTTGATGGTTTTGACGTGCATTTTGTTTTTATTTCCTATTTTTAGTGATACAAATTGGGAGCCCCGATCGGGAAAGTTTGGAGATAGCGCCAATCGGTGTACTCATAGGAAAACTAGTCACATGATTTTTTGAATAGATATTTTGTTGCCTTGTGGTTTTATTCTCACTGCTTACCTTGGATTAGTTGTTGTCTTTGTTGTTAAAGACCCATCATGTTGAATCTATCAAACCCGTAAAGGTGCCCCATTCTTAATGCAACCAATTTGTTCATATAGTGTTTTCAGGCATCTTTACAGTTAGTTTGAGGAAAAACTATGTTAATAATTTGTGATTTTTCTGTTACATATTTATAAAGAAAAGCAGGAACATAATAACCTAAGCTACTCATAGACTTAAGAAATCCCATTTACAATTGTGCTCCGATTAGCCATCATATTGGAAACCGCCCAATATTCTAGTGCATGCCTCTCTCACACTTTCTGATTAGGCTTATCAATAAGATTGTAGCTTAGTGTGCTTGAGTTCACGACTATATATTAAACTTTCAAATCCCATGTCAACATAACATACTGCCATTTAAGATTATTGTTAAAATAAGGTATTCTGAGCCAAAACTGATAAGTAAATTCCCAAGCAACATGTACTCCATCCAATATTGAGTTTTTCTTTTTGCTTTAATTTGGGATGTATCAATCCCAAAACAGGGGCTCATCTTACTCGCAAAGCTACATCTTAAAAAGCAAAAAAAAACATCATTTTATTTACCAAATAAAATCATTACTGCATCTGCATTAGTCATGTAGTGCTCAATAGTTTCCATGCACAAGTGCAAGGAGACAAGGGTTCAATATAAAAGCATCAATTCAATAAATTTCTTTTGCAGATAGATGTATCTACGTTAAAAGTAGGAGGGAGGTAATCACTGGACTTTGCATGTGATGGTACTTGAACAATAAAAAGAAATAACTTCAATCACCATATCAAATGTCAAATGAAAGGTCAAAGGATCTGAACGGTTCGAGAAGAGGCCAGAAGGACCTACCAAAAGTAGTAAAAACATTGGAAATACACCCCATAGGAAAAATAATAATATCAAACATGTTTATATTGCAGAAGGAACTTGGAGCAGTAGAATTTTGGTATAGGTAATAAAATCTACTTTTTTATTTGTTCCAAACTACATAGCTAATATTTATGTTCCCTCATCTCGCACGTATGAATGACAACATAGAGGCTCCACACATGTCCACAATTTATTGTGGCTTGAGAACGCCCCTGAATTTATGCAATGGACTGGGAGGATACAACAGTTATTGAGGCAAAAAAACAATACTTTAATAAGTTCGTATCTACCTAGAACCCCCTCCCAGCTTGCAACCGCTTGGATTTTGTTCACAGGTCACTCTTAGACTACCCTTGTTTGCTAAATACAACACAAATTATATCATCCTCCCCACATGTGGACCTTGAAGAACTACTTAATCGTGTTCAGTGCCACACTAAATGTTCAAAGAAGACATTCTTGCATAAAAAGCAATCACAATTGCAATGTAGGTACAACACCCCCTGGGCCACACAACCTACTTCATCCTTGCTCATTGAAAGTGATGGGAAAATTAAGTACCTCCCTTCGAGAAACAATGACAGATTGAACATCCACAATCAAACTATGATATCTATATGGAGATAAAATGTCGATTGCCAACCTGTACTTTCCCACCATGTAATTCTTAAGTATATTACAAAATATGCTTCAAAAGTATAGCAACGTTCATAAACCTATCACCAAATGCTATCCATATTTTCAAGAGATGCTGAAGTGGATTCTCCATCACATATTGTGATCTAAAAAATGCACACAGAAAGTGTTGTTGAACATGACATAAGCGCACAAGAAACATGCCACATGTTGTAAAAATTACCATTCATGATATAAAATCTGCAAATGTACAAAGGTCTTCATGTATACATTTTTAGTTCAAATGTCGTGATATAAGATTTGCAACTGTACATGTACGAATTTGTAACAAATTTAAATGTACACATAGAACAAATCAATGTAATGTTTCATCTATATTATTACACTACCACTATCAATCCCACCCGTTATCGACTATACAAAAAAAAATCAACAAAAGACCAACCAAACAACTAATGCAACACTAGCATAATTTCCTCGAAATAATTACAAACCACATCAACTATAAAAGTAATTAACTATCCAAAAAATATCAAATGTATTCATATTTAGTGCGAAAAAAATGGCCACAAAAGGCTACCACTCATGATATAAAATCTGCACATGTACGAAAGTCTTCATGTAACATGTTTACTACAAATTAAATTGACAGCAAAACGCTACCACTCATGATATGAGATTTACAAATGTATATGTACGAATTTGTAACAAGTTTGAAATGTAGACATGGAACCTTTAAATGAAGTGGTTCATCTATATTCCTACACTTAACAAATTCAATCACACCCATTATCAACATCAACTACACACATAATAACTATCCCTCTAAATCAAATTACATATATCGTTCAGCGTTCACATTGCATTGTACACATGCGATTGCTAGTGTTTAAATCGATATATTTATCTATGTGGAGATGTTGATAGGGAGCAATGAGTGTAAAAAAGTGGGACATGATGTGGAAAGGGAAAATGGAGCGCGAGAGGACTAATCAAATTTGTGGAAAAGAGGTGCATATGTATCTAGTTGATGGAACAATGTTAGATAGATCGTAGGCATATCTTTTCTTTTTTAGATTTGGACATATAGAATGAGAGCCATCTTCGAGCATTGTTTGAATGAGAAATTTGGTGAAACACGTAAAGAAAGTAAGGTTATGTCATTTGACGCGTTTAATATCTATATTTTCTTTGTGCAATGTTAGACCTTGAGTATTGTGGATTGTCGAGGCCGTGCCATTTTCAATGGGAGTTGCATGTGGATGGCTCGTGGAATCGAGGTTGCCAAAACGTGGAGGGGGTTGTTCACATACCATGCAGACCATTGTATCGATCAAATTTGATGACCACAAAATGTGGCAATGAAAGGAACTTTGTTTTCTTCTTTCAAGACAAAAAGAATCAATGCATGACATGAGTGTTTACCAATCATTAAAATGGGCTTCAGATTTCTAATTGTTGAGAAGCAAATCGCGAAAAAGAGACTTGCAATGGGTCTAAACCTTATTGTCAAAATATTGTTCGCAAAGTGACAGATGTTTGAAAACTTCTCCAAAGGGTTGCCCTATATGAATGCCTAACATACATAGGTATATACTTCACCGAATGAAATTGGCCGTGGTCAACACCGAGAATGATTGACCTATTACCGAAAGCGGTTATTTTATGATGGGGTAAAGCCTCTCGTAGGCACATACCAATAAGGGAAAGGATATTTGGGCCAATGAAGCTCATTTCATTAATGAGAATATATTGCACATGTTTTTGAGAATCATGGAAAGTTGTTAGTATAAGACTTCAAGCAATTTCATTTCCTTGATAGGAATTTGAAAGCATGCTTGTATGGTGGATGCAGAAATATTAAAGGCATGGAAACACCGATCAACACTAATAAGAGCAAAAGAGAGTTATTGTATTTGAAGTGGAATTAAGTACACCTTTGATAGTATTAATGAGATACAAAGTCCTTGTTCAGTCATGTTTTGAATGGTTAGTTTAAAGGTAGGGATTCTTCCCAACATATGAAGTGTTGAAGAATAGTATCCAATATGAGTTATAGCTCAAGTGACAATGAATTTGTAGTTAGAGAGGCGAATATTTTTTTGCAGGATGATAGTTGTTGTGTGATTCAATATGGGTAAGTGCAGCAAGTTGGGGGACAAAAAAGGGGTCATAAGTGGACGTCATATTGTAAAAAACAACAAAATATCAACTTGTAGGGATTATTAGCAATATGCGCACTCAAAATTGTAAAAATTATGTAAATATGAATCGTAGCATCTGGAATCTAGTTTCTAAACTACTAATTTTTTTAAAACAGACAAGTTTAGCTATATTAAACACTCCAAATTCTATGACTTGGTTTTTTTTTTTAAAACACCTATAAGATTGTAGTCTATTTGCCCACAATTTGGATGACCAAAACTTGTTATTTTTTTTCCCTTTGGTGAAAAGTTAGATACCACTATCTATCTTGGGATGGATTTTATTTTGTATTTTTTGAGCAATATTTTGTTTTTAATGATTTTTTCCGTGAAAGTGGTCTGAATTTTTTTAGAAAACGGAGCACTTTCCGTTTGCCCACCATAACTACATCAAAAGATATTGAAATCAAATACTTTTTTTTAAACATGTATAGAATTTTTCCACGCTTGGGATGGTATAGGTTTTATCACATTATGACAAGCAAAACAAAAGTTGTAGTCTTAAACATAGACATGAACATTCATGGGAAAAAGTTTCTTAAAGACCTACTGTTAGTAAAAAACTATAAAATGATATGTATCTTATTCTATTCACTTTAAAATCAATATTTATACGAAGCTAACATTCTCCCCTAAGCAATGGTATAATTTTTGTGACATGTTTTTGATTTTTCGGCATGGTTCAAGTCCAAGGAAGAGCAAATTTGAATTTTTTGGCCTTCCACATGCCATAATGACCTCCCAAAGCTTTGGTTCGGGAAAATAGAGATTTCCTAAGCCTTGAGGGTCGGATTTGATGACACAGTAAGAACTACGATCATGGTTTATAAACCACAATCGGTGTTAACATGGTGGGAAAAATGAGGGCCACGGATGTTTTTTGGTATCAGAGAACCACGATTGTGGTTTTTACAAAGCGTGATCATGGTTTTTACAAAGCACGAGCATTCTTTTCAAAGCACGAGCGTGGTTTATAAAGCGTGAGTGCGCTTTTAGGTTTGAAATTTCCCAAGCCTAGGAAAAACAGACCACGATCACGGTTTTTAATACCACGATCGTGGTTTATAAACTACGATCGCAGTACGTAAAATTTGGGATTTGATGTCCACTTATTTGTCCCCCAACTTGGTGCACTTACCCATATGAAAGATGACACAATCTCTTGCAAGGAATGTGGAACATCTCGGTGTTACAACTATACATTGGATTTCAAATTCGTTAAGGCTAAATATTTCCAAGTCATCAAGCCCCGTGTTATTTTAAGGTGGAGTTGGGACAAGAGTTTCCATTCATCTAATTGTAGAGGGAAATTCTCATTGAAGAAGTTAAAGTTGAAGGATTAAAGGTGAAACATTGTAAGAGGAAGAGAGGTGATGAAGTTGGGGATTGAAGAAGGATAATTTTAGGGGTAGGAAATTTGTTGGAGGGAACATGGGGGATCCTCGTCTTTCTTCTAGAAAATCACATATAGACCACATGTCAATTTTTGAACCACTCAAAGGTAAAATGGGATGCGATGTGTACATCCTTGAGGAAACATACTCTAGAGGTAACTTTAAAAGTAATCCCCTTGTCGCTCAATACTCCTAATGTCAACAATTTTTTTTTACAATGTCATACCTTGTGTTTTTTGGATAGTTAAAGCCCATGCCATTTTGATTGGAATTCTCTTATGTTTGCAACAAGAAACTTTATCCCATGTCAAGTAGGACTCGACATCCCCATGTAGGGACGATGCAATGGTTGAATTTGGTAACCCCAAAAATGGGAGGTTAAGTGGTTTTGTGCCAATTTTATAAACAATATATTTAGCTTGATAATTATGCCATTGAAAACCTCGGCCTCTACCCACAATTTAGAAGGATAACCTTTTATCCCTTACAAATTAGAAAAAAAAAATCATGTAATTGTTATTGAGGGACAAAAAATAGATCTTTCATTTGAAATTGTTTAGATTTTTATTCCAATGTGGGACCTCAAATCATATGGCGAGTTTTTTTAGACTAATACCTCTTCCTAAAATTTCAATGAGAGGATGTTTTATCGACTTCTTTGGTTACATAAGAACACAATAGGCTTTGGGATTCATATTTTACCTCACATAATTTCACTGAATCTAGCAAATAAACAATTAGTAACTTATCGGGCATCCACCATCAAACAAAAATAAATTTGTCAACAAAAGGATTGATAATTTGTGCCTTGGATCATATTTATAATGAAGCCTCTCATATATGGCACAAGGCACGTACAACACAAGTGCCTATATTCAAAGGCCCATATCCAAAAGAAAATCCATGGGAGATAGTTAGCCTAGTTAAAATCCCTCAAGAATTCAAATTCCTCCTCCACCATCTCTCAAAGACAATGTAAACACATAATCCTCAAGAGAATACATTAATTGGTAAATACATAAATAGGATTTCCAAGGCTATTTAGACATATGTACCCTTAACAATTAAAAACCAATCTTCAAAGTTCATAAGAAAAATAATTTTAATTTAATTTAATTTAAATATTTTAAATTTTTACCAAGCCCCTCAAACCATTCAACACAAATTTTCTCACCAAAACTAGGAATTTGAAATTTTGAATTGTAGAGTAAGGTTTAGATGCCTTCTTAAGGTCTAAAACTTGTAGTTTGGTCATATATTTCATGGAAGTTTATAAGAGGTCTAGTAGTGTGTTTTCAATTTTTTTGAACATCTCTAACCCTTGCTCACATGTGCTAACTCAAGACAGTTACAACCTTGGTTAGTGGAAGTGAGTATGGTTAGACTTGTAACTAAAAATGTGATGCAAGAATGATGGTTAGGGGGTTCATTTGAGGAGAAGAGAAACTAAGGAAAATATAGCAAATTTTGGAATGTAAGAAGGATCATCTTAAAGGCCAAAGGGAAAAGGTTTCTTGAGATCTCGTTGTCTCAGTCACTAGAATACCAAAAAAAAATAAAGGTTTTTCAATCGTTTCTTGTATTATAAACTTATGATGATTGGTATCGGGGTGTCGATATTGAATAAATATGAAATTGAGTTTTTATCTTTTAACTCCTCATTGGTTCAAACTTTATGCCTTAAAATGGTTGAAACTTTGTTTTCTCGTGAATACAAGATTGTAGTGTGTTTTCTTATGTTTTTTGATATACATAGATGTTAATAGCTTGTTAGAGGCTTGTTGAGTGTATGGAGGCATGTGGATTATGGAAGAAACCTTATAGAAGTCCTTTTATATGCATTAAGAGAAACAATATAAATCTCTATTTATGCTCGATACGAGACTATCTCGGTCATGAACCATATTGTTTTCTTCCATGTTTCTCTATTATGGGCACCTAATCACCAAAGGAGGGGTTGTTTAACCCATGTTAGTTAATTGGAATGGAATTAAGGTATGTTCGTGTCATTGATGAACTAATATCACTATAACCCTTACTACTATGCCACCCATCACAATGAAACCTTAACTCAGGGTTTTGAATTATACTTGTACCAATTGTCTAGTGAAAGATTTGAGATCTCTATATAGACCTCCATTAGATGGTATCATAGTGGGTTAGGTTGTCTTATAAGAATTTTAGAAGGCAAGTGGTGAAAATAAGCTTGCAAGAGGAGAGAGAAATGGATTGCATAGCTAGGTCTAGAAGAGGATATAGAAGGCAACCTAGAGAAAAAGAATTAATATCCTTGATGAGGAATGATCGATCATGTTTGGAGGTAGTGGATATTTCTAAGAGAATAGGTGTATTAGTGGGTGATGTAAGTGATAGAGAAGAAGAAACATAAGGAGAAGAATTCAAAGGAGAAGTTGAGGGAGAGGAAGGAGTAGAAACAAGGCTATTGAAAGTAGTGATAAGGGTGAGTGCCGAACCAAAATTGAGGGTTCTAGAATATTGAAGAAATTTAAATGTTGAGGAATTGATTGATTGGATAACAGAGATGGACAAATATTTTTACTATGAAGGAGTAGATGATGAAAAGAAAGTGAAGTTTGATTGCACAAAGCTAGAAGGGGCATGCATCCATTTGGTGGGACTATGTAAAAACTAAAAGAAAGAAGAAGGGAAAGGAGAAAATCAAATCATGGGATGGGATGGTTGAAAAATGAAAGCTAAGTTCATACCTTTAGACTACTAGAAAATTATATTCAAGAGGCTAAAAATTTTGAAGCAAAAAGAGATGAATGTGAAGGACTATACAAAATAATTCTACAAGCTCTCAATCAAGGATGGTCATATAGAAGAAGATGCAGAGAAGGTGGTTAGGTACTTGAATGGCACAAGTTTCAACATTCAATATGAACTTGACATATTGACCTTGAGAATAGTAGAAGAAGTTGATCAAGTTGCTCTTAAGGCAGGGGGAGAAGTTAAATAGAAAGCATACACAACATTCTAGAGGAAGAGGAAAAAATTTTAGAGGTAGAGGAAAACAAGTTGGTAGAAGTCAGCAATAGAGCCAAGAAGGAGAAGCTATAATCTCTCAAGGTCAAAATACTATAAGAGGAGGTTATTCCTTTAGAGGAAGAAAACCATATGGATGAGGAAGAGGAAGTGGCTTCTTGGGTATATATTTAAAATTCAACAAGTATGCATGACATATATCATTTGAATGTCCAAGGCACCTTCAAAATAGTGGTAGAGTGACTAAATCTAGCAATCAAATAGCTCAATCTAATGAGGAGAGTGTTGGATCTCCATAAAATGTAGAAGAACCTGAAAAAGGAAAAAAATGTTAGTGAAAAGAATATTGTTGAAACCAACCAAGGAGATGAAGGAGCCAACTCAAAGAAATTGCTTATTCAAGACCATATGCAAGTCTAAACGTAAGTGTTGAAAAGTTATAATTGATAGTGAAAGTACATATAATTTAGTTTCATTAGAAATGGTTGAGAAACTAGGATTGAAAAGACTAGCACACCCTACCCCATATAAATGTTCTTGGCCACAAAAAGGACATCAAGTGTTGGTCAACGAGCAATTTCATTTTGATTTTCATATTAGTAATTACAAGGATGAGGTCATTTGTCACATTATTCCCATGCATGTTAGCCATGTGTTACTTAGGAGACCTTGACGGTATGATAGGAAGGTAGTACATGATGGAATGGCTAATACATGTACTTTAGAGAAATATGGTAAAGGCATGCCTTAACACCATTGAAATACAACCTTGAAGGGGTTGAAAGTAATGCTAAAGTGATCATCATAACTATGAAGGAGATCTTGCAGCGAGGTTGAAAGAAGAGGTTAGTTTTGCATTGGTTCCTAAGCCTAGAATTGTAATTACAGCTATTAAGATAATTGATTTTCCATTGGAAATTCAGAAATCATTGGAAGAATGTGTTGATACAGTGTTTGATAAAATACCCAATGATTTTCCACACATAAGAAGCATAAGCCATCATATGAATCTCTTACCAAATGGTCTGGTCTACCTAATAAAACATCGTATAGAATGAATTTTAGGGAGAATGCAAAGATTAAGAGGCAAGTACAAGAGTTATTGGACAAGATATTGATTAGAGAAATCTTAAGTCCATGTGTTTTACCAGCAATTTTGAATTCTAAAAAGATGGATAATGGAGGACATGCACATGTTATAGGGTTATCAACAAAATAAATGATCAAATATAGGTTCCCACTACCTATGATATATGATTTATTAGACTGTTTGAGTGGAGCACAATACTTATCAAAGGTAGATTTGAAGATTGGCTACCATCAAATCAGGATTAGAGAAGGTGATGAGTGGAAAACAACCTTCAAAACCAATGATGGTTTATATGAGTGGTTAGTCATGCCTTTTAGCTTAGCTAATACTCCTAGTACCTTCATGAGGCTGATGAATGAAGTGTTGAAGCCATTTACATGTAATATTGTTATTGTTTACTTGGATGATATATTAATTTTCATTAAGTCAAAAGAGGAGCATGTGGAACATCTTAGAAGGGTGTTTGAAATACTAAAAGAAGATAAATTGTTGATTAACCTTAAGAAGTGTAGTTTCAAGAAAAATAAGTTGGTTTATCTAGGATTCTTTTCTAAGGATGGATCTAGAGAAAGTAAAGGTGATAGTAGAATGCCCTACCCATAAGGATGTAATTTGAGGTAATAAGCTTCCATGGATTGGAAATTTCTATATAAATTTCATCAAGAACTGTAGTGGCATTTGTGCACATATAACTGATATAATCAAGAGAGATAAAAAGAAGTTTCAATGGACTAAAGCAACTGAAAAAAGTTTCCAAAAGTTAAAGAAGAAGATAAGTGAACATCCTATATCGTCCTTACCTAATTTCAATTAGGTCTTTTAGGTAGATAGTGATGCTAGTGTATTAGTTATTGGAGCATTTTTTAGTCAAGAATGGAGACATATTGCTTATTTTGGTGAAAATAAATAAATGAATCCAAGAAAAAGTACTCATCTTATTATTAGGAGTTTTATGCTACCATACAAGCCTTCAAGAAGTAGAGACATTGTTTATCGCCTAAAGAATTTGTGTTTTATTCTAACAATCGTGTTTTGCAATTTATCAATATTCAAGGTAAGCTTAATCAAAGGTATATAAAATGGATGAAATTTTTGCAAATTTATTCTTTTGTTCCTAAGCATAGGAGTGGTAAGAACAATAAATTAGCTGATGCATTGGTTGGGAGAAATCGGATCCTTCATGAGTTTCAAGTTGGAGTATTAGGATTTGAGTCATTAAAAGAGTTATATGAAGAAGGTCATGATTTCAATGAAGCATGTCATGCTTGTAACTATCCAATGAGTATATATGAAATCCCATGGATGGGCTACATGATCCAAGAAGGACTATTGTTCAAATGAAAGCAACTATGCATACCACGAGGATCTAGGAGGTACAATTTGCTAAAGGAGAAACATAGTGGAGGTTTAACATAACATTTTGGACAAGATAAGACCTTTTCTTAGCTAAACAAGCACAATTATTGGCCAAGAATGAAAGTTGATGTTTAGATATTTGTGGAAAGATGAAAAAATTTTCAATATGCCAAAGTGAGAAGTCAAAATACGGGATTGTTGAGCGTGGATTTTTGTTGGGGTTTCAAGAACGCAACAAGGAAATGACTCTAATTTTGTATTGATATATTCTCCAATATGGTACACTTTATAGCTTATAAAAAGATAACTGATGCCACCACTATTTCCAAGTTGTTCTTTAGGGAAGTAGTAAGGTTGTATGGACTCCCTAGAAGCATTGTTTCTTATAGGGACACTAAGTTTGTTGGGCACTTTTGGAGGAATCTTCGAAAGAAGTTAGGCACTAGATTGGATTTCAGTTCAACATACTATACTCAAATTAATGGTCAAACTAAGGTTTTTAATATGAGCCTTTCAAATCTACTTAGGTATTTAGTGAGTGATCAGCATAACGAATGGGATTACGTTCTTGCTCAAGTTGAGTTTACATACAAAGACTCCATCAATAGAATTACAGGATCGAGCCATTTTCAAATTGTCTATGAGTTTAACCCAAGAGGATTATATGAGTTGAGAAACTTAGGAAAAGAAGAGAGAAGAAGTGCTAAGGGTGAGGAATTTGTTACAACTATACAAGAGATTCATGAGTAGGTTAAAAGGTAGATATAACTAAGTGTTAACCAAGTACAAAAAATTTGGATGTGAAAAGGAAAGAGATTAGTTTTGAGGTAGGAGATTTGGTGTTAGCACACCTTAGGAAGGAAATATTTCCTAAGGGCGAGTATAATAAATTGAAACTCAAAAAGATGGTGCCATGTGAGATCTTAGGAATATTTTCAACCAATTCTTATGAATTAGAACTACCGGCAAGCCCGGGAATATCTCCAATTTTCAATGTAGCAGACTTTTATCCTATAAAGAAGGACGGAGACCTGATTTAGATTTAAGTGAAGATGAAATCATTATTGGTTGGGAACAACAATTGCCTAAAGCAAAGAAATAAAAAAATGAAGTTATTTTGGACAAGAAGCTTCTCAAGAGAACTAGAGCAAAAGATTACCTTGTTAGTACTTAGACAATTTGAATAACAATGATGGAGAGGACACAACTTGAATGACCTCCAAAGAGATAGTCAAACATTGTGGCCATGTTGAAGAACTCATGAGCAGAAGCCCATGAACTTTTTGTACCTAGGGTGTTTGATGAAGGGGCCCCTATGTAAATATGCTCAAATTTTTGCTTTTAGAGGTTTAGGACTTCATTTTTACTAAAAAAATACACATTTCTATGTTATATCCCTTTGTTCTAGCCCCTTACACCATTCAAATCAAATTTTTCTGCTAAAACTAGGAATTTGAAAATTTGAATTGTAAAGTAAGGTTTAGATGCATTCTCGAGGTCTAAAACTTGTAGTTTGGTCATGATATTCCATGGAATGTTATAATATGTCTAGTATTGTGCTTTAAAAGTTTTGAACATCTCTAACCCTTGATCACATGTGCTAACTTGAGAAAATTACAACCTTGGTTAGTAGAAGTGAGTATGGTTAGACTTAACTAAAAATTTAATGCAAGAATGATAATGAGGGGACTCATTTCAAGAGAAGAGAAGAGAAGCTAAGCCAAAATTAGTAGAGCTTGGAATGTAAGAAGGAGATCCTTGAAGGCCAACGGGAAGAAGTTTATTGAGATATTATGTCTCTATCCTTATAAGGCTATAAAAATAGGGTATTTCAATTATTTCTTGTGTTCTAAGATTCTAATGAATGGTATCAGGGTGTCAAAGATTGAATAAAGATGAATGCAAGATTTTTAATCTCGTGAATCCTCCTCAGTTCAATCTTTATGCCTTAAATGGTCAAAACTTTGTTTTCCCAATGAATACAATATCATAGTATGTTTTCTTATGTTTCTTGATATAAAGAGATTATCATAGCTTATTAGAGGCTTGTTGAATGTATGGATGCATGTGGATTATGGTAGAAACTTTGTATAATTCCTTGCATATGCATTGAGAGATGCATAAATCCCTATTCTTGCCATGATATAGACTGTCTCAAGATTGAACCGTATTGTTTTCTTGCATGTTTTCTCTTATGGACACCGATCACTAAAGGGGGTTATTAACCCATGTTAGTGAATTGGAATGGAATTAATGTATGTTTTTGCCCTTTATGAACTAATCTCACCATAGCCCTTACTACTCTATCACATGTCATATTGAAACCCCGACTTCGGGTTGTGAATTATACTTATACCAACTATCTAGTGAAATATTTGAGATCTCCATCTAGGCCTCCATCAATTACATTATCAAACGAGTTCAACAGGACAATGTGGTTTGCATACCAACAAGTATGTTCCTTCCCTTTGATTTTTTAGGTGTTTTGATTGTCAAATGTTTTATAGTTTTTCATATTATTTATTATTAATGGGATATTTATTTAAATGCATTTCACTTACTTACACATATTCATACGGGACAATAAAACATTTCAACAACCTTTCACACTTGAAAGTTATCACATGTAAACATTTTCTTTTATTATTTTAACCCAAAGAGTTTGTATTGCATTTAGAAAACTATACTAAATAGTGTGTATGTAGTAACTTAATTCTATTTTGAAATGCTTAGCAATGTCAATTTTGAAAATCCCTTAAGATATTAGGACTAGTGTCACATATTTGGCTCTTTTGGTAGACATTTCCCCTTCCGATTACATTTACATTTCCCGAGTCACCTCTATTTGCAAAATTTACAAATTTGATACCATTTTGAGTTTTACTAATCAACCTTACACATTTATAGATTTTTTTTTGTAAATGATATTTTTTAACCTTGGGAAAAGAATGAAACCCCAGCAGACATTTGGTACTAAGCCTTTCTACCCCTATCAAAACTATTTTTCACATGGGAAACAACCAATTTTCAAATGTGGTCACTTTCTTTACGTAAACCTTGGCTTGATTTTTAGGATGGCTTACATAGTAAATTAACAAAGATTCTTGTATATATACTTACGACCTCCGAGATCATTTAAATAATCTTGTCACTTTGGCATCTTAAAGATCACTAAATAAAAGGATTATATATAACATTCAAAGATTTAGAGTAGAATCCTAAATCTAAAGGACTCATAATCCAAAGTTGTATATTTTCCATGTGTCTCTTGTCAAATGAAGGATCAACATCTTAAGTTGCATATTGATTTATCTAGTTACATTGAGCATATAGAATGTAATTTGAAGAACAAAAATTTTCTTTTATTAGGAGAACTAGACGATATATGATCCTTAGTATGTAGAGTAACAATTTCACATAGTGGGGTGTGAGAGGATGGTCTACGATTAGTATAGGGCTCATATTCCTCTAAAGTTTGATATGATTGTAAGGTTTGATCAAAGTAGAAACTAATCCAACATTGTCACACATTATCATAACATTCCAAATCCATTTTCTAGCTATGCAAAAGCATGTTATCATACTATAGACAAAAAAAAGTAGTGCATGACAAGAATGACACCCCTAGAAAGGAATGATACTAGTTATAACCCTATCTATTAGTTTTGTCTCAAAGATAATATTAGGAAGTTAAAACTACATGATCATTTGAAAATGCTCTTGTGTTTCTCTTTAGACTATCTTATTTTCCTTAATGTCATATTCTAATTACTATACCATACCATCATATTTACATAATACGAATTAGGTCAAGTTTCAAATGTCTAGGTTCTACCAAAAATATAAAAACATACGAAAACTAAGCAATCTAACAACTAATCAATTCCAAATATTTATTTATAGGTGTCTACAAGATGCATGTTTTCCATGAGATTTCATTCCATTAATGATATTTCTTTCATGAATGAATGAAATATTTTAATAAAACCCATAATACTAGGCGAGTATGGGACCAAGAGTAGTAATAATATTTTTCCAATTCAAAATAGTAACTTGATACAAACGTTATCCTACTAATCTTGTAAAATGTGCTTTCCCTTTTTATGTTGTGTCTTCTATTATCAATCTTGATCAACAATTTTTTTATTTATCTAGCCTTGGCCTCGAACAAGGTAGTTAGATTTTCCGTTATCAAGTTGTAATCACACTTGATTCAAATTTCACTATGAGTCGCACACTCCATGATATAGGATTTTGTATCCACCACCCTCTTATTGCAAAATAGGTATTTTCTCTTTTCCCACTATTATTTATACATTATCCACTTATCAATTTCACACATAAGATGATGGCAACTAGTTCTTAGTTGAGTCACTAATATTTTCTCCTTCCACTTGATTTTTACTCGTATATAGGCATTTATATCAAGTATCCTATGTGGAATTAAATTATTTGACATAATATTGTTTCTTTCACCCAAGTTTCCTTGTCCACATGAGTATCCTAAATATTTATCACACATTTTATATATCCTCGATTTTTGGAACTCTTATATGTTAATTACCCAATTACTATCCACTCATTGTTTTGTTACATCAAAGTGTTCTCCCTCCCGCTTAAATTTTCTCTACAACCATTTTGGACCATTATTTAGTATCAATGTTTTGTGTATTATTTCAATAACTCAACATTTGAATCATGGTTGAAACATCTAATGAGAAAGAACATGTTTTAGCTAGTTAAATCTCATATGGAAATATTTGTCTCTATTCCAAATATGACATATTAATGTCCCAAAATTCACATCCGTGGAGGATCAGTGGTGTGAAAATAAATCTGAATAAGATTCTCTCAATTTCCCATCCCAAAATCATACATTTCGATGTCTATTTTGTAGCCATTATAAATCCTTCCACCCCACATTGTATTATTTTTCCCTGTACATCTCCCAGCTAAGTTTATTTTGGAAATCAAACCCAAGGTACTTATATTATTATACCACTTCCAATGGAAACCATGCCATAAAAAATGTCCCCACCTTGGAACCAATCCTCGTATATTCATCAATCCAACCTTTCTAGACCAACTACACCCCCATCTTTAGCTCCTTTAGAAACTATTGGACATCCCTCTAGCCCTATCTATGACTTGCTATGTCATAGACCCCCTAAAATCTCCCAATCCTATCAATATAATCGATTGGTGGATCCCATTCCACCCACATCACTTTATGTCAACTCTATCCCTATTCCATCCACTACAAGTATGCCTATCCAATCATCTCAACCTCTTAACACTTACATTCCTACCCATCATATGCTCCCACCATCTCAACCTCTTAACACTCATATCCTCACTCATCCTTTACCACAACAACTTGCCCAATCCCAACAATCACATCACATCCCTATTTCTCAACATCAATCATTGCCAAAACTTATCCAATCTCAACCCATGGTGTATATTAATCCTTATCAAATGATTCCTCAAACACCCACACATCCACAAACTTATCAACTACCTTATCAAGATACTTTCCATGCCACACAACCAATCTAATCCCCACCTATCATCACATCGAATGACCATATTCATTCCTTAATGAATAGGTTGCCTACTCTAGCGGCTACTACCTTGGGACCCAAGGTAACATTATCTTATGAAAAAATCTGTAACAAACCCATTCATCTATTGGTTCGAATCAAACCTTACCCTCCTCATTGGGAGCTTCCCAAGTTTACCAAGTTCATCAGTAAGGAATATCCCCAAAAATCTCTCGCGCATTTAAACACATGTGTGTTACCTTATCACACATGATCAGGAACTTATGCTTTGCACCTTTCCTATGTCCTTGGTCGGTCTAGCATTGGATTGGTACAACGAGATTCCTCAACATTCCTTATTCTCCTTTATCCGGCTCGTGTAATTGTTCCTAGAGAATTTTTGATTAATATTGTGCCTAAAATCACTATTAATGGCTTGTACACCATTAAACAGATTAGATGGCGAGTCTATCATAGATTTCATCGCTTGATGGCATGGCATAATAAGACAACTGTCATTTACTCTTCCACAACCTAAACTCATCGAACTCTTCTCACGCTCATGTGCGAAGCATATTTCTTCTACATTACAAATCCACTATTTCCAAACATTCAAAGAATCCTTCACTATGGATCGCAAACTTGAAACTCGTGCCCTTGAGCAAGGCCAACTCAAACTTAAATCAAACAAACCCAAGACGGATTACATCAAACACACTATACATAATGACAAGTCTAAAACTACCACCAACACCATCATGGTCCAATCTCCATCCACATTTATCTCTCACATAGAGTCTTCGCAAAGAGCTTTTAGACCATCTCCTAGTTATACCCCCTTGTGGGAATCCTATAACTATGTATTTGACAAGTTGATGGCGGTACACTCCATCCAACTTCCTCCCATACGACCTGTGGATGACTCGTGACCCAATCCCATCTGGTATCACGAAGGCCACTATTGTAAATATCATCAAGTGAAAGGTCACGACATTAAGAAGTATCATTCCTTCAAAGATCGCATCCAACAACTTATAAATCAAGGGGATATCCAAATAGACACCTTCACCCCTTTCGCTTAGCCAACATTTTTCTAACCACACACCAATAAATCAATCCACCCCTTCTACATCTCAACTACCAAATGCTCACACCATTAACATCGTTAATCAAGATCTCATCTCATCAACAACTCCACCTGCTCCTACCTTAGACATTATTCCCACCCCTTATTCAACACCTATCATATCCACAACTACCACACCTATATCAACTTATATTACCTGTCTTATATCTATATCTACTCCTACCCTTACCACATTCGTACCAAACTTGACTATACCTCCTACTTCATCCACTTCTATCATGCCCCAATCTATCACATCAGATTCATCTTTAACACCTATTTTGGTCCCATTGATATCCACACCTATTCCTACACCTCTCACATATATTCCTTCACCCACATCTACATCAAACATACCTATTACTACACCTACATCACTCATCTCCACATCAATCCCAACTACACTCATTTCTACCACATGTACCTCTACGAATCCACTTACAACTATCCCAACACCTATCTCGATGCATGTACCTACATCTTTACATATGACTACATCATCCATTCCATCCCAATCTTTTACGCCCACTCCTTCTCCAACATCCATTCCTATATCTACACCTATATCCCTGCCGCACTAGTCACATCCTCTCGATTTGTGAATATATCAATGATGCCTTGCAACATTTATGAAGCAAAAACCTCCACCTAAGATGAACACAAGGTAGATTCATTCTCCCTCTACAAAATCAAATGTCTCTATATTAACAAGTCCAAAACTTACACCACAATCTTCAAATCCACCGGTTGAGATTATAGTTATCCCGCCAAGGGTAAATCTTCTCGATCAAAATCTAATACTCTTGGTAAACATCCCAAAAGTCTCCCATGCACCCTCATAAGAAATTAGACCTTACCTCTACTTAAAAATTCAACATTACAAAATCCATCCCAATACACACACTCATTTATTTTAGGGTCAACCCCTTCATCTAAGATGTCATGTAATAATAAATTCCAATCTAAACAATATAATTCTCCTCCCAAAACTAGTTCATCTTTCAAGACATCTAATTCATCCATCCAATTTACATCAGCATCCATCCAACCTAAATCCAAGTCAAGATATCCTATTAAAACCTACCAAAGTTATTTTCCTTCCAATACCTCTATTGGATCTTACACAGACATCCTTAGACATTTAATTCAAATATTTGTCATCCTACTTCCTCCCATTAGATCTTTTAATCCCCATCGTAAGAATCCATCATGGTTCAATCCCAATTGCATTTGCACCTATCATCATACCCCAAGTCATGACATTGAGCATTGTAAGGCCTTTCAGACCATGTCCATGATCTTATTGAGAAAGATGACTTCCTCATTCAGAAAATCCATCCTTCTCCATCCACTGTGACCAATCGAACTCCTATTCATACATTCCCATCCATCAAAATTATTAAGCATCCTCCTTCATCCACCCCTTCGCATATCATTCCTCCTAAGGAAGGTATTTCCTTAGTCATTGGTATTGTTTTCCTTTCCAATCACCCTTGTGGTCCCCAACCATATATCCAATCCAAATCCAAGACGATCCCATCTAAACTCCTTCGGCATTCATTATCTCATCTACATCTAAGTGGCCCAATGTTGGGGGAGCATCCTCCCTTTCTTTTTGATCCCCTTGTATCTTTCATGTCCATACATGCTAGGGGAGTTCATTCTAAGATTGGTCCATGTACAGATTAAATCCTTTCCATCCTTGGCATCATTTTAAGCCCACTTTTATGGCCATTATTTGAAATGTGTATTTCTTGATTCCTCACCACTGAGGAGTCACACATATTTTACAATCTTCACCCACCTCATTCAATCTAAATCATATCTTCTTATCACCTCATCCTTCCCTTAGGGGACCATATATTCAAAATCCACTGTTGTGGTCATATTTGTGCCCTTCTTTGTGGCACCATATTCTCATCCAAAGTCCACCATTGTGGCCATATTTGTCTCTCCATTTGAGATACCTTTGACATTCATCCTAAGTCCACTTTTTTGTGGCCATCTACTCAGGGATGCATGTTTCCTTCACTTCCTTACTTTTGAAAAGGTAGTGCATAGTTTTTATCTTTGCTTATTCATCTCATTGTATCAAATCTCTTGCAAGCTATCATTTTATCCTATCATAACATCACTACTCTAGAAAAGAACCTACGTGGAAAGTTTTCCCCTAACTAGATTGGACCATACATTATCACGCATGAATATGGGTGGGAGCTTTTCGATTGGCCTCCATTGATGGAAAACCGGAAGTGGAACCTCTTAACGCATTGCACTTGTGAACATTCTACTATTAACACATCTTTGCTAGTGCTCTTAGTTATATCTTTAGATCATTATTCCATCTTAGCCTCTTCCATATTTCATTGTAATGATTTGGAATTATGTGGTCTTCCTTCACTTCCTAGATGTGACCTTAAATATGGGCACTATGACTCTGCCCATAACATATTCCTTATGGATAGGTTCTCCTTTTGGTGAGAACTCCGCGATCATTACATCCATTACTCTCTCATTCTCCTATTGGAACCATGCAAAAGGTCCAGGGGTGTTTCTTGTACATTCATTATCCCCTTCTAAGTGGTCTACCTAGTTATTCCCAGCTCTTCCCCATGTAAAATCAAAATTCATGGATGTTCTTCTAAAAATCAAAGTTATTAAAAACAAACTGCTCCCTCAAAGGATAGTTATTCATGCAAAAAAAAAGAAAAGAAAAGAAAACCATGAAATCAAAATCAAAATCAAAATCAAAATAAATAGATTGATCCCTCGAAGGACGACTATCACATATATTATTCTTGTCATTTATATTATGTATAAAGTAGACCATACCCTCGAAGGATGACAACTCCTCATGGTATTTGAAGGCTTCCCACATGTATCCGCCTTCCATTTTATTAACATCCTAAGAAAGCTTCCCACATTGATCAACTTTCTCTTTCCCTTCCTAGAGCTGGGGCATAATTTAGGGAACACCAATTTTGGAGAACCCTCTTTCCTCTGTACAAGTACATCTCAAACCCATTTTGTCATGTCAACATTAGGTTTATGATATTGTTTCATCCTTTGTTTCCTTATGATCTTTGAAATGACTAACTATTGTTGGTCATTTGCTAACATCTGTTTTGGTCGCATGTGCCTTGCGTTACCTGGATCCTCCTCTTGTTTACCTCCGATCCGATTAGAGGCATACTTTCCTCGCACGTTCCTTGATATGACGTCGAGTCGTTCATACCTATAGGTAACCATTGTTAAGTCACATCTATCTCTTATCTCATCTAAATCCAATATGACATTTCGTCTAATATTATCGATCTATTTGATCTTGTCCATCTATTTCATCAAATCTTATCTAATTTATCTCATCTTAAGTCCACTTTTGTGGCCATCTTTGTGTTCCCTCTCGGGGCACCATATCTCACATTTTGCTATTTCACCTTTTGGCCATTTTTGTGCTCTTTTGGGGCACCATTTCCTCAAATCCAATCTATCCTCAAGGTCCACATTTGTGGCCATATTCATTTTTCCTCTAGGAATTTAATTTAACATCCAATCCCATCCAATCTACTCTCAAAGTCCACATTTGTGGCCATATTCATCTTCCTCTCGGATTTTAATTCTACATTCAAATCATTAATTTATACATTCAAAGTCCTATTGGGCCATACTTATTCCTTCCTCGGGCATTTTATGTTACAATCCTATCTAATTTGCGCACAAAGTCCATCTCATGACCATACTTCTCTCCCCTTGGGACATAATTTTTCACCACTCTCCTTTTTTTGGCCTTCTCTTGTGTGTGTCTTGTTGGGCACCATTATTTTTGATTCCCATCCCTTGTGGACATATACCTGTTCATTTGATTCCTCGTGTACAAAGGATTTTACATACCTTTTCACATATAGTTGTGCATATTTTGATGACTTGCCCATGACCTATTGGTTATCCCGGCTTGCATCCATATAATAGTGATCTTCACCCACTCACTGGTCCGTAGAACTTTGTAGCCCGTCCCATTGAGACAACAATTTTCCTCTACCGATGTGATATTGGAGTCACCGCCATAGTTCTTATTCATATTGCGATCCTTTTTGCCTAGGGCATCTTGCCTTGGTAATCATTTTACCCATCCTTTCTTCACCCACCCGCCCTTTTCATCTACCTTTTTCAAACGCATCATTGATTTCCCTTGATGTCATTGATCCCCATTTGAGGGGGAGCTCATTATCTACCTTTCGTCAACCCTCATCCAACTCTCGTTGTTTTTGTCTCGTGACTTGCTAGCGCAAACCACTCAATAAAAAGGGGTAAAATGTAGACACCTAAAATCAGTATCTATACCCTCATCACCTACGTGTGCGCATATTTATTTAATCATCCCCCTTATTTAATTAAATGCCCATTTATCCTATCATTATCCAATCCTCATCAATCAACATTAATTAATTAATCCTCATTAATTAATTAATTAATCATTTAATCTTTATTAATTCACATTAATTAATTAATTCCCTTTAATTAATTAATTAATTAATTAGGATCCACATCCACATGCCCTAATCAAACCTTCTATTTAGGATGATTTTATCCTACATATAAATCCCCTTGCTTTTCTATCTTTTATCCTATTTATTTTTATGCCCTAACTACCCATGACTCATCAAAAACAAACCAATCCCACAGTGCTTTAAAGCATCTTTTCCAACTCTTAAAAACACAAAATCCCAATCAAAAACACAAAAGCTTGCCCATTTGGGAAACTTTCCCACAATCGGTGGCGACCACCCATTGATCGTAAATCGACCCTATAAAAGCCAATCCTTCTTTTGCCAAGAGAGGGAGATGCATGCAAACATCTCGAACTCTCTTGCGGCTGTGAATCCCTCTCTCATCTCGAACATTCTCGCAATGATTCCAAATCTCTGGACATCATTTTAACGTGTTTACATCGCTCATGATCATCCTTCGTGAGATTATCTCTATTTTTGTATTGCTTTAATCAACTTTTTATCACATTATCATTGCTCTTCTTGTAGCTAATCTTCTACATGTTTAGATCAGCTTCATTAACACTCAAAGCTTCTACAACAACCTTATTTTTCAGTCTATTTGCTTTTAGGTTGCCTTCACCATCCATTTATCCTCGGCCTTATCACAATCTGCTGATCCAAGCCGCCGACCCAAATCTAGTTGGCGTAGACCCATCGGTCGCGATCGACCCGACCCAATCGGCGTCGACTCATTCCTAATTGGCGTTGACCAGGTCCATTCGTTGACGTTGACCTGACCCATCTTCTAAATCCAGGTCCAACCATAGAAGAGCTTGCATGTTTGTTGTAGGTTCCTTTCATCCAACCCGTGTCGTTGTCAATCGCTCTACACAATTTAGGTCGTTGTCGACCCAGACCAGTTAACATTTAATGTACAATTATTTCAATTAAATCAATATTTAGATCAGATCTTAATCACTTTCAAATCCTGTATTTCTTTAGTTTCAGTATGCTATCAGATTATCCATCATTTATATCATTTTTTCTTTAAAAACGGGGGTTGACATCCGCTAAGGAAGTTAACGCTTCTTGGATCCGCTTTGTCGGGAAACCCCCTCACATCTTATCTAATCAATTTTCTTTAGTTTCTTTGAGTTGCAGGTTTATCACTTGAAGAACGAGGATGAATCACTTTTGCGCGCCGTTCATCCACATCACGCATTAAATGTACCATAAACCCTCCATGTTCCGAGTTGTGTACTTTCTTTAGTAGCTAGCTCATTAACTTGAATCAAACGAGAAATTTGGACAACATAAACAAAGGGAAAACCCTAGTAAAGATTGATGTTATTTAGAAACACAAGCTTAACCCATGACCAAAATCATGTCCCACTGTGCTCACCAAAATGTATGTCTATATACGAGATAACATGTAGAGAGTTAGAAATATCAAATAAATCAAAGCTCAAATCATGTTGTGAATAAAGATGGGCTTATGTCGCTGTTTTATATGCGAGAGAAAATCATGAGGATCTTTTTATGAATAAAGCATGCTAAGTTCTTTAGTTTGAATTTGCAATCACAAAAACTAGGGGAAAATGTAGTATATTTTTATGTCTGGGGACTTGCTTGATTATATCTTTAGCCCTTTTCAAGGTTGATAAAATAACATGATGAAAGACATGCAAAATTATAAATGAGATATATGCCTATTTAGAGGTGATAAGCTTGTAGAAGGTTTTCTTCTCTCACAAGCATCTCGATTCGGACTATTTTTAGATCTAGAAAGAGGACTTCAACTTCTTTTTGAATAATGGCCACAAGGATTCTAACAATGTTGAGGAAGATATGGCGATCGAAAGTTGACCATGTAAGCTTGGACTGTCTTTTGAAATTCACCTTTGCCTTTGGAAAATATGCAAACAAGCATACATAAGAAAAGAGCAAAATGTGTGTAAACAGCAAGAGGTCACGAAGCGTTAAGAGGAATGAAGGGATGGGGCGAGTCTTATTTTATAGATTTGAGGTGTATAAAATTTTGGGAAGGCTATAGGTGCGAGGTGCATAGAGAGTTGAGATGTTCAAGGTTCAATATGCATTGGAGATGTAAATGGTAGGTGGATTTGATTAAATGTTTTTGGTGTGTGCATGGAGTGTTGCGACATCATTGATGTGAATGGCTAAGGGCAATTAAATGGGTGCAATGTCTTTAATTAGCCTTATTTTATATTTTTAGTTTTTGTGGGATTATTTGATTTTTAGTGATTCTCGTGCTCATATGTTATTTTTGTACTTTTACAAATAATGTGATCACAAAGGCGCATTTTCCAATGTCTACACAAAGTAGTTATCAACTCATCTTTTTATAATTTTTAGCAATATGTATTGCTTGTTTGGGTCCTCTTTCTCAACTTTTATAATTCTACACCATGTTTCCCTAATTAGAACTTTTAGTCTTCCATGTCCTTTTCGCTCCCAGAGTGATATTTTCTTATTTTGCAACCATCATGTTCATGAGTGTCAATAAGAATGACAATTCTCTCTCTGCTTTATGTGTCCCCACCCAAGACCTCTCCTCCAAGGATAACCTCGACAATTTACCATGGTTATGTGCTCCTCTGGGGCTGGATCCCTATTTATTGTGTCATTCGATCATTGGTTTGAGATTTTCCATTTTTAACCATGAATATTTTCATGCATTTCTTACTACATTCACTTTCTCTCACTCCTTCCTTTTCTTTCTTCTCGTACTCAAGGCTAGGTTTTCATCTAGGTAGAATGTGCACCCCTAGAACCTTTTACTCCTAAATATCATGTTCCTATCTTCTATGATTTTCATGATAACCCTTATATATTCATCCCTTCCTTTTATCATTTTCCCAATCTTGTTTCCTTCATAGATATGCCATGTCCATCGCAACTCGTCTCCAAGGAAGTATCTTGCTAATTTGTTGGTATTCTCATCCTTGCCATAGTCCTTTAGTACATTAATAATAATATTTACAACCCTATCATGTCTATTTCTTTCTTCCCTTATTTGTAACCTCACACATATCTCTATGATCTCTCTTTGCTTGTGTCATGAATCTCGAGGTTTAAAATCAAACGCGCGCCTTCAATTTTAAATCACTATCTCTTCCTACTTGCATATTTTAAATATCACCGTCATCTTTACATAGATTTATATACAAAATATATTGATATGCATAAATATATGATAAGATAAATGAAAGTTGCCTTTAATATTTTTGCATAATGGTAATGTTGCAATATGACCTACAATTATTGTCAACGTTTTAATATATATTTTTATCAATATCGTATTTGTAGTATTGTCTTACATATTTTAAAAGATAATATTGAAAAACTACTGTCATTATCGAAGGACATAAATGATCTTCAAATTTAAAGCCCTAATCATAGAATTAAGGGGACCCACCAAGTACGCATCCTTTAGTGAAGGAGAACTTTTACGGTTGGGTAGTAAGGCATGTATTCATAGGATATTATTATTGTATTTGAAGCTATAGAGGAGAGGGGAAGGCCAAGCAAGCAAACATATTCATCCCACAACCAATCAACCATTATGTTAGTAAGAAGACCACTTCCAAGATGCACTAAAGACCATATTCGACTTGGATAATTGTAAGCAAACGTATTCATCATGCAATCAATCAACTAATATTTTAGTAAAACGGCCACTTCCATTATAGCGTCACCCTTACTCGGATAAAGATCATGATATAGCTGAGTTTATATGTTAGTGAGACCGTGTCAACTAACTAATTTGAGATTACTTTTTTGATTGGAAGAGGATTTTTAGAATTGTAGAAACAAATTCCAAAACACAATGAAGATGCATACCTACGTATCCAGCTGGACATGTATTTCGTTTTACAAGTTTGTAGAATGGACTCGTTGGGATTCGTGTTTAAAGGACGGGCCGTCAAAATTAGACCTCTAAATATCTATATACGGATTTTAATTGTTTTTTTGATGCTCAGTGGCGGGAACAATCTGCTAGAATGATCACTCTGAACCTGAAAATGTATTGGCAAGAGCATAAATCGATCACGGAAGACAGTCGACATTGAATTAGTTCTCAGATCTGCAGTTTCAAACAGGTCAGAACCCCACCCGTTTTTTCATAGTAATTTTTCCTTTACAAAAACGAAGAAAAGTAAAGCTTTAGGATTTTTCATAAGCATGGTGGCCTGTCAATGGTCAGGGTTTTTACAAAACTGAAACATGTTTTAATAGTGCATGCACAGTTGTTGCTTTCCGAGACTGAATTCTTTATTTATTGTCTATTTTTTTACTATAGAGAACTCACCCTACTTTTTTAGGGAGTTGCTATGTTCCAGGGTCATGTACCAATTTCGGAAAAAAAAAATAAAAAAATGGTTAAATTTGGTTGTAATTCCATCGTTGCATTTCCGCTTCATTGCATAGGAATGTCATGTAAAAATTTACTTAAGCCCTCTTTAATGTTTTCTTTACTGTAAAGTCTTGAGTATTTAAGAAGATCTGCTCAGCTTTTGAAAAGATAAACAACTTGAAAATAAGAAGTCTGATTTCTATTTTTTTAAGGTTTCCGTCGGTGGAATTGCAGGCTGGATGACACACGTTGGGACAGAGGTGAGTTGCTCAATGACCTAATTAATGTTAAAGGGTTTATTTTTGCGAGCAAAAGTTGAATCTTGTAAGTATGCGTGTCTTCGACGTGAATTTGAAGCTATTTAGGATTAGTTCTAGAGTGAATAATGGTGGGTTGTTGCTAAATCTGAAAGGGATTGTTTTGTTAAGGATATTGTTTCAATTTGTCGTTTGCATTTTGCCTCTGATTTTGGCTAGTGTATGGTTTAGGGATGTGACCAAAGGGTTTCATATCTGTAATTTCAGCGGGTTTTGTATCATACTAGCATGAGTTTTAGAAAAGATGTTGTCTATTTTTCTCAAAATATCCAACTGGTGTGCATGTGCAATATCATGCTTAGAATACCGTTTGTTATAAAAACCATGTCCTCCAGAAGATATCTACCAGATGAAAATTTACACGGGACTTGCTGGAATTATTGAGTCAATTATGGTGTAAGTACTAAGAAGGAACATAAACATCGGGTCTTGAACAAGCATCATTGTGGTATTGCCTGACTGAAAATTTGCGTTTTGGTGTGTTTGTAACGTGGCCTCGTTGGAATTGTTTTGAAAGTAGATCTGGCAAAGGCATTCTGTCATCTTTACAGATTTTATCGTTTTGGAAGATTTAGGTTGTTTGCTTAAACTGAACTATACATTTGGATCTTCTTTAGTTTCAAGGCAATTATTCAGTTGTAAAGCTTTTTCTAGCTATTAGGAAATGCTTTGAAATTCATCCGTGTTAGACCTTTACAAGTAGTGTTCCACATGTTAGAAGTCCATGGAAATGCTTTCCCAAGGCCATAGAAATACTTTCCACTAACCAAGTGCATGGAAATACTTTCCCAAGGGCCGGAAGGCTTAGGCAGAGGGACACTCAAGCTGAGCTTGCAGTTGGTAGGTTTAGAGTGGCAACAAACTGCACAGTCTCAAAAAGTGAAGAACATCTTGCTGCAGCCTGCATGTGAGGCCAGTAGAAAATCTGCTGCAAATGATGGAGAGTTTTCTACTTCCCAAAGTGACCACCGTAAAGTGTAGAGTGCTGATGGTGATTGTGAGGCACAAAGTTTATGAAACTTATATAACAACCCTCCCTTTATGTGAAAGTCCTGAAAAGGCACCAATTTGGAAGAGGCTGGATGCTGAAGACTTGTGAAGATCTTCGTGGAATCCGGATCATGTTCATACTGAGAAGACCAAGCCTGAAACTTCAGATGTAAAGTGGTGACAACAGTCAACGACGTAGTAGGGGTCAGTGACACTGTTGGGGAAATGATGGGCACTTAATGTGTCTAGCTTCTTGAATTTTGGTTTGCGAATGGCTGGACACCAAGGCAGATCTCAAACAGAGAATGAAATCCAGACCATGTTCATATTGAGAAGACCAAGTCTGAAATCCCAAATGTGAAGTGGTGACAATAGTCAATGCCGTAGCAGGAGGAGGCCGACTCAAACATCCTGCAACTGTGTTGGTGATACCCTTTTTATACTTGATTACCAAGTGAAACTGTTGGAGAAATGATGGCCACTTCATATGCCTAGCTTCTTGAATTTTCTAGAACCCAACTTTATACAGAACTTCCATGTAGGGTGCTCTGTTCCTAAAGAGTACTTCTAGCCATAAGCTATCCATATGATTATTGGCCATGGAATTCTCTATTCAGACCACTTTCCACTTCAAATGTACTCTTAATTGTTGACTCAAAAAAAAAAAAACTCAAGAAGTATCATCACCTAATGTAATGGGCTTTTCTTGTTCAGGAAAGTAACATCAGTGTTTCATTAATTGAGTTGATATCTAAGGCAACTGTGTTCAGCTCACAGCATGCTGCTATTTCAAGAAGGGTTTGAGTTATAGAGAACATGTCCACCTTCTACTTGGCCACTAAATATCACAACATAAATATCTGGAAGAACTGACTTGCAAAATAACTAGAACTGAAGCCAATAAAAAGTGACACAATACAGACCATGATTGGACGAAGGTTCTCTTCAGCTAAAATATAAAATGCTTATCTAAATATGTTAACTGCAATGAATGGAAAAGGAGACAGTTACATTTTCACCCATCTTCTGGCACGACATAAAACTAGTGTTCTCATAGTCAGCTTAATGAACTCTGCCTCTTAAAAGTGTTTTAAAATCAAGACATCATAGACTCATATCATACACATCGTTGTAGGTAAGAGGTAGTCATGGTTTCTTGGCATTTAGAGTATTTTGAATACCATAAGCCAGTTAAATCAACCTAGATACTTGTCTTGAAGGTAGTATCATGATAAATGATTGCCAATCCATGCACGCCCTTCCCTACATAAAGTGGTATGCGCAGATATTTCAGTGTGTAATGCAACCTAACACATCAAAAAGCCACAACAAACCATGCAAGGGAAAAGATGGCCATTCACACACCTCGTGGTCAGGTGTAGATAAGGGTTCTTGTGAAAGTCCACAGTAACTGGCCTGTGGGGTTGAACTTGTAGGGCCAGAACCCTCAAGGTAACAAGGTTCAAGAAAATATTAATGGACTGCCCAGTCTACAAATCCTCAGCTGCTTGTGGGTCAGAGCCTCATACTTGCCCTAACATCTCCTAGATATTTCGGCTCGCACATACAATGTTTTCAAAGGAGGCAAGCTATTTTTATTGGCAAGAAGTTGACCCATACAATTTTTTTCAAAGGAGGCAAGGTTTTTTATTGCAAAGAAGTTGTTTACTAATACAAGCTGCCACCAAAATCGACATTACATGTAGAACCCCAGCCGTATGAAAACCTTAACGACACGTAAGAATTCATAATGGATATTGTTTCAGAAGCAATAAATTATAAAAGGCTCAAATGCTAAATCCAAAAGTTGAGTGCAAAAGAACTAGCTTGTCCTTGCTCGCCCCAAGATATCACATGCCCACTCCAAAACCTTCCCTTTCCAATGAGGAAAAACAGAAGAAATAGCCAATAGCCTGGGGCATCACTAAGGCTCCCAAGGCACTGGTTTGCTATCTGGCCTCAGGTTGTTTCATGTTTGCGAGACTAGAGCCCCTTTATGAACTGTGCCTTGTCATGGAAAATCCTTCCTTTTGGAACTTGAGCTAGGACTTGCAAATCTTTTCTTTATTCAGTTTTCACTCAGCGAGCTAAAGAAAACTTGAATGGTTTGTTGAATTTTTTTGTAAGAATCCTTTTAGCGAATATGGGTGAGTTATATAAAATGTAGGATATGAAAATAATCTAGGTTATAAGGTTCATAACTCACATAAGCTCCAAGACCATGTTGATCTCCTAGATCTAAGGTCCTAATGATCACTGAAAGGGATAAATATATGCCATATGAATGATCAAACCATACAAGAAAAGATGTTCAAGGTTTATAACACAATCGGCATGCAAAAGTAATTACACAAAGAGAGAGCCAGGTGTGTGTGATTTCTTTCTTTCTCAATGCATCCAAGACCGCTCCTCCTCCCAGCGATGTGGTATTCTCAGTGCTGTCATTGTATGTACCCTACTCACAAGCCACATTCATAAGTTGTAATTGATCTCCACTTTCAAAATAAATGAGTAATCTAGGAATCAAAGTACATATAACATTTTCTTGCAAGCTCTAAAAATGAGCTCAACAATATTTAAATAAATTAAACATCAAATGCAAACAAGGGTTTAGAAGTGGACATGACATACTGAAGGTGGCGTGCATTTTGAGCTTCCTTTTTCTCACTGAACAAAAATCCAAAGAGCCTTCTATCTCAGGAGGTATCATCTTCTGCCCGCACCACTTCACTGTATTTTCCCTTATACCCCCAAATGGTGTTTAAGCCATTTAATCTCTGTTGATTTCCTCTATTTTGTCTTGGAAACTTTATTGAGTATTGGAACCCTTCCTCATTGATTTTTGGCACCTTATTTTAGCTGGTTGTTCCTCATGCTGAGGAAATCTCTGAGGTTTGGCCGTGCAGTTCCAATGCAGATGCCCCTATTTCATGACAGAATCTGCATTGAAATGCCAAGTTTTCATAGTCCCTTTTTTGGACCCATCTTTTTGTTTCGGATTTCAGTGCTACTGATTTTGTTAGTGGTTTAGTCAGGCACACCCTAACACAAAATCTGGTGTATGTTGCAATATCTCCATCTCTTGTCAAGTGGGCTGTCGTAAGAAATTCTGCATGGAGTTTCCAATCTTCTCAATAACCCAAATGAGACCTTGGTAAGGATTTCTGTCTCTGGACTGGAGGTCCATGGTCTTAGGTAGAAGCCCGCTTTTCCTAGCATCCATGGGTCTCCTATAAAATTATTATCCCTGCTTTCCTGTGTGGAGAATACAACCAAGAAGAAACCCTAAAACCAAAGATCTAACGGAGTATCTTGCAAGTTGCCAATTCTGGCATATGCATCCTTTTACTTCCTAAAACCGCACCAAAAGCCTTTGAATTTACAGATAAAGCCCCTAGCAGACAATATGTTCATATCCTCATTCATATTTGCTTCCTCAAGCTAAATCTCTGGGCTAGAGTCTGTTACTGGGTGGATGTAGGTGAACCCATTTTGAGAGTATTCTCCTTTATTCCCTATGTCATGCTCTAGAAGTGATTTGACTGAGCCACCAAATTCCCCTGGCAGTGATCCTCTGAAAATTATGTCTGTATAAGAGCTGATATGCATTTATTTTGCTTGTGTTCACAGAGCGACGAGCTCTGCTAGAAACAAGACTAGCTTAGCTGATGGCGAGAAGACTAGTCCTTGAACCTTTGCTTTGTGGAATTGCGGCAATTTTCTTTTATGTGAAGATTTTTCTTTGGTAGAATTCTTCATTGGACTGTTTTTTCTCTGCTTTCTTATACTCGTTGCTGTGACATATTTGCTTTTTAACCCTTATAATAGGATGCTTTTGTTAAATAAAGAATAGAATCCAATTATTTCATGACAAGTTCCATCCTAGTAGTCTATTAGGTAACTAATGATTTGATTAAATGCAGCCTTCTATTGTGTTGTTAATAAAGTCTGAGTCTAGTTTAGTACCTTGCTTTACTTCGCTCTATTGAATCCTCGTTTTCTTCAAATTTGAAATTTTGTATCATGGATCAAGGAGGTTTTCAGTAATGTAGGAAGGGGTCGTTGCGTTACAGACTATGCCATCCCAAGTAATGTAAGAAGGGTGTTGCAGTATTAAGGCAGGTATATGCTGGTGCCCAGAAGATATTGAGAAAGGTAAGTTTTAAGCAAGTTAGAGTTTTTGACTTCATTTGGCATTATATATCCAAGCAGAATCCACGGCTATTGTTGGTGTAGTGGATATCGTGGTAGGGATATACCAATTGAGTGGGTGGTGTGATGTATTTTGTTCCCATCACAGATCCTTGATTAGGCGGAAAGTTTGTAGTCACAGATTATGTCATCAAATTGCATTACATCATGGACACAGGTGACCCCATTTCTCCCTTTCTAGAGTTGCAGTTTTTACTGATTATATTGTCTTTTGAAATTATTGTAGAAATTCAAGAATGATACAATGATGATTGTCAATACTGATTAAAAAATGGTAATAATAATTTCATTATCACTTTCAACTCAAGCTAGTGGATGATGGTTGAATTCCTCCTAATCGAGCAGTTTTGCCAACATTATCTGTTTTACACTGTGATATCCACGTTAAGGGATTTTCAACTTTGTTGTTGTTCAAATGGTCAGTAGTTAACATCAATTGTTTTTGGAAAGCGGCTTTTTTTATTGCATAGAGGGTTGAGTAATCTCTTTTCTTGCTTTCTAGGTTTAAACTTTTTAATCTGATGTATTCCTTTCGTTTCTAGTTTTTCGTAATTGACGGAAGAACTTAAATTACTTTTCTTCATCCCACAGGAAGAACCTCAATTAGAGGTTTGTCGTGCATAAGACATCAAGCTATTATTATGTCACACCTGTACTTGTTTCATCGATAAAAAAGCTGGTCTAGTTGAATTTTCTGCAGAGGAAAGTACAATCAAAGTTTTTGACATCCACAGTTTTGTGGTAGTATCTCTCTGAACTCAATTATGTATGGGAGAAAAGCTGTTAAACTTTTTCAAGAACTTGTCTCCTGCGAGAAAGATCAACTTTCTCGGTTCAATGTAAGTTTACCCGACTTTTGTGTTTTTTGTGTTGTCAAGAGTTCCTTTCATGCATATGACTATTGTTCAACATATTTGTTTCTTAAAGGGCCTTTTTGACATGGAATCTTGGCATTGCATTTCTTCTTGAATGCAGATGTTTTTTTCCATTCTGCAATCCCTAACACATGAAAGTTCTGAGGGAAATTGGTTGAAATTGAGCCAATTTGACCTCTGGCAATTTGTTGTGAAGCAACATATTCTCTATTGGAATTTATTTCCATAATATTATATAGAATATTATAAATTTAAGAAACATGCACTTCACAGATTAATAAAGAGGTAACTAATTTTTTGATTACCATCTTGCTAACTGCTTGAACAGATTTTTATGAAGCAAATTCACTAGAGTGGAACTACCTGCTTGAACATTATTGTTTTCATGAAATAGTAAAACATGTAGATGTCTTGAAAACCTATAACGAGTCTGTAAACTTCTTTGGCATTTGTATTGCAATGTCCTTTATGCTTGACCACTATTGCATATATATATATATCGTTTGTGCTGTACCTTCAGAATGATTTAGCTGAGCAAGTGCTGGAGGAATGTAGTGAACACCATAGTCAGCTTGAAACTCGTATGGGGTAAGTTATTCACCTCTTAGCATGCCAGTATAATGTGGAATAGTATCACCTAAGTATTTTTGGTTTTTTGGTGCCATTTAATTATATTTGCTCCTCTCTCCTGGTGATTTTATTATAGATCAAGTGTCTTCCGAACACGTTATGGCAAACATGTGGATGTTGTGAGTTTCCTTTGAGGGACATAATGTTTAATTGAAGGCAAATATTGTTTGTTTCATTTCACATTGTTCTGCTTGGATCACCGTTCTGCTCTTTGATCAACTATACCAGTTTCCAGTGACTTAGGTTTTCTTAGTTTTTTTTTATCTCTAGCTATAGCTATTGAAGATCTGAGATCTCCATAAATATTTTATACGTATCATGCGGGATAGAAACCTAAAAGGCAGAAACAGCTCCTTAGCAAAATATATAAATTTGATTGGAAACTGTACTTTGCATTAAAACATTTTTATTTTTGTAACTGAGATACTATGCCAGGAAAGCTGACAATACATGATCCATCACATCAATTATATTATTTAGAACTAGAGAGAATGGTAATGGCGACTAGGTTATCAATATGAGATTTGAAGATACTGCTACAAATCCTTGTAGTCTGTTATGATAGGTTGTTGTTGGCTAGTTTCATATAATTGAAAATGTTGCTTATCTGCTAGTTTAAAGGTAAGTATTTGTATGGCCTGTTGAGCCCTATACTTTCCATCTTAGAAGCAGGTCATTGATCAACTCAGTCATTCATGGAAACAATATTGCAAGAGAATAGTAATAAACCACAAATAATAAATTAACTTTTTAAAAACTTTTAGCCTTTTAAGTAACATGCTAGCTTTTTAACTACTTAAAGGAACATGCAAACTTTTTGCATGAATGGGCATTCTTAAAGGAACATGGCTGTTTTTTTATGATCTTGCTTTTTGCATGCAAGCAATTGGCTGGGATTTCTTTTTGTATGCACATAACACTGTAGACAAGCACTTGTTTTTACTTATCTTGGCCATCTATTCCTTAAAAATTATGATGTTCTTGAGCTCCACCATAGCCACATCTTGATGAACTTTATTCCAATGACCATTGAATGATGCCTCAGAAGAGAGAATCGAAGTTAGCTATCTTTATGCAGAGGATTAATCTTAATGCACATTCTAGTATTTATCAAAATAAGAACAACTTTGTTCTTCATCTACCCTGTTTTCAAGATCTTGTTCTTGGTCTATTAGACTCCAAATGCAATTTTAGTCTCCTCCTTACGTTAGTTAGTCTTCACTCCCTTGTTGTCAAACCTTAGTCCACAAATGATCTTGAGAAAATTAGGCAATATTTGCACCTTAGGCTTATCTACACTTATCAATCCTCTTACTATGTTCCTCACCTTCATTCAATGTTACATCACTCATCTCAGGGCTTACAAATGGTTCAAAACTCACCTTTTCTCAATTTCCTTCAAAATTGTCCCTTGTTCTTAAGAGCAATTTCTCCTAGCGCTTTTAGGTTCAAGACAAACTGTGTGTGCCCATCATGAGGTGATAACATTATTCATTACCCTCTGGACTTTGTGCCCAAAAATTTATAGACTAGCTCTCCTTGGTTCTCCCTTAATCCCTTCCTTTACCTTCTTAATGCCTTAGTACTTGACAAGCCCCGCCCCCATGGTTTCTAGGCCCTAACTTTCAGTTTCCACCCTTATTCAAGAAACTCTCAATACTTTCAAACACCCATTTTCTTGTTTATGTTGTATGCAAAGCCCCTTGGTTGGATCCTAACTCAGAAACATACTTCCTTTGTAAAGGGATCTCACAAACTAGCCCTTATGACTGTGCAAGCTTATTCCATCTAGACTGTCACATACAGAGCACATTCTACCCACTGTATTTCAAAAATTCTTTTAAAATCCTCTTAAAGGGGTTGTCACCATGTTAGCTATTGAATTTCAAGACAAAATTCGATGTCTAGAGGCTTCAAATCTGAGTTTCCTTCAAACCCTAGCTTATATATTCTATCACAGTTACTCTCTCTTGCAAACTGTCAAGGTTCTTAGACTTTTAAGAAGTTCGCAGGCCCTAAATCCACTCAAACGTGTTTACATCCATCCTTTAGGTGATATTTGAAGAGTTTCAAAGCTTGGTTCCACTTTTAATGTCTTCTCACAACAAACCCTCACTTTACCTTACTGTGCTCTGCCCAGAAACCCGAGAGATGAAAGTGACTTATAACATAATAAATACTTCGACTCAAGATCTAATATTTGGAACCCATAACTGTTTTGGTCTTCTTAACATTTCTATTCTATCAGAGATTATTCATGCATCACATACATATTCAAGATCACGTGTGATTAGTGGTCACAGATGGAAGAAATCAGGGTTTCACACAGTCTTATACCAAAAAAACACAGTTTAAATTAAAGGCTTGTCATTCACCTTATTCACAGGGTTCAAGCTTCTTGAGGAGGATCTCCATGCATTCCATGCACTTATTTCAATAACCATCAACACAAGATTTGATCATCCTAGAAGACACAGTCACAGTTTCTGGATTCTACAAGTTCTTTCATGCTTACAAATGGGAAGTAGCAAGTTGTTCAATCTTCCAAGCTTTGAAATAGTCTATTTTATCACTTTCCTTCATGAAGTCACTGTTACCAAGGTTTGTTAGCAAGATTATAATCAAACCACATTAAAACGTGCTATACCCTTGTTCACTGTCACACACACAGTCAAGCATCAACTTTGCTAGAAACAAACCTTCACGAACTGGTTATTAGCCTCCAAAACACTCTCTAAAAGCACTATAAGAGTGATCAATGAATATACAAACCTCAAATTCCATGCTCAGAGCTCTTGATAAGAACACAACAAAAGAAGTTTTAAAAACAGAGTTCTCCCAATTTAGTTAAGTATAACATACAATAATTTTCATGTTTCTCTACAATCCTCCTCTCCTCAGTCTCTTTCCTCGAGGAGTAACCAACTTCCCCTCATCCTCGAGCTTGCATTCATTATATCTTTTCCTCTTACCCTAACCAGCTCCTCATATTACTCTCATGCCCACTCATATGCTCATATACACACTAGGAAGCATTTTTGCAACTTTTTCAACATTTATGGATTTTGACACAAACCAAGACCTATGACATCATGTCTATTCATTAACACACACCCTAACACTCCTTACAACCTCCTTGTAATCACATTCCTTATTTTAAGCCTTTACAATTTCAAATCTCATTTGGAGGGAAATACAAAAAGGAAGAGAATTCAAATTTTTAAACCTTATTGCTTGCTTGCAATGACTCCCTGAGCCTATCTAAGGACTTTAACATGTTCCAACATCTCCACAACATGAAAAGAAGGAAGATTGATCACATAATGCTCATCATTCCATGATGCTCTTGCATCATATCTAGTCAGCAACCGCATTTGCCCTCTCTAAAGATGTTGAAAAAGGAAGTGTTTTCAAACTTATTTCCTAGGTCTTTTGCCTCAATGACAATATTTTGAAGCCTCTAATTATTAGCTCTTAAGTGATTGACTACATTAATGATCATTAAAGAGCCTCCTTCGACCTTGATATTATAGATACCATTGTTGAGAGCCAATTTAAGCCCAAGGACAAGATGTCCTGCCTGCACAACATTATTGGTATTGACCCCAGTGTTGATCACTCTACATTCAACAAGCTCACCTTTGTGATTTCTTAAGACCACCCTATCCCCAAACTTTTCTGGGTTGTTCTTCGAAGCCCCATCGAAATTCAGTTTGTACCATCCCTCATTGGGCCATTTCCATCTAGTGACATCTCTTATCTATTTGTTATGTGGAGCCAAGCTATCAAATGTTCGACTTATGTCTAGCTATGTTGCCAAGAAGCGGGTATGGATCTGGGTCCGAAACATGGAAATGTCGATTTTCAAAAATAACCTTGAGTACGAAATATTACGGAAACGTCCGTACAATATATTGTAAAAAAATTAAAAATTAAAAATATATATATATGTGCATAGTACTCATTTTCAAAATTTTAGTCCATGGACCATAAGATATAACACACTCAAAATATTTTGTATTCATTGAAGTTCTAAAGATTCATCATTCAACATGGTTACAATTTCAATGTTTCATATATACATGATTAGAATCTAGATTCTAGAATATATCATCTAGATTTTCTTTTAGTTTGTTTGATCATCATCCGAGAACAAATTATTGGTTCTGCAAACATTTTATCAAGCAACAATTTTACCATCCATATACATTTCCATAGAAATCCTACTGGTCACTAATCTAAACATAACAAAGAGGTTAACAATGAGAATTTGTCCCAGATGCTGACACAATAAGCTTCACAACTCACTTGGCACTTAACAGTAAGAATAGCTATTTATTTGGGACTTAATAATAATATTTTCAGCTCTATGAGGAATTTGAAAAATATATGTGTTAATATCTCATCTATTCTTCTTTAACTTGCTCCATAACATTCGTCAAATCCCTATGGTACTTTTGGGAGATTTTTTCTCCATCGGTGCAAGTAATCTTTACATTTTGGAAAAGACAAGGTAGACTAGCTTATAGCCCTCGGCAATATTTTGCCATTTAAACAAAAAATTGTTTCAAAAATCTAGGATAGATTGCCTTGATCCATTACAATATTTTGTCGTGAGAATAAAAAATAAATTGTTTCTTAAAATAATAAAATAAGACTATTAATATAACAAGATTAAGTGAAGGAAATGTATCAGAAATGTCTTGGAAATGCCAAGGACGTTTCCGGCACATTTCGTACTCGTTCCATACCGGAAATGTTTAAGGCACTCAGGTACAAGGGCTGGGGACGTTCTTTGGCAACATAGATGTCTAGCCAATTTTTGAAATTACTTAGCTCCTCTTGGTTACACTCTTTAATACTTTTTCTTTTCTTTGAGGGGATGATTATAGTCAGATTTCTCTCGATCTCTTCCCAAAGTTAGCTCTCATTCCCAAGATTACTTTTTTTCATTGAAAACTCAATTATTTCTTTCAAGACATAATTTCTTGATAATCGTCTCGGGTGCCAAATCCCACAAAGTTCGATAATGTCAATGTCCACTATGTAGGTCCAAGAATAGAGAAGGGAGGCCAAATTCTAGTCCATTACCCATTGACAACTGAAATGTGCTAGAAATCTGCACCAAATACCCTTGGCATATTCACAATGAATGAGAAGGTCATTGACATCTTCCTCCTTCGCATAGCACATCGAGCATCGACTAGGTGCCGCAAAACTTCTCTTTGAAGATGCTCTCTTGTGAGAATTTTTCTTGGCATGCAAGCGAAATAATTAGGCTAACTTTGGGCCTTGTATCCAATTTCCAAATACTCTTCCACAGACCTTTGTAGTTCCCAAGAAAATTAGTGACCAATTGGTTATCATAACCTTCTTTGATATTGCACCTTCCCGATCGCTTATGGTTCACCTTGATTATATCTTCCCCATAGTTCCAAGGGACACAAAAGCTATGAAGAAGAGTATTTATTTGATTGTGTTTCTCGTTGATTGAGATGTCTTCATTTCTGATAATTTTCCATGTTCTTGTCATGTGGCTAGTCTTTTTAGCCTCTGTCCATTAGAACTTCACGTTCATTTTGTGCTAAGAATGTCTATCTTTCTTGTGTAACTCTTTGTACTCTTGGTCTAGTAGAATAGGGCGATCTTTGATCCAATCATCCCTCCAAAAGTCAGTTATCTCATGATTTTGAACTTTTCAAAAACATGTTTGTTGATCACATTTCTAGCCTCCTTTATATTGTTCCAAATTATAGACCACATAGGGACCTCCTCCATAATGAAAATCCTATCAATTTCCATATCATCTGGTATATCCTCATTCGAGCATCATACTCCAAGATTACTTGTTACCACTTTCCCGTATTATCTAGTTTGCAATGAGAGCTTGATTGAAGTTTTTGATGTCCCTGAGCCCAATCTCCCTTGTTTTGGGTAGACAAACCTTTCTCCAGGCAAGGAGAGGGAATCTAGTTTCTTCCCTAGTTACTTGTGAAAAATAGGTCCTCGTGACTCTAGTAATATCATTAATAATAATTTTTGGAGACATCAAGAGCAAAAACATGTAGATTAGAGTCGTTTGTAAGACAAACTTTAAAAGAGTGAGCCTTCCATCCAAATACAACCATTTCCTTTTCTAGCTTGCCAACTTCCTACGAATCTTTTCCATAAGATTTGTCTATATTTGTTTTGATCCTTTATCTTTGAGGAGAGAGAAATTGAGGTACGAAATTGGGCTTTCTCAAAGACAAGAAGTCTACATTGCAAATTTTGTTCCAAAACATTAGATTTAATAAAAAAGACTTTGGATTTACCTTCATTGATGACCTGTCTAGAGGCTCTTTCATAGCTCTTGAGAAGCTTGAAATTCCCTTTCCTTGTGAACTATTAGAGTGGCAAACAACATTGTGTGATCCAAAAATTGGAGATGTGTGTGCGAGTGCCCATTCGTAGTCACTTTTATACCCTTAATGTTATTCTTTTTCCTTTAAAAACTTTATTCTTCTCCCCAATGCCTCAACCATAATGATGAGGAGATACGGTGATAGGAGATTGTACGCACCCCTATTTTGCATGGTGCAATATATTAAAAATGTTTCGATGACAAATTCAAAATCCTCCAATAAACATGAAAAGCTCGGATCCTTTTTGCCTAATTCGCTTAGCCTTCATAGCCTCTCTCGCTTTCCCAAAAATGCTTGAAATTTTGACTTTTGGCCTGGCCTGATTTTGTTATTTTCATTGTCTTAGGCCCCTAGGCGAGCTGAAGTAGTCTTCTACCAACCCATTGACGAGGACCGAGAACTTGGGAGTAGTGTAGTACTCTTGATTCAATCTCACCAATCTTTGCTAAATCCAAATCTATTGAGCACCTTATCTAGGAAAATCCAATGGTGGCCCTATCATAAGCCTTCTCCAAAGAGGCTATATCCAGCTTTTGATGAGCATACCTTCTTTTACTAATAAATAGAACCACAAAAAGTGAATCGATGATCTCATGAGCCATAATGTTATCATCATGATTTTTTTCCCTTCACAAAGTCGAGGAGGTTTTCTAACCTATTATTCTCGCTTTTGCAATGACTTTAGAGCTATGTTACACAAGTTTCTACACATCCTATTCGGGACAAAGATTGCAAAGGATGGGGGGACAAGTTGTTGGGACAACAAGGGACGACAATTACTAAAAAAAAATAGGCAAAATTTAAAAAATATAGAAAATTTTAGTTATTCATATATAACTTATAAGACATGCTAAATGTTAGTTTACTAAAACTCGATTCAAAGTAAGATAAAATGAGAGTGTGATTTAGAATGGACCCAAGAGAAGTCATTATATAACTTTTTTGGAAGTGTAATAGTAAAGCTACAGCCAAGTAGGGTCTTAATTATATACATTATAGAACCATAGTATGAAACATTAGAGGGTAGAGCCAAAATGAGAATTCTGAATTTCAAGTCACATGAGTCGATTCCAATTGAGTTTTCAGTGTTCATTACCAATGTGCATATGCCATATATATACAAAATTATAGTTAGTCGATTTAAAAATATAGAAAATTTTAGTTATTCATATATAACTTATAAGACATCACACACACACACACACACACACACACACACACACACACATATAATATAGAACCATATTATGAAACATTAGAGGGTAGAGACGGAATTGAGAATTCACATGAGTCGATTTAATCATTTCAAATTGAGTTTTCAATGTTCATTACCAATGTGCATATGCCATATACATAATACATCAGTCGAAAGGACACAAGTACAAAATAACAAAATGTCAAAATGTAGTCAACCCTGCTGCTATGCCTCTGCCTCATCCTAAATCAAAATCAGACTCTGAATCTGATTCACTGCCAATATTGGGGGCTGCCTCATCCAATGGAACACCGACCAAACCCTCATGTGCCTCCTCCTCATCAATCTGTGTAGTGTCTTCAAGATCAACATCCCATTGTTAAGTTGTAGTCTGTCGATACTTTGGAGTATGTCGATCTTGAAGTTGCAAGGCACTATGCACGGCCATTGACTTCTCTGCTTGTCGAGAGGTAAGCCTGTTCCTCTTGACAGAGTGGATGAAGCTGCATGTGGACCAATTCCTCTCTGTAGTAGAGGAATCAACAACCTATGAAAGGAGGCAAATGGCAAGCATCCTCAACTTTGGTGCATCCTTGCCATGCCATTGCCACCATCCAATATGGTTGGATTGAGCTAATGTAGCTCCATCTTTGCCTTTGGTTTGCCAGCTGTAGGACCACAAAGATTAGCAAAGGCTAGCCATTGTGTTTGTAGTAAAACTGACTCACTTGAATACATTTTTCGAAAGGCTATGATTAACCTTGCTTTCACCACCTCATCATCACAAGGAGGCACTCTCCCAATCCTTGGTGCATACCATTTGGGATTTAGAGCAAAGGCTGCCATATGAAGTGGGGTGTTCATGGTGTTCCACCGTTGCGTCACAATGGGCCTAAGATGCTCCTCATATAATCCCAAATCAAGATCCTTCTTATAAATTGCTTGCTTTACCTGCCCAAGCATGCTGTCAAAAGTCTCATAAATCTCTCCAAGACTAGGAGAGTCTGTATCAACATATCTAATGACATCTACAATAGGCGAGATGAAAGAGCAAACATATCTACTAACATAAATTTCAAAAAGAATATGATAAATTTATTTATCAAGATTATATTTTAATTTTGTGAGACTCAAATGATAAAATGTCAAAAACTAAAAGTCTAAAAGTGAATGCTAATACAAAAATGAATAAGATTATCAAGTTAAAAACTTTAAAACATTAATAAATTAATAATTTTAAATTTAATAAAAAAATCAGAATTCTCTTACTTGATGGTGGACCACCAATCATCATCAAGGATCTTTTGTTTTATAGCCTTTCCCTGAGTAGTGTTTGCATTAAGGCATCTACCCCACTCTAGATTAACCATCATCACCTGTAGAGCCTCCTGTACCTCAAGCATCCTCTCTAACAATATGAATTAATTGGTATATCTAGTTTCCATAGGTTTGAGGAATTCCTTCTTTGAAAAAGTCTTGAAGAGAGTAAGGTGTGGTGGTTGCAAATAAACATCTGAATATCTCTAGCTTCTGCAACCACTTTCTTCACCCATTCTATCTTCTCTATGTCTTTCAATGCGTTGTTCAACACATGAACACAACATGGAGTCCAAAATATGTGCATGTAAGCACCTTCCACCATCATGCCAACTAATTTGCACACATGTGCCGAATCAGTGACCACCTGTACAACATTTGAGGCCCCAACCTCCTCTATGGCCTCTCGCAAAATCTGAAACTGGAAGTCCACATCCTTTCACTTCCTTGAACAATAAACAGCTCTAAGAAAATAAGAGCCAGCTGCAGATGTGACTATGATGTTGATGAGTGGCCGATGGCTAATATTGGTCCACCCATCCATGACAATAGAGCAACACATCCTTATCCAAGTGTGCCTCTTGTCCTCCATCACCAAATTCACCTTAGAATATTCTTTATCGAGGAGGGTAGTGTGTAGTTTATGTTCTCCAATGGGGGTAAATGAGGGACCAACAAAAATTGCATCTTTGAACATTTTTTTGATGAAAGGAGAATGTGCCACATGAAATAGGATGGCATGGGCAAAGAAAAATGTGCTATGGAAGACTTTGCCACTTCCTGAGATTGCATATTGAACGTACCCGCAACTGTGTTAGGCCACTAACTACCACTAGCCTTCCTCTTTCCTCTTGGAGAAATATCAACATCAATATCACCACTAGCAACCATGGATGGCATAGCAGATTGTGTAGACTCTACTGGCATTGGTGTACCCTTACTCCTTGTTTCACCCTCCTTAAACAATCTAGAAACCCCTGCCTTCTCAGTTGTGGTTATTTTTTCACAACCCTTAACCCCATGTCTTGTAAAGCCCAAGAGGTGACTATATACTCTAGTGTGGCTCCCTCTAAAATTCTTTTCACAAATATGGCACAACCACACTCTTGTACCCTCGGAAATTTTCTTTTTGTTCTTGTCTATAGCTGTTGCAAATTGGAGAAGAGGTTTAGAGGGATTGAAAGGGCCCTTTGCATGACATTTCAAGAGTTCGGGCACTCAAACTGGTTTTTTCCACCCACACCACTCTCATACCCTGATGAACCCCCAACTTAAACCCTTATATTTGTTTGTTCTATTTCATGTTCACTATTTTCACAGCTGCTGCCCATGTTGTTTTGTGAAAAAAAAGGGCCAAGGCAAGTGCAAACTGGAAATAGAAGGAACAAAAAGAAAATCAAAACTTTATTCCTTGAAACTTTGAAATAAATTAGAAAAAAACATACACATACCTGATATCTAGCAGCTACTTCTCCTTAGTACCTTACTCCTTACTGCTCACAGCTCACTAATGCTGCCCTGCTGATACCCTATCTGCGAATATGCCAAACAATCAATAATACAGTATTTTTTTCACTCCAAGCCTGCCATTTCAAGTTCTGAGTTCTCCCTTTGGCTGAAGTGATAATAATATGTTATGGACAATAGAAATGGGCTATTTCATGTTCTTTTAGGGCTTAAAGAGGCGTGGGAGGCACAAGTGACATGTCACTTTTTCTAATGTTTTGGCATTTTTATTAAGCAATCTGTGCTTTTTTCGGACGGGGATGGCTTTCCGTCCTCTGGGACGGTCAAGAGATGTCTTTGACATCCCCGACTGTCCCGGGACATCCGGTTGTGCTTGGCATGTCCTGTGTGTTTCCGGGATGTCCCTGAGAAAACTTGTAGGTTAGGGGATGGGAGGGGGATGTCTTTGAGGAGTCCTTGTAATGTCCCGATGCGGGTACGTCCTCAAAAGGGCAGGTATGCGTCCCCAGGTGCCCTTGCTTTAGAGATGATTTTGTAGATTGTAGTGCATAAAGATATGTGCTGGAAGTCCTACTTTCAATTCATGTTTGTCCTTCAGCAAATTCAAGTTGAAAGCACAAAAACCCCAAGAATCCCAAAAAAAGTCCTCACCATACATGGAAGCTGCAGCTCCCAAGGGGAATCATTCATTCCATATGATTTTCCCACTTTTATGGTACTTTTTGTCACTATTGTTCTGTCAGAGTCAACAGAAATCAATAAAGGTTTCAGCAACAAAAATCCGTGCTAACATGACTAGTGATCCTTCAATTGTAGAGAGAAAATTAGTAATGAGGATTTGCTTGTGAGTTTGGATTGCAAACAGTGAAGAACAGCTCTCTCTTGGTTGCAGGTGCGGTAGTGGCTGCTTTTAGAGGGGGACATGGTTTCACAGATCATTGAGGAGCTTGACATTTGAATGTAATTGCTTCTTGACATAGTGATAGAACTCAACAACCTATACATTGACTGCTGGTATTCGTGCCTGTGTCAGAAACATCTCCTTGCCTCATAAATGGGTTTGGGGACATCTCCAGACATTTGGGGACTTCAACTTATGTCGCCATACATCTCCAGGATACATCCCATGAAAATGGGGAGATTTCCTATGGAAGTTACGTAAGTTTATCAAATAAAATATATGGATTCGTGCTCCTGTGGTATTAATTGGTTGGAGACAGTTTAAAGAACAAAGAAAAATACAAGTAGGCATTTATTTTACCGAGTTTTGATTGAAAGTTTACATGTTTTATAACAGAGGATTGGGACGACAAACCTCTGACCTATAAAGTTAATGATCATGTTGAAGAGACACACTGATGCTCCAAAATAAAGAGTGATGCGTATACTAGACGAAGTTGTGATCGAGAGGCAGGCTTCTGGTTGAATAGGTGCCTATTTTCACGATATTTAGTGGCTCACATCTTAGAAGTATTGAAGACCTTAACCTTAGATTTACCAAGTTAACATCTAACTTGAAAAGCTTGCAAAAGAGAACAAGAGCATCCAACACTCTGTGCAATCCTACTGTTTTGTATTCCAGTTAAGTATAAGTTTTTAGGAACTGACAGAGCAGAATCTGCTGACCTGTTTTCTGGTCTTCAAACTTTAAATTCAGTTTTTTCAAAATGATTTGTTACATACCATTTATGCTCGATACAATGGAACACAGATCTGATAAGAAGCTATTGAAGCAATCCATTTTAGTTCATAGGAACAATTTTTTACCTAAGAAGGCAAATATTCTTGTTCACAGCAGGTCCAATTATAATTATAAGAATTCAATTGAAACTGAAAGGTGGTCTTTTTTTTTTTATTAGTGGTAAATAGTTTTTTTAAAAGGGACTATACCCTTGTACAATAGGACTCAAAAGTCAGATTTTACAGATTCTACATTTCAAAAAGAGATCTAAATCTAGAATAAACAGAACAGCCCAAAAGCAGAAAGCACTCTGCCAAGATCAAAGCCTAAAACCAGTAATCCTATAGCTAGAAAACAACTAGTAGACAACGACTACTCAGCAACAACAGCTGCTCAACAGCAGCACAACAGGCCTATAGCCCAGATGAAGCCATGAGAGGACCCAACATGACAGAACTCATGCCTTGTCCAATACAATGGAAGGTTTAGATTTAGTATATCCTTTCTTTTTCCTATCCACTATCTTCCATTCCTCATTTTCCATCTTCCACTGAGATTGGAAGAAAAACTTCAATTGACTTGATAGGGATGTGACCCTTAGCAAGGGGCGTCGAATCACAATCTATCACTGAATCAACACCTTGAGAAGAGGGATTTTGAGGTTTCAGCTCTTCCATGATGGGTGATTCAGTTTGCATGGGTTCCACAATCGGTTCTGAATGGGGCTTATTGTCAAATGATCTGGTAGAGAATCCTTCCACCAAACAGGCTTTTCCTTGCGTTTGGAATGTTCACATTCATCTGAAAGATGTCCCGTTTGGAAGCATCTTCGGCATTTGAAAGCTAATCCCTCATAGTCTATCCTCTGCACCCACTTCCTGTCACCTATTTGCAGGTGAATTTCTGCTGGGAGGGCTTGAGAGGTGTCAATATCTACCAAAATTCTAGCATAAGTTGTATGTGTTTGATGGGAGGTTTTATCATCAACTTTCACAGAAGATCCTAGGGTATCTCCTATGGCAATGAGGCAAGATCTGTTCCAGAGCTGCAATGGAAGTCCTGGCAAACAGATCCATACAGGGAAGGTATCAAAGGAGTCTTTCAGGGGGTCAAAAGACGGATACCATGGCTTGAACATGAGTCCATGTTCACCCCAAACCCAATATTGATTAAAGATTAAATCCATGTCTTCAGGGGTTTTCAAAAACAGCAATAAAATAGGCTTTAGCACAGGGTAGAGTTCAATCTTACCCGTAATCTTTTCTCTCCATCTTTGTGTAATCCAATCATGTAGCTGAGAGAGCTTAGGCCAAAACTTATGAAACCTGCAAATGAGACCAAGTTGGGATAGGTTTTCCTCTTCCTTTAGGACCTTCTGCAGTAGATCCTCTTCTATCTTCAGCACAGGAGTCATCTGTGATGGTGTTAAAGGCTTGTCAATATTTCTGGCATTCTCCTTCTGTTTGGAGACCACAGCAGCGTAGGATTTGGCTCTGCTGCCCAGTTTTTGTTGATTGAAATGCCCAGATCTAGAAGTCCCTCCTTCAGATTTGTCATTACCAGATCCAAAGTTTTGCCCAATCTGGGTGTTAGTGCTCAGATTCCCCTGATTGGGATGTCCCAATCTAGAAGTATCGCCCAGATCTAATGATGCAGCAGCAGCCTTTGCAAGAGGGGAATGGGCATTTGTGGAGCCTCCATTTTCAGGATTGGGGTTCCTATTCTCCTTACCACCATTTTTACCAGCGGAGCCGCCTCCACTTTTCCCCTGTTTCTCCTCAAAAGCAAGCCCAATCCATGAAAAATATTCATCAGCAGAGTGATGTGTATTGCTGTTGTTCTGTCCGCTGTCAAAGAACCCATTACAGGAGGTTTTTAGGGCTTGATTTTGTGGGATTTCACAGCCGCTGCCAGAGATATCTCCTGCAGATCTGTCATCTCTTTTCTCACCAGAGAGGACTTTGCCTCCATTGAAGTTTGAAACAGAATGTGTGTCTTTCCTACTGCCCAGATCCAAACACTCCCAGCCACCATCACCATTTGAGGTTCTTTGTCTGCTAGGGTTCATGGAGTCTTGGCGCTTAGGGCTCGTGGATTTTTCCATCGCGGATTTTTCAACCTTTAATAAATCAATAAATGTCCTCAAGACTGTTTATAATATGTATGATTAAGATATGCTACAGGGTTGATTGAATCAGCTAGAGGATTCTTTCTATTGCTAGTTGTCTTCAAAATCAATATTGCTGGGTACAACCTCCAAGCACTTTGTTCTCCACATCAAATTTTACACACCTGCTAGTTTTGTGATGGAAGTCAATATCACCCAGTGAATTTTCGTGTCTTCTTTTGTGTTTTAATTATTGCATGATAGGGGTATTGTTGGATTGTTTCTGAGATTCCTACAAGTGCTGGAATTTTATGTCCTTGATTGGTCACTCTTGAAATCCCGATTGATCATGATGGTATATGCAACAGCATTGTCTTTCAAATAGCCATAGCGCTGCCATTTTGTCAGTTGATAGTGGTGACTCAATTGAAGTCTACATATTTTATGAAGAGTTTATGGACATAATTGCCTTCTGTGGTCATTTCTTTAGAGGTGTTAAATGCATCAATGATTTTGAGTTCAAATACTCATGTGTCTTGCAAGCAACATGTTTCACCATTTTCTGCATTTATTGAGGGAGACAGTCTTGTAAGTTCACATGGTGAGATTCAATAGATGTGGGGGATTCAATCCTTCATTGTTATTTTTCGTTTTGGGCTGATAAGGTCTAAGCCCCCCAAGAAGGGCCTATATGGCCCGAAGGCCCCTGCATGCAGGCCTTAATGAAGCAAAGGAGATGCCCAAAATTGTCTAATAAAGGTCTTCAGTAAAGTTCAAAACCATTAAAAGCAGTGCCTTTGAAGTATATTAGACCTAGATTTACGCGTGTATAATTGTTTTTCCACTTGTCTGAAAGATGGTTATTTGGCAGCTATGCCAATGTTTTACTACGAGAATTTGTGAAACCGTTCAAATAATACATTGAATAACATTATATCTAGCTGTTATTTTAGTTGATAATTCACTATCAGTGTTTTGAAGTTTGAACCCATTTTGTGCTGCTTTGTTTTTGTTGTGACCTTTTAGTGACTGTAAATACTTATTTTTTTGTTATTTGTTTTCATGATTCTGTTGAGATTTGAAAGCTTAAAGTTGTTGGATTTTTGAAGGTTTACTAGCCTTAATATGTCAATTTTATTTTACTATGTTGTTTTCTGACAGGAAAATTCAGGAGGAAGGTCTAGATGTTGAAACAACTCGAAATGAAGATCATTTTGGTGCTGTTATTCATCATCTTGCTTTAATTCGCAACAAGCGTTGTCTTATGTCTTACATGTACATAAGCCCTTGTCCTACGAAACATTGTTGGAGTCCAGGTTTTTCAGTATTTTTGATTTGTTGTAACAGCATTTCCCATTTGTTCTTCAATTCAGGGAACTGTCTTTCTTTCATATTAAACTGACTTCATATGCTTTTAAAAGCCTAGCAATGGAACAGACTCATTTTAATGGTTTTTACTGAAACTAGATAAGAGATTTCAGCAGGAGTTCATTTGTATCTTACCAAAACTAGATTCATCTCGTCAACTTTTTCATTTGTCAGAAGTTAAGATTTTTATATCTTGAATGTCTTAATTGTTAGAAGGATTTCAGAAGCTGAATGTATCAATAATAAAACTGAAATGATGTTTTATTGATATCTTAGGTACAACCGGGCACAAATAATACAAAGCTTGAGATGGAAGCTTGGAGCTGTACTTCCACAGGAAATTCAAGAGAAACTCAGCTATTCTGAGAAGGAATATTTTAAAAACTTCTCAGAAATATTGGGATCACACATGTCAGACTTAGACCTTGACCTTACTGTGGTAGGTCTTATTTAAGAGGTGGTTCCAGTTTTGCATCTGTGGAATGTTTATTAAGCACTTAGGCTAGCATGGTAGGATGAAGGATATGTAGATTATTGAATGAATATGTATTTGCTTGTTCTTTTATTAGGATTTCATGTCACTATAAGAATGTGAAAAGAAATAACATGCACTTGAATGATAAAATTTACCATATTAGAGAGATGATTCAGTTTGCTATTTTTTCTGCAATTCATGTAAGAGACATTGCCCTTCCCATTTCATAATGAATTCAAACATGGCAGGATATGATCCCCCTAAAGATCCATACATCCGAGTCCGGGTTGTTGATGACATTGGTGAAGTTTTGCTTGATGATCAATCGACGTCACTTCTACGCAATTCAGTGCATTTGATGAAGCGGACCGAAGCAGAGGCTTTTGTTTCACAGGTAATCGATTGCATTGCTTTTTGAAAATTGTTCACTGCGACATTATTGGTTTAATTATACTTCCAATAGCACCCAAAAAAATCATTTTTGTTGGAGAACAGTGAATGTATTATATTCTTAACTATATTGGTATTTATATGAACCCCAGGGCTTGATGGAGGAGTTCATTGAATGACAGAAAAATCTTGGCTAGAAGAATATCGAGAACATAGTTAGCTATTCTGTCACATGGAATCAAATTTTGGATTCTTTTCAACTTGGAAATGCCTTGAGAAAATGTGTACTTGTTGGCATGGCAAAAATGGTGGGTAAAGAACATCATTGATGCCTTATTAAAATCAAATAAATGAATTTGGTGGTAACACATAATAAACCACTGTGTTCGTCTTGTCCCAAAATTTGTCTTGAGAGATATTTTATGTGCTATGTTTCATATCTAAGTTTTAGATGTTACAAAGCAAGTTCAAATTCGAATGGAGCATTTTAATGCTAACAAGTAATATCGTTTTGTATTTTACTCAATGATGAGCTTATTTCAAGCTCACTGCATGATGGTTGAAATGGCCTTTACCTCTTTGATGCATGTAAAATTAGGATTCCTTCAATGCTTGAATCCTCTTGTAATAGTATCTTTAATCAACAATTCCTGTGAATTTGAAGAATGGTTGTTCTTCGTTTCCCTTACTCTAGTTTTCTCTGAAGTTTAAGCTCTAATATTGTCTCCACTTGGTTAATTCCTGAAGTTAATTTTCTATGGTGGCTCTGTTAAATGACACATCTATCAAGCATGATTACTTCAGTATTTGAATGCATTTAAAATTGAATATTTCAAAAATTAATCTGTAATTATCTAGATCAGTAATTTTTTTGTTTGACTGTAACTAATATGAAGGTAGTGTCTATCCATGACTAATGATTTTACTCTCAAAGGCGAATCCCATTCAAGTAATGATGCTTTTATGTAAATAAGATTTGATAGATAACTGCTGCTAGAAAATACGGAAGTGGAATTGAAGCTGGGAACTTGGTTTGGCAACTAAAATACTCGTCTGGTTTTCATCCAATTGGGTTTGTTTTTGATTGCATATATACCAGCCCAACTTTTGAGGTTTGTTGAGCATGACATGCAATAAAGGCTCTGTTGAACCTAGTCTACACTTCCATTTTTCTATTAATTCATTTGAGTAAAATACATTTATGCTTGGATTTTTCATAATTGCTATTGTGGACTTTCATATTTAGTCTGCAAGATTTTTTGTGAATTCAACAGCATTTTAAAAAGAATTCGATATGAAATGTTGTTATTTACACTAGCTTTCCACTTGGGTTAAATTTGCTACCTACTGGATACCTAGTGTGGAACTCTAGGTCTGAAATGTTGCAACCCTATTTTCTAGCATTAAGAAACTTAAGGTACACGAATCCTCATTTAATATGATGTTTTGGTGTCATGAATCAGGTTTCCATCAAGGGAGAAATGGCAATACATCTTTAGGTCTGTTGGTAAAAAGAAGTAAAAATAGGATTAAATGATAAATTCAAGTCATTCACAAAGTTATAAAAAAGGGGTTTTCTTGGAGAGTTGAAAATTCATCGAGTCTACTCAAATTCAAAAAAAAGGTTTCCTCTTCCCTCCTACATCCAAGAGAGCCAATGGTCACTTCGGACTTATGAATTCATCTTGATTAAGTTTAAGTTCATTTGGAGCATATGCAATGAAATAGTTTAATGTGTCAGCGGGAAAGACATCTCCATGGATGGCAGTAGCCTAGGGGCTCCAAGCACTTAAAATGAAGTCATTGTGAGAGAAGAGATGTATCAAAGGCATTCAAGGAAAGATGAACAAACAAATAAGCCATCGACTTGATTCTAGTACATTTAAGAGAGTTGTAAAGACTAGCTAGTGTTTCTAGAAGAGAGGCATCCACAAAAGTTGAAAATTCATTTAAGCCAAAGTTGCTTACTCCATAAGAAAAAAATCAATCTTTACATTCATCTGACTAGTATTTGATGAGTTGAAAAAGATTGAAAATTAATCCTCTCATTTGTTAATCTTTGTGAGGCAAAATGTTTATCAAACTTATATAGCAACCCTTCCTTTATGTGAAAGTCCTGAAAAGGCAACAATTTGGAAGAGGTTGGATGACGAAAACTTGTGAAGATCTTGAAATCCAAATCATGTTCATATTGAGAAGACCAAGCTTGAAACCCCAGATGCGAAGTGGTGACAACAATCAATGCCGTACTAGGAGGCTGACCCAAACAATCTGCAACTTGTTGTGGTCCCCTTTCTGTACTTGATTACCAAGTGAAACTGTTGGAGAAATGATGTGCGCTTCATATGTCTTGCTTCTTGAATTTTGGTTTGCCAAAGGCTGAAAAATGGAGAATGAAATCCATACCAGGTTCATGCTATGAAGACCAAGCCAGAAATCCTAGATGTGACGTGGTGAGAAAAGTCAATGCCATAGCAGGAGGCCGACTCAAACAACCTGCAAGCTATGTTGGTGGCACCCTTTTTGTACTTGATTAGCAAGTGAAACTGTTGGAGAAATGATGGCCACTTCATATGCCTAGCTTCTTGATTTTTTCTGGAACCCAACTTTATATAAAACTTATGTGTAGGGTGCTCTATTCCTAAAGATTACTTCTAGCCATAAGCTATCCATATGGTTATTGGCTATGAAATTCAACATTCAGACCACTTTCCCCTTAAAATGTACTCTTAATTGTTGACTCGAGAAAAAAGAAATATCATCACCTAATGTAATGGGATTTTCTTGTTCAAGAAATTAACATCAGTGTTTCGTTCATTGAGTTGATATCTGAGGAAACTGTGTCAGCTCACGGCATGCAACTATTTCAAGAAGGGTTTGAGTTGTAGAGTACATGTTCACATTGTACTTTGCCACTAAATATCACAACATAACTATCTGGAAGAACTTCCAAAATAACTAGAATTGAAGCCAAAAAAGTGACACAATACAGATCAAGATTGGACGAAGTTCTCTTCAGCTAAAATATATCATGCTTATCTAAATATGTTAACTGCAATGAATGGAAAACAAGACAGTTCTTACATTTTTACCCATTAATAACAACTGATGCATCATCTTTTAGCATGACAAAAATTAGTGTTTACATATCACAGGTTAATGAACTTTTCCGCTTAAAGGTGTTTTAAAATCAAGACTTTATAAAATCGTATAACACACATGGTTGTAGGTAACAGGTAGTCATAGTTTCTTGGCATTTAGAGCATGTTGAAGAACAAAAGCTAGTTAAATCAATCTAAACACTTATCTTGAAGGCAATATCAATATTGTACACTATAAATAATATTACACCAACTAATGGAATAATCCATTAGTTTTTCATCCAAAGAAGCATCTAACATGTCTCTACAGTGAGCTTTACTTCTACAATAAATTATTGGTTCTCTATTAAGATGCATGCAAATGGAAATAAATGGTTTCTATAAATTTATCTTATTCATAAATAATAGGTTATTTAATGCACTAGGGTTATTGTGTATTCATTGATAATTGAAATTCAAATCTAGATCTTGACAATGTAGAATCTAACAGCTCAAAGGATTATAAAAGTGAATTTAAAATGAGATAAGGTTAATAAAGGGAAAAGAAGGAAAAGAACTTGTCACTATCCACCAAAATGTGCAATCTACATTCTTGGTATAGTAGGAACATGGAAACCATGTTGTAGATATACACATTTAGAATTACAAGGAACTAGTCAATTAATATTTGTATCATACATGAAAATATACCAATAAAATTCTAATTTAAATTGCTAAACAAAAAAATTGAGTAAAACAAAGTTTAAAGAACTACTAAATAGACATTTGAGGTTTATTTTGGAGAGATTAAATAATTTGATATATTTTTGTTGATTTACATTATGTAAAAGATTTATAGATTCCCAAAAACAATGTCTTTTATGCAAATATAAATAAAAAAAAAGGATCATATTTATAAAAATGTTTAGTTGTTTTTTTCTTTAATCATATTTTCACATTTAAAGTTTAATGGTTCTCAATATTAACTTGAACTCCCCTTCACTAAATGTCTATATAAGGTATTTTAAAATTTAAGATAGATTCTAAACATATGACTTTAAGAAAATAAGTTGACATTAAAATTGTAATGTTGAGGTAAATTCACAATTAAATTTAGAAGATAGCCAAAATTATAATTTTTTTGAATTAACCACATATCAAACCTAAAAATGCCCATAATAAATTAACTACCAAACATATTCACAAAAATAAAACAAGTACAACGAATTAATCCATTAATAATGATCAAAATCAAGTTAAAACTTTCTTATTTACCACTATCAAACAACAATGGAGACCAATATAATTAACATGGTTTATAAACCTTATATATTCATTTTGTAACATTAATTAGCATAATATAAAGTTGGTAAAACAATTTTTATACACATTAGTCGATTAAAAAAATTGTTGTTGTCACTGCAAGTAAGTTAAAATGGTTTATAACCTACTATATTCATTTTGTAACATTAATTAGCATAATATAAAGTTGGTAAAACAATTTCTTATACACATTAGTGTATTACAAAAATTGTTGTTGTCACTGCAAGCAGGTTAAATTCCTGCATTTATAGGTATTCTTTATGATGAAGATTGCGAACTTAGAGTTTTCTAATAAGTAATTCTTGCTAGGAAAATATAGACAACATTTGCTCTATGTTTTTCGTTTGGACATGAAAAACAATGTTGTCCAGAGTATAAGTTTCTGTAGCCAGTCCATCATACAAAGAAGGAAATAATTGCTCATGTCTAATTATGGCTTGGACAATTTTGTATAATCAATACCATCACTAGGTATATGTTTTAATTTCATATAAACATCATAGGCAACACATTCAAATGAAATACTCAGATGTCTATATGTGGAAATATGACATTGTGTAGTGCCCAAATTCAAGTCATAATTTTGAAGAATGGATTTAGAAAATAATTTGGAGTAATTATAGACATGAATTACAATCATAACAGAAATGTAACATATTTTGCAAGAGTCTATTATATTTTCAAATTTTCTATATCATCAATGATGAATAACTACAACTTTTGGCTATGAAAAACTTCAAATATGTTCTTATTACATAATATGCAATGCATACTATGTTTCAAGGAAAATGAATTTTTAAATCTAAATATTATGACAACAAAACAAAATAACAAGTAACATTTACGGTTATATCTACTGTAAAACAATTGAACAAGTACCATGTGGATCTGTTTTGTTCTCTGTTGCTGTGTATTAAAACAAGACTATTTATTAGAAAATGTTTGGAATGAGATTTGAACTTGTAAAAACACAATGATTTATATCTTTGGTAGTCAAAACATACCTTAATAATAGACAAACCAATGAGTATAATTTGGTAAATTGTAAACACCATTTGTTTGTTTCATTGGGTCTTCGCTACCTTGTATATTTGTGGAAGTAGAATAATAATTTCTATACATTGTGTTCCCAAGCACTAATAGAGATCCTAGAAAAACTGTTATCCTAAGTGGTCTGGTTACAGATGGATTAATTTTCTTTAATTGGGCCAAAAATTCTGTCTGAAATTGAAAAACGCAGACGTGTGCCCAAAATTCAGTCTTTAAGCTGCTAAAATTATGAAAATCTGGCTCCCTCTAGGTGGTTTCACCAGTTTTATGATAATCAGGCTATTCAGGGATTCTCCTCCACCAATGCATAGGAACGCAGTGCAGGCGGAGAACCCGCTTGCTCATTAAGCTTGGCCGCAGCTTCCATGGCTTCACCAATCCCACCAGGTCGAGGATGCTCTGCACTGCTCCCTCGCTTCTCGGCCTCCATAATCTTGTCTGCATCTTTCCGCGTCACTCCTTTGTCTGCAGGCAGATCCACTAAAGCCCCCTGCTCACATATCAATCAGTGAGAAAACAAAAATGGAGAGTAGATTTGAGAAGGGTTTTTATATTTAATTCAGGAATCTAACTGTGCTTCAAAAGAAGAGTAGGTTTCAATTTCTTTTAAAACTTCTAATTTCTCTGAGAGTTAGTCCGTAATAACATACAAACCCTAATATTTATTGATCTTGGTTCGAACTTCCCAGTAATACATAAACCCTAACAAGTATACCCTACACCATACAAAATTGGAACATCTGTGTTTGAAGAGAATTAGAAATAGATGGAAATACATACCATAAGGAGATTGGATATAGTGGTCTTTGCTACAGCATCCACTCGGGGATTGAGCTCAGCTGCAGCCTGAGCAGTAGCAGCCAATCCTCCCTTTTCCGGCGCCGGAAAACCAGTAGCCCTGTTTTCAGCAGACCCAACAGCTCGAGCATCGTTGTCATCAATAGGCTCATCTCCTATGTTCATTGCAGCCGCTTGCAGAGCCTGCAACAACAATTTATCATAGTCTTCAATCAACATCCAATTTATCCATTACTTCATTTCCGTAAATATATATATCATGCTCTTCAATCTACAATCTACATCAAATTTATCCAAGACTTCATTTTTGTACACATATATTTGCAAAAATAAATAAAAAGAGACCTCGCCGATCGTAATGGATTCTCCTGGCTTGCCCTTAACTTCCCCATTATAATTTCTCTGTTGCTCTTGCTGTTCCTGTTGCTGCTTCATCGTAACTAAACTTTCCCACAAATCTGCTGTTTGAATGTATATTATAGGTTTCGTTTTCATGATCTGCCCGAGAACTGACATCCGGCCACATGGCATTCAGACCGGCAATCTAGCCGCACAGGACCACGTGGCGTTCAGATCAGTGATTTAGCCGCCTTTGGATCCACAATTTCTGCCACGTGTTTAATAAACACAATGTGAAGTCAAGTGATACAATTCTATTTGTTTGAAACATGTAATTTCTTGTTTGAATCTAGGAAGAGTTGTATGGGTTAGGTGTACATAATTATTAGTTCCTGCCTATGGCAGGAATACTATACCTTTCACTCCAAATCAATAATTCTTTGCTTCCAACCAATCAGCAATACGAATTTTACTTTCTTCTCTAATGTTTGTTTTTTAAATTATTTAATAAATCTATTCAAATTAATTTATTAAATTTTTGATTGGTTCATAAGTTTGAAATGACTATTTTTCTCCCTTATTACAGTACAGTGTTTATATAAATTTTAAAACTAAAAATCTTAGCCAGACATGTGTCCAACTTTTAAATTGATTTGACTGAATATTAATAACAAAACTACTTTTCATAGAATTCTTGAAAAGTAAATAGTTTCCTTGTCATTTCCAATTTACCACGTATCAAAAGTGGCTTTTGGATAGTTCTTGAAAAAATGGGACATAGTCAATGTAAATGACAATAAAATATTTAATTAATTATGCCACCCACAAAAAAACGAATCTGGAAAAAACCGAAGTAATTATCCGTCACATACAAAAAGATAAAAGAAACAGTAGTAATCATTCCAAGCTATTCGCCGTCACCAGTGCTCTCCCATCGACATTTGTAGGATTGAATTTTTGGGTGGTTGTTAGGCAGTTTTCTTCATTGTATTCTGGATTCGACCTGCGCTGACTGTTATTGTGATGATTTCAAACATATATGTTCTTGTTTGAGAAGAACAGGGGATTAGGCGGATAAAGAAAAGATGGATTTTGGGTATGTGAGAAGGCTGTACGAGAGCAGGTGGCTTGTGTTGGTTGCAGCCATATGGATGCAGTCATGGGCGGGATTGGGTATGTGTTTGGAAGCATGTCGCCTGTCATCAAAAGCTCCTTGAAGTATAATCAGAGGCAGATCAATACATTGGGTGTGGCTAAAGACATTGGAGGGTATTTCTCTGAGATTTTGCCCAGTTGGGCTATTATGATCTGGGGTGCATTGTTTAACTTTGTTGGGTATGGGAGCCTCTGGTTGCTGGTTCGTCACAAGGTCCCCCAAATCCCATTTTGGGCGGTGAGTTCTTTTACCTGAGATCTAAAAATCTTGTTTAATGCTTTTTTTCTTCTGTTTAGGAAAGATTCAGCTAATAAGAATGTTGTTCTATCTATAAGTGTAGATTGTATTGCAATTTTCAAGACCCTTTCTAGTAAAACATTCAGTTTGAGGTCTCCACACCATATTGTATTGAAAATTTTGAGCATGTTAGGATTTGGGTGCATGACCTACTCACAGTGATAAAATGCTCCACCGCTGAGCTAAGGAGCAGTTGTATTGCAGAACCTTAGATGTGAGATCTGATGGGATATTTTTTCTGCCAAATTCAACTGAGACTTGCACTTGCACCAGCCCTATTTACAATAAGGCTACAGGGTTATAGCATTGAATTCCTGGTATGAGCGAACACAAGCTATTGAGATAATCCTAAATCTCAAATAAGGTGCATTTTTATAGGGATGTCAAATAAGAGGAAAACCATAATGATCATTGGACTCATTATTGGCTTGGATTCCTTTTACCGTCTGCTCCCTTGGATCGAGTTTTATAGTCACCTCCCCTCTCTCTCCATCTATGGATCAAGCCCTTGTAATCAAGGGAATATTATTAACTCCAAAGGTCAGTTTCGTCCTATGTCTGACCAGCAGGATATTTGTCAAGGGCTATGCTTTTGCCAATTGATTAATTTTTGACTGTCTACGTGTGTCTAACAAGTTCTTCAGAAACATGATCTGGGCGCTGCATTCCTCAAATTTTATTTCTGTGAAATGGGTCAGGGCCTCGCTACCTACACTTATCTAACGAGAAAAAGCTGCACGTCATCCCGCCAAATAGGAAGAAAATGCATATACTAGGTTTGGTTCATTAAGATTTAAACAGTAGTTCCCACTACACTCGGCTCCTTCCCAAAAACTAAGAAAAAAAAGATACCATCGGTGCACGTATAAATGAAAAATATGATATGGGTGCTAGACAATTCAAAATATATGAAATAGGTCATGGGCCTCATCTATGTTCCACAAACAAGAAACCGAAACTGAAAACGTCATAAACAATGACAAAAAGACGAGGAAAAACAGTTAGGGAGTGTAAAAATTGCCATTCATATATGCGGAATTTATAATTTTTTAGAGGCTCGTCGCTAATTCATATTGCTCTCTGTTCAAACATAATAAAAGCCACATAAATTGGGAACTTGGCGATGCCCGGGCAAGACAAGGGATGAGTCAACTTGCAACAAGCAAATAGTCACAAAAAGATTGCAGGGTGAAGACATATCAAACGTTCAAAAATCCATTGGCAACTAGCCTTTCTTGTAGCCAGGGGCCTCCTTGTTTACATAAATCGAACTAAAATAACATGGTTATTACTACAGAATTCAAGAATCATCCATATGAAATGGGTTTTGGATCCATTTTTTACGGATATTCAAGAATCATCTTCAAGGGCATGGCATGGGTACAACAGGATTCAATATCCATTCCTGCAAAGATGGCTTTTGGCCTGATGGTAAACTACTACATTCATCTACGAAAAAGATCTTCAAAATCATAGCATGGGTCACTGCAGAATTCTAATTCTATGAAATTGACTTCTGATCCTCATTATTTTCAAACGCCCAAGAAAAAAGATCAAAAAAAAAAAAATTGTCTTTGAAATTCATGAACGATCATGTTAGATCTATTAATTCAAAAACATGACAAGGGTATCGAAGATTTCAAATTGGGTATCAATGAAATGGGCCATGGAGCTTACCAGAAGCAGAAGAATAAGGGTTGTCAGCCTTGACACGAGTTCCCCAACAATTTCCCATCAAGGAAGAGTATATTATGACGAAATAAGTTCATGGGGGCACCATATAAATGAGAGTTTTTGCCTCTGTAATCTCCACCAAATTTGACAGCAACAGTGGGGTATAAAGAAGAGCAAAAATAAGGTCAAAATCCGTGAAGAGTATAACTCAAAATCGAATCTAACAGAGGCTGGATCTGTAATCTATAATATAGCCGTGAGCTTCTAGATGGAAACAGAAAAAGTCAAGACCCAACAAGACCTGCCCAACCATTGACTTCCATTGGTAACTATAATATATGTAGTCATTTTTAACACGCCGATTTACTCCTCTGGTCTTTTTCCTTTTTATTTTCTCTTTTTCTTTTTGACTGACTTTCTTCCATCAACTTCAATGCACACTAATCTGTTTAATTTCTTAGATCTGCGAGTCAACCTCGTAGTCAGTGGCATCTTCTCTTTCTTCAACATCGCCTGGTTAAATTACAGAGCCATTTAATGCCGATCACATGTATATACGTAGCCAGTTGAAACTTGAAAGTATATTTATGTTTGTTTTATGCTTAATTAGGTATATTCTTAATCCATATGAGCTGAGAAACAATAAGAATTATGTTCATATGGACGAATACCCTATTACTACAGAATTGCAGGTTTGTGGGGTCTTTGTTTTTATATTTTGCAGTATTACGGATTTCAAGATCAAGCTAATTTTTTAAAATATCCATGGGGTCACGAATTTCTGATTGTGTGTTAAGTGTGAAAATGCAACAAAATCGGTGTGCAAATATGATAGCAGCGATGTTCAATGCCCTCGGGAGACGAAGAACAAACAATTGGAGTTACAACAATGGGATCCTCAGAGGCTATCATGCTTGCAGGTCTTGCTTTTAAGCGCAAATGGCAGAACAAACGGAAGCAAGAGGGAAATCCATTTGATAACCCCAATATTGTTACTGGTTCCAATGTTCAAGTAATTATACAACTAAATAAATCTGAATTTAAATGACTAACCTCTAACCTGCTTTGAGCATTTGTTGAAAAAAAAAAATTGGAAGTCTTTCAAGGTCTGATAAATCTTCTCCCAACAGTTCTTTCAGTCGTTGATTTTCATATCTCTGTTGCACTGAGTTGATATGCAATTTGATTGGGAATCTTATGCAGCCACTCTGGTCTGTTGTTTAATTTCCATTCTTCATGTTCCTTCTTCCAGTATTGTAGTGTGTTCATGCTACAGTAAATTTCTTCAAAAATCTTCTTTATTGTAGAGAACTTGCACTGTTTTTTGCAGTGAAAGTATTAGCTTGGTTGTGAAGTAGTAGTTTTTGCTTCACTGTTGTCTTCTGCAATGTATTCTTCTTCCTCTCTGCCATATTTTGGAAAAGTTTCCCTTTGCTATGTTGGCATTATATAGACATGATTAACATCTAGCCTGTGATCTACAACTTTTTGGTAATGTTTTGGCTTGGAGCAATCTGGAGCTAGATCATGAGCTCTATACTTGGTATTTTAGCTTTTAGCTTTATTTTATTCTCTTTTACAGTCTTACTTCAGTCATTTCTTATTGATGCACTTTAGTTGTTGTTTTCAGGTCTTCTTTGGTGAATGTTGTTTTATAAACATTCCTCCATGGGCTCCAAGTATGAGTCAAGATCTCTTAATTGTTTTTTTTTTAATTTTCATGACAGGATCAACTTCTACGTCTTCAGAGGAAGAAAGCTTTCCTATCTCTGATTTGCATCAGTTTTTCTAGGATTTGTACTTGTAGACACAAAATTTACTTGTAGACACCAACATCCAGACATGAAACTCTACTAAGCATAATTTACTTGCACATAGGGTTAGGAGGATGCATTTCTAACATCAAAACAACATTCACCATACACATGGTTTCTTATTAGTAAGTAGTGCACTTAGCTTGAACATTTCTCGATTTTTTGTTTAATGCTTCCGCAAACGAAAAGGTCAACTGCAAATTTCGGAACAAGAATTTTTGGCTCTGAGTTTGTAGGAGAAAAATTATATGCTCTGTTTGGCAACAACAAATTGCTTGTAGATAAACCACATTCTCACCCATTACAATTTGTTCATATTTACATCCTCAATTTTTACAATCTACAATTACAATTTAAAGGCAGGAACCGGCGCCGCGGCTCTTGTTAAGTTAGGCCTTAAGAGAAGGAGGGTTCCAATTCCTTAAATTTATTTGGGAACGAAGTCATTTAATTCCCTATTTTTAATTTTTAAGAGTAGAATTTTGATGGATAGCTAGACAACTCCTTTTCCACCATCATACCCAACCACAATCCATTTAATTAAAATTTAATATAATTCATATACAAATAAAGAAACGTTAAAATTGCACTTTGTATGCTAGTGATATCAAAGGGTCTCTTTACTTTAAGGACCTTTCTATATATATATATATATATATATATATATATATATATTTCATAAAAATGCTCGTGAAGTGAATTATTTCCTTTTAAATATTTGAAATTTATTGTCAATAATATATAATTAATAAGAGACAAAGCACTCAAATTTATATTTTATATTATTCATTTTCTTTACCCTTATAAAAAAATATAATGTACAATAAAGAGATCCGTTAAACATAAAATTTGATAACCTTGAGAAAATGTAAAAAATATTAATATATTTTCAATAATATATAATTAATAAAAGACAAAAGCACTCAAATTTATAAATTATATTATTCATTTTCTTTTTGTTTATAATAGAAATATATAATGTACAATAAAGAGAATCATTAAACATGAAATTTGATAATCTTAGTAAAATGTAAACAAAATAATCTTCCCACCTTTTAAATGTAATCAATTTAGAAAACAATAAATAATCTAATATATATTATTATGTTTGTTTTTCTATAGTTTATACATAAATAGCACCATATAGTATATTTTGCATTAGATAATAAGGGATATCAAATACATGGAAAAATGTAAATTTTATAAATCATAAAATTTCGATTCTGATAATTAAGGTTTTTTTATGTAGAATTCAAGATACCAAAATACTTTTTTGTCATGTTATATTAAATCCTTAGTTTATATGGAGGTCACATGATTACACCAAAGAAATACATAAGAATTTAAAGTTACACTACCAACTACAAAAAAAACTTATACATATTCTATTATAAAAACAAGATCAAATCATCAATTATGTTTTTACATGAATACAATACACATAACATTGAGATGCAAGCTTATGTAACTTTAGTCACTTGAGAGATTAATACACACCTATAAAAGACCACATATTTTGACCATCATATACTAGTACTTCGACTCACAAGCTTACCATATGAAAACACATAAGGTTATCCTAGAAAGTCACACAAACTGCTACCAAAATATAACATAAAAACTAGCAATTGCAAATGAGTTGCAAATTACGCCGGAGATAGTAGCAATATTTAGTTTATTTGAGTTGTATTTCGCGTTGATATTGCCTGGATGTCTATATGTTGTTGCAAAGCTCTTATTTTGCTATTGTCCATATTTTTGTAAGACACAATTATGATAGTCACCAAACTAAATCATGTTTCATCATTTGGTCAAACACCGGACATTTATCTATTAAAACTTTCAAATCTCAAAATTTTTGAACAAGATATATGACCAATATTATTTTCCAAAAAGTAAACTATAGAATTTACTTTATGAAGAATAAAATCAAAATCAGAAAACTTTTGAATCTCAAAAACTTTGAACAAGATATATGACCAATATTATTTTCCAAATAGTAAACTATAGAATTTACTTTATGAAGAATAAAATCAAAATCAAATATCTAGGACTGTAGAAAAATATCTAAATTCCGGCAACCTTTAAAATATCTAAAATCCGGCAAGATAGTAAATATTGGAGCAGCCGGAATTTGACACTTTCCAGCAAGGGCAAATCAAAAAACTTTTGAATCTCAAAAACTTTGAACAAGATATATGACCAATATTATTTTCCAAATAGTAAACTATAGAATTTACTTTATGAAGAACAAAATCAAAATCAAATATCTAGGATAGTAAATATCTAGGACTGTAGAAAAATATCTAAAATCCGGCAACCTTTAAAATATCTAAAATCCGGCAAGAGAGTAAATATTGGAGTGGAATTTGACACTTTCCAGCACAGGTATCTTCAAAGTAGATGCCTACCGCAATTATTTCTCACATTAACGAAATTAGATCCGTAGTACCCACCTTATCCTCAATATCAACCACAAAAATGTGGATATGATTCATCATGGACGACCCCTTGTGTACACCATCGATTTGTTTCCATCTTGCATATACACAACTTTAAATATTCACAAAAATATTATAACAATTATTTTGTATCCTAACTTACATTACTCCATAAAGAAAACTATTTACATAACAAATCATGCATAAATTAAAAATTTGTAATTAGTATTTTAGTGTTTGAGTTACATTTACATGCCGATTTGACACATTGATATAAAAATATATATGGGAACATTCATTTTTTTATTAAAGAATAAACATTCCAATCATTTGAACAATAATTACACGAATTAGATACATACAATAACCTTTTAAGATTTATCATCTTACAATAACTTTTAGTAACTTATGAATTTTACATGATTTTATATTGAGTTAATTTATTTTAAAAATATTTATTTTTAAATTATTTTAATTTCAATTTTGGCCCCCAAAACTTAGTTAATTATGTTGTGGATATATAGCATAATTACGTCGAAGGCGTTCCCACATGGTAAAGGACCTCGGACATTTTTATAGCGATATTAAATTTGACGGTTTGACGGCCATCTGGATGTTTTCGTGTTTACCGACTATTCTTACCGTTTGCATGTTGCTTTGTATTCTCATTTTCCTCGGTTGATTGAGCTCGCACAGACGTTTTCCCTTTTTAAACCCTAAAATATCAGATTTCGAGTGTAAACTTTTTGGGCGAGATCGTATTTTGTTCATTTTGGGTTCGGAGGCATCGATCTATATCTCGTATCTCAATTCCATTGAGGAAGCGTTTGTCTCGAGTCTCTATCATGGCTACTACACATATCCCTGTAAAAGATTGTAGGTAGATAGAGGAGTAGCAATCTCTGTTTTCGGCACAAATTTAAACGAGGTTTGTATCCCTCTGTACCATTTTCTTAAATTTCTCAAATTCAGGAACATGGTGATATTTAGTCTAAAAATTGGTGGTGGATGCACAGGAAGTTGAATATGCATTTACTGAGGACAGCCAAAGCGAATCAGAAACACCTCCAAATGTTCAAAACCATTCAAAAAAAGGCAGATTGAAGGATATACGCTTCAACAATGAGGCATTTGAGGAACGAGATATTAATGGTGAGTTCTTCCACCTCAAGAACTGGTTTTGTTGATGGGTACATCATACATGGATTTGAAGCCATATTTTATTGATGGATCTGACTTAATTTTCTTCATGGGTATTGACATTTTTTGTTCAGTTGTATCATACCACAAACACCCACTGACAATAATGTATGGTAGAGAGGATAAAGAAGAGGAAATTACAACAAGAAATCATAGTGCTAGACAGGGGAGAAATCAGACATGTAATGATGACTGCGAGAGACGAGGGACATATCGTTGGATCGTCAGGGAAATAGCACAGGACTTCAAGACCGACTTGAGGTTCCAGAGCTCCGCCATTGCTGCTCTGCAGGAGGCGGCCGAGGCCTATTTGGTTGGATTGTTTGAGGACACCAATCTCTGCGCTATCCATGCCAAGAGGGTCACCATCATGCCTAAGGATATTCAGCTTGCCCGCCGTATTCGAGGCGAAAGGGCTTAATTTGCCTCTTCGCTTTTCTTCTTCTAATGGTGTGTTTCCACACCACCACTTTTGCAGAAAAATGTTAGCTTTCTGGCTGCGGTTTATTTTTTATGCTTTCTATATTCTCTTTCGCTCTCTGTTTCCTTTGTATTTGAAAGTACATATTTTGTACTTATAGGGAAGGTATATTCTATGTTGCTGTTGAAGCTTTTAAGAAAATACAATTGTCAATTGTAACTCTAGACTCCACAACCTTTGCCAACATCCTCCCAGCCTGTGCCAAAATGGGAGCTTTAAAATAGGGTGCGGACATTCATCAAAACATAATTGAAAGTGATTTTTTATTAAATGTTGTAGTTGTTGTGGCTTAAAAACTTTGGATTTGCGAGTTCATTTTTGACAAGTGCATGGTATTATTTCTGATATATTGTATATCTCAACCTTGGATGCAGTCATACATGGACTCTGAAATCGGAGCCATCATGGTCCAATATATGCCTCTTGACAGCCAAGGAGAGGTCCCCAATCATGTTCACGATGCAGATGATGGTACTTGACCTGTTTTGTGCAGTGATTGTTCACAATTTCTCACATTTATGTAGGTTGATAATGTGTTTCTTTACCTTTAACCTTCCAATCATCCTAGGAATCTAGATTGGGCATCAACTTTGCAGATGAATCTATAGATTTCTGTATGTGCTTATGCATGACTATTGCAGGTGCATCCATTAGGTTCTTTTTTAACTCTCTGTCGCACTACATTCTGGAATTTGTTTAACGACAAAATATGAGCTCACAAAGCTCTATGATTATGGAGCTGGAGCCTGGAAATTTGAAACATTTGTTTTCATCATAGGCTTCCTTCAATAAAAAACCTCTTGTTCTCGTTTATTTTGAAAGGAGCTTTCATGAAAATTTGGAAATCTTATCCTCATATATTTAGAACATCTATTAGCCTTTTCAACATCAACTTGATGCTCCTTTGAGTGAGAACTATCCCAATATTTTCTACCTTAACTCATTTCAAATGGAACAGCTAATTTTTCTTTATAGAGAAGGGAAAACATCAATGAGAGTAGCCTTTTTTCATAGCTAGACAAAGGAATCTTTACAGAGGGAACTTACCAATTCATAAAGGATCCCTCATTACTAGCTCTTCATTTATTCCATGTGAAATTAACTCACTACTTCATGAAAAAATATTAGCTGCATGTTATCTTGCCAAAGAGTGAGAATATCTTGGGAGTGATTTTATTACATGATTTGGTCAACATATGAACTTTGGCCAGGAATCTTAGGGCGATGTTTTTGCCCTACATGAAAAGTTGTGAATCTCCTATCTAGATGATTTTACCCTACATGAAAAGTTGTGAATCTCCTATCTAGATGATTTTACCCTACATGAAAAGTTGTGAATCTCCTATCTAGATGATTTATTTCATGCCTGGTTCAGAAATAATTGTGATTCCCTTTGGGAGGCGCAGGCCTCTACTATGTTGTTTAAAAAATTCCAAGTTCCAGAAATACTCCTTTATCTATTTTTTGGGGTTTATGATGAGCCCCCCAGCTCTCCCAAATTTTCTATAGCCCTCCCATCAAAATATAGAAAGCTATGTTTGCTTTCATGGATTTTAGGTTTGGCTTTGATCTTCTTGGTATTCTATCCTTCAAACTACTTCTTAAGTTGCCAGGCTTATGGAATTCTACCCCTTCTTTATCATGGCTATCTTTTTCTTTTTTTTTTTCTATAGTAAGCTATGATAGATTTAATAATTATATGCTTGATTTAGAAGTTTCCGTATTTGAGCTTTTATTTTTTTCAAAAACAAAATCTTATTTTTAGAATCTATATTTTTTGGATTACATACCTTGGATGTAGATTCAACATTTTAACAAGGATGATCGTGCCATCGAGGGTATGGGTGTATGACTTCTTTGGAATGTTTTATTTGGAAGTAATTTTGATTTTTTGAGGAATATGGAAAAATCATTATGTCCAACCATTCCATTTTGGGATCGTAACTTCAACATTTTTCCCAATGGTAGTTGAGTTGATCAAAATTGAAATATTTGGAATCCTCTTCCTTCTAAGCCAAGAGATGATATCTTGAAGAGCATAAATTTCATACAAGGGCTGCTTACCAAGAATTCTGTCTTTCTAAATTCCAATATCATTGTCACCCTTGGGGACCCAAAAAGCATGATTTCTGATAAAATTATGTCGTAACTTTAGAAGTTAACAGGAAGTGCAAACTCTATAGTAGGAATTTGAAAATTGGATGGCATCCATTTGAAACATCTACACTTTTTGTCATTGAAATGTGTAGATTAGATTATATCTGGTTAAGAATTACTTTTTTTGAGAAAAAATACATTTCTGTTAAAGAAAACTGAAAATGCAGTCTTTGGATCATGATCTACATTTTTTAGTAAAATGTACTTTAAATGCACGTGGTTTGAGGCTAATGCATGATTAGAAAGATTTTGGTTATAGTTTGCCTTGCGATTGTCAGGGACAGGTGGTACTTGTGATGTTTTGGGCTATGCTGCTTTTTATTTGGTAGTTTTCTGGATGTTGAATACCATTGGATGGGTTACTTTCTATTGGCATAAGAAGTAATGAAGCATATCATCATATACTTTATTAAATAAATGAACCTTTTATGTAGATTCCTCTTTCATATTGTAAATCTTTTACAAGGATTATGATATAGTCTTGTAGGATCGTGACCTCCTTTATTTTAGAAACTAAACAATCCTTCTTAGCGATTTGTCTTTCAGCTGTGAATAAGTTACAAGGCTTATGATATACTTTTTTAGCTTAATAGAATGAATCTGTTGTCTAAGTTCATGTTCCTTACCCATTTAAAGTTTAAATTCCATTAGGCTTCAATATTTAAACTTTTCAAAAGTGCTATCTGTGATATTGCATGGCTTGGAATAGGGCAGGTCTCAAGTCTACATGTTGATACTTTGAATTGCATTCCTATGACATAAATTACTTTCTATCCACATCTTTCTGTTTACCTTTGAATGCAGTTACCAGCTTCAAAAGTACAGAAATGTTGGTTCTTTTGTTCTTCCCACAAACCCTCAGGATAAAGAAACATGGGGAGATAGTGAGCACAGACTTGCATATGTCTCGAGACAACTGTAATTCATAAGGATATAGTGCAAATTCGAGACGATCAATGGTGGAGAGTCTTTTCTCGAGGCTATGTCACACAATGGGTTGCAATGTATCCTCAAAAAATAGATGTGATGTTCTTTGCTCATTCTGTGAGTGAAGTTGTGGCATTGCGTCCCCTTCTTGAAAATTTTTGATATGTTGGCAGAAAGAAAGCTTTCTTTGTTGTCTCTGGAGGCTCATACTGTCCGTGTGAAGAGGCTGCTTCAGCTCTAGGATGGCCAAAAGCAACTTGCCATGAGAGACGTTTCAAAATCTTTGATTTGGAACTTAATTCCATTTCAAAAGCATCACACTCTGAGGTTTCTCTCGTTCAATCAGTTTATTCAAGCATGAAAGGGCTTCTGGCAATTCATAACCCTTCTTTGCTCATCACTGTATCTGATATTAATGCAAATGTTAGGGACGGACTGAAACTAGCTACCTCAAGCAATGAAAATGCCTCTTTGATTCATTTGCCAAGATTTGTGGTGCCTAAAGTTCTCTGGATGGCTGATTTAAAGTCTTCAGTTCTACCAAGTAAGACACCTCTCCTCCCATTTTGGAAATAAAATCCTCCTATCGAGGGTCCTGCAAATGCTTTTGTTGAGAGAAATGTAGACATGAACTTTTGATTCTTTGTGCTAAAAATTTGATGAAGTTATCTTTGTACATAAAAATAACTTTCCTTTGAAAGAAATGGATCTTATTTTCAACTAAAAATTCCATTTCTTTTTGCAGATTGGAACCGAATGAGAATTTCGTGAATATCATCACACAAAATAGGCCTGCATCTCTTCAGAGGCTCCTAAAATCTCTCACCAATGCCTATTACCTTGGAGATGAAATATTTCTTACTTTCAACATGGACAATAAAGTTGACGAAGAGACTTTGAAAATTGTGAATAATTTCAAATGGCCTCATGGTGCAAAATATTTTAGACGAAGGATTATTCAAGGTGGCCTCATTCGAGTTGTTAGCGAGAGTTGGTATCCTACTTCTGGTGATGATTTTGGCTTGTTACTTGAAGATGACATCGAGATTTCTCCATTCTATTATTTTTGGATCAAGTATGCTCTTCTAGCCTACCATTATGGCCCTCAAGCCACTCTTCCTGAGCTCAATTCCATTGCCCTTTATACTCCTCGCTTGGTTGAGGTTGTCAAGGAAAGGCCCAAATGGAATGCCACCGATTTCTTTAAGGAGCTTCACCCAAACACTCCATACTTGCATCAATTGCCTTGCAGTTGGGGAGCTCTTTTCTTTCCTAAACATTGGAGAGAATTTTACACGTATATGGGCACACGATACACAACAGATGCCAAATCAAATTCTGTTCAAATCCCAAAGTCAAGAACCAATGGCTGGCAAGCATCTTGGAAGAAATTTCTAATCGACATGATGTATTTAAGAGGCTATGTCACTTTGTATCCCAACTTTCCTAACCAGGCCAGCTTCTCTACAAACCACATGGAGCCTGGTGCCCACATAAATGCTTCAAATAATGCTTTGAAGCACAAGAAAGAGGACTTTGAGGTGCCTTTATTACATGGGAAGATTTCAGGGCCTTCTTGCCAAATGGAAAGCTTCCCTCTATTTCTAAGCTGCCAGTGCTCAATTTGTTCAATCAGCCAGTTAGTTTGAAAGGTCTAAAGTCTGCAGGGGAAAAACTTCTTCAGGATGTGATTCGATGCAACACGAAAGAAGTGGTGGTTGTAGTGTTAGACATGCAAAAATCATAGCCTAATATTTAGGGATTCTGTAGCTAGCATTTAGGATTCTGTAGCTAGCATTTAGGGATTCTGTAGCTAGCATTTAGGGAAGTTATTTTGTAATTGACAACACACTAGATGATATGTGTATGTGCTGGAAAATGTTGTCCATCTGTAGGATGAAGAGTAGAGATAGGTTAGTTTGAGTTTGAGTTTGAATAAGACTCTGTTTATTGTTATTCTATAAAGATTGTATTCTCTGATTTAGCAGAGCACAAGAAAATAAGAATAAGATATAGATCAAAACCTGCAGTTGCATTTCTGTGTTCTGTTTAAGAGTGCTAATAATTTTCATGGTATCAGAGCAGTGTTGGTGAAGTGCTGCTGCAGAGAAGTATCAGAAGTTTAAAGACAAAGATATGGCCACATTTGTTGCAGGAGATCCTCACAGGATGGTAGAATGATTTGATGGCGTTGGATTTAATCTCTGGAAGCTCAGAATGAAGATGTTGCTGTTGAACAAGGATCTACTCAATATAGTTGAAGGGACTGAGATTAAACCCACCCAGGATGCAGATCTGATCAGTAAGTGGGAATCAAAGGAAGGTAGGGCTCGTTCCTGTATACTTTTAAGTTTGAGTGATAATGTGCTTTTACATGTAAGTGAGGCAAAATCAACAAAGGAAGCTTGGGATCAATTAATCAAGTTATATGAATCAAATGATGTTAGCACAAGATTATATCTTAGAAGAATATTTTTTTAGTTAAAGATGCAGGAAACACAAAAGATATCAGATTTCACAAATCAGTTTAAGTCTCTCAAAAATCAATTGGCAGCATGTGGATCAGTGATTAAGATGTTGTTATGTCGCTTCTTGGGAGTTTTCCAGAATCCTATTCTGGACTAGTAGTAGCACTAAGCACCCAATCTAACTTGGATTTGACAAAAGTAATAGCAACACTACTTCAAGAAGAAATCAGAAGGAAGGATGGGGGCTGAATGATGAGAATCCTACAGCATTGTTTTCAGCAGGATATAAGGGCAAAGTGAAAAGGAAGAGTGACAACAAATCACATCCCTCCTAGTCTAATGTCTCAAAGAATGGTAAAGACACAAAGGAGGAGAAAAATAAGGGAAATTGCTTTCATTGTGGAGCTCCTGGGCATTTTAAGAAACAATGCCGAAAGTGGTTAGCATGGGTAGAAGAGGTAAAGAAAAGGAAGGCTGTTGAAGCTAACATGACCATAAGCAATGACCAAGAAAATTTATTTTCATTGTCACAACCCCAAGTTCTGATGTTTCAAATTGCTAGTATTTAGATTCGGGAGCAACTCAACATATGACACCTGAGAGAAGTTGGTTTATGGCATATACAGAAGCACCCAAAAGTAAGACTGTCAATCTTGGAGATGATAGCAAATGTGAGATGATCGGAATTGGAGATATTCCATTGCAAATGCCGGATGGTGGATACAAGAAAATCCAAAATGTATGGTATGTACCTGCTCTTGTCAAAAGTCTTTTATCAGTGAGAAAAATTACCGATGCTGGCATAATTGCATAGTTTGACAGCAAGGAATGTGTCCTAAAGGATGTTGAAGGAGTAATTGTTGCTACGGGAATCAGAGATGGCAATCTGTACAAGTTATGTGCAGCAGTACCTGATGTGGTGTTAACAACAACAAATAATGAAATATCTGATTCAATTCTTTGGCATCATAGATTCAGACATGCAAATCCTCATTCGCTTCAAATGTTAAAATCAGAGCAGCTTGTGGAAGATTTTAATTTGCATCTACCAGTTGAGTTGGGAGTGTGTGAAGGTTGTTGTTTAGGAAAGCAACATAGATTCCCCTTCCCAAAGAAAGGTGCAACATGAGCTAAGGAGCAAATGGAACTGGTGCATTCAGATATCTGCGGTGCAATGCAAACAATGTCACACAATGGGGCAAGGTATTTTATTACCTTCATTGACGATTCCTCTAGAATGACCTTTGTTTATTTTATCAAAAATAAATCATGTGCATTAGAGATGTTTAAGGTTTTTAAAGCATTTGGTGAGAAGCAGTCAGGAAAACCTTTGAAATGACTCAGATGTGATAATGGGGGTGAATATACCTCAAATGCTTTCAAAATTTTATGTGCAAAAGAAGGTATCAAACTTGAGTATATTGTTCCTTATTCACCGCAACAGAATGGTGTCACTGAAAGAAGGAATATGACTCTTGTTGAAAGTGCTAGATGCATGCTTAAGAGTAGTGGATTATCTAATGTTTTTTGGGCTGAAGCAATCTCCAGTGCAAGCATATATACAAAACAGGTTGCCAACTGCTGCATTGCATAAGAAGACACCTTATGAGGCATGGCATGGAAGCAAGCCAAGTGTCAATGATTTAAGAATTTTTGGTTGCATAGCATATGCACATATACCAGATGAAGAAAGAAAGAAGCTAGATGACAAAAGCAAGAAGTGTATAATGGTTGGATACAATTTGAATTCGAAGGGATATCGAATTTATGATCCTATAACACATGAGATTCTAGTCAGAAGAGACATCATTTTTGATGAAAATTCAGTTTTGCACAAATCAACAGAGATGGAAAATGCTAAGGATTCAGAAACAAGGCCTTATGATCTCAGATCTGATGAAGAATCTGAGCATGAGAATTCTACTCCAGCGAGACCATTACAAGTTGCAGCCACACAACCCATAGGAGATGTACAAGGAGAGCAGCAACAGTTTCGTAGATCAACAAGACTACAAAAACCCACTCAAAAGGCATCGGAATCATATGCACTTAGTGTAGAAGTTGATGAACCACTCAGTGTTCAAGAAGCACTTCAAAGTATTTATGCAGCAGATTGGAGGCAAGCAATGGATGCTGAATATGAATCGCTCATAAAAAATTAGACATGGGAACTCACGATTCTTCCACCTGGAAGAAGAGTGGTTGGATGCAAGTGGTTATTCAAACAAAAGTACAAGTCTGATGGGTCGATAGACCGCTACAAGGCTCGATTGGTGGCAAAAGGATACACCCAAATTGCAGGTTTGGATTATCATGACACCTTTTCTCCTGTAGTCAAGATAACATCCATCAGAATTCTGTTAGCAGTGGCAGCAACCTTGGATCTTCATGTACATCAGCTAGATATAAAAACTACATTTTTAAATGGATTCTTAAAGGAAGAAGTTTATATGGAACAACCAGAAGGCTACATACAAGAAGGAAAGGAGCAGTTAGTATGCAAGCTTCAAAAAACATTGTATGGACTGAAACAGTCTTCAAGAGCATGGTATGAGCGTATTGATGGGTTTCTCCAAAATGAAGGATATGTAAGTTGCAATGCTGATTCAAATGTCTACATAAAGCATATTGGTGAGTCTCTAGTCATCTTAGCCTTATATGTTGATGACACCATCATTATGAGTAATGATTTTAAGATGTTAGGCATGTTTAAGTCTCAATTAGCTGCAGAATTTGAGATGACTGATCATGGTGAGATTCATTATTGCTTGGGCATTCAAATTTTAAGAGATAGGGAGAAGAGGAAAATCCATCTTAGTCAAGAAAGGTACATTAGGAACATTCTCAAGAAATTTGGGATGGAAAATTGCAAGCCAGTAAGTACTCCAATGGAAGTAGGAAACAAACTTTCACTGGACATGTGTCCCAAAACACAAGAAGAAGAAAGTTATATGAGTATGGTTCCATATCAGAATGTTGTTGGGAGCCTAATGTATGCAATGGTTTCTAGCAGACTGATATTGCACATGTTGTAAGTATTGTGAGCCAATATTCAGCAATCCTGGACCACAACATTGGGCAACAGTTAAAAGAATTTTTAGATATCTACAAGGAACAACTAAACATGGAATAAGATTCAGTGGGAGTTCAAAAAAATCTCTGCAACTTACTGGATATTGTGATGCAGATTGGGCAGGGGACGTTGATAGTAAAAGATCAACTTCAGGGTTCTATTTTATCCTTGGTGGAGGTGCAGTTTCGTGGGCAAGTAAGAAACAACGATCTGTTTCTCTCTCCAGTGCAGAAGCAAAATATATAGCAGCATGTCAAGCTGCAAAAGAATTGATTTGGTTGAGAAGATTGTTGCAGGACATTGAGGTTACTCAGTCCCAACCAACAATATTAAAGTGTGACAGCCAAAGTTGCATAGCCATGACGAAGAATTCGAAGTATCATGGGAGAGTTAAACATATAGGGATACAATATCATTTCATCCGTGAACAAATTGAGAACAACACTATCAAAATGGAGTATTGTGCAACTGAGATGATGGTGGCGGATGCATTGACAAAGGCATTACCAAGAAATAAGTTTGAGTTTTGCAAAGAAGGATTCGATGTGATACAAGTTGGTTGACAAATATTTGGCTAAGTGGGAGTGTTAGACATGCATAAATCATAGCCTAATATTTAGGGATTCTGTAGCTAGCATTTAGGGATTCTGTAGCTAGCATTTAGGGAAGTTATTTTGTAATTGACAACACACTAGATGATATGTGTATGTGCTGGCAAATGTTGTCCATCTGTAGGATGAAGAGTAGAGATAGGTTAGTTTGAGTTTGAGTTTGAATAAGACTTTGTTTATTGTTATTCTATAAAGATTGTATTCTTTGATTTAGCAGAGCACAAGAAAATAAGAATAAGATATAGATCAAAACTTGCAGTTGCATTTATGTGTTCTATTTAAGAGTGCTAATAATTTTCATGTAGAATACGATCCGACACGCCTTTACGTTGTGTCAAGTTTTGATTGCTCCTTATTGAACAAAAGGCTCCAGTTAATTATAGCATTGGGCTGAACTTCACTTTCTTCCATGATGCCCCCACTGGATGTGGATAGACTTGATTAAATGGTATAATTTTTTAAGTTCATAATTCTAGCAAAAGTAGAATAATGATAAGAGGCTCTTGTGGCAATTTATAGTTTCTTTCCAGTACCCTAACCTGCCCCAAAATGCAGGAAGGATATTGTTGTGCTCCATTGATAAAGGATGTATGAAAGTTATCAGATTCATTACAATTTCCAATAATACAAAAACTGAATTTGAATTCGAGGAGAATCCTGATGTGAAAAAGCTCTAATTGGAAAGTGACTTAAGGTCATTTGGTAGTAAAAGGCTCAATTAAATTTCAAAATGTACATCTGAAACTAAAAACAATCTAATAGAAAATTCTTATCATGTAAATGTCCTTGTGATTAGACTGTAGGTAAGCAAAAGGACAAAGGACAAAGTAGACAGAATAGGAGAGTGCAGTGTTCAAAGTGTGAAACCATCTGAAGGCAGTATGCTCTTTAATTTTAGAGTTGAACACAATGATTTTTGTCATATACATTTATTATTCGACCCCGCATTGTGATCTGTATTCATTAGTAAAAGCAATAGGATCTAGGGATATTATTTATTTTCAATGCAAGTCATGCGAGTTATGGCACAATCAACAACTACAATGGAATGATTTATCAAAAAAACTGACTGCAATAGAATGAATTCTATGGGCATCACATTAATCGATATATTCAAACAACTTTAGTCAGTTTGATAAGTGTTTGAGTAATAAAGTATAAAAAAGGGCTAACTACTACATAACCCAAATTCTATTAGTATAAGTCTTTGTATGTATTCTTTGCCAGATTGGCTGAAAAGCCCCAGAGGTTTGAATTTCATTGAATAAACCTTGTCTAACTCGCAGGAAACAACTTAAAAGCATAGTTATCATATTCTTACGAACATGGTGAAAATTTGGTTCAAACTGTACTATCAAATCTGTGCATTTCACCTCCTTTTTCATTTGAAAGGTACTAAAAAATGGCGCAGGTACCAACACTTGGAGCAAGAAAAAATGAGGAAGCAAGACTATTATCACTCAACCCTTCGTAAATACTACATTCTACTTTGATAGCACCTCTGCTACTACATTACTCAACACTTCTTCTAGCCTAGACGACATTTCCGTTCAAGGGGTATCAAATTTACTCATGTTTACCGGATATAAAATTGCCCTCAAAAGGCTACCATTCATGATATAATTCTTCTCATGTTAAGTTCAAATAAAATTGTCCATGCAATGATACCACTCATGATATAAGATTTGTAAATGTATATGTATGAATTTGTAACAAGTTTGAAATGAAGAGACGAAACCTTTAAATGAAGTGGTTGGTCTATATATCTACACTTACAAAATTACACTTTTCAACATACATGTTCGATTTTTCCTTTTTATTGTTGCTTGTTTCTTTATGTTAACCAACAACAACACATTTTTAATGTCTTCATCTGCACACAAATACTTACAGTTATAAAATGTCGAGAAAGAACCATGCAATTTATAGTTGTTTCATCTAAAACTTTGTACATTATATCACTTTTTTGCATTTTGAATAGTTTTAAGGGTTAGACCTCATGTTTGCGCTCTTTAAATGAAGTGGCTCATCTATATTTCTACACATACAAAATCAATCACCCATAGTTTAAAAAAACACATCTACAAAAGTTAAAACTTTCCCTATAACACAAATAACATTTACCATTTTTTGTTTGCAAAATGCCTCAAAGAAATGTGATCTCATGGAATGCTATGATTGTAAGATATGCACAAAATAGCTCTAACAATGATGCTCTCAAACTCGTTGAGGTAATAAAGAAATTTGGAATGTACCATAACCATTTCAGATTTGTTTATATATAATTACATATTCTGTCTCATTTTAGTTTCATGGAGAGAATATGTTAAAGCACTTAGTCATTCTTTCGATCTACTTTAACAACATTTCACATTCACAACATTCTTGAGAGTGAGTATTAACAAACTTACATGTCTCAATTGCATTTGTATTCAATTATTACACAACTAACTATTATCTAACATCCCTTCTAAAGTATTTTGCAACATTTGTTTTGGCTTTAATAGAAAATCAGTATTGTCAATCACACCCCTTATCAACCTTAACTACAAAAGTAATAACTGTCTTTCTAAATCTAATAACATATACCATTCGACATTCACATTACATTGTACACATGCAATTGCTAGTTTTATATTAACAAACACCTCAATTAAATAAATTTATTGTATTCTTTCTTAAATTGTAGTGAATATTGAACTATTATATATGAAAAAATCAAAGTATTTTCATTTATTACTAAATTAATTGTAAAATACTATATGCTAAATTGGAAATCAGCCAATGTTTTCGAGTAGATGGAGTAGATGTAAGACAAATGAATATTGACACATTTAGGTTTATATAGAATGCTTATTAATTATTTTTGGGGTTTTATTCGTTTTTACTTTTGACTCTAATCAATTAAATCGTATGTGAAGGTTTAGTTAAATTTGAAAAATAGGTTTAGTTAATTTTTAATTTTTAAATTTTATAAATATTATGAAATAGGTTCTTTTAATCGCATTAAAAATTATCTTTTTATAATATTTTATAAACTAGTATTCTTTGAGATTTTTATATTAAATTTGAGTCTTAAATGGAATAATGATATATTTGGGTATGTTTTACATAAATTTATCTAACATAGATATATGGATAACATTAGTAGATTTTGCATTTTCATTAATACATGATATGAATTTTTAATAAAAATTAAATGTATAACATACATCATATTAAATGAAAACAAATGAAGCATTTAAAAATACTTCAAATACATGATATACAATAAGACATTAAAATTCAACAATGCAAGTAAGCGAAGAAATTAAACTAACGATCATCTTCAGCGAAACAACCACGCCATCAAAATCACCTAGTCACCCAGAGCACGATCCTGGCCTCAACCTTTTGACTCTCCATAGGTCTTGCACTTAGCAAGACTTAATCCCTGGTGGGTTTATTGAAAGCCATACATCACACCAATAGACCAAGGGCCCTTTGACTAAACCATTTTGGGATTTCTACAATCCAATTTTTTCTAAACAAAAGTTAATAACCTCAAATGAATACCCACTTTTCTTTTTGCTGCACATTCTGGATTGGAGTGACTTGATCTCCCTCGGTAACCTCCTTGGAATCTCATACATGGTGGGATCTAGTTGGGAAAGCATAGAGAGTTCTATTCTAATATTCTCTTAAATCTTTGACAGAACCAAGCCGAAATCTCATATTTCTGAGACACTCGAAACTCTATTTTTATGGTTTGCAAATTTGTGCCTTTATGGTATTTTTAATGCTCAATAAATTGTTGAATTTTGCATTTTCTCATACTCTAGTTGTATGATATAAAATAACTTTGTTTTTATACTTTTGAAAATTTGCTCTTAAATGGCTGTCTTTTAATGGTCAATACGTAGTTGAATATTGCAATTTATGGTGGTGTGGGGTTTTTTTTTTGGTTGGTTTTAATTTGCTTTTAAAAAATGTGTATGTGCAGATTGCCATCGTGTTCTTCATGAGCTGTAGACTTTACAATCACCATGTTGGCAAGGAATTTCCCTCATTTGAGTGTAGACATTGTTTATGGAAAAGTTGATGTAAATAACAAGGAGTCTGATATGTCTTTTCTCGTTTAACATTTTCAATGGCAGTGATTGATTTCAACATAGAACTGACCATTAAATCACATCTCAGAGGCACAAGTGCATAGAAATGACTTAGGAATAAAAAATTAATGGCAAAAATTTATTGAAATGACCGAACGTTTTATAACATAGAGGTAGTATAATCATATACACCCCCAAATGCTGAATTGGGTGGGATATAATAAGATGTGAGTTTTTGAAAAATGTATATCACATTAATTCAAATATCTTGAGAATCATAGTGAATCAAATATCTTAGAGGAGAGAAAATGACATAAAAATTCATAATCTACGTGCTTACAAAAATCAACATGATCTATATTGTTTTATATTTTTGTACAAGTTTTGATGATGTAAAAATATTGGAAGATGGTTGATTATGTCTTTGAAAAAGAAGGAATGTTTGATGTAAAGAATAAGATATACTTTTTGGTAAAGTTCTAGGTCAAACAAAAAACTTTGAATTTTTCATCAATCCTAAGGTGATCCAAAAGTATCACTTAGAGGTTGATTCAACATTAGATATTAAATGATTTTTTCTTATAGGGTGAGATATAAGGGCATGGTAAAAGTTTAGCTCAATCGAGAACTTTATTTTGTTATGACTCTCAAAGTGACACAACACAACTTTAATTGCATGTTTTACGAGGTGAAACTACGATAGGTTTGATAACATGTAATAATCACGACTATTTAGCTCTTACACCATATTAGAAATTGTGGACATGCTCTAGGATCACTTTGTAAAAGCCTTGATACTATCACCCACAATTACATGTGCATACCTATGAAACATAAAAATAATATAAACACATATATGATCAAGGTAGAATTTCTACTAATATATTAAACTCATATGTGAAGTATGACCATTACAATGAATCGATTTTCAACACTTAGTTACCTCTAATACTAGATCTTTATGTTATTATGAAAACAACCGAGAGGCTATTATTAGATATGGAGTGTAGAGGGCCTACATGATAATTCTTCTTAAAAATAGACTTTAAAGTTATTTTCTATTTTATTAAATCTATTAATAGTTGAAGACAATCTAGACAATGCCTTGATTCCCACTCTTCTTTATAAATATGATAAATATTATATCAAAATTAAATATTACAAGTGCATTTTACTCACATACAATAGTATATGATCAATTAAATAGACTAACTATGAGAACTACATAGAATTTGGGCCCCTCATTTAGGCAATCTAGTGTAGTGCTTAGTCAAAATCAACAAGGGGATTTGCCACCAAGGGCAGTCCAACTCCATCGCATATAATTTCTTTATCTAATGCCTATTTGAGTGCTAGAAAAAGAAACTAGGTTTTGATCATTTCATATACACGTGTGAGGATCTTGGAAGAAGAGAAAGTGCGGGAAGTAGTAATGGAAAAAGGATAAAAACCTAGATCAAAGTAGAAGTGCATGATAACACCAAACAATAGCATGAAGCATGATGCAAAAACTAGTGTCTAGATGTGATTCTAGTGTCTAATAATGTCTAATGAGGATCTAGAGTTGTATTTCAAAAATGAAGCACATTGACCTTGTCACAACTTGTTGGACCCGAGTTCATTTAGAACATATTGTGAAGCATCATTTTAATTTAAGCTAAGTGAACCCATCCTCTTAGTTTTTTTGTATTTAGCATGCTTCGCTTGATTCAATGTCACTTCATTACATCACTTTAAATGTATTGTCAAATATGAATTCCGTAGGATTTATTTATTAGTTTGATTGCACATTTATATGTTAAATATTTTAATCCTAATTAAAACTTACTTTTATTATGATTTAGGGTAAAATAATAATTATTAGAACAATCTTTGGTAAACATGATAGATACATATTACGTACTCGTTGTAAAGTACATACAAGAGTGAATACAAATATTATTGTATGAAGACAAATTGATCATTGCTTACTTGGACATACTTGATCTGTCATATCGAATCATAATTTGTAGGTTTTAATGGTATTATCTTCATATCATGCCTACAAAGTAGTCAAAGGTTGTAATGTAGTACCAAAATTTTTTTGTACACTAATCGTATATTATTTATTCATCCTCACCCAACATAGTTGATCTATTATATTGAATCATAATTCATAGGTTTTGGTATTATCATTAGATGCCTACTAAGCATTTAGGAGGTGTGAAAAGGTACCTAGATTTGTCTCCACAGAGACATATATCATGTGATTCATCCTCACCCAACACAGTTGATCTGTTATATTGAATCATAATGTGTAGGTTTTGGTATTATCTTCAAATGCCTACTAATCATTTAGGGAGTGTGACAGAATACCTAAATTTGTGTGTACAATAGTCATATAACATGCAATTCATCCTCACTCATTTGTACCTCTAGAATTATAATGCATCAAACTATTTACATGAAGCCCATTCCCACCCGTTATAAGGATTAGAGGCACTTATATTGGGATCATAGGTACATGTTAGGCACTGCACAAGATTCTATGTTAAAATCTTACTAATAAACATATAATGGTGCTTTAATCCAATTTATTTTTCTATTTTTCCTCTTCTAGCCCAAGAGCATGTTCATAGGTTTGTATAAATATGGTTATCCAGATCTATTGCTTAGAAACTCCAAGGCTCAATTCATCATTCATTGTGTATGTGTTTGAGTTCATTTGCCAATCAATATGAATTTGTTGAGGCTAGATTGTATACCTATAACCGACCACATGATATTTAGAGTACATGTTTATTGACATTAATTAGCACAATATACAGAGTCTACCACATCATATAATGCAAGTCCAATAATGAAATGAGGTTTTCCTCTAACACAATTTTGTAAGTCCAAAAGAAAAAAAAACACAAACATCTCTCATAGAAATCCTTAGAGATTCTCTTACTGAAACCATTATCTACAATCTTATAGCATGACATGGAGAAGACACCTGTGGAAAATATCATTTATCACGGTGAACTACGTTCTGGAGGTGGGAAAATACCTTCCCTTGTCCTACAATGGAGAGGCTCGGTCACTGTCTTGCACCTCTGTCTCGGAGAATTAGAGGAGGTGGAGGCTGCTGACAATTCATCCAGTTTTTGTTCAATTGATTGGAGGCCCTGACCAAATTGGATGGACAAGACAATCAGTGAAGCCGGACTGAGATGTTCTTCCATGTCTGCAACAATCTTGCGGATCCTCTTGCTCATTCTGTATTGAGAAATCGCATTATATGTGGGTAACTGTATACGGCACAGCTCCACTATTTCATTCGCCTCTGTAAAAAGAGAATTCAGTCTTTCCAACCAGTCGCTCTGGTCTGTGTCGTTTTTAAATATCTGTCCCTGATAATTCTGAATTGCCGTGTTGATGTGGGTAACTCTGTTCAAATAGACCTTGAGAGAGTTGAGCTCCTCTCTGCAATAAAGAGCAAGCTTGATGTGCTGAATGATCTCCATCACCGCCATATTAATCCCCAACCCTACCAAACCTGGAATGATTCCCAGATCGGGCATTCTATTTAGCTGTGTTTAGAATTCACAATCTTGTAAGAAATAATTGCAAAGAGAGAAGCCACTTTGTTGCCCGTTTGTTGAAGCGGTCAAACGGTAAAACACTGTAGAAAAATGAGACGCGTTTACGAATGATAAAATAATACGCAACAAAGGTTCGACGAAACTTCCAAATTTCAATGGCAAATATTTGTGCTCTGGGCGTCAGCGTTTACTCAATTTCGAATCACTTCTTGACATGTGTCTCCCGTTGATGTAGGTGGCACAATATTTTATTTAAAATATCATTTTCATGAAATGGGGCTTAGAGCTAGTGGCATAAATAATTAGTTTCACATCATTGACTTAGGTTTCATTTTCATTCCCTCATGTATACTTCGAGTTACGTTTTGAACAAATTCGACACAATTTTGATCCATTAGATGTGAGCAAATTGATTCGTTGATTGTGTGTAATACTCATGCAATCGCACGTGAAACGTCGATGGAAATGTTGAACGCAGGATCTTATGAAGTAGTCAAATTGGAGGGAGAGAAGAAATAATGGGAGAGGAATAGGGGTGAAGAAGATGAGGTATGAGGGTGGAGAAGTGCGAGGGTGGCAAGAACAAAATGAGGAAACAATGGGGAACTCAACCCTTTAACAAACATATGACATTGATGTCAAGCATTTGAATGAGAAAAGGGGTGATGTGTAGGATGATGCGAGAATCAATTTACAAAGATATTTGTGAACGTAAGTGAGTGGTTACAAAAATTGCCAAAGTGAAAATTTGTTTGCGAGTTTCAGCCCTTGTGCATTTATTGGGTAGCTAGAATACACATAAAAGTAAAGGAAATTCAAATGCACGTATCATGGGACATGTCGGAGAAAGGAAAATGTGTAGTGGGTGTAACATCGCAAGGTAGTGATTTCATGCATAATTTTTCTCAACTATGATGCGACGCGTCATTAAAGAATCTTCGAAAAAAAGGGACATGTCTTTGGTTGTTGAGGATTTTGATTGGAAAGTGGAAGTTAATGTTAGCAAATATTAGATTAATACATTGTTGGCGATTATTCCCGCCCTCATGGCATCTCAAAGCGATTGATGGTTCACCTTCCTACCATGCCAACAATCGGCTACTTATATATATTCCCTGTTTGTATTTGATTTTAATCAAGGCATTTAATCAATTTTTATTCTATCGCCACCTTCATTGGTATCGAGCTTCTTGTCTTTCCTTGGCGTGGAGAATTTGCTAGCTTTGTGTGGCAAATTGATCGAGAAAAGCGGCCCCTGTACAAATTTAAACCTATCCTAGAGTGATGGAAGGAGACGCTCTGTTGTGCAAAAAAATAGCTTTAGACTGTCTTTTACGGTGACTGTCATTTGATTGGCATAAACCTGCAAACTTGTGACATTGAGGAATCTCATAGAAGACGGATCTCGCAAGACATTAAAGGTGGTGTTTCCCATTTTGGGGCTGAATTATTAGGTCTATGCAGCTTACATGATTTGATCATATGTAATGGTATAAAGACATGGCCAAACTCAAGAAACATCACATGTCAAACATACAATGGTCAAAGTGTCGTAGACTATGCCATATGCTTGCAAAACATTATGTCTAGGATATTGGAGGTTGAGGTAGGAAGCTGTCCTATAGAAATGAAATCGAGACCATAATCCAATTCATATGAAGATTAACATGCAAAACAAGGACCAACAAAAAGAGAGCCTTCATCTGAACAAAAAAGTAGTGTATCAAAGCAAAATCCTTGTGAATCAGGAGAATCATGCCATCTTTAAGGGTATGATTGCAAAACAGATACATGAAATGCAGGTATTGTCAACTCCAACAAGGGAAAATACAGGCTCAATAGTGAGAAGTTAATGACTATAATACACAATGCGCTAAGGGAGTGCAAACATGCTAGAACCAGGAGAAGTGTTAAAAATAGTTTTCCAGCAAATCCATGGTTTGATGAGGAATGCAAGGCTGCGAAAAGAAGGTTAAATGCTTAAAAGAGAAATCAGATACAAAGATATATAGAAAGTTAGTGAGAAACAAAAAGGAAGAGTACATGACAGGTAGGAGGGAGGAGCTGATATTCATGGGGAAGAATAATCGAGAGGTTTTTGGAGAGAGCTTCAGCAGACCAAAACTACAGTGGAGAATAACATCATAGACACTCAGTGGCTTGAATATGCAAAAATGTTGTATGAAAGAAGTAATGACTTGCCGCTTCTTCCTTATGTTATTGAAAATAGGGACAAACTCTTCTCCACTGAAAGACATCAAGGAAGGGATCAAAAGATTAGCAAGGGGAAAGGCTCAAGACATAGATGGGCTGTAAGTGGAATTCTTAAATTGGGGTGCCGAAGATCTTGCTCCACACATTAAAAATATCTTTAATAGAGTTATCTAGTTCGGTTTTCCAAAAAACTGGACAACTAGCATTGTCATCCCTCTCCACAAAAGCGGCGATGTCAACAATCCAACAAACTACCGCACCATTATGATTAATCCACTTTTTGGAAAGCTATTTGGCAGCATGGTGGAGCGTAGAATTAGCCTTTGGTCGGAAAAGGAAGGTAAGAGAGCAAAAGGGCAGGTTGGTTTTAGACCAAAGCACTCTACTATTGATCATTGCGTCACTCTTAGACACTTGATTGAAAAGGTTTGGGACAAGAAGGGTGAAGAGGTTTATTGTTGTTTCATGGATTTCAAAAAGGCCTTTGACACGGTTTGTGAGAAACAAAATGTGGGACGAACGAGAAGAGTTGGGTATTCCGGATAAATATAGGGCAGCGGTGCACATACTATATGAGCAGGTACGGGCTAAAATAAGAACCAAGGACGGTCTATCGAGTGTTTTGGGAGTGATATTGGGGTCAAACAAGGTTGTCCATTGTCACCCACCTTGTTTGGGTTATATATATATATATATATAACACATAACATGAGACCCTTCGTTCCTTTACAACTAGTTGGCTGCATGTTTTTGTTTAACATTTCACCTATAGAGGTTCCTTTAGAATTTTCTTGTTTCTCTTAGGGAGAAAAATATATATATAGCTTGATTGTGATTAGGAACGTATATACAAATGTGCGCCTTCTAATATTTGACTTAAGGATTTGTTAGAAAGATAAATGTTTACTTGGTTTGGAAAAATGCTCTCATTACAAGGAGGAAAGTTCACGAGAAGAAAAAGGAAGGTTACTAGATCAATAGAAAACCTATCCCGAGTTCATTTCATAACATTGTTTAATACTAACAATACATTATTTTAATCTTTAAGTTATTACAACCAACTATGTAGGTTAACTAATTAAGTTGTATCATTCTTGATTCACAATCTTTGCTCCAATTAGGAATTCATATTTTCACAATCATATTGCGCATGGAAGGGTACATTACACCTATGTTTCCCTTTATATATTTTCCTTGAATCTAAGTGATGAATTTCACATTTCAAACTACTTTTGTTTCATCATCTTAAGGGTTCACTCTCAGTAGAAACGAGTTAATTACATGTTTCGACCATAAATTCTACTTCTGAGTGATCCTAGATTTAATATATTCCTAACTACGCAAGGGTTCTACTAACTTTTACAAGTCCAACAAGAGTGCAATCTCCTTATCTCACAAGACCTTGGCTACAGTTATAGGTATCCCATTCTCAAGGTTACATTTTATTATTTCATTAGCATCATTGTTTGATTCATATTTATGCAAACAAGCATGTGATCATGCATCATATTTGGTTTTTCGATTTATTAGGTTGTTGTATTAGTTGTGGACCTCTACTTTATTACATTCATTTTATGATCACATTTGACATTTTAGTTGGTTTTGACATCACTCAAAGGTGTACCATTTTCGTAGCGGCATTCCATAGATTAATATTATTTACCTTTTTTACTAACTACATTTACGCGGTTACTTTGGTCCTATATAACATCATTTTAGAACAAATTTATTCCTATAACACTTATGTAAAACTTAAGGATTTAAGACTACAAGGAGTACAACCTCGCACAAGACAACTCATTTCATTTCTCTTAGACATGCAAGTATTAAGTGTATATTACAAGAGAGATATCCCAAACCATCATATTCAATTGTTAGGTAAATACGCAAGTAATTCGAAACGTAGTCTCCACTCACATAATTTATATCTCATAAGGGATCAATCGTAGGTACAACCACCAACTATCTTGCAAGGCTTTGGCCACCCACTAGGGTACGAAGGGAAATTATGCACTAGGGGTTAAACTTATTCATGATATGGTCATACCTACAACAAAAAGACATGATCACCTCACTCGTCCCAAAATGATAGGTTGCGTAAGCGCAAAACCACCACCTCATCAATTATTCAGGTAAAAAGATCCTTAATAAGACGTCTTCGGTGTGAAATAAGGAGATGATTAATGAGGTTAGAGTATTTTATTAACACAATCAATATTTTATACCTGGAAAAAGACCCAAATGGGGAAGGAAGGACAATAGGCATTATAACTCATTCTTTTAATTTTGTTAGTTTTTATGAGAGGAGATTCTACCTAGCATTGTGGGTGTTAAGGAAATAAACCAATAATTAACATAACATAGGATTAGTTTAATATCTTTATAATATAGGTACAACATTGAGTACAACTTTACATCCAATTCGACACTATAAAATATAGCCACATTGGTATTCCCTTTTCAAAATATACAAAGAACAATTCTTCAAACAACAATACATATCATTATTCTATGGTAATACATGTATTACAAGATGAATATAACTTTACAATGAAAACTCATTAATTACAACATATCACATCCATAAAATTCCTCTTGCTCAGAGTACCTGTAACCAACGTTGTGTCAGTCCTAGGACTGAGTATGGAAATCCCCTACACTCAAGCATAAATCCATAAATTCATCATTTTTAACATTTTCAATTAAATAGAAGAGAGAGAGATAGGGAGGAAGAAGAAGACAAATTTTGTTTCTCATACATTCACACTTTCACTTTCATTTGCACTTAACGTTTTGTACTAGAGAGAGAGGGAGTAAGGATGAGAGAGAAAGTTAAAAGACATTTTATTTTCCATTCAAAATGTCATAACCATTTTGCAATTCATGTCCATTATCATTTCATTTCAAACCAATTCACATTTCCCAATTCATTTACGTTTTCAAATCAATCAAATATCATAGTCGTTTCTAGAGAGAGAAGAGGGTGGAGAGAGAAAATAACCATACATTTCAGAATTCATTTATACAAGATAAAATATCGAATAAAATTCTACATAGAATTGTAATGGTATTACGAGGTCACATGCGTGGCTAGAAGTCAAATGAGACTCAAAAAGAAGATTCTAGCTAAGGTTGAGAAAACTGTCCAAAACAACAAAAGTGCTTACAACAAGGTCTCAAACACACTCGTTTCAAGTTCAATCACATAGCTAGATGATTCCTACTTATTCCCCATATATAGAGAATTCATTGCGATTGACGGAATTTGATTACGAGCGAACTTAGGTTGCAAGGACAACTCGGGGCTAGTTATTGTAATTCATTGTTAGTAACTCTTGTCGCCACAGTGACCAGTAGGCCCCAAAAATTGCTTGCAAAACTAGTTTTGAAGGCTTTTTCAATGGAATGAATGTGGGTTACGATTCTCTTGTTTTTAGTCTAGAGGTAGGTGGCGGGGTTTTCAATTTTGCTCAAACTAAGCGGTAACCGTAAGATGAAACCGATTGCGTTTTATTAAAACGAACACGTCACACAAGTGATTATTAAGCTAAGTGGTTTAGAAATTTGACTTGGAAGGATGCTAAATAAATTCAAACAACTTGGCTAAGTAACCCCATGGAGTCCCATGTTCGGGGTCATGCTAGGAGTTTGGTTTGCTGTAGACTTGGGTGTGGCGCTCCATGCGCGTGACTTTCAAGATCAAAGTTTTTTTTTGTTGTTGTTGTTGATGTTTTGAGAGTTCACGTCAAGGAAATATTTTGTCATTTGTTGGAATTATGTTCCCAATCATTCAACATTGAATTTTGAATTTTTTTTGGAAATGATGAAGGGAAATTTAATGCAAGCGAAAAGTGGAAAGCCATACCTTTTTACATAAAATTCGTGATCCTTGCATTTAACGAGACTGCATCAGCTTCAAGAATTTTGAGACAAATTTTTGGGCTTTCTCATGCTTCCTCACTATGCATCACCAACAAGGTTATGACCCAACTAAACACATGTTTTGAGGTTTGTAACCCCAGATCAAGGAATTTGACTCCACTAGTTTTTGATCCATTAGTAGGTATCTCAATATATCTACCCTAGGAACTATTAAACATGGAATTCTCTTCTTCTGGAAAGACTTTTAATTTTTTTCCTTGCTCTTCTATGGGTAGACTCAAATGTATTATCACCACTCTCACTGTTATTACCAACTTTGTACCTTTTGGCTCTTCTCTCCTCCGATTCCTTAGTGTTGTTCTGAGCAGAAGTAGAGATTTTTTTGTTCTCCCTAGATGAAACATTGCATCTTTCCTCAACTCCATCGTCTGTTAGACTTGAAAGCACTTTCTTCCATGCATATAATCTATACTCTGAATCCAATACAATAGAGGCCATATTTTTGTGTAGCAACAAATTCGTTATACAGATAATATTCGTGCAAAAGAACGAAACTTTCAACGGGATCTAACGGAGTTCACAGCCGAGGGTTTGCCTTTAAAAATGTTCCCCAAAAATTCTTATAGGTCTTCGGGAGTGTATTTGATGTACATAATTTCGATGTTGAAGTGGCTCTTGAATCTATCTAAAAGGTGTTATATGTCGGTATCACCTTCTCTCCAATTGACTTACCCACCTTTTCTCGCAGGGTGACGTCAGTAACCACCCATCCACCATGTCTCGTCTTCACATCTGCCATAGCCAGATTGAAAGCCTTCAATTTATCCTTCAATGCATATACTCTAATCATTAAAACCCCCATTTTGGCACAGCTGGTAAGGAAGCTAGAAACATGTGGAGTTCAGTGTAATCTCTTCCAAAAGATCTGATAGACACGTCTACGCATGCTCATAGGAGGAGGCTGTTGGAAATGGAATAACCACGCACAGGGAGAGTGAAAGAGACAAATCTTACATAGACATACGTGGGATAACAGGAAGGACACGTTTAATGCCTTAGCAATACAACTACTCCGCATAATAAAAGATAAGCAACAGATAAAGACAAATACCAGAAAGCTTGCAGTGCACGTAGCACAGACACTCAGAAGCAACAAATCAATACATCTAGACATTACGATGGATACAACAACCAAACAACGGCAAGCAGGCTTCCTTTCCTCTCGGAGACCAATGAACCCATTTCAGATACAATACGGATCCAGATCAGTCAATTCGAATATAGAAAAGCGAGGAGATATTGGGTTTGCAAGTATATCCCTGTGTGCAGGACTGATTTAACCCATAATGTACTGATTTTAAGACGTCCAAAGCTATATCTCCACTAGAAAAGTTCCACGTAGCGTTCTGTTTATTTACATGATAAGAGTACAAAACTCTTCTTTTGCTGCAACTATCAAATTGCTGCTAAATTTTCAATGTTAACTTGGGATTCACGTGAATACGCCTCTAGATTCAAAATAAAGTGCTTGGATTATGATGCAAGTAAATGACAGGTCTGAAAAATATTTCTAGGATGTGTCGCTCTCCTTGTCCTATTTGAAAGATGATTATACGTTGCCCAGTACACTCCCTGCAAGGATGTGCTGTCAGGTAGGGCACTACACACTCATGATATAAGATTTGCAAATGTATATGACCGAATTTCTAGCAAATTTGAAAGGTAGAAATAGAACTTTTAAATGTAATGCTTCATCTATATTCCTACACTTACAAAATCAATCACACCCCTTATCAACATCAACTACAAAAATAATAACTATCCCTCTAAATCAAATAACATATACCATTCGGTGTTCACATTACATCGTAGACATGCAATTGCTAATAATAATGTCTCCTAAAACTAGCAATCACATGTGTACAATGCAATGTGAACGCTGAACTATATATGTTATTTGTTTTAGAGGGATAGTTATTACTTTTGTAGTAGATGTTGGTGAGGGGTGTGATTGATTTTGTAAGTGTAGAAATATAAATGAACTATTTCATTTAAAGGTTCTATCTCTACATTTCAAATTTGTTACAAATTCGTACATATACATTTGCAAATCTTATATCATGAGTGGTAGCGTTTTTTGTGGAGTAGTTTATTTGAATTAAACATGAATACATGAAGAGCTCCATATAGTTTGTAGGGTTTGTGTCAATTTTCGTTGGCAGATGGCATTCATTTGACATATCAGGCACTCTTGATTGACTATTGCATATTAGCTAAACATTGCAATCATTAATATGCAAATGCTTTATGTAGTTTGCAACTAAAATGTAAATAATATTATGAAAAAATGGTTATGTGACTATTAATAAACATACACTCTTGTTTGAATTCAAAAGAGTAAACATAATATTATGAAAAACTTGTTATGTGACTATTAATAACCATACCATAGGCATACACTCTTGTCTGAATTCAAAAGAGTAAACATAATATTATGAAAAACTTGTTATGTGACTAAATTAATAAACCATACCATAGGCATACAGTCTTGTCTGAATTCAAAAGAATAACATAATTTCTATGGTTACCACACAAGTATTGCTTGAGAGATTACAACTTCAAATCAAATGTGAATTTCACATATTAAGTTTGTGGGAAAGCTTTAGATATTATGTATATACTGGCAGGCAAAAAAGATAGCCATTAAATTACTAATCAGAATTCTGAAAGAAAAGATAGAAGTCTAGCACATGTTATCATTCATAATATTAAAAACACAGAGATTAGATGGTCCTTGATCAAAATGATGTTCAAACGTATGTTTTGAATTTTTTTGAAGGGCACATAATTTTTAAATACATTATTGCAAAATCAACAGAAATTTCAAAGGCTTCAATAAATTGGTAGCCTCCAAACAAAGAGCTATGATGTTCATCATATTTAAGGCACCATGAACATTCACCACAGACACTCTTCTAGAAGACAAGGTTTCTTTTTATACTCGACAACAACAAATAACGTAGATCATGTGCATCCAAACCTTGATTTTCACTTTCCTTTGCCATATACTTAATGATATGGCGAAAAAAACTAACCATGTTGAGCAGCTTCAGTCAATCTTCACTGATGAATATAATTTACGCACAAACCAAAAGCATGCATAGAAGCCGGTTGTACCATTCAATACAAAGAAAGCATATGATATGATCGTCATGTAGCCAAAGTAGATAATTCCTGAAACAAGCTTAGTAATCTCTAGTTTAGCGAAGAAGTAGAATATCGCATATAAAAACAAATAGAGTGTTGATGAGCCTAAAATCAGATATGTACTCTCCACCACCAATGGTAATCTTCACTGGACATCTGAAAGTAGCTGAGAACAATAGTGATCTAGCACAAGTGACTAGAAGGATAACAAATACAGTGAACGGGAACCCAAAGATAGAGTAAAATTGGTTCAGCCATATGGAAGTCAGAATGAAAATCAACTCAATGAAAACGGCTCTAAAAGGCAAGATGCCTTTGTACGTACCCAAAATTGTAAGGTCGCACTTGCTGCGGGCGGCGTAATAAGAGCCCCGATGATGATACTGAGTCTCCTCGCAAGGTGTTCGGGATCGGAAAAGTCCTTGGAGTGTGCGTTAACATCCTGCGCATGCCATGCTTAGCCCCCGCGCCCACCGTTTTCCCCCTTTTTTTCTTCTTTCCTTGCCCCTTTTGATCTTGATGGCGAAACCGCCGCCTACGGGGTGGCGGTAGACCCCGCTGATCGGGCGGCGGTCTGTGCGCATTTTCCAGAATGTTCTTTGACGCGACTCGCGTGAAATATCGCGATTCACCAACTTTTCCTTGCCGACTTGAGCATGCATTTATGTTTTTGGTCCCTGGAATAGTGTTTTTCCTTTGTTTATTGTTTAGGAGTTCAATTTGGTTTTGGTTCTTGGGTGATTGAATTCTATAAATGCATGGTTTTTGCACATGCAAATGGTCCTGGAGTTTAAGTGCGAAGCTTGGCTGGATTTTGAAGTTTGATCTTTGCTCTCATTCCGTCATTTTAGTGTTTTAGTTAGTTAGCTTGTTTAGAAGCCATAGCTTGAATTCACTTGCATCTTTTGTCAAATTGCTCAGTTGTTGGTAAGCCACAGACCCATCTTGTGCAGTGCTGTTATCTCATCCAAATCCAGTTAGAAACTTGCCTCTGAATTTCTTTTCTTTGTAGATTTGCTTTCATCGTATCTTGGTGTTCTTAGTTCAATTCATTATATGCCTGGTTAGCTTTATTCAGCTGTTGGTAAGCCACATATCCAACTTGTGCAAGCAGTGTCTTTATTTTATCCAATCTATTGGAACAGAATAGCTTAGGAAGCCATTAAAGTTGCAGGTTTTGCTCTTCGTATAGGATAGTTACAGGTTCTGGTCGCTTCATGTTGCATGGCTCGCAGTAAAATCCCACTAGGAATCGCATAAGCCAAGCTCTGTACTCTTGCGCTATCCCTCTCCTACTCGCATTTTCGGTCTGCATTCTAAGCTGTCCTTGTCCCAAAATCTACTCCTATCGGTGCTAGCATTACACGCTTTTCTGGATCCACGTGAACACGAAAGAACGAGGAGATCATACTGAGGGGACGAGATCACACACACCATCGGATTCGCCACTGTTCTGCGGAATCCAGGTTTTAAATTTCAAATTTCTAGTTAGAATCATATCAAATAGAGTAGTTAATCACTTTTATTCAATAAATTCTATTCTCGATATTGCCGGGGAAGCTGTGGGGATTGATAGTTTCTGAGAAACTATGATTCACTCCTCACTTCTGAGGTAGGATCGAGAATCTTGCAGGAAGATTAGACAAGCCATTTTATTTATTTAGAGTAATTCTACAAAATCGCACAGGCAAATAACTACACTCGGTTATCTTGTCTGTTTCAAATTATTGTTTAGTTATTATTTTTAGATACACTTAAAATAGTTCGCTTTCCTTAAAATTATTAAAAGTTTTCTTAGAAGAATAAAAGTTATACAGTTAGATTTATTTCACATAGTTAGAATTTGTTTCGTTACAGTTAGATTTGCATTTTTGTTTCGTATGACAATCACGGGACCTCAGGAGCCCAGGGAATATATATTTGAGCCAATCGTGCCTCAACCAAACCTCGTCACAGCAATAGTTGACATAGACCAAAATCTCAGGATACAAGTATTTCGAACAACCACAGATTTACAATTGATCAGTTCTCAGTTAAGAGGATTAAACATAGAAGACGACCAAGCACACACATTTTGGTCGAACCAACCAAACTATAGATTGCCCTAGGAAAAACACTCACATGACTGTAGAAGGGCTCGAAAGAGAACAAACATTCGGGTGCGATCCTTTAGTTCCACAGCCAGACGCTGGAGACACCCTCGTAGATATAGATACCAGCTTAAGAATCCAGGTTGCGAAAACACCTGTGAGGTATTCTGAGAAGATTGCACAACTATTGGTTCTAAACATAGAAGCTGAGAAAGCATACGATTACTGGATACTAGGGATTAGAACTTGATCTCGCGTATGACTATAACAGGACCGCAACAACCGAGAGTCTATGGTTGTGATCCACAGATCCCACAGCCCAACGAGTCCGCAAGTCAATTAGATATAGACACTAACCTACGCGCCTTGGTATTCAGGTCCACTCCACTTCCACCTATCATCATCGAACAACTGTCCTTACTAGATATAGCTGCTTAAAGCTAGGGAATTCTGGACTAGGCCAGAAAATCATCCGTAGAGTCAATTATATTCATCATCCACCATATGACCTTATTAGGAGACATACACGAAACTATCCCAGGTCATTTCCCACGTATTCGCAACCCATAGATCGAATCATGCCAGAGCTCGATATTGATTGGAGCCTTCGAGTAGTCATCCTTGCGATCGATCTATCACACCAGTCCAAGTTAGAAGGGCCTTCTTTGCCTTAGATTCGTAAATTCCACTAGTACGTGTCGAAGACATTAGACTGCCTAACTAGTTTGTCTCGCATATTCTACCCCCACCGGCTGTCTCGGCACGACCTCGGGAGGTCGGGTACGCGGAAGAGTCACTTGTAGATTCCCACGCTCGCTTGTCGCTTTTCCGGCGTACAAAATTGGTGAACCCGACGTGAAACAAACGAAATTAGTGAAGCTGACATAAAGCTTCCTACTTTCTCGTCCGGAGTCATAATATCACGTTTCCTTTCACAAATCACCTTCGCTCCTTCCCATTATTCTGCGGGTATTCATATACCCCCCGAATATGTCGGGATTCGATGCATACGGCAGACCCCTCCTGGGTCTTGAGGCATACTATGCCCAACAGAATAGACAATCATCACCCTCACTCTCAATGTGGGGCGACAACTATTCAACTAGTCAGTTATCAACGCAAACTCCAAGGACTAGATATAGCTCGTCCTTCCGAGCAGAGGGGTTGGAACAACTCGCTCAAACACAAACAGAGCCTTCAGGCTCAAATAATATGACGTTCACTGGAGAATCTGTTTCATCTCCTCAGGTGCTACTTAGACCACATATTAGTAGACAATCAGACCCATACCTGGTCTTAGATGATGGACAACCAACACGTTATCCTAGGAGTGAACAATGCTCCCAAGGAATGTACCCACCTATAGGAGGTTTACAAATACAACCCGAAATCTCTTTTCAAGAAAATACCTCTATGCCACTGCATATAGGAAATATTCTTGGAGAAACTTGGCAAGATAGCGATCAGTTTATGATAGGATATCACGTACCTATACAACACCAAGGTATACAACAAACGCCACTCAGGAAAAGTACCGTGACTTCACCAAATGAAGTCATTTCAACGTTAGTAGAAAGAGTGAGAGGGTTAGAACTTGCTCAAGCAAGTCAAAATTCTCCGTTCATTCAAACAGGGAGTTCCAATCCTCCATACCACTCTGGCCAAGTAGATCTCCTCACAGGGGTAGGCACATTAGGCATGCCTCCTCACTATCCACAACAAACACCAACAAGGCCTATCATCTCTAACACTATTCCTCCCGGTCTAGTGTCGAACAATCCGTTCCTTGACAATACCCCATCCTACTTAAACATATACTCTAAATCACCACAAGGAGATATGTTCTCCTCTCCCGGCATGTTTGCTCAAACGCAGGGACCTCCCTATGCCCCGCCAACGCATACGCTGCACCGTATCAACAACCTATCCCACCACCACTCCCTCAGCAAACACCATCAATGGTCGAAAGCTATGCGATAGGGACTTATTCAGAATACCTAAAGGAACCCTTAGATTTCACCATACGAAGTGTCATGCTTCCAAGGCCTCTTCCCGATTTGCCCAAGTTCAAGGGTGAGGGAGATCCAAACGCGCATATCAAAGCTTACGCTACAGCCATTCGGGAATTACTCCCATGGGATGGGGTTGTTGCTAAAATATTCCCCAAAACGCTGGAAGGCATTGCTCTCGATTGGTATTATAGAATACCTGAGGCTTCCATACATTCATTCAAACAACTTGTGTCTGAGTTCATCAAGGCCTTCGACATGAACAAACTATTAAGAACAGGAATCAGGGAGTTCTTACACATCAAACAAGAGCATAACGAGTCTGTCGCCCACTTCATCCAGAGGTGGCGTATAGTTCTTTACTCTTCAGCAAGTGCTCCAAACATGGATCAGATGGAACTATGTGATTTATTCCTTCATTCTCTCAGCAGAGAAGTGAAGGAAGAAGTCCAGAAGTTCCCACTAAGGACTTATGATGAAGTACTTGAGAGCGCTCTGCGAATTGATCAAGCAGCGATAGATAGTGGTCGTAAGACATATGGAACAAATGGGAGGTTAATCACCTCCACTCAAAACACTACAACTACCACAAATGTCAATCAAGGACCCAAAATCCTTAACAAAAATCGTGGGGTAACAACGGATGGGGTAACCGACCAGCCCAAGAGGGTAAATATTGTTAATACTCCGTCACAAACAAACAACCAACGAAACAACAACTTTACCCCGACGGTCAATACAGTGGATTTTAACCATCCACAACAACAACAACAACAACAACGGTGAAATCCCATACAAGGGCCAAGCCAAAACTCATTTGGTTATCAAAACCAAAGTCAAAACCAGAAACAACAATTCCAAAACTTTAGTCCTAATAGGCAACAGTTTGATCGGAATTTTAGGCCACAATACACACCAAACCAACAAAACGGGAATTACAACCCCAATTCTTATTGTGGTTTCCATAAAATTCGGGGTCACGACACTAGAACGTGCCGTGACTACAATAAATTCATGCAACGCTTGCCAGAAGAACAAAGACAGTTCTTCACAGACTTGTTTTTGGCAGATCCCGTCTCATCACAACCAAATACGCTCGCAGGGGCAGTTTCCCCTCAGAATGCTCCCCTCAAGATCTTTAATGATCCGCTCCCAAATCATGATGGCAATAGGCTGAATCCAACTGGAGCGAACAAAGGTACGATGACGGGAAACAATGACCATGAAGCCTCGACTTCATTAAATCCGTCAGTTGCGCCACAGTTAGGAGCTCAACCAAGACCCAAGATAGTTAGTTTGGTAGAATTAGACGCTGAACTACCTATCGAAGCTATAACAAGAACACGAGAGTATTTCTCTCAACCGAGCCCAAGTCATCTGCCAGAGACAGATAAGAGTCAGCAAATAGTTGAAAAACCCATCGGTGCCTATGATTTAATTAGTGACCTAACAAAGACCTTCTCACACATTTCATTTTTGGACTTACTAAAGAACTCTCCCCCTCACAGAGCTGCTCTTTTAGAAGCATTAGGTCTAGGTCATCTAATTAACATCACTCCACCTCCTGAAACACAGGTAAATCATATAGACTTTGATGTTCATCCTCCGGGACAGGCGGATAGAGATGTCGAATTCATATTCGAAATAAGTAAAATGCCTACAGATGCTGAGATCGCACGCCGAGGCGATCCAGCCTTACACTTGCAAGTATGGGTTTATAATAACTATGTAAAATGGGCAATGGTTGATGATGGGGCCACAGTTAACATAGTCCCTTTCTCTTTCCTCCAAAAACTTGGATATGGAGAAACAAACTGTTCCACTACACAAAATACCTTGAGAGGCTATGATAGCCTTAAAGCCACTTCGATAGGAACTATAATACTGCCGGTCACCTTAGGGCCCAAAACCATCTTGACTGAGTTTTATATTATAGATCGGGAAACTAACTATAATATGATCCTCGGCCGACCTTGGATACATCGAATGAAGGCAATCCCTTCCACGCTATTTCAAGAAGTAAGATTCTTGCATCTGGGAAAGGTATTTGTAGCCAAAGGCGATCCAAAACCTTTCGATTTGCACCTAGCTGATTTAAAGAAAAGACCAGGGGTGCACTCAGAATTTGAACTTCCAACAAACCAACTTAATAAACCCACTGACCCAAAACCAGAGGAAAAGTTGGTACCTACAACAGATCTTGAAACCATCAGCATAGCCAAAACAACCCCAACCCCTGACGGTAAAGCTAAAGAAACTGTATCATTGGGGACTACTGCAAAAATCGTTGAATTAATAGAACAAGATTTACCAATGTTCTTACCTTTTGATTCGGCAGGCATAGGGTATTCTCTAGGAGTTGGCTCTCTTCCAGCAGAGGATCTCTGTATGGTGGAAGTAGAGTGTGCAAATACAACAAATACCCCAACATCTATACTCCCGGCTAAGTATTGGACTCTCCATTTCGATGGAGCTAAATGTCGTTATGGAGCGGGGGCAGGTATAATTCTTACTTCGCCCGAGGAGAAAGTCCTCCCATTCGCTTTTAAATTAAACTTTGAATGCACAAACAATGGCGCTGAGTACGAAGCCCTCCTCCTTGGCCTTACCTTAGCCAAAAGAATTGGTATTGATAACATCAGAGTCCTGGGAGACTCGCAATTAGTGACAAACCAAGTTTCTGAAATATATGAAACTAAAGCCGAACATTTACAACTCTACAAAAACATGTTGTATTAGATTTAAGCAAGGCGTTTAACTTCATATCCATTGAAGCAATCCCGCGAGAGAAAAATCTTCTCGCCGATTCAATAGCAACCTCAGCATCACGTTTTACTCCAAGCAATGAGCTAGAAGATACTCACTTCACAGTATCCATTCGTGACAAACCATTGATAAAAACAATGACAAATCCTCTTTCAAGTAGAAGTGAATCTACCGTCCTAGACCATGTTGGAAATGATGCGGCTACTTTGGATTACTTAAATGCCTATGCAGCACTACATCTCTCCTATCACATGCTAGATTTATCCTTGATTCCACATTCATCTTCCTACTTCGGAAATCCCGTAACGGATCTTCCCTCACAAATGGAACCTAGCATATACGCAATAAGAAACGGGGATGATCTAGATTTACCTCCAGCACCACCTGAGTTCGAAGAGGGTAACGCCTCTTTGATCGAAGAAACAATCGATGTCAACATCGGGACAGAAGATGAGCCGAGAATTTTAAAATTAGGATCTTCGTTAACACCAGAAGAAGTGGAAATACATACAAGGATCCTCAAAGAGCATCAAAAGGCGTTTGCATTTAATTACAAGGAGATGACGGGAGTCGCACCCCACATTGCGGTGCACAACCTCGTCACTAGATCAGATGCAAAGCCAATTAAACAAAAATCAAGACCCATGAAGCCCAAAGTAGCTCTCATGGTAAAAGAGGAAGTAATAAAACTCCTTCAGGTAGGATTCATCAAGCCAGTTGACTACTCCCAATGGGTATCTAACATCGTTCCCGTTCTCAAGAAGAATGGAAAGATATGCATTTGCATAGATTTCCGAGACATCAACAAAGCGTGTCCTAAAGACGATTTCCCATTACCATCCATAGACGTTATCGTTGATGCAACAGCTGGTTTTGAACTCTTGTCTCTCATGGATGGATTCTCGGGATACAATCAAATCAGAATATCCGAGCAAGATCAAGCTAAAACCATGTTTATAACTCCTTGGGGAACCTATTGCTACGTTGTTATGCCATTCGGTCTCAAGAATGCCGGTGCTACCTACCAGCGGGCTATGACATACATATTTCACGATCTAATTCATAAAATCATGGAATCTTACGTAGATGACTTATTGGCTAAAGCCAAGAAGCGTTGTGACCATCCCGAAGTACTCCGCGTCATTCTTTCACGTCTAATAGAATACGGAGTCACGCTAAATCCAGAGAAATGCGTCTTTGGTGTAACAGGAGGGAAGCTCCTAGGTTACATCATATCGTCACGAGGGATTGATGTTGATCCAACCAAAATTTGGGTTGTCCTCGAAATGGTCCCACCTTCGAGTGAATCTGGAATCAGATCATTTCTCGGAAAAGCTGGGTGCAATCCGGAGATTTATCCCGGACTTAAGCTTCGCCATTCATCCAATCAACAATCTACTCAAGAAAGACTATAGCATTGATTGGACTGAAGATTGCAATGAAGCTTTTGATGCAGTTAAGTGTTTTCTGTTATCACCACCTACGCTAATGCCACCTAAGCTGGATCGCCCGTTAATCCTATATTCGCGAGCTACCAATGTCTCGCTGGCTTGTATGTTGGCCCAAGAAGACGATAACAAGAGAGAACATGTGATTTATTTCATTAGCCGAACACTGCTCGACTATGAAACATGCTATACACAGGCAGAACGAGAATGCCTTGCCATAGTCTTTGCTACTAAACGCCTAAGACATTACATGCTAAATCAAGAAACGAAGGTCATGGTAAAAACGGACCACTTACGAACTTTCTCACACAGGGGTCCTTGTCTAAAAAGGCTGGACGTTTTATAACCTTAATGGGAGAGTTCGAATTAACATTTGTAAATCAGAAGTCGGTTAAAGGAAAATCATCGTGGATTGGTTAGCTGACAACCCATTAGACGGAGGCGATCTAGTAGATTTAGACTTTCCAGATGAATGCGTATACTACATTGAAACACGACCCGCTATCTCTGAGTGTCCTTGGTACACTGACATCGTTAATTATATCATGGACCATACATACCCGGAGGTAGTTACACCGCAACAAAGAAGGCGGTTACGCATAATCGTAGCTAAATACGTCATTATAGAGCAGGTGCTCTATCGAAAAGCATTCGATGGAATGCTCTTAAGATGTGTCGACACAGAAGAGTCCAAGAGGATTCTCCATGAATCCCACAGCGGTATATGTGGAGGCCACTTCGGTGGCCATGCCACCGCTCGAAAAATACATCGAATGGGCTATTTCTGGCCCACTCTAGAACATGACGCGATAGAGTTTGCACGCAGGTGTCATAAGTGCCAAGAATTCTCCCACGAGATCCACATGCCAGCACAAGCTCTGCAACCAATCGCTACTCCATGGCCCTTTTCTACATGGGGTCTAGACTTAATAGGGAAATTCTCTCCCTCATCCACAGATGGCCATAATTTTATAATCACGGCCACTGAATATTTTACCAAATGGGTGGAGGCCATGCCTCTTACTACTGTACCTGGTTCTGTGATCGCTAAGTTCATTTTGAACCAAATCATTTGTAGGTATGGTATCCCGCAAATCATTATCTCGATAATGGAACTTCTTTTAAAAATGAAGAAGTTCGCGAACTATGTAGGTAAATTTAAAATAAGCCATCATACGGCTTCCTTGTATTATCCCCAAGCCAACGGACAGGCTGAAGTGACAAACAAAACACTGAAAGCCATTCTCCTTAAAATGGTGAAAGAAAACAAGAGAGATTGGCATTTGAAGTTATATCCGGCCTTGTGGGCCCACCGAACCTCAATAAGAACACCAACGGGAGCAACTCCTTTCTCGCTGGTATTTGGGGCAGAAGCAGTTCTCCCGCTTGAGGTCGAAATACCCAGTCTCCGCATTTCACTACAAGGGATTCTGGATGAAGACGCTTACAGAGAAGCACGTCTTTCCCAATTAGAAAGCCTAGATGAAACTAGGTTAGATGCTGAGCAACGACATAGAGCTTATGCTGACCGAATGTGCCGGCAGTATAACAAGAAGGTCTATGAACGTGATATATACGAAGGTGATCTAGTTCTAAGACTAGACAGCCGGATCGACAAGAAGACCGGCGAAGGAAGGAAATTCCGGCCCAAATGGTTGGGCCCATACCGAGTCATGAAGGACTACGGAAATGGTGCTTATCTCTTATGTACGTTAGAAGGTGAGGAATTTGGTGAAACAGTCAATTCCCTGCACCTCAAACGTTTCTACGCATAGGCAGCTAACGCTACCTATATAACTATCTACATTGCATCTTCATATAGATCTAGATCATTTTGTCCACTTGTTTCTTACATAAATTGTGATCAAGGAATCTATTCTCAAAGTAATCTATTACAAACTCGTGATGTTTCTGGCATAAAATTCTTTAATCATATCTCTCCATTTTCACGATATCATCAAATATCTCAGAATCTTTTATCAAATAAAGTCAGACATGACGAAGTCTTAATGGTAACCATACCAAGATCTGCAAGTTTGTTCTCGCTTTGATTTCTTCTTAGGATAGGTGTCTTGCCTATGGTCTATTCTAGAAGCTTCATGGTGTCACATCTATCCCATATACACATCTCTTTGGAAATAAGCATATACTGACATTTTACTCAAAAAGACAAGTCAAAAAGTGATTAAACAGAAAATTTTATTTTTACACATTTCCTTGCCCCACCAACCTTCGGTGATGAGCTTGCGTCTCTTACTAGTGACGTAGGGTTGGGAAAGGATGGAAATGCCCTTACTCGCCTATGCCTTGCCCACGGTGATAAACCCACGCTTCTTACTAGTAGCATGGGGCAAAGTGTAGGGGGTCCTCTTGACAAAGCAAACGTTAAAAGGTCATAAACAAACTATTCAAACTTTGAGTCAAAAATGAATGAATCAGATATTCAAAATTCCAAAAAGAGTTAAAAATCCTAAAAACCCAGATTTTGTCTACTATGTGGCCATCTACGGGTCTAAGTCTAGATAAACCGCAAGGCAATTTGCATCCGAAACTATGAAGTCACTCAAGTGGAGTTGGCTTGTAGCTTCCAATTTGGTTCCGCCAAAGCTTTGTCTGTCTTTCATCACTGTCATTTCACCATATTTCATAACTTGCGCCCTTCTTGGCTCTTGGTGATGAGCCCTCGCATCTTACTAGTTGCGTGGAGTTAGGAGTCGGGCAAGTTGATCTGTTCATCATGTTGGTTATTTTCATCACTTTGCCAAAACAAATATGAGGTACCCAAATTGCTCACAGAAGCTAAGATTCAAAATCACAATATGTCTACATTATCATGTATCAGCATCATGAAATACAAAAAGAAAATTAAGCAATTACATCATTTGTTCACCATTGCATACATTCTAGGAAGCATATAAACATACATCGTAGTATACACAAAGCAGTTGGAAATAGAAAGGAAAACATGAGTGACAAGTTTTGATCCAAAAATGAATGCATATATATAAATAATCAATGTTTATATACAATGCCATCATGCTCTAGGCATGGTCAAAACGCTCAAAGAGCCCGTGATATACAAAAGAATCTATAGTACAAAATACATAGGAGCCAAGTGGTCTCTCAACCCCTACGCGACCCCTCCGAAGGTGCGCGCCCTCGCCTAGGGCTCCGGCTACGCCGGCGCTCTGAATGCACGGAGGGCTCAGGGTCCCGAGGGGCAGCCGCGGTCTCGCCACGAGAATGGCTCCTCATAAGACGCTCGGCTGTCCTATAGCCTGCCAACTCTGTACGGAGAGTCGACACCATCCTGGCCACGTGCCAAACGGGAGCGAAGACGTCGGTATGCCTACCGGCTGCTGAGGGCTCCCCGGCATCTACGGACAGCTCCGCACGGGTCCTATCCATAGGGATCATCAGGGAATCAGTGCATACCCTGCGGATTAGATCCCGCCACTCGTCAACAGTCTCTGCAAACAAAGAAAAAAAATGAATTAGAAACTAGGCAAGAGACTAAAAGATACAAGATCAAAACACAAGGAGAGACAACAATTAAAACGAATCCTAAATTAAACAAGCAATGAAAGGAAGAAAGGATAACTTACTCGGATCACCGGGCCTCCAAGATGGGTCGCTAGGGCCAGCACCCGCCGCAGATGCCGCTAACTGAGGGGCTGCTCCTGTAGTGGGAGCAACATGACGCCCCGCAACGGACTCATCCTCTCCACCATGGCCCTGGGAGAGTGGCTCCTCTGAAACTAGAGTCTCTCTCTCTGCACTCTGCTCGGCCCTCTCTGCCTGCATGATGTCCTGAGTGTCATGCCACTCAGGATCACTGTCATCCGTCTGCTCCTCCGATCCTCCCTCTGTAAACTCCTCAGAATCGGAGTCAATATCTATGGGGTCATCGCTGCTGTGAGCAGGACCCGCAGCAATCTGAAGCAAAGGTGCCCGAGGCGCACCAGCTCTCCCTCTAGCCCGAACTATCCTCCTGGCTGCAATGGGAGTGCCAGGAGTGATCACTGTCCAACCACGGCCTCTAGGCCCCCTCGGCCTCGCGGGATCGATCTCGTAAACTAGTGCCGCTGGGGGAAGCATGCCCGCATATGGAAGGCCGAACTGCTGAGGAACTCTGCCAAAAGGGTGTACCTCCACCCATCCCACGCGGTCGATAAGCTGCCCTGTGGTGGAGCAGGAGATCAATGTAAGAGTCTCCTCGCCCCATATGCCGGCCATAAGCCGGTACAGTGTCGCCTCCATATCTACTATGGTAAGGGAGGCAACTGGCTGGTGAGGTGCTCTAAGCACCGACATATCTGACCATCTGGCTGCCCTCACAGCCCCTGGATCTGCCACCTCTACGCCTCTGCCATAGGGAATAAAATGCTCATACACCCAACTCATGACTAGAGTCGGGTGGCTCAACGACTGTCCCTGCAAACGGACCACCCTGTATAAGTCATGGTAGGTGGTCCCCAGAATATCTGCACCCTAGGCGTATATCCGGCCATGCCCCTCTATCTGTGCAATGATGGGGGCCCAGCAGTATAGTAAAGTATCCCCTCCCTTGTCCCCGATCAGCCTCGAGGCAAGGATCCCCATGATAGCCTGTCGAAATACGGGGATGGGCAAAGAAGGAATGGATCGAACTCTCACTCCCTTCTTCGACCCCGTGGAGATGGCTGCATCCCCCATGTAGCCTGCCCACTGTGTAATCTGTGCTCGGGACCCTGCCGTCTCCAGTGTGAGTCTCCTCCCGATGATCGGGACCCCCAGGATACGGTAGACATCCTCCAAAGTAATGGTCCACTCACCACGGACCCCTGGCAATCGGAAAGTGTTCCGATCTGCATCCCAATATGAGAACAAGTCACAAAGAATGTGACTGGATGGTGTGACATGGGGCACACGCGATATACGCAATATGCCGGCCCTCTGTAATGTATCCTCCTCATCCTGAGAAAGGGCATCCAATACCCCAAAGCCAATCACACTCTCTCTCTCGGCTCCATCTGATATACTCCTCCCTCGCCTGCATACACCCAAAAACACACAAAACAGAGCAAGTTAGTATCTGAATAATACCAAGAGAGTCATAAAAACGCATAGAAGTGCAAGAAAATACAAGTGCAATCTCAAAAATCAAGTTCTTTTGCATTCTGGTCAGAACCGCCTGAGCAGGGAGGCGGTTTTGTAACCGCCGCCTTAAAGGCGGCGGTCATGAAACCGCCGCCCTGAACAGGGCGGCGGTCGTGTAACCGCCGCCCTGGCCAGGGCGGCGGTCGCGGTCCGAAAACCCGCGCGGGTCTCTAATCCCAAAAAGCCCAAAACAAGCAAAAATAGACCATTTAAACTAAAAATGGAGCCTACCCAGTAGAGGCACCCCCCTAGGTGGACCTTTTGAACCTAACATTTTCAAAAATAACCCCCCCATTACAAAGAATTTGCCATTTCAAATTTAAAGAGGGAAAAACACAAAATTGAAGAAAACCAACCTGTGATCTGGCAGGGCGGTGTTCCGCGTGGAGGCATGCTCACGATCTCACTGCGGACGTTTTGACTCTATTCACGCGAGAAACCGTCACCGTGGGTCCCAGAGCTCAAAATCAATCAAATCGACTCGCGCAAATGAATAGGAAAATGGGCCCACTTTCATATATATAGCGCCCTGATTCGTTTTAAATACCTTTTTCACAGGTTTGGAGCGCTGATGGAGGTAAGTTTCTATCCCCGCACGAATGGTACGTCCTCATTCCCTATTGCTTTAGCGTTTATTTTCCAAGTTATTGTATCTATCTGCACTTGAGCTCTCTTTTCATTTTGCAGGTAGCGGGAATTTTGGATGGCGTCATTTCAACACACGGACGAGTAAGGTATAGCTTCTAACTCCCCATTTCGGGACTGCCATACTCGGACCCACCGTTTTATGCCTCTTCATGGTTAAAACGCTTCTCCGAGGGGGCAATATGTACGTACCCAAAATTGTAAGGTACTGTACTGCGGAACGGCGTAATAAGAGCCCCGATGATGATACAGGTCTCCTCGCAAGGTGTTCGGGATCCGGAAAAGTCCTCGGAGTGTGCGTTAACATCCCGCATGCCCCGCTTAGCCCCGCACCCACTTTGTTTTCCCCCTTTTTCTTCTTTCCTTGCCCCTTTTGATCTTCAGTGACGAAACCGCCGCCCTGATCAGGGCGGCGGTCATCCGCCGCGGAATGGCGATCCTTGCGCATTTTCAGAACGTTCTTTGACGCGACTCGCGTGAAATATCATGATTCACCAGCTTTTCCTTGCCGACTTGAGCATGCATTTATGTTTTTGGTCCCCTGGAATAGTGTTTTTCCTTTGTTTATTGTTTAGGAGTTCAATTTGGTTTTGGTTCTTGGGTGTTTGAATTCCTATAAATGCATGGTTTGTGCACATGCAAATGGTCTGGAGTTTCGGTCTGAAGCTTGGCTGGATTTTGAAGTTTGATCTTTGCTCTCATTCCCTCATTTTAGTGTTTTAGTTAGTTAGCTTGTTTAGAAGCCATAGCTTGAATTCACTTGCATCTTTTGTCAAATTGCTCAGCTGTTGGTAAGCCACAGACCCATCTTGTGCAGGTAGTGCTGTTATCTCATCCAAATCCAGTTAGAAACTTGCCTCTGAATTTCTTTTTGCTGTAGATTTGCTTTCATCATATCTTGGTGTTCTTAGTTCAATTCATTATATGCCTGGTTAGCTTTATTCAGCTGTTGGTAAGCCACATATCCAACTTGTGCAAGCAGTGTCTTTATTTTATCCAATCTATTGGAACCGAATAGCTTAGGAAGCCATTAAAGTTGCAGGTTTTGCTCTTCGTATAGGATAGTTACAGGTTCTGGTCGCTTCATGTTGCATGGCTCGCAGTAAAATCCCGCTAGGAATCGCATAAGCCAAGCTCTGTACTCTTGCGCTATCCCTCTCCTACTCGCATTTTCGGTCTGCATTCTAAGTTGTCCTTGTCCCAAAATCTACTCCTATCGGTGCTAGCATTACACGCTTTTCTGGATCCACGTGAACACGAAAGAACGAGGAGATCATACTGAGGGGACGAGATCACACACACCATCGGATTCGCCACTGTTCTGCGGAATCCAGGTTTTAAATTTCAAAGTTCTAGTTAGAATCATATCAAATAGAGTAGTTAATCACTTTATTTCAATAAATTCTATTCTCGATATTGCCAGGGAAGCTGTGGGGATTGATAGTTTCTGAGAAACTATGATTCACTCCTCACTTCTGAGGTAGGATCGAGAATCTTGCAGTAGATTAGACAAGCTGTTTTATTTATTTAGAGTAATTCTACAAAATCGCACAGGAAAATAACTACACTCGGTTATCTTGTCTGTTTCAAATTATTGTTTAGTTATTATTTCTAGATACGCTTAAAATAGTTTGCTTTCCTTAAAATTATTAAAAGTTTTCTTAGAAGAATAAAAGTTATACAGTTAGATTTATTTCACATAGTTAGAATTTGTTTCACATTAGCTTAGATTTGCATTTTTGTTTCGTATGACAATCACGGGACCTCAGGAGCCCAGGGAATATATATTTGAGCCAATCGTGCCTCAACCAAACCTCGTCACAACAATAGTTGACATAGACCAAAATCTCAGGATACAAGTATTTCAAACAACCACAGATTTACAACTGATCAGTTCTCAATTAAGAGGATTAAACATAGAAGACGACCAAGCACACACATTTTGGTCGAACCAACCAAACTATAGATTGCCCTAGGCAAAACACTCACATGACTGTAGAAGGGCTCGAAAGAGAACAAACATTCGGGTGCGATCCTTTAGTTCCACAGCCAGACGCTGGAGACACCCTCGTAGATATAGATACCAGCTTAAGAATCCAGGTTGCGAAAACACCTGTGAGGTATTCTGAGAAGATTGCACAACTATTGGTTCTAAACATAGAAGCTGAGAAAGCATACGATTACTGGATACTAGGGATTAGAACTTGATCTCGCGTATGACTATAACAGGACCGCAACAACCGAGAGTCTATGGTTGTGATCCACAGATCCCACAGCCCAACGAGTCCGCAAGTCAATTAGATATAGACACTAACCTACGCACCTTGGTATTCAGGTCCACTCCACTTCCACCTATCATCATCGAACAACTGTCCTTACTAGATATAGCGCTAACGAAGCTAGGGAATTCTGGACTAGGCCAGAAAATCGTCCGTAGAGTCAATTATATTCATCATCCACCATATGACCTTATCAGGAGACATACACGAAACTATCCCAGGTCATTTCCCACGTATTCCGCAACCCATAGATCGAATCACGCCAGAGCTCGATATTGATTGGAGCCTTCGAGTAGTCATCCTTGCTGATCGATCTATCACACCAGTCCAAGTTAGAAGGGCCTTCTTTGCCTTAGATTCGCAAATTCCATTAGTACGTGTCGAAGACATTAGACTGCCTAACTAGTTTGTCTGCATATTCTACCCCCACCGGCTGTCTCGGCACGACCTCGGGAGGTCGGGTACGCGGAAGAGTCACTTGTAGATTCCCACGCTCGCTTGTCGCTTTTCCGCGACATGCCACCACCAATTAGTATGGAAAAAATGGGCTGCATATACCAAGGTTGTTTTGGTATTTGTTTGGGAATTTTGTTTGTTTTCACTGGATCTTCAATTGCAGGTTTCTTGTACCCAAAGTAACTGCCAACAAAAACCAATGGTACATAAATTCCAAATCATAAAAAGACTAAAGCAAACATTGTTCCAAAGGGTACAACACCAAATGATTTTCACCCCATATCAAAGCATTCAGTATGAAAAAAATGCATAAAATAGTGCCAGGAAAAACAAAAGCTTCAGTGTGTTTTTTTTTCATTTTGTGCCCTTGGATATCTTATATATGAGCTGAAGAGTAGCCAACAAACAAACCCGTGAACACCCACAATAGAACCATAGCGGATCCGCACTGAGCTAAACAACATGCACTGTAATTGTATTGCCACCACAGTTTTTTCAATGTCTGTCACATCAACATTTATTGGACTTACCTCTTAAGAACATAATATATTTGTTGAATCCGTAAAGTAAATTAAATTGCAAGCATCCAATCAGACCATCTGATGTCTTTGTTGCCAGACAATCTAGGGGCATTCTCAGAGGGCATTTTCTAGAACATAGAATGTTCACAAATATTGTGTTTTAGCTACTTAGATTTGTTGATTGCACAAAACTGGGGAAAAATCCAATGTTCAAAGTAGCTAAGAATGATTTACAAATTATGTCAGAATATAATTATGTAGTGGATAAAAATGAAAGCTAAGTGTCAGTGAGTGCATTCAGTTGAGCTGAACCTGGTCATAACTTGGACATTTGGTAAAAAAACAATTAGAGAAAGCTCAGAAAGAAGAGGTTGGGAAGAATCTGGTTTGTATTCCAATCCATGAGGACTTACAAAGAATCAAAAGAAAAAGAACACAATCCCAAGATGACTTGCAAATTGGGTTGAGAACATCTTAAAAGCCACCTTCATAGATGAAGACGCTAAAGGAAAGGATGATAAGGCCACATTAACCTCCAATAAGAAGGCCCCAAGGAAGTAAACTATGAAATGCGGATCAAATAAATAAAGAAGACTTAAAGTAAACCGTGTCTGTGGATCCCAATGATGAATCCGAGAACCCTGTGGTAAGGAACAACAAACAATATAGGGTTCAGCAACAGATGGAGGCATAAGAATAAGATATTGATCTAGAAGAAAAGCTTGTTAAACCCATGCATCACAAGAAAATAGAAAACACTCATGTCAGGACTATAAGCTATAAGTACTGACTGGGGACTGTGAGGATATCAGGAGGATCCTGTAGATGTAAATCACTCAGACTGATCGTACATGACCATGCCTCGAATGTGTGTCCTGACTCCCAACAATCCCAAATCAATTTGTTCATTAAATGTTGGCAACAAAGCTACCTATGCAATACTTACCCTTTACTTAAATCTCGTGTATCATGACCAGGCTTCCCAATTTCCCTGTGGTAAGGAACAACAAACAATATAGGGTTCAACAATAGATGGAGGCATAAGAATAAGAAACTATTCTAGAAGAAAAGTTTGTTAAACCCACACATCACAAGAAAACAAAAAACACTCTGTCGGGACTATAAGCTATAAGTACTTGACCGGGGACTATTAGGCTATCAGGAGGATCCTGTAGATGTAAATCACTCACACTGATCATACATGACCATGCCTTGAATGTGTGTCCTGAATCCCAACAATCCCAAATCAATTTGTTCATTAAATGTTGGCAACAGAGCTACCTATGCAGTACTTACCCTTTACTTAAATCTCTTGTATCATGACCAGGCTTCACAAATTTTGGTGTTCATTGCGCATCACGAGTATGTTGTGGTCGTCTTTCAATGCACTTTTTAAGATGGAAATTCCAGCAGTATAATCTCGATTATTTTCTAGGTCTAGACTGCAGTTGCCAAACATTATTGTCTGATAATTCAAGGGCAAGGTCATGACTTTCTTCCATATACAAAAGGGAATTTTCCTCTTTTGCTAGTGTGCAGTCATGAGTCTAGGGAAGTGCTCTGGTACCACAGTCATCTTCCGGACAGAAAAGTGCAACTTATAGTATTGCTAACTAATGTAAAGCACAAAAGACTGTAAAAATGTACCATTGTGAGGGATTTTTTCTCAAGGATGTCCTAGCAGTATGCTTAGTCATAAACCGAATACTGTGTATATATGCTCATTGAGCTTTTGCACTTATTAAAAAAACCCCTTGGCTAAGTGAATCTAACTTCCCCAGGTTAGATTAACATCTGGAAAAATAAACATATAGGTTGGGCAACAGACCTGCATGGTACCAGCTGTATTTTGTATTTTCCCTAATTGATGGCTATGCATTGATGCAACGGTAGAAAATTAAAAATCCATGTTAGCTAAAGGAGAGAGAAGAAACATTGACCTTCACAACTTGACATAAATTGTAATTAACCTACCTTCCTTTAGTTTACATGTGCAATTTCCATTGTGATATAAATTTGAGTTCAAAAAATGAAAAAGAGGAAATGATTAGTGCAAGTTCTTGAGGATCATTATTTCAAATTTACCAGTGGTATCTTCAATCTTGTTGTCTAACAAGAGACAAATGTTCTCCTCTATCCAGGACCTATTTTCATATTCACCAACCAGAGTCACTGGGAGATAGAAACTGACCCCTTCAAATTCGCTGAAATAAGCTCGATTAGTTTGAAAGGTGAAGATGGACTGGTAGGTACAGAAAAGAGCTGATGATTCTTTAAATGGCTATGAAAATAAATGAACCATAGCAAAGAGAAAGTTAATAAGCAGAAGCTAGTATGCGATGTCATCACCATCACCATCATCATTTTTACTACTCAAATATGTGGGTTCTATCTTGAGCGTCTTTTACCTCATCTTTTGAAGATGCAGTGCCTCTTATTGAATTTCAGAATTGCAGAGATAAAAACATAACTATAATTATAGTTAAGTTTGTTGAAGATTTTTTTTAGATGTTTTTAAAGCCTCTTCAACAAACTTAACTATGATTTTTTAAAGATTTTATGGTTTGTTCGATCTTTTTATCATGCTTTTGTGCAAGTACCATCTTCTCTCATATCTAACTTGTTGCTTGGTTGTTTGGTCTTGTATATTAATCTTGTGAGTGCTTTATTATTGAAATATTGATATTTTGGTGTAAAGTTAAATACATTTTTCAAACAGCCAAAACTACCAATGAACATGTCAGGCACATCATCCGGCACAGTGAATATCACCTTCTGCAACACCAAATCCCAAAATTCTTGGTTCTAACAGGAGCGCTAACATGAACTGCAATGTAGAATACCTCAGGCTTGAAACAGAATAAAACCCTCTCAACCAGTTCCTTAAGTTCTATATCTTTAGGACCATATCCCATCGACTCAAAGCTTGCATAACTAAATCCATCTTCAGGAGTAACATGAATAGTGGAAACAACATCTCCTTCAATTGCATTCATGGAGTATCCACAGGGATCAAACTCAAAGTCACAGATTTTTGAGCCAGGTAGAATATCACGAATCCCTGAATTAAGAGTCATTTCACCAGCTGATTTCACGTTGCCTTTGTAAAAGATAGAAGCTTGCTCACGGTCCAACTGTGTCATGCACATCTCCAGTGTATACACAGGGTCATCAGTTGGAACATCAATTGTAGAAGCTGTATAAACATGCCAGTTATAATATTATCTCGAATCTCCCATTACATAGGCTCTTCCACCAGAAGCAAGCTTTCCAAAATACTTCTCCAAATACAATATTTCCTTTGAAAAGCTGCGATGAGGAAAAGACTGGCATCCAGTAAAGATAAATGTCCCTCTGGTATACTTAACATTCTTAACAGAGAGAGAAAAACCAGTGGCCAGGTTCAAGATCTCAGGGATAGAAAGAAGCAGCTTTGTGGTTCCACATGTCTTCAATACAATCTTGAATGGGTAGATAAACATACTTGATTCTGACAGAACATAGGAATCAAGATACTCATTTGACAACTCAGACACAATGGTGCATTCAACCAGTTTCAGAATTTCATCCAATTGTGGACGTGTGAGGGCTCTAAGCCCTCTCCCTTCAAGATCAGGACAAAATGAAGTTGGGAAAAATTCAATCTCGATTCTCTTTTCAAATCCCTCAAATCCAATTGCAGACATAGTAGGGTTAACACAATCACCACAGGACATACCCATCTTGAACTACTGAAACAATTACTGATATTTATGCCTTAATAGGGAAGAGTAAGCTAAGAAATGACAGAAGGGTGCAGGCTGTTGAAACGGGAAACTTTCAGAGAGTTGGGGGAGCAATTGCCAGTCCAGTGAACTGAGGAGCTAACTTGCCAAGTTGTGCAGAGCTGCAAACCATCTCTAGCGTACATAATTATTGAAAAAATATATCTAAACTACTCCTACACTACAGATGCTGCAGTAAGTATATCAGGATGGCTTGCGCACACACTGCAGGAAGAAACCCGACAATAAAACATGTGTTACACTGTGCTCAAACATTTCATTAACTACACTATAATGACAATGTAAAAATCCCCGAGAAGTTGTAGTTTACTAAAAATGAAAAGGGAATGAAGAAACCGCGTGCGACAACATCACACAGAAAAATATAGGCAAACGAACGTCAAATTTAATAACGATGAAAAATGTCTAAACGATTGTCAAATTTAGCACAGTCGTAGAAACGTCTGGAAGTGCCTTTCCCATAGGGGAACGCCTTCGGCGTAATTACCTTGAACCAAAAGTAAATTAGAGTTGTGTATTGTTCTAGTTAAGTTGCCTTGTTTATTATAACAAACAAAATAACATAAGTGACTCTTATAAAATAGATAAATTTATTTTATTAAAATGTATTTTCAAATAAACATTATATATATGTGCTTGAAAACAATTGAAAGGATAATATGCATAAAAACAATACGAATTAAAACATAATAAAAACTCACTTTGAATAAAAATAGCATATCCTTGTCGACATAAATATTTACGCCGAAGGTATTCCCCTATGGGAAAGGCCTCTGCGGATGTTTCTTTGACTAAGTTAAATTTGACGGCCGTCACTTTCAAAAAAAATCACGAACTGTAGTTTATTAGGGTTACAGATTTATCTCTATTTGCAGGACTGATTTAACGCATAATGGCCTTGGTTTTAGGACGGCAATTGAACTGCAGGAATTTGACGGCTATTGAAATTTCAAGAGGATGGATTTTGCTCTCGGGGAGCGACTGGGAGAAGGGTCCTTTGGAATTGTGTACGCAGTGCTATACTTCCTTCCAATGTGGAAAAAGAGAGGGAACAAGCTGGTGGGCTCACGGACCAAGCGCATTCAGGAGTATCGTGGCTTTCAGAATTTAAACAAGGTCATTTTGAAGAAGGTATCCCCATCCCTCTTCAATTTCTTACACTCATTTCTTTTGCTCAATTTTCGACCTTGCTTTTCTCTTTTCACACTTCAGCGCTATGGTTACACATGCCCTCCACCAAATTTAAGGGCTCTCCTTAACTGTCAACGGGAATTGGTAGGTGTAAAAGCCAACCCCGTAACATTTGCTAGCATCCTCCCAGCATGCGCCAAAATGGGAGCTTTAGAACAGGGTATGGCAATCCATCAAAGCATAATAGAAAGCGGTTTTTTTAACGTTGTAGTTGCAAGCGCCCTGTTAGATATGTGCGCAAAATGTGGAAGCATACACAAGGCATGCAAACTTCGACAAAATGCCTAAAAATGTGGTCTCGTGGAATACCATGATTGGAGGACATCACCAACATCACGCTGATGCTCTAAGCGCCGCCAAGCTCGCTGGCGAGAAGGATCAATATCAGCTGGCCTTGTCCTAGGATGGTCTCTTCTTGCATGCTTGCGCAGTTCATCATATGTACCACTGACAAAGCATGATTCCCGGGCACAGCTCCTGATCTTCAAATTAAGATAGTTCCTAGCATCCTCTACAACTTTCCACTCACTCACTGACCCTCTACAGAGTGGGCATTTCAACTCCAGTTCTCCTTCTACAGGTGCTTCAATTTCATTTCTATGATACAAGAATCCATCAAATCATAATCAAAAGTGGATTTTTATCAAATGTTGCAGTTGCAAATTCTCTGGTAGATATGTTGCAGTTGAAAAAATCGTCAATCCTTCCCACGAAGACATCTTTCAGTTGACTGATTGCTCAGAGCTCGAGAAGATGAAGTGTTTTCAAAGAGTAGTTTATTTTTGGCAGACAGGGTTATGCATTTTTCATGCATTGATATAGACGTCCAAGAGGATCAGATGTCAATAACTTCAGCAACAAGCGTCTTCCACCCCATTGAGATCAGATGTAGCCTATAGCAGTACTTCCAATGGTCAGTTCCTATCACAGTAGACAATACACTAACTCCAAAAAGCGTATCTGTAAATGTCTACAGAGTTTTAAGAAAGTGGTCCTATTGAAATTTAGACCTAAATTTGACCAAAACAAGACTTACAAGATCTGTAACGGAGTATAGAAAATAAAGAGAGATCTGTGTAAAGAGATGATCATGATCTTATCCAATCCAAAATGTCATGAGATTAGGACTGTTAGGGTATTTGAACTCTGATATTTCTCTGTGTATATGATTAATTACATGTTCTTAGGTGTGCAACTGAACCAGTGTTTGTGGAAGGAACAAAAAGGATCTTGTGAAAAGAGTAATAATGATTCTTTAGATTCAAATTATCATGGGTAAAGTGGATTGATTAGGTCAAGTAAATTGGGATACAACTTTGACAGGTTGAATGGTTCATATCTTCAGTCTCATGGGTGCAATAGTAGGTCTATTGTTGATTCTCTTTATATTGAGTGTCTGATAGAGTGAATTGAGTTTGTGAAGTTGAAGAACAGGGCATCAACACTGCAGGAGATGGACAAAAACCTTGTTAGATATGTACGCAAAATGTGGAAGCATACACAAGGCATGCAAACTGTTCGACAAAATGCCTCAAAAAAATGTGGTCTCGTGGAATACCATGATTGGAGGATATGCACAAAACGGGTTTGTTGAAAAAGTTGTTGAAGCTTTTAAGCAAATGCATCTGTCAGGTGCAAATTTTGAAACAGTCTACAAGCATCCATCAAAGCATAATCAAAAGTGGATTTTTATCAAATGTTGCAGTTGCAAATTCTCTGGTAGATATGTATGCAAAATGTGGAAGCATACACAAGGCACGTGAGCTGTTTGACAAAATGTCTCAGAAAAATTTAGTCTCGTGGAATGCCATAATTGCAGGATATGCACAAAATGGCCTTTGCAAGGATACTCTCAAACTCTTTGAAGTAATGAAACACTCTGGAACAGACCCTGACCATGTAAGCTTCACTTGTGTTTTAGTAGCATGCAACCATGTAGGTTTAGTGGATGAGGGCTGTAATTACTTCAGTCACATGAGTGGCTATTATTGCATTGCATTTACAATTGATCATTATGTGTGCATGGTTGACCTTCTTGCCGCCGTGGCTACCTTGAGGAATCTCTAAATTTTATCATCAAAATGGTAATTAAACCCATGGTCGTTGTGTGGAAATGTTTGTTGGGTGCCCGTAGAGCACATAAGAATATAGGGTTAGGATCATTTACAATGACTTTTCTTTTGAGTGGATCCTCAAAATACTCGCAACTTATGTTCTTCTCATCAAACATTTATGCGAAGTGGGCGGGTGGAGTGAGGTTCAAATGATAAGAAGATTGATGAAAGATAGAGGATTTATGTAGTGGGTATATCTGTTTACAGACCAGATTTGGAAAGTGGTGATACTTTTTGGGTTTTGTGCATCGCCTACTGTAGCAAATGCAGGTTTATTTATTTATTTTGCTACCCATTTACTTTTTTGGATCTTACACATGGGTCATTTTTGGAACAAGGAATCTGCAAGTTGTTTAATCTATATCGAGTAGAAATTGAAATTTGATACACATTTTCTTTTAACCTGCCCAATTATGCAGATTGCAATTGCATTTTAAATCAAAACAATCAAGCCAAGCTTTGGGAATATATTTATTTTTTATATTGGAGTGAAGGTTTACAGAGTTTGGATGCCCAATGGATTAGGCTATCACATTTTTAACTGACCAGTCTATACCAGAAATAGATAACATGCTGGAGGTACCCATCTCAAAATGATACAGAATAAGCATAAATAGCAAGGGCAAAAAAATTGGGTCGTAAAAACCTTCTTAGAAGCAAAAAAATTAGTAGAAAGGCATTGGTCTAGACACAGCTTGTGTAAAATTCTTCAATTCTTTTGCATTGATAAGGCTTCTTAGACTTGATTTGGAGGCCGTATTCAGCTGGAGGATCAGCACCAACAACAGTATCATTATTATCTTCAAATTCTATGATAGTTTCTAAGTTAGGCAGATCAGTTTCCCCATGCCAGTCTTCTCGGTTGGTGGTACCAATAGTGGTTCTTCAGCATGAATCACAATTTCTTCCATCCTCGGTTCTGAAATCACATGCATTTTACCTTCTTGAAATTTATCGTTAACTCCTCTGAATATCTCCTCATTGACTAATTTTTACCTTCAGAAATCGGGATATTCTTCTGGGGAATCTCTCTGGTATTCAGAGTATTCTGCACATGTACTGGAACTCTATTCCCATAAAAAAGATAGAGTGTTATGTTTCCATGTGACCCACACAGTGATGAATTTGTATAAGGTGAAACAGAAAGATCGACATTTTTAATCTTGTATGGCCACTCCTTAGTGGCACTCCCCTGTGCACACTTTAAAACCATCCGAACACTTGAGATGTCCATGTGACATATCTATTCTTTCTCTTTATTTCCCCAGCATCATCATGGATGGGAAAAAAAGTCAGATTTGGTTTTGTTAACAATAAAGCATTTCAAGGAATAATGAAAAATATAGGGTTAGGACAGAGGTCTTATAAACCTTAGGAATAGGTTCAAATCCTATTGGATGTAATAATATTCATTTATATTTCAAGATTTATTATTGTGCTCGGAAATGTAGCCAAGTTATTAATTAGGATTAAGAACAGTTTTCTGCCAGTGTATCATTGTCATCTTTCTTTTATGGAGAAATCCCCGATCCTTCTTTATGATTCTTCATTAGCTGTTGACAAGAGGCCATGCCTGATTCTTCTTGCATCTTATTAGAAGGTCGAATGGTAATAGTGCCCGGTAATCCCAAGGGTCAAATGTCACATTAGGGGTGAATTCTCCTTCTTTTACCCAATGGGCCAACACTCTTTCAAGTGCTCCTGTAGAAACAATATTCCCTTTTAATCAAGTAATCAACCCATTTGCCCCTAGCATGTGGCATGTGATCAGGGTCTATCTGAGGATTCGAGCTAACAGTGTTAACAAGGCCACTGTTCCTCTGCATGTTCTCAACTATATTATCACCACCTTTTTGTACCTGATGTTCCTCCTCTTCCCGCACCAATGCATTCAATGCCTCTTTATCTTCTGCAGAAGTCAATTTGCCCTGAATATTACCACTATCCTCTATCACATTGGGTGGTGGTGGAACTCTTGGTATCCTAGCATACAATTTCTTATATTTTCCCTTGTTCGGTAGGTGTCCTGTTCTGAGAAACTCCCTCAAATCCTGCCTCTGCATATCAAACTCCATAGCCACTTGCAAAACAGACAGAGAATGACTTCACTTCTGGAGTCAGTAGGGTCCCTGCCCTTGTTTTGAAACTGATGCATAATCCTTTTGCTTGATAAAAAGTGGGGAACATTTCTAGAGACAACTAATCAATTATAATTTTTTTTAGCTGTTTAACACCAATAAGGGAGCCAGTCCAAGTATCGATCCATGTGATTTTCCTTTTAACTAACACTTCCCATTCTTGAATACTTGAAGCACAGATTTCCATGCAAGTCTACCATAGTGGCAAGCAAAGAAGACATGTTTCATAGTTTGACACACACAATCCAGAATTATCAAGTTCTTTGCTACATCAAGCTTTCCACATTATCAGCCAAGGTATGTTCTAACTTAGAGGCCCAGATCAAATTGAATCTCCATCTACAATTTCAAGGGGTATTAGATACATTCCAAAATTTGTTAAATTTAATCTTGCAAGCTGTAGAGGCCCTTTGTGTCAATTTCAAGAAACGGAGTCACATTGCACCACTGGCAGACCCTGTAGCTTTTTGGATATAAAAGAAGGTTATTTTATTCATTATCTTAAAACTTGTATTTTAATTTGAGATGATACCTTGTTAAGCCCATTTGAGGGCAGACCAACTTCTCAGACACACCAGCAGATTGTTCTTATGCGTCAAATTCCACCAGATGGATCTGAATGCTTGTGTTTTCTTCCCCATTTGTGAAAAGACCGGCCGATAGACTGTATTTCTAATTACTAACCATGCTTTCCAGATAGCATTGAATATAGGAGACCCCTCAATAACTGCTGCAAATGACCCAAACATTAGATCAGCGACACTCAACCCCTTTCAGGATTGCTTTCCTTTTGGAAATCTTCTTTATATATTATAATTATTCCTTACAAGAATCTTCCATGATGTACTACTATACCTTGATTTCAGAATTCACCTAGCCACTAATGCAATACCTTGAAGCCTCACTCCCAACTCTTATCCAGTATAGATCTTGCATCCAACTGCATGTATGTTTTTAACTCCCCTGCCATTAGACCAAAGGAAGTCTAACAATTCTTCGCATTGGGAAATAACCAACTTAAATGTTCGTTGGAGAAAAAACTTTCTGACAAACTGGAAATCCTTCTCCCGAGGATAGCAAATGTCTTTTCCATTTTCCCAACTTTTAGTCAGTTTTCTACAATTGATCATTATGTGTGCATGGTTGACCTTCTTGGCCGTGCTGGCTATCTTGAGGAATCTCTAAATTTTATCATCAAAATGGCAATTAAACCCATGGTCGTTGTGTGGAAATGTTTGTTGGGTGCCTGTAGAGCACATAAGAATATAGGGTTAGGATCATTTACAACGACTTTTCTTTTTGAGCTAGATCCTCAAAATACTGCAACTTATGTTCTTCTGTCAAACATTTATGCAGAAGTGGGCAGGTGGAGTGAGGTTCAAATGATAAGAAGATTGATGAAAGATAGAGGAATTCAAAAGAAACCTACATGAGGATGTCTATTATAAAACCTATGTTCTTACTCTTGCTTTTGCTTTTGATTTTTTTGTGTTGCATTAACGTTTGTTTGGGCAGTTTCTAGGTAACTATAAAAGCAACTTTGGTACATTGTAGTGTTCATTACAATTGAATCGAGAGTTTACAATGTGTTACAGTGCGTTAATTTTGTGAAATTTGAGGAGAATTGTTCAAATTAAAATTGAATGTAGAGCGTATACTTTCCATTAATTTTGTGATATTCAGGGAGAATCCTTCAGCTTAAAATTGAATGTAGAGTGCACACTGTATGTAATTTTTGTGAAATTTTGGGGATAATTCTTGACTTAAAATTGAATGTAGAGAGTACACTTTGTATTAATTTTATGAAATTTGGGGAGGATTTTTCAGCTTTTAGATCCCTGTGCGAGGGATAGTGATTATGCATCTGGAATTTACTATAGCTTGTATGAGCTTAGCAATTTGAGGTGTATTTGTGAACAAGCAACAAGTCCATTTAAAATTGTGGTAATTATCCTCCTTGTTTTAATGAGATTTGTTATTTAATTTATCAAATTATTGTGGAAAACATTGTTTTTTTTTTTTGATGAATGGGGGAATCGACAATGTATCCTTCATTACCTCTCCACAGGTCAAGGGTTTGAACCCTAGAAAACTTTGTTATTCATAAATTAAAGATAAAGGCTATTTAGTATTCTACTAGACAAGTCTTATTCTATTTATTATATATATATAAATATATATATATATATATATATATATATATATTGTTTTTATATATAATTATAATATATATAATAAACATGTTTACACTCAATTACTACAGTAATAAACATGTTTACACTATTGAATCCAGATAAAAACAAGAAGAATATATTCTCATGTGGAAATCTCAAAAAAATTTGTTTATCAAGATTTGGTTTTGATTTTGATGATTCTACAAAGAAGTAATTCGAGTTTTGTTTTCTTAGAACGCTTCACTGCCATTCAATAAGTACTCGTTTCTCACAACACACAATGCATATGCAATTGACAATGGTGCTCCCTGGGCTACCTTCACAAATCAAGAAGACACTGTCACACATCAATTGAATGTATGCATTTCACTCATTTCTCAGATATGCCATAATTGGGATATGCACAAAATGGCCTTTGCAAGGATGCTCTCAAACTCTTTGAAGTAATGAAACACTCTGGAACAGACCCTGACCATGTAAGCTTCACTTGTGTTTTATTAGCATGCAACCATGCAGGTTTAGTGGATGAGGGCTGTAATTACTTCAGTCGCATGAGTGGCTATTATTGCATTGCATTTACAATTGATCATTATGTGTGCATGGTTGACCTTCTTGGCCGTGCTGGCTATCTTGAGGAATCTCTAAATTTTATCATCAAAATGGCAATTAAACCCATGGTCGTTGTGTGGAAATGTTTGTTGGGTGCCTGTAGAGCACATAAGAATATAGGGTTAGGATCATTTACAGCGACTCTTCTTTTTGAGCTCGATCCTCAAAATACTGCAACTTATGTTCTTCTGTCAAACATTTATGCAGAAGTGGGCAGGTGGAGTGAGGTTCAAATGATAAGAAGATTGATGAAAGATAGAGGAATTCAAAAGAAACCTGGGTGTAGTTGGATTGAAGGCCATAAAATGGTACATGCTTTTGTGTAGGAGACACATCACATCCACAAACACAGGTGATTTATGCAAAGTTGGACGAATTGTATTGGGAGATGAAGGCAGGAGGATATTTCCCAGATTCAAATCATGGACTGATTGATGTGGACAAGGAGGAAAAAAAATTATTCCTCTCCCACCCTAGTGAGAAGGTGGCAATTGCATTTTGATGTTTTGTGTCGTACACCGAAAATGATGCTTAAAGATGAAATGTTTGACTAATCATAATGAAGAAAAATGGATCTGTACATTGTGTATTCATAAGAATCCAATAAATATCTAACCTTCTAATTAAAATGGATTGTTGAAGAATCTAACAAGTGTATTTTTTTAATTTCGTATAGAATCATAAAAGAAGACAAAAGCTAGACTGGGACACTCGGCTAAAGATTACTAATTGTGCTGCAAAAGGATTAGCATATCTTCATCATGATTGTAGCCCATGCATTGTTCATAGGGATGTGAAGACTTATAACATTCTTTTGGATGATAATTTTAAGGCACATTTGTCCGAATTTGTCAGAATTTGGCATTGCCAAGTATATTTCCTCGGCCAAAACCGACACCTGCACCTATGTTATGGTTACCATTGGCTACATTGACCCTGAATATGCAAGAACATCAAGGCTTAATGAGAAATGTGTTGTATACAACAAGGACATTTTCATTCATGTACAATAATACAAACTTGTTGGCTTGAAGTATCACACTCCTTATCAACATATTAACGACAATACAAAAAAGGCTTTTTCAACAAAAAACTAACCAAAAAACCGATGCAATCACCGTCTCAAACACGTTGCAACACTAACACAATTTCACCCAAATAGTTAACTACCCCTCTAAATCAAATAACATATACCGTTCGGCGTTCACATTGCATTGTACACATGCGATTGCTAGTTTATTTATTAAACACACAAGCCCTTTAACGTAGCTAACATACACACTCAATAAACTCGAAAAAATATCAATGGTGTACATTAGCATTTGAGATATCCAATACGCCACGATAAAATTTTAAAATATGCTTAGGCCTATTATACAGGTAATCACTTTAAGAAACTATGGAGTTTCTAAGTTGGTTCTCAATGTTCAAGAACGTAAGAAAATACAATGGTTTAATTGTCAAAGGATAACATAATTTGACACTAAAAAGTGCTAAACATGTCATATTATCAGCTGCTAAAACCTTTTCGTTCTCAACTATCTACAACTTATGCAGAATGATTTGTGCTCCATGCTGAGCGTACATTGTCACATACGAGGTTGGTGCATGAATATAGCCAGGAGAAAGAAGGAAAGAAAAGCGTTGCAAAATCATGGCAATGGCAAGTTTAGACTCTAGCATTGCATAATTTTGTCCCACACAAGATCTCAACCCATAGCCAAAAGGGATAAATATAGCAGAATCATCCTTTGCAGCCTTAGATACTCCCTCATTAAACCTTTCAGGTTTGAATTCGTTGGCATCCTGCCCCCACAGACAAGTATCATGATTCATTGAAAGCACCGGCAAGAGGACCTGCGTGCCTGCAGGAATTGAAATCCCCCTAATGTAGTGTCTTTGAACGTTTCTCTCAATGCTGCAGCTACTGGAGGGTAAAGCCTGATCACTTCGTTCAAAATAATTCCCAACTGCAACCCACAAACAGAATTACACAGTTCAATTATAATAATTAAGAGCAAAGTCTTGAAGTTACAATTAGGTTTTTTGAATTCTTACAGTTTTTAATTTGTTTACAGTCTCAAATTTTGGATTTTCATTTCCACACACTTGCAATATTTCGGCGCGCGCTCTTTGTTGCCACTCAGGATGCATGGCCAGCAGAACAATGGCAAATGTTAAGAAATTCATTGTGGTCTCTTGGCCAGCGAAGAAAAATGTCTTGCATTCTTCTATGATTTCCTCCATTGTGAGGCCTCGATTGTCTTCAGTGCTCTTCAGCTCTTGGAGTGTGTTCATCATGGAGCCAAGCAGATCATTGCCATAGCAACGATGGTTGTCTGTCAAATCCTTTTCTCTGCTCATAATCAACTGTTTCAGAGAATTTTTAATTTCTCTATGGAGTCTCCAACGGATTAAGTTTCTTTTGAACGGCAAAAACCTGAAATCCCAATGAAAATATTAGTGCTGCTAAAACATTTGCTTAAAGGACCACCTGAACCCCTATGATCTAATATAATTAGCACCAAAAAAAAAAAAAAATTGAGGAGAAGAAATTTAAAAAGAGGATTGGGGAGGAGAGAGAATTTAATGGGTTGAACCTGGCAATGTTTCAGCCAAGGTAACAACCTTGGTGCCTATCCTCACTCACAAAAGATTGACCATTCCGGTCAATCTTTGCATCCAGTCTCAAACCGTAACTTCACTTTTGAAGTAATTCGGCGCATGTTCCTTTTAAAAAATAGTAAACTATAATTTTTTGGAATAGATAACAACATATTACGTTGTTACCTATATAGATAGTAATTGTGGAATGTCTTATAAGGTGGAATTAAACCATTGAAATGGTAAATACTATGCAGCCGGTCAATTAGCTGCATGCTTAACTCAATTTTGATGTTCACGATCTCCATTAAAATGTGGGCCTAATCTCCAATTCTACAAATCCTGGGCAGCCAGTCAATTGCAAACCTGCGTGATGGATATGCTCAGCCATCATGGATATGCCCAGCCATCTATTAGGTGAGTTTTACAGGGAAACTAGTTTATCAGCCTATCACTAAAAAAGAACAAGGGTATATTTTGGTATATATCATGAAACTATATCGAATTCATTAACTAGTGAACCATGGCAATCAGAAATCTCAGTTGACATTAAAATGAAAATGCACATTACCTATAACAGGAATCAATAATTTTACAACATCTTGTGCAGCCAAGGATGTTTGTTGAGCCAGCAAGTCAAAAATATGTTTTCCTTGGACATAGCTGCTGCCAAAAGCTGTGCGGGCAATAATATCCGAAGTTAGAGCCTTGAATTCTTGGGACACGTCCACTTCCTTGTCACCATTTTTGACAGCTTTCTCCCATGTCTCCAACATATTGGCGGTGCTCTCCACCATGCAGCAAACCATTTCCTGATTCATTAGTACTTTTTGTAAGTATGGACTGCTGAAAATTCAATACTGAGAGTAACAAAATTCTATTTTGTGATTATAGAACAATACCCAATTGACAAAAGAAAGGGCCCATAAATGTTTAGCTTATGGATCAGGATAATTGTGGCCAAACATAAAGCTTGGCAATGAACATGACCAAACCTTGAGTTTATCAGTATGAAAGGATGGGTTTATGATTCGCCTGTGATGTGCCCATTTGTCACCATTGAGAACCACCAGACCTTCTCCGATCAGCTCTTTGAAGGCAGGATCCCATTTTCGCTTTCCATAGATCCCACCCTTATCACCTAGCATTTCCTTGCACAGTTCAGATCTTCCAACTACTAGCACTGGTGTTGGTCCAGTCCACATCAAAATGTTTGGCCTGTTTGTCAGATGACAAAATATATACACTTTAGTATATTTTTAGGAAAGAGTCTATCTATCATAGGAGTTTGCAAGGTTGATTAGTCAACCAACTAATGGGTTGTTTACCACTTTTTAAGGTGGATTTATCATTGGTTGGTTGATCAGTTAGTCTTGCAAACATATGTAATATTTAAGCTGAGTGTCCATTAACAATATAAGTAAACCTACATGTTATAATAAAAGTACCATATATTTTAGACCAGTGAGCATAGTAATGCTGGACTCTGGCCACAATGTCATGGGAGTGTTTCATAGGCTTCGATGCGGCCTCATACATAAACTTTTCCAGATCACGAGAATTTCCATATAACAGCTTGTATGGAGGACCTGCGATGCCTTGAGTTTGAAAATGCTTGGCTATTTGTAGAGGCTTCCACCATATTGCTATTGCAAGTTTAGTTACTGAAAACACCACCAGATAACCAAATGACAGCCATATAATCTCAGCAACACTGAACAAGAAAAAACCCATATCTTTTAATTTTCTTTTCTTGTGTCTTAGAGGCTCCTGATGATTTAGCTGTGGCATTTAACGTTTCTCCACATTTGGCTTGCCGTTAGATGACAACAATTAAATGACAAAATTGTTTTGGAGAACTATCGTCTATGATTTTTTTTTTGGCAGCCTGCAAGGCACAAGATGCTTAAATGTCTTATTCGAATTTGATTGATTGTTTTGCCCGCCCTTTACTGGATATAGCGGCATTTGGTGATGATTTCTTTGTTGAGTCACATCAATACCTTGTTACATTTTTCTCGGAAGACCAGAAATGGCCACCGATTATTCTTGCAGGCCATTTGAGCTTAGTCGGTGACAATCTCAAGGTGGGTTTGTGTCATTATTTGCTGCAGGCATTATCTGTTTCAGGGTTTGTCTCTCCTCCTATGGTATCCCTTCCGGCATTCATCTCTGTGTCACCTCTCTATACAGCAACGTTTAGATCCAGCATGCTTGAAGTTTAATTTGTCTTTTTATTTATTAATTGTTTTTTTAGTGTGAGTAAAATAAAAAACATAATTATATTATTATTTTTATTATTATGGAGAAGTGCATTCAAGTGGACATTAGTTATGGAGAAGTGCATTCAAGTGGACACTAGATTATATAGATTGTTGACATCTACTTCACAGGAAGCATATAACAGATTTAAAATTACATTATTATTGATCTTTGCAGCAATAATAATAAACACCACAACAATAATATTTTATCTGACATTTATTTCCAATGCCATGCTGATTGGAAAGCCTTAGTCAACATTTTTCTTAGATCCTATTAATTCCAACATGTTGTAGAAAAATCTCGTGCTTTTTTTCAAACCTGACATTACACGTTACACTTTGATGGTTTTATTACCAAACATACTTGAAATCAAAGTGATTTATACTCAACAACCTAAAAATTTATATGGAATCTCAATCTAAAATGTTTGATTGTTTATATGACTAGCTCTTACAGGGGCTTAAATATTGATGATTGTTCATTTCTTGCAATTACTTATGCTTAAAATTGAAAGGGGGCTACACACTGTTAGAATAGCATTGTGGTTTGATTTCAAACTTGAAATCTATTGGATTTTCCCCATTTTTAAAATTTTGGCTCATTAAAGCACAAATTATAGTTACATGAATAATGTGAACAAGATTGAGATGATAAAGTAGGGTATAGATAACATATATTATTTGGGTAGGAACAATATGAGTAGTGGAACATGTGTGGGACATGTAAGAATTTAATTTCCACCTTTTTTATTTCTAACTTTCAATTCATGTGTTTGTCTTATTCAACAAATAAAATATCATCAAATCAAACATTTTGACACTCAGTAAAAATAAAATAAAAAATAACAAAGCCTATTTTTTCCATTATTTTTTCAAAATTTTCCATTTCTTTCAGTTAAGGCCCAATTGTTGGCACCTTGGAACTAACGGACAAGTTAATGATACTAATCGAATGACCCCCTCCATATGGTTAAAAAAAGGTATAATACCACATTATTCTCAAGCTTGAAACTATTTTAGATTATGTTGACTCATGTTACTCAATACTTTTTTCATCATATGTGTGCACCACCCTTTAAAAATTCTCTCATTGTTTTCTCCTCAATGTGGAAATTTTTAAATCAAACTTTCGAGAGATATGTCAAAATATCTTCCCAAAAATTTCACCTTTCAATTTTTTTTATAAAACCAAACCAACCCGTCAAAGTTAGGATATTAAAAAGTGTCACGGTTATGCCTATGTTGGAAATAAGTTACCCTAACTACAAAAACATGTGGATTGTAAAAGCAAACACCATCACTTATATATAGACAAAAAATATAGGTTAATAATGAAATATCTACAAACAATAATGCATGATGTCATTGTTAAAATTGTTATGCACACAAGTAACTATGTTGATAGCCATTTTTCTAAACTAGACTGATGTGAGCGACTTTTGATAATCATTCGACCAAATTATCATTTTCAAACAAAAATGTTCTCTATTGATAACTTTGGATGAGCTAGATGATTGAAGGATGTCCAAGTGTGCACGCCAAAAATATTTTCTCTTTTTGCAAAGTGCCTTCAACATTACTTACACGATAGGAATTTCCAAATGGGAGTATGGTAGTGCCTACTCCTCTTCGACATTGATCTTACTATGATTTTTGCTTATTTTGGATTGGAGGCATGGACCTTGTTATCATATTTGATTAGTAGACATTGATAGATGGACATTATTATATTTAATTAGTATTTTGTTAGACATTATAGATATTTTGATTTCGGATATGTGGTGACTCATAATTTGAATTATATGCATGGATTGATATTTCAGTATTGGTGATGATCTAGAGTTAATACCTTCTATATATATAGTAACACATTGGATTTTGATTTAACTAGGCTTGTGATCTTATTGTTGTCGATGAAATGAAATAATTGAAATATCTTGAAATTGTAAACAATTGGTGAAATTACTTGATTCTAGCGATGATTTAGTTGTGTTAATTGATGATGTGAATTGATATCTATATGTGCATTTTATTTTTTTATGTCATTGATATGGCAACGAGGCCAAAAAGGTATTGTTTTGATTTTGTAGGAAATTGTAACACAATAAACAAAAGGGGATAGGAGACCAACAATGAAGGAATTTTGGGTATTGGCAATAGGTCACCTTGGCAACTTGCATTTTCATGTGTTGTTTTGTTGTTAATATTTTGTTAAGAGGTCCCCATTGGGGGTGGTCTCAAATGTGACCATGGGTAAATGTGTTGTTTTTCTTTTTCATTTTAATTATTTTGTGAGTATGTGATTTATTATGGTAAGGTGTTCTACTTTATTATTGTTAGTTAATGTGCTCTTATTTAAGTTGATTAATCTTATTAATTAAAGTAATTTGGGATGTGACCAAGGGGTATTTAATTTTGGTAGATTGTCCTTGATTTTATTATAGATTTGAAATGATTTTATTAGTTTTAGTGTTGTGTACTCAACCTTGCATGTCAAACTCAGATTTTGGCTTAATGACTATTTTTGGAGGCTTGTGGGACAAGTTAAGTTTGTCTCACACCTCTTAAATTCACCTACCAACTATACCTATGGGGTAAGGGGTCAAAATTAGGCCCCATTATGTGATTTGGAAGCTAAAAAGTGAAATTATTACACCTTCTTACATGAGCTTTTAATTTTGTCCTTTGGAGTATGGCTAATGGTTTGTGTGTGTAAGGAGAACTTGTCACATTCTCACCCACTAATTTATGATATTTGGATTTGGTGTTTGACCATGTGATGTGGATTTGAGGAGAAGTGATGTGGCATCCTACATGGAGCCACCTCACCCTCCTCTTCTCTTTTTCTATTTATTCAAGTTTATTTGATGGTTTTGGGGTTACATGTTTTATTTTTCACTCTTACATTTTGGAGGAGCTTAATTTTGGGAGCCTTTGTTTGAAGCTTGGAAGATTGGTTTTGTGCTTATTTTGTGCTTGTTTTGGACTTGAAAAATTTTGGAGCTTGTGCTTGTGGATTGGATACTCTTGTAATGGCAAGGTAGGGACTTCACCCATGTATTTTTATTTTCTTTTGTTGTGAAAATGGTTGTAAATGAATGATTGTTGTGTTTTGGTTTTGGGGATAGAATGGCCTTAAGGTTGTGTAGGAGAAATAAAATGGGGAATTATTGAGGGAGGGATAAGATTTTATGTTATGCATTGGAAGGAGTTTGGGTTGGGTGTCCCACCTTGTGATAATAAGAAAGATTTATTATTTATCTTGATATATTTATTGAGGGAGGGATAAGAGTTTATGGGAGGCATAAGAGAAATTGAGGGAGGGATAAGAATTTTATTGTGGTTGTGTGAATGAAGTTTTGAGGCTTTTAAGGTGGGCACTTAACCCATTGGGAGGCATTGATTCCTCATGTTTCTTCTCTCTCTTGGCTTGGATATTGAGCTTTTTTGTTTAGGAAAAATTGTATGTTTGTTGTTATTTTTACATTATGATTATTGTGTTGAAAGTTTGTGTGAATGGTTGTTGAAGCCTTGGTTGCTTTATACATCTCATTGCTTCATTTTTGGGATCGAAAGCCAATGAGGAGGATGAATTCTCCTTCTCATTGGATTATAGGTTGGATGAAGAGCGTTGCCTACTCCCTCTTTTTGTTGTTTGATTGGATTTTGGAGAAATAGAGAAGCTCAAGTTCATTACCTTAGAGAGTGTTGTGTTGAAGAATATTAAAGAAAGAGATAGTTATGTTTGTAAAATCTTTGTCATGTTGTCTCCACCTAAGGAGAGGGCTTGTAACTTATATTTTAAGAGTTCCAAATTCTTGTAAATGTATTATGTAAGTTTGATTTGTATTGATTATCAAAAATGTATATTTTGGAAAGGAGGCAAGAGAAGTTGCATTTGTTGTTATGATAATTCCTTCAAACTTGTAAAATTTTACCAAGAGTGCATTTGATGTAATCTTGTATTTTATTGGGTTAGTTTCTTGTAAAATGAAACTATTAAGACTTGTATTATTTTAGTTGAAGTATGGACTTTGAAAGGGTTTTGTATTGAAAATAGAGTTCTCCCCAATCTAAAATTTTATTTAAAAGTTGTATTATAAATCGATTTTGAAAGGATAGTGTTCTTGTATGGAAGTATATGTTGTTTTCTTTCTTGCATTATTGGTAAACTAGATTAAAAAGAAAAGGAATAAGTTTCATTATGAATGCTTTATTTTCATTCCATTCAAAGGAATATGTAAAAGGAATGATTGAGTTAATCTATAATAAATTTTTGCAAAGGAAATTGTTACTACTATCCCACATATATGAATAGAAATGAAATTTAACAAGTTACATATACCTTATCCTTCATTTTAAAATAAACTTGAATTGAATGTTTAAATTAAGGTAGAACAAAGTATACAATTATAATTATATATACTTGTATATATTATATATTATAAGATTTAATATATTAAAAAAGATATTAGTTTTTTAGTATCAGCCCACATGGGCTGCGACTTGAGTTTATTTTGAAATGAGTTTTGGGGAGGGGCACCGCCCCACCCAACCCTTATTAATATAAGAGGTGGGGTGGGTTGGTGCCGCCCTCTCCCCTTCCCCCATAATATTTAAAACCGCATTGTTATTGTTGGTCGCGGCCACTACGGTTTATACTTTGTGATTTTTATTTTATTGCGGCCGAACCCATTATATATATCTATCTTTGGATATACAAATTGCGCCATTTAACCAGGTCGCCGCCTTTAATCGATTTGGGCATATTTAAAATATAGACCAAAAAATGCTAGTGTGTATGTGTGTGTGTACTCAACCCTTCATTTTGTATATATCTCTATTTAAAACTAGAAATAAAATGGGGTAAAATACCCATAGCCAAATGGGGTAAACATTATATATATATATAGATATATATATAAAATCAAATACAAGTAAACCCTAAGAGAGAGGTGCAAAATAACTCTCCAAATGTGTGTATCCATCCAAGAACATTGAGCAACCTTCCATGGCCTCGATGATCTCCATGTTTCGCAAAACCCGCAAAAAAAAGGAGCAAATGAATGGGTTTAGGGTAAAAGAAGAATAAGAAGACCTCATAAGGATTTTAGGGCATTCTTAATCCAAGGGCCCAAAATGACTTAATCTAATGGATGATATTTCACCCTACAACTTTAAGTGATGTGATTTTTGTGGGAATGGAAAATTAATTAAAAGGTATGGGTAATGGGTTGAATGGGGCCACTTAAGGGTTAGGGTAAGTTGAGACCTTAGCCTTAGGTTATTAAGTAAATAAATGACATTAGAATTATAAGGATAAATTAAATAATTGTGAAAGGGTAACATAGATAATGTTTTACAAGGGTTAATTATTGGAATTTAAAATGTATAGTTAGATGACCTCATGTGGGGCTTTGTTATTAAGTTTTTATGTGAAGTAAGAACTAAGCCAACTTAGGAAGTATTGACCCAGATGACACTTTAAACAAGGTAAAATAACGGAAACCATAGAAGGGGATTTAAACCCAAAATGATTGGAATGAAATAATAATAATTAATTTTTAATTTAATTACGACAACCTTATGAATATGTGGAATTTATTAATCGTGAAATATTTAAACCTAGTTGGTGGTTATCTTGTTGCAACCTTTTTAAACAAAAAAATATTCTGTATTTATCCTAATTAATTATTGAGTTTTGCTTTGGGTTTTGTGCGTCGAAAATGTGTACATTACAAGTATTTGTGGATGATATTGACACACATAGGGGAAATAAAAGTTAGAGGTTTTAGACTAGTGGTCATTGTGGACGACATCATCAACACCATTTTGAGGGGAAATCCTTATCATTATTTTAATCGCTAATGGGAACCCCTAATTACAAATGTGCATGAATGTAATACCCACTTCTCTTCGACACTTATTATAATATTTTTTGATTACTGTTGATTATAGATGTGGACATTAGCATATATTTGATTAGCCTATTTGATAGACAATATGGATGTTTTATACTTTTGACATGATGTGACTTATATGATGGATTACATGCATGGATTGACATTTTAGTATTGATGATCTAGAGTTACCACTTTATATATACATGCTGACACATTGGATTTTGACGTATGGATTGTTGTTAGACGATCTAGTTATTCTTGTGATCTTATTGTTGATTGATGAAATGATAGAATTGAAATATTTTGAAATTGTGAACAATTGGTGAAATTACTTGATTTTAGTGATGATTTAGTTATGATATTTGATTATGTGAATTGAGATGTATATGTGTGTTTTATTGTTTCTATGTCATTAATATGGCCACGAGGCCGAGAGAGGTATTGTTTTGATTTTTGCAGGAAATTGTAACACAACAAACAAAAGGGGATAGGAGACCAACAATGAAGGAATTTGGGGTATTGGCAATAGGTCACCTTGGCAACTTGTGTTTTTGTATGTTGTTTGTTGATAAATTGTTAGGAGGTCCCCATTGGGGGGTGGCCTCAAGTGTGACCTTGGGTAGATGTGTTGTTTCCCTTTTCATTTTAATTATTTTGTGAGTATGTGATTTATTATTGTAATGTGATCCACTTTATTATTGTTAGTTAATGTGCTCTATTTAAGTTGATTAATCTTGTTAATTATTGTAATTTGGGATGTGACCAAGGGGTATTTAATTTTGGTAGGTTTTCATTGATTTTATTTTAAATTTGAAAATGATTTTATTGGTTTTAGTGTTGTGTACTCAACCTTGCATGTCAAACTCGGATTTTGGCTTAAAGACTAATTTTGGAGGCTTGTGGGACAAGTTAAGCTTGTCCCACACCTCTTAAATTCATCTACCAACTATACCTATGGGGTAAGGGGTAAAAATTATGTGGTTTGGAGGCTAAAAAGGTGAAATTATTGCACATTCTTACATGAGCTTTTAATTTTGTCTTTTAGAGTATGGATTTTAGTTTGTGTGTGTAAAGATAATATTTTACATTCTCACCCACCAATTTATGAGATTTGGATTTGGTGTTTGACCATGTGATGTGGAGTGTAAGAAAAGTGATGTGACATGTTACATGGAGCCACCTCACCCTCCTCTTCTCTTTTTCTATTTATTCAAGTTTATTTCATGGTTTTGGGGTTACATGTTTTATTTTTACTCTTACATTTTTGGAGGAGCTTGCTTTTGAGTGTTTGTTTGAAGCTTTAGAGTTCATTTGCGCTTGCTTTGGACTTGGAAAGGCTTGGAGATTGTGCTTGTGGATTAGATACTCTTGTAATGGCAAGGTAGGGACTTCACCCATGCATTTTATGTTTATTTTGTTGTGCAAATGGTTGTAAATGAATGAATGTTGTATGTTTTGATTTTTGGGATAGTATGGCCTTTAGGTTGTGTAGGAGAAAGAAAATTGGGATATTTTGGAGGGAGGCATAAGAGTATTGTTGCATATTTTGGGAGGGAGTTTGGGTTGGGTGTCCCAACTTTTTAGATAAGTGAAATTTGTACTTATCTTGTATGTCTTATTTGAGGGAGGCATAAGAGTTTGGGGGAGACATAAGAGTTTTGAGGGAGGCATAAGAGTCTTGTTGGTATGTGATTTGAGTTATTTTAGAGGATTTTAAGGTGGACACTTAACCCATTGGGAGGCATAAGTGTTTTCCCATGTTTCTTCTCTCCTTGGCTTGGATTGGAAATCTTTGTGTTTGGAAAAATTGCATTTTGTTGTTATATTTTGTATTGTGATTATTGTGTGGAATTTTTTGTGAATGATTATTGTTGAAGCCATGTATAAGTTTCCATGGTTTCTTGATACCTTCTATTTCTTCATTGTTGGGGCTCGGGGGCTAATGAGGAGGATGAATTCTCCTCCTCATTGGATTATAGGTTGGGTGGAGAGCATTGCCTACTCCCCTTATTTTGTTGTTGTGTTTGGATTTTGGAGAAATGGAGGAGCTCAAGTTGTCATCTTGGAAGAGTTGTTTTGTGGAAGATCAAGAGAAAAAATAGTTATTTTGTAAATTTTTGCCATGTTGTCTCCACCTAAGTGGAGGGCTTGTAACTTGCATTTTAAGATTTCCAACTTATTGTAAATGTATTATGTACATTTTATTTGTATTGATTATCAAAATAATATATTTTGGAAAGGAGGCAAGAGAAGTTGCATTTGTTGTTATGATAATTCCTTCAAACTTGTAAAATTTTACCATGAGTGCATTTGATGTAATCTTGTATTTTATTGGGTTAGTTTCTTGTAAAATGAGACTACTAAGACTTGTATTATTTTAGTGGAAGTATGGACTTGGAAAGGGTTTTGTATTGAAAATAGAGTTGTCCCCAATCTAAACTTTTATTTAAAAGTTGTATTATAAATCGATTTTGAAAGGATAGTGTTCTTGTATGGAAGTATATGTTGCTTTCTTTTTTCAATTATTGGTAAATTTGATTTGAAAGGAGAAGGAAGATTGCTTATAGTTGGGTTTTCATTCTTGCTTATCCTTTGTAAAATTACTCAAATAATAAAATTTCATCAAGTTGTTGTCTCATTTAGAAAGAAGATATGTATTGCAAACACTACAAAATTCCTTGCTTAAGAAAGAAAATTACTACTCCATTAGTTGTGAAATTTCCTCCAAAACCTCCATTCTATCAAACTCTTATATTTTTCAATATACCTCTATTCAACTAACTTTAAATTTGATTGATTATTTAAGATAAGGTAAAACAAAAAAATGCAACTATAATTATATATAATTAGATAAATTTATCATATATATATATATATATATATATATATATATATATAAAATAAGATTATTATATTATATAATATTAATATATATACATATATATTAATATTAATAAATAACTTTTATATTGAAAAATTTATCCACATAGTCGGATGAATTTTATATAGTAAGGCTTATATTATAAAAAAACTTGTGGTAATAAACAAGTGTGTTGAATGGCATGGCCATGGAAAATAAACTATAGTGGGGTGGGCGGTGCCCACCCCAAATATTTTTATATTTATAAAATAGAAAATGGGGTGGGGTGGCACCCCACCCCCAACATAATACAAACCAATTTAAAACCTATGATATGTGGCCGCTATAACTTTCAAACCTCGCGCATGTTTTAGGGCCGCCGCCGCCTGCCTGCAGCCCTCTTCTTCTGGTCTTGGCTAGAGTGCACTAGAACGTGGCAAGGTGGTGTCTGGGTCTTCCAACTGGACTCTCTGCCTTACGAGGCTTCCCAGTTTGGTGGCTCACCACCCCCTGGGTGGGGAATAATGGTTCCGTTGAGTGTTCAGATGCTCAACTAGGATGGTCAGTTACTTAATCCACCATCGATGAGCCACGCTCTCTCATATTTCTTCCATCAGGAGATGATCTACCTCCTCCTTTGGGTGTCACGCGGCTCCTTGTTCCTAATTCTGTTATGTTATGATATAGTTTTTGGTGCCTTCTATTCACCTGTTAGTCGTTATTTGTAGCCCTAAGTGGCATGCTTTTGTTTGCCCTCGTGGCTTGTGTTTCATCTTCCCACGTGGCATATGATCTCTTTTTGAGGTTGTGAACATTGCCACCTACCCCCTACTATGTAACACTTTGTATTATTTTGTCTATAATTTAATATAAAGGTGGTTCCAATAGTAATTGTGTGATGTATATTTTCTTTGGGGTTGAACCCAATATAGTATATATATATATATATATATATATATATATATAATAAAAAAGAAAGCAATTATAAAATAAATATTGTGTGTGTGTATACATACATACATACATACATACCAAGCCTAAAACCATGTGTATATACCTCATCTTTAACAAAATAAAATGAGGCAAATATACCCAAAACCCTAAATAGGGTAAACTCTTATCTTAACACCAAATTAGAAGGGAAATTATATACAATCTTGCAAGCCCTTAATGGGCATGAATCAACAAAAAACAATAAGGAAAAATCCATGAGGATGGCCTCAAGCTTCCATGGCTTCCATAGCTCTCCCTCCCTCTCCCAAACATGCAAAAGAACAAATGAAAATGAAATTAGGGTGAATGAGAATGAAATTAGGGCGCCAAGATCTTGGGCGCTTTGGTCCCACCAAGGGCACCTCGATCCTTTTCCCACTTTCCTACCACTTTTTGGACACTTTTCGATTGTTGCAACATTTGATTTTTCTTGTGGTCAGCATCTTTGGGGTTAATTAGGAAAGTAGATCAAGATAACCTTATAAATACAAATTTATGAGACCATAATGAGGGACCAAGTACTAGTCACCACTACAATGCACCTAGAGTTGCATCCATTTGGACATCATTTGCATCCATTAGATCCATCACAAGGGAAAAGGCTGGTTCAATCTACATCGACAAGCATAGGAGGGGATTCTATTCTATTTCATGACCATTTTACTACATTTACATCTAGCTATTGCTCGCTACTTCAAGAAGTGTGACTAACACAAGAGAACTTAGGACACATGATTGCACACACCACCAGAACTACATTTGAGTCTAAAATATAGTGCATCACTTAGTTTGTAAGCCCATTGTTGTGGTAGTTAAGGTCACTCTAACCTATTCATTTGCATTCATATGTTTTTAGGGTTTTGATACTTCCTTGTGTGTTTTTTCAAGTATTCTCTCTCTTAGATTAATAACGACATTCAACGCAATGTAGCAAACTTGATGCGACAGATAAAAAAGGTTGTAAGTCACTTACAAAACCTGTGAATCTTAGTTCTAGACCTTTTGCATAGACTAGGGAACCCATTTTGTAGACCAAGGTGCCCACAAGTTCCCTAGTTCCTCTCCAAGCACTCCAATCTAGCCAAAAGATTTAATACTTAGATCCAAACTTTTTGGGGCCTCTGCACTGACTGTTCATGCTTCATGTTTTTCTAGTCACCTCTACGACACTGTCCAATGATCTCCTCTAATCAATTGAGTTCATTCTAACTCTTATTATGCTCTATGGTTTTACATTTCCTCTTTCTTAATGTTTGGGTCATTTTGTGTATTTACTTAGTTTTCATTTACATTACTTTACTTGTTGTTCCTAGTTATATTAAATGCACATAATTCCCAATTTTAGTTAATCATTTTAGTGAACCTGGCCTTTCATCATTGCACCTTCTAGGGTTTGCATTATAGGATCTTCATTCATCATTTTTCATATTATGCTCTTTTCGTATGCTTGTTACCCATAGTGATCATTTTGGGTCTTTACAATATTGTGAGCTCTCTTCATTTGTCTGTAGGGTTCCTAAATCCATGTCTAACATTAATACATTTATGCCTTTACCTAAAAATCCTTTAGATACCCTAAATAATGTTCCTCTTCTTGAGATCGAAGCCTCTAGTAGTGAGAAGTCATACAATGATGTTACCAATGTAGATCAAGATTAAATCATTACTATAACCAATTCCGAAAAGCTTTTCATGAAAATCACACTCATCTCCCACATGTCTCGTATGCATGCTCTAATTACGGCCAAGAATTCTTGATATGCTTCAATCTCCATCATTTCTCATTCTATGGCACCCATGGTCTCCACTCCACCTGTGTATGTTTCAACTCCTTTCCCTTTTACCACCTCTCCTCCTATTCATGCTAGGACCCCCTCCACTACAACATGGTTCTTCTTCAAATACCCATGATTTAACTTCTTTATATCACAATCTGCAATCTTAAATACACCAACTTTAACTAGCTACATCTCGTGCATCTCCTTCTTTGGACTCCACTTCACTATTGCACATTCCTTTCACACATAGTATTTCTTTTTATCCATTCCCGCCAAAATTAGTCCCTTCTAAGTTGCCTATGTTTAAAGGACATGACGATCCTTAAGAGCATCTTCGCGCATTTCATGTGGCATGTTTAGACTATGCAGATGATCATATTCTCCTCGCTAATCTCTTCCCTCGTAGTCTCCAAAATTATGCAATGTGTTGGTTCTATGACCTACCTATTCACTCGGTTACATCTTTCACACATATAACAAACGCTTTTCTAGCCCACTTCTCAATTAACATTGGCTCTAAAATTTATTACGCCTAACTCGCATAGATCAAACACGGAACTAATTAACACTTCATGGATTATGTTTTGCGCTACAGAAACAACTTAGCTAAAATGTCCAATGTCCTTGTTTATACTGAACTCCAGGACTTATTATTCAAAATCTTTTACCACCTCTTTAGAGAGTGTTCTCTTTGAGACTTATCCTTCATTTGATAAAATTTTCAACACACTTAAACTTCATGAGACTAAGCTCTTGGCTATAGGTAAACTTAAATATTAAGAACATGCATCATCTTCTACATGTTTTAAAACACAATCCACATTCAAACCATCCACAACCAAATCAATCGATGCAAAATTCACTATTAACGTAACTTCTTCTACTAAGTAGCTTCAATCACAACCGCAACAACGTACCTTTACCAAGTTTAGTATTATCCCACATATTTTACTACCATGATTTATCGATAGCAATATTATTACACTATCTTCTCCACTAAAAATTGATCCATCTCGACGTAAAAGATGTAATTTTGATGAAACTCACATTGCGACTATCACCAATACATAAGACATACCACGATAATTGCTTTTGACTTCGCTTCCTCATGCAGGATTTAATTGATAATGGAAAAATCAAGCTTCCGTAACCCACAACCTCTCCACCTTTCAATGAAAATCATAAGCTTAAAATATTTAATCATTCATCACCTAAACATAACAGAAAAAGAAATTGATTCCAGAGCCAATTATGTAGCTCGGAAGTTCCTTCCCTTACTTTGGGGTCTCTTGAATTTCTCATTGTAAATACCGACCCACCACATTTCATTTCATTCTCTGATTATGACTACCATGCAAATTTCACATTTGATCATTTACATCTCATGGCATATGTTGGTGCGTTACATTATTAACAATACTAAAGTAGATCCATCTTGGCCTATTAATACATGCTCTATACTACTCCTCTAGGCCACCATCGCAAATTGAATACCCTATGAGAAAACCATATGGTGTCGTCAAATTACACATTACAGTTGGCTCTCTTACTATGTGTGTGCCTTTCCTCATTGGAAATACATTTGACAGTGAAACATGCTTCTTGGTCTTAACTAGATTCGTCGGTCTAGATCTATCATTTCTATGAATCACTTGCACTTAAAATTCATCCTTAATAATTAGGTTATCTCTTGTGATTGTGTTTCTCCATCTCCTCCATTATAGCCATCTTCTCGCATTATTGTTAGTACATCATCTACTTTATCTAGCACATCAAACTCTATGTTACTTAAGGCACCATCTACTCCTTGTTCACCTACTTGCACATTATCTACATGACCATACCATTCTATTAGTCTCCCTTCTCGGTATAAAACTATTCTTCACATAGTTACAACATCTCGACATTGGTCACTGTATGCACCCGATTTTGCATCTGCTACATTGTCAAAAAATGGTTACAAAAGTCCCAAGTGATGATTCATGTCCTTTTAGAAGGTGTTCAAGTTCCTAAGCTCATTCAAAGTTTATATTTGTAGCCTAGATGCTTATACTTAGCTTTTCACACTTTCTTTCAACTTCTTTCTCATTTCTCGTGCATGTTTTGGCCTTTAGTGTCTGAACCGCCACCTTGCCTAAGTGGCGAGTCCTACACGATTTTTCTAGAACTCTTCATGCGTAATTTTAACATGCATGATTTCACTTAACTTGACTTCTAGGGTGCATTTGTGAACCAAATTACTTAAAAATAGTCTTGTTTGCATGGTATTCCTCCCTCTTCTATTTTTAAATAGATTTAATTAGTTTGAACTGCCTCTTCACCCAATGATTTGGCACTCCTAGGCTGCCTTGTGCATGAAGGCACATCCCAACTAATTCCTATATATTCAATGCTTGTATTCAAGAAAATGGCCTGTTAATTTTGTGTATCTTATATAGTATTGTCTGCCACAATCTTGCTTGAAATTGAATAGTCAAGCTCTGTTCACTTATGTTATCTCTCTTCCACTTGCATTGCAACCAGAATGCCTTCAAGCTACCATTTCTCAAGCACCTTCTCCTACTGCTACCTTTGCATTCCCAATTCCTTGGACTCATATAGACACACAGAGAAAGAAATGATAAACTGAGGGGACAAGAACATATACAACCAGATTTTCCAAAGCTCTTGCTTATCCAAGTTGGAATTATTTATTTTTCTACTTCATTTGTTCAAGTTATCAACTCTGAGTTATTCATTTCAAATCCAAATCAAATAGAGTATTAAAATTGTTCATTTAGTTAATCAAGAAATTAAAAATAGATCAAATCATTATAAATCTTGCTCTTTGACATTACCGAGGAAGTTGTGTGGAACAATAGCTCTTCTAGAGTTATGATTTATTCTCTATCTTTGAGGTAGGGTTAAAAGGGTTTTGATTAAATTAGTTGAAATGTTTTTAGATCTAGATTCACATACTTGCACAAGTAATCAGCTACAACTGGTTGATTACTTGTATTTAATTTCATTTATTAGATTAGAAGCATTGTTTAAAATCCTAAAAGATAAAAAATATTTACTTTTGCTAGATTAGTTTTTTTCATTGTTTTGTTCAGATATGCTATGAAAATACCAAAAACATAGTTCAAATTTCCTTTGATAATTAGTTTTCTTTGTCAGATCAATTCAATTCAATTTTGCATGACCATCAAAGGTCCACAACAAGAGAAAACATTCAGTTATGATCCATTGGTCCCACAACCCAACGGACCTGAGTTGTTGACCGATATTGATGTTTACGCTTGTTAGTCTTACACACACCTGCTAGGTATTCTGAGAAGATAGAACAATTAAACACATTAAACATTGCAACTGATTAAGCCTATGATTATTGGACTACCCCTGGACAACAGGGCTTGATTACGCATATGACCATACAGAGACCACAACCTCCACGAGTTCATAGTTGTGATCCCTAGGTCCCACAACCCAATGGGCCTGTTGACCAATTAAACATCGACACTGGTTTATATGCACTAGTATTTAGATCATCCCCACTTCCACCTGACATTGTTGCACAACTTTCCATGTTGAACATAACAGCCAATCAGGCTAAGGCTTTCTGGACTAGACTGGAAAACCTCTTATAGACCTTGTGGTTTCATTGTGCCTCTCGTTTCACACTTCCATGACCTTGTCTAGAAATCTATATGAGGCATTCGAAAGTCACTTTCTACGTGTTCCACAACCGGTAGATAGAATCTCGGCAGAGCTCTATATTGATTGGAGCCTCCAAGTTGCCATTCTATCTAACCATTCCATTATGCCACTTCAAGTTAGCACATATTTCTTTTCCTTAGATTCACAGATCTCGATATTACGTGTTGAAGACATAAGGTTGCCTCATTAGCTTGTATATCACTATCACACACACATCCATTTCCATTCTACATCGGTTGTCCCGACACAACCTCGGGAGGTCGAGTGCGAAGAAGGTCATGTGTTGATTTTCTTTCGTACAAATTGGTGAACCCGACATGAAGAGCTAGTCTCTAAATGTTTCCACTTTCTTCATCCATCTTCCTCTCTCCCATTATTCTATGGGTATTCTTATACCCCCCGAATATGTCGGGATACGATGAATATGGTTAACCCATCTCGGGTTTTGATGTGTACAACTATCAAATGAATAGACAACAATAATCACCTTCGCTCTCTACATGGGTAGATAACTATTCAACTACTCAAGATCAAAATCCTCTTCCTTAGGAGTCAATGTTGGTTCCTCCATACGGATTGAGGAGCTTGACAAAATCACACAAACACATCCTCCTGAGCATTCAAGCTCTAACAACATGACTTTCACTGGGGAGGTAGGTTCATCTCTCAGGTTTTGTTCAGCCACCCCATTAGCATGCAGTCAGACCAACTCTCACCTCTACATGAGGATTACTTAGCACGGTACACCAGAAGTGAGAAACACTTCCAGAATATAAACTAGGATTTTGACAGGTTGCAAGGACATGTTGATTTCTTACTCCAAAACAATAACACTACCCCTCCAATAATAGAAAACATTGCCAACGAGGGGTGGCAGAACAATGAACAATTTATAGCTAAGATACCACACTCCTCAACAACCTCCAAAAGTTCAACAACAAGCACGAAACAAAACACCACCCCATCAACGGGTGACATCATCTCGGCGTTAGTAGACAAATTCAAAGAATTAGAGCTTTCCCAAAACACTCAAATTCATATGTTGGGAAAGCAAGAGTTTCTCACTATCAACAAAGCTATGAATAAATACGTACTACACAAACTCCTCTGGTTTATACGGCCACTCCAAGCCTTGGAGATTTGCTAACTGGGACGGGCACCTTGGGTATGCTCCCCCATGCCACATATGGATATCCATAATAGGCACTAGTCGGAAGTGCGTTCTCAAATGCCATACCATCTGGAAATGCAACGTTCCCTAGCTTTGTGCCTTCAAATCCATATCAAAATAGTCAACCCCCTTACATACACATGTATTCTAAATCACCACAAGGGGATATGTAAACTTACCCATGTCCATATGGTCAGCCACAGGGGATGCCTTATGCCCCACCAAATGTATACACTGTACCATTTTAACAACCGATGCAAACTCCACCTCCCCAACAAGGATCTTTAATGGTTGAAACATACACAATGGGGACCTATTCCGAATATCTTAAGAAGCCTCTAAACTTCTTTGTTTGGATTTTCATGCTCCCAAGACCCTTTCTGATCTTCCAAATTTTAAAGGGGAGGGGGATCCTAACGCACACATCAAAAGCTTACGCAATGGCCATTCGAGAGCTACTCCTACATGGGATGCGGTTGTTAAAATATTTTCCTAAGACACTATAAGGTATCACTCTCGATTAGTACTATAGGATACCAGAGGATTCGATACATTCCTTCAAGAAACTCATGTTAGAATTTATTAATGATTTTGATATGAACAAACTTCTAAGGACATAGAATCAGAGAATTCCTTCATATCAAACAAGAGCACAATGAGTTTGTTTCCCATTTCATTCAAAGGTGGTGGCAGGTCCTCTATTCCTCTGTAAGCACTCCAAACATGGATCAGACATGGCTTTGTGATTTTTTCCTCCACTCCCTCAATAGAGAGACAAATGAAGAAGTCCAAAAGTTCCCACTAAGGAGCTACAAAGAGGTATTAGAGGGTGCTCTCCGAATTGATCAAGTAGCCATAGATAAAGTGGTCGTAAGACCTATAAAACAAATGGGAGGTTAGTCACTCCTAATCAAGGTAACTTTGGTTACCCCAACAATGTGAACAATAATCAGGGACCAAAGGTCCTTAACAAGAATCATGGGGTTACGACTAATGGTGTTACCGATCAGCCAAAGAAACCTAATGTTGTTAGCTCTCCCAATATAAACACCACCAACAATAACAATATGAATGGAAATAATCAAAGAAACAATAAATTTTCACCTTTAATCAATGATGTGGATTTTAATCATCCTCAATAACAACAACAACAACCAAGACAAGTGCAGACCCAAGGCCCTAGTTAGTACCAGGTGGGTATCCAAACCAATTCCAAAATCAAGGGTAGGGGTTCCCAAATTTTAATTATAACAATCAACAATTGAACAATGATCAGAATTTTGGATCACAACAAAATGCAAAACCAAAGACCTCGGGATTACAATCTTGATTTATATTACGGTTTTCATAGGGTCCGCGGGCATGACGCTAGAATATGTCATGATTGCAAAAATTCCAATAACATTTTCGGAAGATTAAAGACAACTCTTTGTAGACATGTTTCTCCGATGCACCAACGACTAGTTTCTCCTCAAAACACACCGCTAAGGATCTTTAATGATCCTCTCCCTACACGCCCAAAAGATGGTAGAATAGATCCCAATGGTTCAAACAAAGGGATTGTAATAGGAACCAATGATCATGAAGCCTCAACTTTTTCAAACCCACAAGTGGCACCTCCTTGGATGGTCGCCAACAAACAAAAATTGTGGGGTTGGTGGAATTGGACATCGAACCTTAGATTAATGCTTGCCACAAGAACTAAGGATTATTCATCACATCCGATACCTATTTATCCACCAGTAGCAAATGACATCCAACAAACTCTTTCCAAACTAGTAGAGCATACAACTTAATCAATGACTTAACGAAGACCTTTTCTCACATTTCCTTCTTGGATTTGCTGAAGAACTCCCCTACTCATAGAGCTTCTTTGTTAGAAGCATTGGGTCTTGGTAATTTGATCAACGTTACTCCTCCTCTAAAAGTACAAGTAAACCACATAGACTTTGATGTCTACCCTCCTGGGTAGCTAGAGAGGGATGTTGGTTTGTGTTTGACATAAGAAAAATGCTGAAAAATGCTAAAATTACATGTAGAGGTGACCCAACCTTGCATTTGTAAGTATGGATCTACAATAACTACATTAAACGCATGATGGTTGATGATGGGGTGGAATTAACATAGTCCCCTTCACTTTCCTTCAAAAACTAGGATATGGAGAAACAAATTGTTCCTCAACACGAAATACACTAAGGGGTTATGATAGCCTCAAAGAAACTTCAATAGGGACTATAGTGTTACCGGTCACCTTAGGACCTAAGACGGTTCTCACTGAGTTCTATATTATAGATCGGAAACCAATTATAATATAATTCTTAGTCGTTTATGGATACATCATTGCATGAAGGCAATTCACTCCACATTGTTTGAGAAGTAACATTCCTGCACTTAGGAGGGTCTTTGTGGCATAAGGTGACCTAATTTTTTTGATATACACCTAGAAAATTTGAAGAAGAGACAGGATTCCATTATGAGTTTGAGCTTCTAACAAATAAACTTAACAAACTAGTTGGTTCAAAACTAGAAACAAAATTGGTGCCCACAATGGAGTTAGAAGGAACAACCTTGATCGAGGGCATTCGAGCGATAAAGGATGAAACTATCATTATAGACAACGGTTTCATTAAGAACCAAAAAATATTGTTGAGTTATTGGAGAAGGATCTACCTTTCTCTTTCCATTTGATTCTATGGGCATAGGGCATGCCCTATGACTCGACTCTCTTCCAACTGAAGAAGTTTGTATGGTGGAAGTAACAGAGGAAAAGGAAGAAGATACGAAGAATGATCCAACTTCCATTTTTTTGAATAAATGTTGGACTCTCCATTTCTATGGAGCCATGTGTCATTTCAACGCTGAGGAAGGTGTGATCCTTACCTCTCTTGAGGGAAGGGTTATGTCATTCACCTTCAAGTTAAAATTTCAAGTGTACAAATAATGAGTCGAGTATGAAGCCCTCCTTCTTGGTCTCATTTTAGCCAAGAGGATGGGCGATGGTAACATTAAAGTGCTAGGAGATTCACAACTGGTCACAAATCAAGTGTCTGAGGTGTACAAAACTAGAGCTGAGCATCTGTAACTTTACAAAATAGCAATGTTTAATCTAAAAAAGGGGTTTGACTTCATATCGATCGGATTAATTCGATGAGAACAAAACCTTCTTGTGGATTCTATAGCAAATTATGCTTTTCGCTTCACTCCAAATAGTAATTTGGAAGATACAAACTTCACAAAGTATCAGTTCATATTGAATCTTTGGTTCGCAAAATACCAGTAACCTTGATGTTGACATACATAGAACGTTGATAATGAGTCTATCATCTCAGACCACGTTGAAAATGATGAAACAACTCTTGGGTATTTAAACACTTACGTGGAATTACACCTTTCTCATCATAAGGTTGACTTTTCCCTGATCCCACATTCTTCTTCCTACTTTGGAAATCCCATGATAGAGTCTTCCCCTACAGGGAAGGTCTTGAAATTTATGAGGTAGGAGAAGAGGGGGATTTAGAGTTACCTCCATCCCCACCTGAGTTTGAGGAAGGAAACACCTCCTTAATCAAGGGAATGATCGATATAAACATCGGGATGGAGGAGGAACCAAGAATTTTGAAGTTAGGATCCTCTCTAACTCTCGAGGAAATAGAAATACACACACAGATTCTCAAGGAACACTCAAAATATTTCACATTTAACTACATAGAGATGATGGGGATTGTTCCTAACATTATAGTCCATAACCTTGTCACTAAGCCGATGCCAAACCAATAAAAAAGTCAAGTCCCATGAAGCCAAAGGTGTTTCTCATGGTGAAAGAAGAGGTTATGAAGCTCTTATAAGTAGGGTTCATCAAACCGATTGAATATTCCCAGTGGGTATCCAATATCATTTATGTTCTCAAAAATAATGGGAAGATCCTTTTTTGTATTAACTTTCGAGACATTAACAAAGCATGTCCCAAGGATGATATTCCCTTTGTTGTCCATTGATGTTATTGTTAACACAACATCTGGTTATGAGTTGTTGTCTCTCATGGATGGATTTTTGGGATACAACCAAATTAGGATTTTTGAGGAGGATCAGACAAAGACAACTTTTATCACTCCTTGGGGAACCCATTGCCATGTGGTCATGTCATTCAAAGTTAAAGAACACCGGAGTAAATTACTAATGCTCCATGACGTATATCTTCCATGATCTTATCCACAAGATTATGGAGTCTTACATTGATGACCTCTTAGCCAAAGCTAGAAAATGGTGTGATCACCTTGAGGTGCTTCGTGTCATTCTCTCTCGGTTAATCGAGTATGACGTCATGTTAAATCTAGAAAATATGTATTCTAGAAAAATATGTATTCGGTGTAATTGGAGGCATGTTTTTGGGATATATCATATCTATTAGTGCATAATCACAACACCCCAGAATATACTGTAACCATATGGATTGAGACTCTTAGTGTGATTGCAAAACATGGAGCATTCTCAAGGTGTGGAACCTTGCGAGTTGAGAGAGCTCTTCGGATTGAGGCTAGTTCCTATCACTCTAATCAGATGTACACAAACAAATTGTAGAGGATCTATTCTAAGTTTATTCTATCTACTAAGGAGACAGGGCTAGAGAGATACAAGAAAATAAACCTAAGATAACGAGGTGATGCACCAAAGGAATGTTAAACACTCATTTTGTAGTTTAACACAGACCATGGGAATTTAATACAAATAACATGCACATATGACCAAATCACAATAAGAGATCAGAGAGACAATAACGAATACATGAGAGGGTCGAGAAACATCCACAAACATATATATTATTGCTCAGGAGTCGATATAGTATACTGCATTAGCCAAGAGGCAAAAATTACATTACAACCTGAAGGAGAGGTTAGAAAAGCTCCTCAAATCCTTCTGTAAACAAAATAAGAAGGGAGGGTGTAAAATAGAAATGTCCAACCCTTTATAATAAACCCTAACCTTTCCTTTATAGATTCAGCACAGAGAGAAGAAGGAGAAAGAGGAAGAAAAATTAATTCGAGGCTCAACTACAATCATTAATGCCTCCTACAAAATCAGCCCAAAATATATCGTGCCTGCATCAATTACTTGTTTGGCACCTCGAAGGAGGGAAAAACAGATCGATCGAATCCGATCTGGTTATTGGGGCAAATAGATCCTGTATTAATGGGCCAAAGAAATTTATTCATTTTCTCCCCACATAACCTCTCCAAAATTAAATTTTTAGATCTCCATGGTGTAGATGAGACTGAGATCTTTCCAACGGTGCAAGATTTGCAATATTTCGAGCCCCGAGTCAAAAGATATGCCCATTTGAAATTTGAATTGGTCCATACAAAATGGCGGGAACCAACTACCAAAACGGGTCCCCTTTTGAAACCGGACACATGGAGGGCTAGCACATGTCTTAGGGCAACCTCTATATTTTGCTTTTAGAGTTACATCGGGTGACATGTGGCTTCTTCCACGGCTTGCTCAATTTCTTCATGTTTTTGGCTAAGTCTTTTTACTTGGTGGGGTCATATATCTAACCGGGGACACGTGGAGGACTGGCGCTTGTTTGGAAACCTTCCCCCAATTTTCTCTTGAATTAGTGCCATGCTAACACTTGGCACCCTCCACTGGCCTATCTCAATGCTTTGACTATTCAACCCCGACCCTGTCCCTTTATGAAACTGGATGCGTGGAGGCTCCGCACTCACTTAGAAACCCACTCAGATTTTGCCTTTGAAGGAGCGTCGGGTTGACATGTGGAGGCCTCCATAGGCTCTTAGACTTTTCAACGGATTCTCTTACCCTTTTGGACCCTGAACACATGGTGATCGGTGCTCGTTCTCCATACTTAGTCGATTTTGGGCCCGCTCTGTCCCATTTTTCAACTTGGACTACGTGGCGAGCCCGCGCTCATTTGGGCCTCTCGCTTTTAGATTTACCTTTGGAGATGCACCAAGCTAATGTGTGGCAACTTCTGCTAGCATTTCTATACTTAGTATTTTTAGGCCCACTCTGTCCGTCTTTTGAATTTTAGTTGTTCGAGTCTAGCGCTTGTTCGAGTCTGACCTTTTGGATTCAATCTTTGGAGGTGTGTCGTTTGGACACTTGGTAGCGTTCATTGTCTCCTCCATATTTAGTCATTTCTTGGGATCAACTCGAATCATTTGAGTCCGAAGACTTAAAACCTTCATTATTCCTTCTATTTTGAGCTTTTGGGTCCTTTGACACTGTCTCCTCCTTCCCGACCTGCTTTATTCCATTTCCCAACCCGCCTATAATCTGTTTGTTGGATTTGAAGCATGGATTCGCTCAACAGAATTTTTCTTGAATTTCTTCCCATGGGGTGCATTTGATCTTTCATAGGCTCTCGATTAATCCATTATAGAGTCCCTCACGCTAAATTTTTCAAGAATTTGAATGTGATTCCTCCGATTTCTTCTATGTGGGGTTGTGGATGATCTAATTTTTTGGGGAAAAATATGGATAACAATATCTTCATGAGGGATTGATGTAGATCTAGCCAAAATATGAGCAGTACTGGAGATGACCCCACCATCAAATGAATCTGGTGTAAGGTCTTTTCTTGGGAAAATTGGTGCAATTTGAAGGTTTATCCCTGATCTAACCTTTTCTATTCATCGATCAACAATTTATTAAAGAAGGATTGCTACATTGAATGGATGGAAGAGTGCAATGAGGCATTTGAATCAGTAAAATGATTCTTACTCTCGTCACCTACACTTATGCCTCCTAAATCAGACCGGCCCCTCATTCTATATTCAAGGGAAACAAATGTCTCACTAGCCTGCATGTTAGCTCAGGAAGATGATGATAAGCGTGAACGTGTAATTTATTTTATTAGTCGAACATTGCTTGATTATAAGACATGTTACACACATGCGAAAAGGAGTGCCTAGCTATAGTGTTTGCAACAAAACAATTGAGACATTATATGTTGAACCAGGAAATAAGGGTGATTATCAAAACCGATCATTTGCGAACTTATCTAATTCAAGGTTCACTATCTAAAAGGGTCGGGCACTTTATAACGCTAATGGGTGAATTCGAGTTGACCTTCATTAATCAGAAGTCTGTAAAAGGAAAAGTTATTGCGGATTGGTTAGTTGATAACCCAATGGATGGAGGTGACCTAGTTGATTTAGACTTTCTAGATGAGTGTGTATACCATGTAGAGATCAAGCCCCAAATCACTATGTGTCCTTGGTACACTGACATAATCAATTTCATTGTGGACAAGGCATATACCCGAAGGGGCTACATCTCAACAAAGGAGGCGGTTATGCATTATAACCACAAAGTACATGATTCTGGAATAAGTGCTCTATTGTAGATCCTTTGATGGAATGTTATTAAGATGTGTTAACAAATAAGAATCTCATTATATTATTTATGAATCGTATATCGAGTATGTGGAGGTTACTTCGGAGGCCACACCACTTCTCAAAAGATACATATGATGGGTTACTTGGAGGCCACACCACTACTGGAAGATACATAGGATGGGTTACCCGGCCCAAGCTAGAGCATGATCGGTAGAGAGTTTGTCCATAAATGCCATAAATACCAAGAGTTCTCCCATGAGATTGACATACGACACAAGCTTTCCAATCGATTATGACACCATGAAGCCCTTTTCCACGTGGGGTTTAGATTTCATATGGAAATTTTCTCCCTCATCAATCGATGGCCATAACTTTATAAGCATGGCCACAAAATATTTTACAAAGTGGGTAGAGGCCATGTGCCTCTTACCACTCAATGTACTCAGGTTTTGTAATCACTAAGTTCATTTTAAACTGATTATTTTGTACGTCACGGTGTCCCATTGGTCATTATCTCTGATAATGACATGTCTTTCAAGAATGACAAGGTACGTGAATTATGCGAGAAATTCAAGATAAACCATCACATGACCTCTCTTTATTACCCTTAGGACAATGGATAGGTTGAGGTAACGAACAAAATGTTGAAATCCATTCTCCTTAAAATGGTTAAGGAGAACAAACGTGATTGGCATTTAAATTTATACTCGGCCTTATGGGCCTATCGGACGTCAATAAGAATGCCGACAGGCAACCCCCTTTTCATTAGTATTCGGTGCAAAAGCAATTCTACCACTCGAAGTTGAAATACCTAGTCTCTACATCTCATTACAAGGAATTTTGGGAGAAGAAGCCTATTAAGAGGCGCAAATATCTCAATTAGAAAGCCTTGATGAGGCTAGGCTTAATGTTAAACAATGACATAGAGCTTATGTTTTTGGATGTTCGGCGGTATAACAAGAGGGTTTATGAATGTGAAATATATGAGGGAGATTTGGTATTAAGACTTGATATCTAGATAGACAAAAATATTGGTGAAGGTAGGAAGTTTAGGCCCGGTGGTTGGGTCCATATCGAGTAATAGAAGACTACAAAATGGGGCATTTCACTGTGTACACTAGAAGGTGAAGATTTTAGTGAATCATCAACTCTCTTCACCTAAAGAGGTATTATGCATGATTCACCTGCATTTCCATATGTACATTACTACATCCGCATTGCATTTTCATCTGCTTGTCCATTTCATAAATTTGTAATCAAGGGACTTATTCTCATAGCAATTCCTAAAACTTAGAAAATATTGGAAAAACATTTAAATCATATCTCTTCAAATCTTCATGGTATCACCAATTGTTTCCAAATCATCTCATCGAGTTCAAACAAGAAAAGAAAAGCTTTGACATTAACCATACCAAGGCCTACATACTTGGTTCTACTCATAGTTTCTTCTAGATTAGGTGTCTTTTCCTATGGTCTGTTCTAGAAGCTTCATGGTGTCACATCTATCCCATATACATATCTTTGGAAATAAGAACATTCTAAACATTTTTCCTAGATAAACATGTCAACTGCAAATCAATGAAATTTTTATTTTACACATTTCTTTTCCCTACCAACCTTCGGTGTTGAGCCTGTGTCTCTTACTAGTGGCATAGGGTTGGGAAAGGAGAGAAGTGCCCTTACTCGCCTATGCCTTGTCTATGGTGATAAGCCCATGCTTCCTACTAGTAGCATGGGGTAAGGTGTAGGGGGTCTCTTTGACAAATTAGAAATTTAAAAGCAGTTCCTTCAAATATAGTGAAATAATAAATCAAAACAAAGTGAGTTAGATGTCCAAAATTCCAAAAGAGTTTAAAACCTCAAAACCAGATTTTGTCAACCAAGTGGCCATCTACGGATCTAAGTCTAGATAAACTAGAAATCAATTCACATTTTAAACTATGTAGAAAACTTACGTAGAGTTAGGTGGTAGGTTCTCAATTTGTTTTTGTCAAATCCTTGTCTCTCTCTCTCATCATTTCCATTCAACAAATCTTTGTGGTTCACACCCCTCCTAGATCTTGGTGTTGATCCCTCACATCTTACCGGTTGTGTGGGGTTGGGAGTGAGGCAAGTTAAATATTTCTATCATTTCACTTTATTGCCACATTTTTCCAAAACAATACGAAGTACCTAAAATCACTTAGAGAAACTAAGGTTCAACATTACAATGTGTTTGCATTATCATATATCAACATTACAAAATACAACAAGAGATCATTATGTTAGCACTCATATCTATTGCATACATTTTGAAAATCATAAAAAAGTGGAAATTCTAAACATCTAGAGTACACATATGAAATAAACCATGAAGAAGTCAACTCGGATGCAATGAATTACCGAACCAAAAAGAAGATTCTATATATATCATAATAAATCAAGTTTGTGTATAATGCCATCACACGCTAGGCGTGGTCAAAACACTCACAATGAGCCCAAGATATACAAAAAATCATATAATGCCCAAAAAAATGGCAACTAAGTAATAAAATGGGTCGATGGCCTATCAATCCCGATGGGATCCCTGAGATGGTGCACGGATGCATTCAGAACTTCTATTGTGGCTACAATGATGAGAATGCACTAAATGGTGGGAGTTCTCATCATGGTGGCCATTGGCTATGGTCTCACTATGAGATGACTCCACCTCATCAATCGTTGAGCTATCTCATACGCGGTCACTTGAGTAAGGACAAAAATCATGACCTTCTCTACCCTCCAGATAGGTGCAAACACATCAGTGTGTCTATCAGTTGTAAGTGATTGTCATGTGTCCTTAGTTAGCTTAGCTTGGTTCTTCCCTAAGGGGATCAACAAGGTGTCCACACAAACCCATCAAATAAGCTCTCGCCACTCTATGCAGTCATTGCAAAAAAAGAAGAATAAATGAAAAGTTAGAAAGTTAAAAAAAGAAAACAAAAATAAATACCAACTAAAATTTCTAGATTGACAAGGTCAAAAGAGGGAATTTAATGTACTCGGATCTCTAGGCATCCATGTAGGGTCAATGGTTTATGTTGCTATTGCCTTTGATGGTGGTCTGCGGGGCCTCCCCAAAACTAGAAGTGAGACATTGTCCCATCATGGACTCATCATCCCCCTCTCGTCGCGAGGAAGTGGTCCCTTGGAGATAAGTGTCTCCTCCTCTATGATTGCCTCCTCCCACTCCACTCTAAGAACATCCTAAGTATCATGCCACTCAGGATCTCTCTCTTCCTCCATGTGAGATTCCTTGCCAACCTCACCACCCAACTCCTCATCACCAGTATCCTCTCCACCTGTATCCTCTCTCCTAGTATCCTCTCCAATATTATCCCTATATACTCCTCAAAGTGGAGTCCACATCTATGGGCTCATCCTCCTCTCCACTATGAGCAGGTGCGGCCTAAATCTAGAGTAAGGGTGCATGAGCAACACCAGTTTCCCGTCGGGCATGAACGACTTGCCTAATTGTAATAGGCACCCCTGAGTCACCATGGTCCAACCTGGATATCCTATAGGTCCCTTCCATGCCTCCTTGATGGTCATGTACACAGGTGCCATTGGAGGAAGCATATCAATATAAGGAAGGCTAAACTGTTGAGGAAATCGAACCAAAGGGTGAATCTCAACCTTCCCTATCCCATCAACTAACTAACTAGTGGTGGCATAGGCTATCACTGTGGTCCCATCTTGTCCCCATAAACCTGCCATATCATGGTATGGGTTGTCCACCATGTTTGATGTGGTCAAAGAGGCCATTGCTGATGATGTGGTACTCTAAGAATTGACATCACCGTCCATCGACTACCCTGATGGCCCCCGGGTCATGTATTGGCACTCCCCTCCCATAGGGGATGATCCACTCATACACCCAACTCATGACCAATGTAGGGTGAATCAAAGACTACCCTTGTAACCTAAAAATTTGATATAGGTCATGATAGGTGCTGCCAAGTATATCTGCTCCCCAAGCGTAGATGCGACCATGTGACTCGATCTGAGAATTTGTGGGAGCCCAAAAATAAAGTAGTGCATCACCTCTCTTGTCCTTGATTAATCTGCGAGGCCAAGATACCCATGATGGCCTTGTGGATGATTGGGGTGGGAGTAGTAGCAATGGATCAAACCTTCATCCCCTTCTTAAAACCAAAGAAAACCATGACATCCCCCATATAGGTGGCCTATTGAGTCATCGTAGACCTAGATCTTGTTGTCTCCAAGGTCAGCCTCCTCCCAAGTATTAGAACTCCGAGTATCTGATACACATCCTCCAATGTGATCGTCAACTCATCCCTAACACTGGAAATGGAAAGTGTTCCAATCTTCATCCCAATAAGAGAATAAGTCACATAGTATATAATTGGCAGGAGTAACTTGGGGCACCCGTGCAATCCTCCATATGTCTACTCTCTGAAGAGTATCGGTCTCATCTTGAGTCATCTAATCCAATATCACTAGGAGCCATTCACACTCCCTCTCATGACTCTAATGAATATAATATTCCTTATTCTATATCCACAAAACACAAAAAAAGAGCAAGTTAGTGACATATTTCAAGAAACAAGCTCATTAAAAACATAACAAAACATTAAAAATCCAAAAAAAAAAAGTTAGCATGAGTTTTGTTCATTTTGTTCATAACCACCGCTTGATCATAGGGTGGCGGTTTCAAGACCGCTACCCTAGTAAGGCGATGATTCTACGATCGCGCCCGCTTAGGGCAGCGCTCCTAAACCAATTGGTTGTACAACTTTATTGCCCTTAAAAGTGCTCAAAAATGCAAAAATACATCGTTTTAATGAAATAAAAGACTACCCTATAGGCGCCCCCCTAGAGACTCATTTAAAACAAGAAATTTTAAAAATAACCCCCTAGGCAAATATTTTGACATTTTGACATTTTAGGTTTAAAAACACACAAGTGAGAAAAACTAACCTTAGACCACGTGGGTCAATCTTCCGGTCATGGAGGCATGATCACGATCTCGTAATGAACGTTTTGACTATCCTTTCAACGAAAATGGTCACCGTAGGTCCAGAGCTCAAAAATCACCAAGTCGATATATGCACATGAATTGGAAAATGGGTTTATTTGATATATATATGTTGTTATAACTTCATTTTGAGTGCATGTGTTCACAGGATGGGAGCTTGGCGGAGGTAAGTTCTTATCCCCTGCACAAATGGTAAGTCCTCTTGTCATTTTAATTTAGAGTTTATTTTTTGATATTTTATCTATCTGCACTTGAGTCTTCTTTTCATTTTGCAGGTAATAGGAGTTTGGACGATGACATTTGACACACATGCGTGTTAGGTATAAACTTCTAACTCCCCATTTCAGGAATGCCATACTCGGACTCTACGTTTTATGCCTCTTCATGGCTAAGATGATTCTTTGAGGGGAAATATGTACGCACCCAATTTTGCACGTGCTACATTGTTGTAAAAATTTACAAAAGTCCCCAGTGATGATTCATGTCCTTTCAGAAGGTGTTCGAGTTCCTAAGCTCATTCGCAGTGTATATTTGTATCCTAGATTCTTGTACTTAGCTTTTCCATGCTTTCTTCTAGCTTCTTGTTCATTTCTGTGCATGTTTTGGCCTTTAGTGTTACAACCACCACCCTACTTGGGTGGTGGTTCTGGAACTGCTACCCAAGAAGGGTGTTAGTCTTGACCGCCGCAGTCATACGTGGGGCGTGGTCATGTGTAATTTTTCCATAACTCTTCATGCATAATTTTAACACGTGTGATTTCACTTAACTTGACTTCTAGGGTGTGTTTGTGAACCAAATTGCCTAAAAATAGTCTTGTTTGCATGGTATTCCTTCCCTCTTCTATTTTTAAATAGATTTAATTAGTTTGAACTACCTCTTCACCCAATGATTTGGCACTCCAAGGATGCCTTGTGCATGAAGGCACATCCTAGCCAATTCCTATATATTCAATGCTTGTATTCAAGAAAATGGCCATGATAATTTTGTGTATCTTGCATAGTATTGCTGCCACAATCCTACTAGAAATTACATAGCCAAGCTTTGTTCACTTGTGTTATCTCTCTTCACTTGCATTGCAAAGCAGACTTCCTTCAAGTTGTCATTTCTCAAGCACCTTCTCTTGTTGTTGCCTTTGCATTCCTAATTCCTTGGACTCATATGGACACACAGAGAGAATGAAAGGATAAACTGAGGGGATAAGAACAGATACAACTAGATTTTCCAAAGCTCCTTCTTATCTAGGTTGGAATTATTTATTTGTCTATTTCATTTGTTCAAGTTATAAATTCTGAGTTATTCATTTTAAATCCATATTAAATAGAGTAGTAAAATTGTTCATTTCAGTTAATCAAGAAATTACAAAGAAATCAAATCATTAGAAAGCTTGCTCTTTGAAATTACCGGGGAAGTCATGAGGAACAATAGCTCTTATAGAGTTATGATTTGTTCTCTATCTCTGAGGTAGGGTTAAAAGGGTTTTGATTAAATTAGTTCAGTTGTTTTTAGATCTAGATTCACATGCTTGCACAAGTAATCAATTACAACTAGATGATTACTTGTATTTAATTTCATTTATTAGATTAGAAGCATTGTTTAAAATCATAGAAAAGATCAAAAATATTTACTTTTGCTAGATTAGTTTTCTTTCATCGTTCTATTTAGATATGTTGTTAAAATACCAAAAAAATAGTTCATATTTCTTTTGATAATTAGTTTTCTTTGTCAGATCACTTCAATTCAATTTCACATGACCATCAAAGGTCCACAACAAGAGAAAATGTTCAGTTATGATCCATTGGTCCCACAACCCAACAACCCTGAGTTGTTGTGATATTGATACGGGTTTACGCTTGTTAGTCTTACGGACTTGCTTAGGTATTCGAAGAGATAGAACAATTAAACACATTAAACATTGCAGTTGATCAAGCCTATGATTATTGGACTGATCCTGGCAACAAAGGGCTTGATTACGCATATGACCATATAGAGACCACATCCTCCATGAGTTCACGGTTGTGATCCCCAAGTCCCACAACCCAATGGGCCTACTGACCAATTAAACATCGACACCGGTTTACATGCACTAGTATTTAGATCATCCCCACTTCCACATGACATTGTTGCACAACTTTCCATGTTGAACATAACATCCGATGAGGCTAAGGATTTACGGACTAGGTGGAAAACCTCCCGTAGACCTTTTGGTTCCATTGCACCTCTTATTTCACACTTCCATGACCTTGTCTGGAAATCCATACGAGGCATCCTAAAGTCACTTTCCGCATGTTCCACAACTGGTAGATAGAATCTCGGTAGAGCTCTATATTGATTTGGAGCCTCAAGTTGCCATTCTATTTTACCGTTCCATTAAACCACTTCAAGTTAGGACAAATTTATTTTCCTTAGACTCACAGATCTGGATATTGCGTGTTAAAGACATAAGGTTGCCTCATTAGCTTGTATATCACTATAACACACACATCCATTTCCATTCTACACTGGTTTTCCCGATATGAGCTCAAGAGTTTGGGTGCGAAGAAGGTCACGTGTTGATTTTCTTTCATACTGATCACCACTTCACTTTATTCCACGTGGATTTCACTCATCTCCACACTCAACATCACATCGGTCTCCATCACCGAATTTTTTTTTGCACCATGCAATTCATCATACATTCCTCCTTCTCACGCATATAAGAAGCATTCACATCATGCATTTCCTATCCCACCATTATTAAAGAATATTTTTACACATTCATCACTACTAACATCGGGTGGAGGATCTTCATCCTTCACTATCATTGCATAGATCATTCTCTTGCATACACTTGGGGGCATCACACTTACACTTCCCCCTCCTCATATTAGAATAGGTACATATATTTCTTCTTTGCATTATCATTCATACATATGCATACTTATCACATGTCTTAGCATTGACCATTACGATGACACACTCTTGTTTTATGGTTCACACTTGACTGTTGAGGGTATTCTACACATGAACCTCACACACTTCACTATATATATTTGCACATTACCTTTCTCCATATATACCTACCATCATATATCATACATCATACATCTTATATTTTTACATTTAGTTTGCATTTATATATCTCACACTAGTTGGCATCATACATACATTTCTAATTGAGTTGTCTACACATTTTTCACTTTAATATTCCACATTACACATTGCATGAACTCATCATATACATGTGGCCTATGTTACATCTATTTATCATGCAAATTTTACGTATTTAGGTTATCCAAAATCCTTTACACATTACATTCACACACCTTGCATATTATCTACATCATATTAGCTTTCATCATACATACATCCATACTTAGGTTGTTTACGCATCTTACATCCCATTCTATGTATTACACATCATTCATACATATCATGATTTTACATACTCATAACATACCCTATTCATCCTACATGTTACATGTTAGTGCTTTCAATTATACATTCGCACATTCCATTCATTACATGGTCATCTATACACATCACATAGATTGCATACATCTCACTTTTTTACATCATTCACCATACATACATATTACTAGCATCTTGCTCTACACATATTACATACCTATTGTCTATTTCCACACATTGCATTGCATTCTACATATTGCATATTTACACACATTTTCACTCATCACATTGTCATCACACATCTATATGTGCACTCACTACCCTATGACACACTTTAGTTCCTCGATCCATACTCGACTATCGAGGGTTTACAAATCAAAAGGACCTTATCATACTTAAATATTCATCAATCGACCCACCATCCTATGACATTCCTAGGTTAATGACATACATTATAGGCTAAATAGTCACCTATTCATTTCATCTTGTAGTGGTATACACTTTAGACTACATCACCACTCCATCTATTTGCATTATCATCACCTATTCATCATAGTGAAACATGCTTAGGGATAAATCATCACTTTTATGCTCATTGTGTTGTGATATATACTTAGGCTATAGGGTTCACACACATATCATCTTGGTCACATATCATCACTACTATGCATACACTCATCATAGTGCATTATACATCATACATACACACTTCAACCATTTCTGATGACACACTTTCATTTATGGCTCATTCTTGATTGCTAAGGGGGAAAACCAAATGAACCTCATTACATACATTTCCATCCACTCAAGGGGCATGCGGCTCCTACCATCCATCTTGCATTTCCATTCCATCCATCCACTACATATTGCATTTCTTGGGGGCATTTACTCTTGTTTAATAGTGCTTTTACATGTTCACTTTACTATACATGTTAGAATGATTGCTTATATGTTAGTGTCTATACCATACACACATGTGCATTCACGCCTTACTCTATTTTTTTATTGTGGATACATGTATTTTGCACACATCATGCATGTTTGCCTTATATCATTCCTATACTTGGTCATTGGGGGCATCCACATTCCTCTTATGTAAATATTATTGATTATACATTATTTGTTTATCCACGCTTTTGACATATCGGTTATCTTTCTAACATGCTAATGGGTGTTCCATGTACAACACTTGTTTGTCAAGATTATATATTACCTTGACTACTTATGTGTTTCTACTTGTTTGTTATTATACGTGGCATTTCCCTATGTTTGGTGTGTACACTTGTTTGTTGTATGTGGCCACTATGGCCTTTGAGTGTCTTGTGACATCGTGAGTAGTGTCCCATGTTTACAACCCACATTATGTGGTATAATTTTTCTTCTTGTGTGTTTTACTATATTTCTTGGTTTCTTATACATTGTTTGTGTAGATTACACATTGCTTTCTACATGCATGTTTGTTTGCACTAACACTTGTTCTTGGCTAGCCACTTGTTTGTGCATGCCTTGGTTTCTACCAAGAACTTTCTCAGGTACATGTTATGTGGTTATCCTCTTTTGAGGTTGCATCCTCTTATCAATGACATTGCATGTGCCCCCAAAGAGGGGGCATCATTTGGGGATCTCACATACTACATAGAGCTCTATACTCATACAATTAGTTGCTTATCCGCCCTTGGCATTGTGGGTTCGATTCGGTTCAATTGTCCACCCTTAAAATTGTGGGTTCATATTAGTTCGGATTTGTCTTGCCTTGGAATTTTAGGTTCAATTTAGTTCAGATTATTCACCCTTGGCATTGTGGGTTCGAGTTTAGTTTAGTTGTCCACCCTTGGTATTGTGGGTTTAGATAAGTTCAATTGTCTTCCCTTGCAATGTGGGTTTAGTTTAGTTCGAGGTTTTACGCCCTTGGCATTGTGGGTTCAAATTAGTTAAGTTGTCCCCCCTTAAAATTTTAGGTACAGTTCAATGCCGAGTACACCCTTGGCATTGTGGGATTTTATAGCGAGTGGTTTTAGACCAATCTACGAACCCCATAAATAGTGTCTTTTACATGAAACGATGTCCTTAGCATTTTGGGAAGCAGTTAAAGGTTAGAGGACACATCGGAATACCTCCTTATACTCCTTCATCAGTGGTATCGAATTACCCAAAAAACCTATACGGTATAGAGATATATTCATATATGTTTACGGAAACACTTAAAGGTTGGAGAATAATACAGCTTTCTCCTATACTTCTTGATCTACGGGCATCAAATCACCCAAAAACCACAGCGATGCAAAGGATATCCTTCTACACTCTCTTTCTCGACATGGATCGGTGTACACATGTTCTATTTACATTTACATATATACATATGCATGTTTTACATAACACTTTTACACATATACATACATATTTAATTAATTGATCATTTTCTCCTTGCACGTTCGGTCGTATAGAAAACAAGTTATCAAATGGGGGCAATAACAACAATACTTTGTGATAGCACACACTATAGACTTGCTTGAAGATAATACGACACTACACAAGTTCTCTAGGGAATACAACCAACTAAAGACATGCTTTCCACAACACGGACCCACACTGGTTACAGATAAACATGAGGCACACACTAAGGACACAATGGTTCATCTAAAGTATGCAATTTTACAAACAAGGTCTTCCCACAGAAGGTTTCTTTAGAATCATGTTTTAGCTGTAAGTGCTTTTACATTCTTTACTTTTCCCAGAGAAATCATGATAGGAGAATCTGAAGTTCATGTCTCCTTTGAAGAATTTTCTCCTACCTTGTTAATGTTAATATACAGTGTAAACCAATTATTGGATGGTAAGAGGTTACTTCATTTACTTGATTAACTTATTCATTTGTTAGGAGGCAGTTAGTTTCTCAAGGCTCTTAACTTCATCAAACTGTTTTCAACGTTGTGCTTTTAAACATATATGTTTTACCCTTTTAAGCGGTCATATTTTTATTTTATTTTATTTTATTTAGTACATGACTGTCTAAATCTTGGATTCATCATTAAGATCTTATTAGTTGTTAATAAAGATTTCATTGGGGTCAAGAGTCTAACCAGAAATATTAAAGGTTTCACTTGGGCTTCACTTGAAGAGATAGACATAAGTATATTGTTTACATTTTCAACGGGTAAGATAGATCGAAGAGTTTCTTAATCAAGTTCCTTCTATTTATTATAATTTTATTATCTTCCAAGATTTAATCATTGATTTCACCTTAAGACCATTCTAAGGACTCACCACAATAAGAGATTGTTGATTAGTTTACGTGGGGTCACAAGGTATATTTGTTTCTCTTTTTTTTTTTTTGCTAGGTTCAAAACATAGTCCTCTACCAAATGACACATGACCAAAGGTAACCAAAGTGATGTAAGTTGATTCAAGTTTAGATAATTATAATTAGGTTGACAATTCAAGGATAAATCATATTCTGAAAAGTGAAAATTCAACAAAGGATACGCATGTCAAAACAAGTTCATTTAATCTTATTGACAATAATATTTCTCAAATTGACTTTCAAACGATAACAACAACCTACATGAGAACAATACAAAATTATAACGCAATGCCTTCTAAATAGTCTCCACAATTTCCATACCAATGTTTTAAAGCAAAAGAAAAACATTCGTACAACAGCAGTTCCTAAGAAGGCTGGAATCCACTTTCTACACGTGTTTCTTTTTCTTTTCTACTCAGGAAATCCTCCTGCACATTTGTTAGCACATGTCAGTTCGCAAGAACTGAGCACGATAAAAGCTATAACATTAAGACAATATGTTGTTATCTAACTATTTCAAGGAAGAAAAGCACCGTTGATTATGAAAAATAATCCAAGAGTCTAAACAAGAGCAATTAAAGAGTTGTCCAAAAGCATAAAATGTCTAAATAAAAGGGACGGCACTAACTCTATTTAATTATCATTTTCTCATAGGAGCAGTTAATAAACATCATAGTGAATTTCACCCATATCACAATAATGACCGTCATTTTAACAAGATAACATTTCGAAACAAAAACAATTACAAGAAGAGAATTAATTTCAAACGTGATCATCCTATTTGTTTAAGTTAGTTCACCAAGCCAAGGATTCACTATGCCACTGGAAGATCCCAAACAATCAATCGACATGAGAATATCTAAACCAACATGACTTATTAATATTAAGATGATGTGCCTATAACAGTTAATTTTATGTCAGTACAGAATAAATAAATTGGAAAGAAAAGGGATGAAACGCACAAATGACCTCGTATGGGCCACATCCTATCCTAACAATCCTTCTATTAAACTTTCTTCTAATCAAGAGAATGTCTTAAGAAAAAGGACAAACTTGGCAAGACCAAACATAACCATTATAAATCTTACAGGAGGGTTACTCAATCATTCACAAGGACACAACACAGGATACATAGCTTCCAAAGGATCTGTCGTCAACAACAAGTTGACTTAAACCTTTCTGGTCAACACATAACCATTCTACTACAATGACAGCAAGGAGGTCGTATCACAACGATCATCACAAAAACCAGTCAACCAATGAGTTTCCAAACACACCAACCTCTAAGTCACAGGAGAATGAAATTTAAACATCTTTACGGAGCAAAACGTAGAGTAATTTCTTACGCATAAAACCAACATCCCAATTTTAAGATTTGAAAACTTCCTCACTAATGATCCAGTAGATCTCGTATCCTCCAACATGTGTGAAACAAAATCAAGGTACGAAAAAGAGTATTTCCTCTGACATTTTAAGCTATCCAAAAGAAATGTGAGTAACGTCTAAAGAAGACATTCCATAGGATCAGCTACATTCCTCAAAACATACAACAGTCACCAAGGGAGAGAAGGTGATTCCAAAGACAACAATCTCCAAACGGTGAACATGAATTGATATCAAATTATGAAGATCAACCATGACGCTTGAAGAATAAAGGTATTTCTTCGAGCGATTTAAAAAAAAATAACAAAAGCAACTAACCTAGTTGAGAGTAATATCAACTTGGCTCAATTCAAAGATCAGTCAAGCTAAGCACACACCAAGCCAACCAGGAAAAGGGTTACTAGAACCTAAAACAACTAAAAGAAAAGGATAGAGACAGGAATAGCATCATTCACCTATACACAATGCACTCGCAGTACTCAATCACCAATTCACAAATACCCAACATAAACCAGAACTACAGATCTCGAACCGAAACAAGAATAAGAACAAAACAGGAACTATAAAGTTGAGTCCAATGACAATGTTTGATAAAACATTCAAATCGTGAGACCAACACAAAGAACTCGGGAATTTTCATTACAGGACCCCCACCTCTTTTGTTTTATTAGTCTTAAGAACAAAGTTCACCCAACTAATATTTATTAAAACCCAGAAAACAATATAAAAGGCTTCAACCAGCGCAATCATTTCTAACGCCAAAAAAAAAAAAATACAAAAGAGCAAGGGAAGTGGAAACCAAACAACATACCATCACACGAGACATTTATATGAAGATTAGAGTTATTTAATGAATCAGTTAAATAACAACATAAGAATCAATGGTATAGAGAATATCGTGCCTGATTAAGCTCCCGCAGTCGATAACAAGATGGACGGGGCCTGCAACAGCAACCCAACCAGCGCAACTTCTCTTCCTCAGCCTGCTGAAGGTCCAAACTCTGTTAACGGCCATGCTCTTGTCTTCATAAAATCAATTGTATAGTCATGATGTGCATCTCTGCCCATAGTTCGGTCGGGTCGCATTGACACCCGATTATCATTCCCTCGCTGATCTTCTGGCGACACCCTATCTCCTCTTCCCAAAGATTGTTGCCATGCATCCCTGGGTTTCTCAGAAGTAGATCCAAAATCCTCGAACACCGCTCCAAATTAGCCCTTAGCCACCACATACTGTGAAATCCATGACCGTGGAAGGAGGAGAACCAGAACATGAGCTCTTCTGTGAGTTCCTGCTCTCTTCTCCTCAGCCTAAAAGCAGTCTCTTCTGGTATGAGGGAGAATCTGCATAGAGGACAGGTTGTTTGTTGGTGATCCAGCCACTTGTCAAGACAATTTCTGTGGAAGAAAAGAGAGCACGGCAGTTCCCTTATCTGATCCCCTTCTTCAAACTTACACAGACAAACAACGCATTCCACCACATGGGTAATGTTTGCAGGTGTTTTGTAGGGCACAACAGGAAGGCTCTGCCTGATTTCATCAGCTATGAGGGGCAATTGGGCAAGCTCGGACCCCAAAACTGGAGCAGTCTCTGAAGATGTTTCGGGATTAGAATTAGAATATTCCTTTCTGAGCAGTTGGGTACTCCTGCTATTCACTTGCATATTATTAGCAGAAGAAGTAGAAAAGAATAGGCCCAAAATATACATAAATGATTCGGCAATATCCTTTAAGGATTGGACTGGAAGGATCTTCAAGGATTGAACTGAGAGGACTGTGTTGACGAATACCAGAATTCCTGATGACACTACTGTTTTCTCAGTACATGTTCTGAATCTGAAAAATATCCTGCTACCTTCATCTCCCAAGACATTTTCTCCAACATTGCATAGATCTCCTGTGCCTGTGGGTGCGATCTGTCACCTACACAAAAAGCATGCACCTTTTTATTGCCTTTAATCCAACTACACCAAGTTTCTTTTTAATTCCTCTATCCTTCATCGATCTCCTAAAAGCTCTCTTGCAAAGCAAACTGTGCTTCATGAATATTCGATATGAAACAGATCCACCTCTATGAGATCCTCTTCCATGAGTTACATCGTAGAACAAGCAAGGTCTCAGTAGAGAATCTCTGTAATAAATTTCATCGGGTCTCCTGGTAACACTCTCACTGTCACTTAATCGATTTTGATGAAAATATCTTGAAGGAGAAATCCCGAATTGAGGATGCAGTCGATACTGAGCAGCTAACAACATAGATGGACGACCTACTTGCTGGAAGCGCTCACAACGGCTTCCACTACTCTCTGGAACATGCCGCCTGCTTTGGCTAAGTTTCTTGTCATGAGTCATTCTTTGTGGAGATCCGGCAGAACACACCACGCAGCACTCAAAGAACAATGGAGGCAACGCGTCTGCTTCACTAGCTTGCAGCTGGAGCACACCCAGACTCCACAACCTAGCCAACATCCTCCCAGTGCGTGTCAAAAGGGCAGACTTGCAAGGAGACTCCATTAAAGTGCAGCGGCCAGTCTCCAGAGGAGCCCACGTGGCCAGGGAAGGATGTTCGAGCAAAACCAGACTAAAACCAAACAAAAGACTTCCCAAAACAGGGTTTCCCTTCCCCAAGACGCGGCAGACAAGGGCACGAGGAAGTCAAGGAAGGTAGAGCAGTCATAAAAGATACAGGTCAGAAGTGGTTGAAGGGTCACTGGAAAAGACTGGTGGCCAACTGCCCCCCCCACTTGGCATTCAAACCAAAGGAAGGACCAACACGCCTAGCCTAAAAGAAGAATGAGTGGTAAGTGCTCTTCCTCCACGCATAAATAAAGGCCAGGATTTCAACAAAAGGAAATAAGTGTACGCGGCCAGCAAGGGCCAGCAACGACAACGACAACACGACACCAGCAAACACGATGAAGAGGGAGATGATTGAGTATTCCCTGTGACCAAGGCGAAACCCACCAATGATCGACGAAGGCACAATGACGTTCCATGCTTAGCACTCGATCGCGAAGGATGAACACGTGCAACGTAGAATAGGACATTACATTCTCCTCCCCTTAAGAAAGCATCGTCCTCGATGCGACATAACACAATGGAAAAGAAATGGTTCGCAACCAAGAACAGGTAAAGGAGAAAGTACACCCTATGGTTTAAAATTTTAGTCGATTAAAACACGGCCAAAGGTAGCCTTAGGAACATTTGGTAGAAATTTTAACTTTCAAGGTTCTGTGAAGATTGGTAGTTCTTTCTTGTTCATCGTTTCATTAGGCTCTTTCCATTATCATTATTTCTAGTTTTAGTTTCTTTTTAAAAAAAATATCATCATTGAAGAGTTTTGATTTATTCCTTATTGTGGGTGCCCAACATGAACTGCTAACACAACACCCTATCAGGTTCACAAGACACTACAGATTCACAAGCACACAAGTATATACTTCAAGACTGTATTACACTACAAAAGGTTACTCAAATACGGAATAGGATAGGCACACTCCTCATAACATAGTACTCGACACACATCAATGACTGACATACCAAATACTCAAATAAAAGACTACTACAATCCACCAGACATTTCCTCAATTTGCATCAATGAAACACTCACATAACACCAAACCATGCTACAGGTACATAGTGTCCACAAGGGAATCAATGACATATCTACAACATCACAACACATATCCATCTGACATGAGTAACACATACATCAAAAGACCACTACCAAAACATCACAATAACTCAACATATATCCTAGAACATCAACCATACACACAAATATCATATGCCTCCCTCAAACTCTTATGTCTCCCTCAAGTCTCTTATGCCTCCCTCAAGTCTCTTATGCCTCCCTCAAGGAGGCCGGTTGACCCTATGGTCCAAGACACATAGAGTTCGAACACTCCTAACCCAAGTGACATAATAACGCGTGGTTCAACAACCCACTAGTTATATGTAACTCCTTGGGGCATACCCCCATACAATGAAGCGGGTCCATAGGTCCAACCATTTCATGGTGCATCCCATGACCCTATTCCACACATCACGACAATAGAACCAGCACAACAATCCAATCAAAGTGCCAAGTGGCAAAGTACAAGCCTTGGGCAAGGCGGTAAAAATTCCAAATTTAAAAGAAGACCCAAAATCAAGCAAAAATAAATGGCCAAATAGCCATAGTTAGTATCAAAATCCCCATGTTAGTGCCACAAACCAAGGAAATGCCCAAAATTGTAAAGCATTGCAATCAAGAAAAGTTGCTGGTCCTTACAAAATAAAGTAAAAAGCTCAATTTACGAATAAAATCAACTTATAATAATGTCACATTACGATAACTGTGTGGCCTTATTTAGCCACCAAGGGGTACTCAACGAGTTCTTAGCACTTTTCGAACATCGAGCCTCAGCTCGTAAAATACATATCAATAATACAACTGTCATCACCTCCATCTGAATCATCCCGCCACCACTTCGACAAGGCTAAACATAGTCATAGTTGCACTTAGGTTGCATACATACAACCACATAGGGAGAGAGGAAGGATCACATGTTATAAACTAAACCGAGTTTGACTCGAGTTATTGATCCATGGTACACCATTCCTCACTCTCAACATACACTTCTACCGATTTCCCTCAGGGTCGGTTAGCGTAAGGTTCACAACATAACATATAACAACATCACTAACACCATGGTGGTACACACATAGCTACCATAATGTCTCACGTATGGTATGTATACAGGGTAGATCACAATCATACATCCACAGGGCGTAATACATCACTTTACCACATTCTGCACCCAAAGCGCAATCACCATACGATAGGGTTCATACACTCACCGTATGACCCCAAATCACAACATGAAGCATTACACATTTGCACAAATCCTACATACTGATGAACATAGTACATCACAACATAACATACGTTGCTACATAACCAGGTGGTACACACATTTCTTCAAAACATGGTAAAAACATCAAGATACAACTTATTTCTTTTAACATCAATCTAGTCATACAACACATTGATACACCCACATATCACAATATGTCACAATGCTCCAACACTATGTCATCCACTTTATAATTCTTTTCACACATCACAAGTAGTAATTCACCCGTGAACTCTTCATAGAATCCACAAGAAGGAGAGAGAATACTCCCATCCCAACATATCAACATGAATTCTTGCTTCTTATTTTACTAGTCACCTCTATGACACGGTCTGGTGATCTCCTCTAATCAATTGAGTTCATTCTAACTCTTCTTATGTTATAGGGTTCTACATTTCCTCTTTCTTATTACTTGGGTTTGCTTTGTGTATTTACTTATATATCATTTACATTACTTTACTATTGTTCCTAGTTAGATTAACTACACATAATTCCTAATTTCAATTAATCATTGAAAGTAATCTTAAAAAAATAAATCGTGAGAAGGAATAAAACTACTTGGACAATTCAAGGTATTTTTAGGTAGAATAGGCAACAAAATACCCATTCATTGAGCTTGTATAGCTAGAAAATGGTATTGATACTCTAAAATAATGTGGATGTACGATTTATGGTTGGAAATCGGAAAAGAACATAAAATACAACTTGAATTGGATGCTATTGAGAACCATTGTGATAAAGTGTATATCATAGTCAAGAAAAATGATTGAAAACTATGAAAGAGTGCATGCAAATAAGATATGCGAGAGGAGTATGATAATAAGATGAAACATTGTTGAAAACTTGGGGAGAAATGAGGAAAAATAATACAAATTTTGGAAAATCGTAAATGAAAACTTGAAGGCAAAAACGACACAATTTTTAGCCATATTTTTATTCTTAAAATGGGCATGACTATTTCAAAATTCAAGAATTTTTTTAAGTACAATGTGTTTCTTAACCTTCCACGATCACATTAGTGGGAGAGAAGTGCTTGGGAGATCGCAAGATGTTTTGCAATGATTGAAAAGAGGATTTGAAAGAAAAGGTCGAGAATGCAAGTTTTGTTTCCCTTTCCATTGATTAGGTTACAAAAATGATAACACTTCTAAGGTTTGTAAGCATGTTTATACTTTCTAGAACCACAAAAGGAAACCTCATTTACTAGTTATTCATAAAATGAAGAAAATTTGCAATGCTAATATTATTTTGAAATTGGTTATATCTAATTTGAAGGATATAGTAGAAATGGATGATTATTCTATAGCTATAAAAATTATATGTGCTCTTTGTGGATGGTGCATTAGTAATGCGGAGTCATAGAACTAGTCTATATGTCCACCTACAAATAATAGTTGCACCTTATATAATTCTAATTCAATGTGTGGCTCATTGGATGAATATTACATACATGATAGTAATCACATTTGAAGCGCATGCGTATATGTCAAGTAGTCCAAAAATATTTCTAGAGTTTTAGAAGTTTGTAATTGGAGTCACAGATGGTAAAAAAATCTTAAAGATATTTATTCAAGATGGATTCAATGTATAAGCTTGCATGCATAATTCAAGATTAATATCCATCATTAGTTGGTTTCATGTTTAAGAACCGTATGCAAGTTGACAAGGAAAAATATTTTCTTTACCGCTTAATAGATTTGGAAACATTGTTTACACTTTGTAGGATTCTACCGGTGTTGAATGAATTTTTCTTAACAAAACATGCTAAAGAAAGATGTATCTATATAGCGAATCCATTAGAGTGAGAAAACAGTGTGTTAAACATTAGATTTTTTATACAACTACGATGAAATCTTTTAAGGACGTGTACTCATTAGTTAACAAACTATGATAAATTTACAGATCCTAAAATCTATTTTAGAGTCAATATATGTGGTCATCTTTGTATCCTTTTAAATGGGAATGAGATTCAAATGCACACTTTCCAAAAACGAGTAGATATTGTTGGATCAAACATTGAAAAAGTACCTATAACACGTAATTTATATGAAGCTCTTATATCTCAAACAAGAATAAAATTGTAGAAAATTTCACAATGCTTATCCAGTGAGATCAAAGATCTCTTTAAAAGGGATGAGATTCTTGAGGCCATGGGAGTGGTCATTCTATATTTTGGAATTCTATAGTAGGTTAAAAATCTTTAGGTGATACATATAAAAGAAACGTGGGTACTCTCATTAATTATTTTGGAAAATCAGTTGAATTTAACAAATTTCAGATTGAGGGTGTTCAAAAGTAATTACTTTCATTGTAATAAACTCATTTCGGAATCACAATGGTTGAACAATTTTACTAAGTGAACTAACAAATAATGGAGAAACTACACATCTATGGAAAAATTGTATCCTAGTAGCATCCTTCATGAAAGCATTACTAAATATTTGATTGTATGAATTGTGTGAAACAATGATATTGGGATCAATTGAGGCGAAAGGGTTTTTTTATCACATTAACATAGATAAAATCAAAACATCAAAAGCAGATTGAATCAAAATCTTGAGATGTGGTTGAATATTGTATGTTCATGATATGATGTGGACACATTTCCTTATGAACGAGTAATGGCAGTATGGAATTCTCTTGCAAAGAGGAAAGGGATCTATAATTCTAGTATAGGGCAAGTGGATAAAATCAAAATTGTGACTGAAAATAGTAGAAAAGATTAGATAACAATTTTAATGTTGGAGACCAAAATTTTTAAGATATGTTTGAGCTACTGATATTGAGTAAAGAATAACGTATGGACATAGTAATTACGTAAATTAAACTTCATATCATATTATAATTATGTATCTTATTATTTTTGATATACACATGTTCTTTATTGAATAATATTTTTAAAGTTGCAATTTTTTGTTTAGAGTTTTTAATCAAGAAAGGTCATACTTATTTTTATGTTGTCTTTCAAATCAATAACATAATACCATTTTTTTGGAGAACTTGTGCATAAATATAATACAATATAACACCGTATAAATTTTAACTATCAATAATTTCATATAATGAAGAAGATTAAAATTACTACAAAACTATATATATTTATAGTCTAAAATACATGATATATGATCAAAATTTATGTTCTTTTTTGAAAATTAATTTCAGTGTTTGAAAACACAACTTATATCCATAGAAAGTGTTTGAAAATGATAATAATCAATAATGTATTATGTAATAGTAATACCAAACATAATTGAGTATAATAATCACATTATGATTTTATTTGAAGAACTTATGCATTAATATAGTAAAAGTACAACACATCGATTGAAATTTGAAACTCTCAATATTTTCATTAAAAAGTATATATATTTATACTCTGAATATTAAATAGTTTTACAATAATGTTTTCGAATAAAAACTACAAATTTCACAATTTATTTTTGCAGCTTCATTCTTAAGAAGATTATTTTGTTTTTGTTTTTATCTCCTCTGCACTAGAACTTTCTTTTACAACACCTAACTAAACAAGATCCTTCACGACTACCTCGTATTGAAAAAAAAATGTTCGGATTTGCTACACCACCGTAAGAAGATAGTGCGTTGGATCTTTTTCGGTTTCTTCTTTAACAATATCTCTAGATCCATTCTATGTTCCTTAATTATCCTTCTTAAGGTAATATAAGGTGACAAGTTTCGCTTCAAATCAATTGTCGCGTTTAAACTTTTCCTTGCACTTTTTAAATGCACTTCGAGATGCCTTTATTGCCTCATTTTTCAAATTTAGGTACTTTAACTACATTTCAAAATATAAAAATAATTAATAAATTTTTAAAAATTGTAAATCATGTTTACAAATTTAGTGAAACTTACCAATGTCTTATCTCTTTTCGCATTTGCAATAACTACAATTCCCTTGTCTCTTGACCACATATTGTGGTAGGCTTGTGCTTGCATTTAAATTCTCAATTCTATTCAACATTATATCTAACACTTCATCATCATAATCATTTTCAAAGATACATAACCAAATACAACTTGATTCAACAAAATATCAAGCTTTCTTTAGCTCATTTTGAACTGAAGAATACAATATATGTCTTTGGGAGTGATTTTTAAATCAAAAATTTATTTCTTTTATCATAAATTTAGCCCTAAAGCGCCACAATTTTAATTAAACAATATCCTTGATAAAACATCATTAGCAGTGGCTTGAAAACTTTCAACCAAAAGATTATTAAGTGCAAAAGTAGTTTTTTTGTCATCATTTAAGGTAGTTTGTACTAGAGAAGGTGTGTTTGATTTATCTACTCTTATTGGAGAAGGATTCCTTGACCCATGAATCATATCTTGGGGATTGAATATTTATGGGCCTGAACCCCACTTTTAATCCCTAGATATTCCTCATCCAAATCAATTTCATTCAAAGCATGAAACACCCCATGTAATAGGAGCATTTCTCGATGAAAACATTGGAAAATAAGATGTGAAATTAAGGGTGCCCCTATTTGAATCTGGAGGAATAAATGAAATATGCTTGCCATTGAACCTAGTCCTAAAATTTTGTGGTGGAGGTGGCAGAGGTGGCATCTTCCTCTTCATAGTAGAAAATGGATTTTGAATTGGAGGTAGAGGAGACACGGGAAACAATCAATTGTAAATAACATGATAAAATTCAAATGAAAAACATAATAAGAATGAAATAATAGTAAATAAAACATTATATCATTTATGGTCAAAAATATTACTCAATTGCGTGGATGACAAATTTGAGGTCCAAATGGGGCTTGTTTGGTTCATGTGGTTGTTATAGAGAAGTAGTTTGAAAATACTTGGAGTGGTATTGGTAGGTGTGATCTAAAACATAATTAATCATTAACAATTTATGATCTTCTTGAATCTTCGTTTAAAAAAAATATCAAAAAAAATACAACTTAAATGAGATTCATACCTAGAGCCTAAGAGTGAGGTAACAAAGATATTTCTAGATCATGTGTTTGATCAAATTCATATACATTTTTGTTGGGCTACCACAAGCCCGACAATATAATCCTATGCTACTGGAGGTTTTTACAACAAAGGAATATAAACAAGTTATAAATAATTAATGTATATTTATATGAAATTACATTTATTTTCAAACATATTGAAATATATAAATCATAAATACATGTGATTAATGCCAATGGTATGGTGGATGTGTCAATTTGAGGGTTTAAGAAACTCCTCATCCATTTGACTATTTGTTGAGTAGTATCCTCCTCGATGTGCTAATTGTCTAAAATAGTAATTCGATCTCGGAACTTGGTGGGAAATAACCTCTAATAGCAAAGTGTCCCTTATTGATGTAGCCACACCAACTATCCCATGTTATAATTCAAAAGAAAATAATCAAAAATTGGGACTTGCCTCCTGCTCTTGAATTTTTAATGACAAAGCGATAGATTTATGTGCATTGTGGTTAGAGGAGTGGTGCCATGTAAATTATAGAGAGATTCATAATATAAACCAAGAATAAAATTTGTTGAGCTGATATAACATTTTCATTCAAATTAATGTTAGCCAAATTAGTTCTTATCCTAGAGGATAAGAAACTACACCAATCAAATTTCTACCCACTTAGGGTGCGAACGATATAAGCCAATTCCCACCACGGAATATTTGTATATCAACCTTGTAATATAAATCTGGCTTGGAAGAATTGCACCATGACCTACAAAAATGGGTGACTAAAATCCTTGAGTTGAATTCCCATTTTGAAGGGTTTTGGGAAGTTATAAATGTAAGGAGACACAAATTTTATTAATATTCAATAAAAAAACACAATCAAAATCAGTAAAATTTAAAACACAAAATAAAAATCAAAATGATGTAAACAGAAATAAACTTACTAGTAGTTGCAATTACATCAATAGAAAATTCATAGTGAGACTCCAAATACTTGCAATCTTCATTGGATAAAATAGCCTTCATCGTGATAGGATCCACATCTTTGTGTGGTAGTTCCTATCAGATGCTCAATGTCCTCAGGTGACATTCCAAATGATTGTGTGTGAGATGGGAGTTGAATATGAAAGGTAAAAGTGGAAGTGTCATAGTTGGCTAGAAGATTGTTAAGTGTTTTCTTGTTTGTATGAAATTGGGGCATATACACTAGCCCTATGAAACTAACCACTTCAATCCATTGGGAAAAAATATTGGGATATTGTAGGAATGCATACTAGTTGCGGAAAGACCATGCTCTTGAATGAAAACTTTCACATATTAGTTGTTGACGTAGTTGGGCTCTTAGGATGTGTGGAAATGGACATCCTTCTTGGAATTTTTACAATGACTATAATAATCCTTCTTTCTGTTTATAGATACCATTTCTTCCTTTACGGATTTTGCAAATTACCTTTTCTTGTTTCTTGATGTTTTTCTCCTTTATTGTGGTTATACTCTTGTTTGTGTAAAGTGAAAATGACTCGATTGTATGTCTATATATAGGAAATATTTTTACTTTGCTACTAAGCAAGTTGCATGAAAAATGCCACCATTACTACCGAGCAGTTGCATGAAAAATTCCATAGGTAGAAAGCATTATCCACATTGTCTCCCAGCAGCATTGGGTCATAGGGAATGTTACCAGGACGACAACATGCATAATGCTACCTTTTGAAAGCATCTCTAATATCACCGACCATTAGGTTACATGGTTAATGTTGACAATTGGTATCATCGCCAATGCCTGCGGCCGATGGCATGGTCGATGTTGCCGGTGCAGTAGTATCTTCAATGCTACATGCCGTAGTATAGTAAATGTTTTCATTGACTATCATATCAAATTTTATCAATCGGTAGAATTATTAATGCTTAGGTCGATAACAAAACCAATGCTACCGGTCAAGTAACATGGAGAATGCTACCGACCGATAGCATTTCGATGTTCCGGCGATTATCTTGTAGAAATTTGTTGCTCCCTCTTGTACCAATCTTTCCCAAAATGATGCGAAAATATCACCTTCCCATGACATGAGAAAGTGGTTTTCGAAAATTCGCCAAATACTTTCTAAGGTTTTTGGATGGACCCTTAAAATTTTCCTGCACCCTCTAAGAAATGGGCATTGGCGTTGGGATGGAATGGGATTTGGCTGCATATTGGGTAGGTATGGAGATTGAAATTGACAATGCCATACTAGCTTTGTGTCTTCTATTGACTAAGGATCAAATTTTCAAGGATGGTTTGGTGGATCGTATAGCCTTTCTTGAGCTAGAGAAACATTTTGTGATTCTGATGGGGTTTGCAGAATCAATTTTCAACTTATGTAAGATCCTAGATTTAGGGCCTATTATGATTAATTATCTAGACTTGAAAGCTCTTTTTCACCTATGAAATTAGAACATGCTTGGTGGGACCTACATCGAAGTCAGGGTTGTGGGGCGTATGATTGGTTGAAGTCTCAAGTTGTGGATGGTAATGAAAATATTTTCTATGCTTCGTCCTTGTCTTCTATTTTCCATCTTGTGTAGGTGGAAGTAGTTGAGGTGCCCTCATAATCTGAAATTTAATGGCTCCATTCATCTATTTGTTATATATATAGTGTTATAAATGGTTTGGTTTAATGTCATCTTCGAGCAATCTGTTGGAGTGCAGGGGTTAGATTGTTCAAAAAATAATTGTTCCCCCTCTTTTTGTATAATTTGTATGTCATTTTCAGCACGGTTTCTTTGGTGAGTAATATTTTGGGAATGTTCTTCGCGCGATATTTTTAATGTAAAGGGAAAGGGACCCTTGACCTTCGTTTATCTATATAAAAAAATTAAATTACTAAAAATTTAAAATTATTCAAATAAAAAAGTAATAAGAATAAAAAAATAGTTAAAATTTAAAATTCAAAAGTAAAAGTAATGAAAATTAAAAATTAATAAATTTAAATTTAAAATTAATAAAAATTCAAAATTCAAAATTTGAAATTTGAAATTCAAATCAATAAAAAATAAAAATTAAAAATAATAAAAACAAAAAATGAAAAATGAAAAATAATAAAAATAAAAAAATTTAAAAATTCAACTTAATTATAATAAAAATAAAAATTTTAATTTTAATTATTTATAATATTATTGTTAATTTAGAATTAAAATTAATGATTTTTACACTGGAAGGAATTGTTGTTTTCTTTTACAAGAACCATATTGGATTCGAGGGAAAAAATGGCGAGCCCGAGTTTTTCTATTTGCCCTAACCCTAACTTTGCATACTAGGTTGCGGGCGGTGGTGCCATGTTACAAGACAGAGACATCGAGGGGCCTACGAGTTGCTGATGTGGGTCTTGATTCCTATAGTTTTTTTGTGTAGAGGGATAACAAAGATCCTAGCCTTTCGTCCATGGATCTAAGCATTTGTAAAAACATTGTTATTTCATTGGTGATTGGAACTATTTTTGGTGGAAATGACATTAAGAGGGGTCGGGATGCACGATAAGGGGGTTCGGCGCCTATTCTCTTATCTCAACCTTAGCCATGAAATGAGCACATCTCGGCACTAGTTCAAACTCTACGGGGTAATACCCTTTGCATATGGATTGATGGCATGCTCTATGGAAGGATCTTAAAAAAATTCTCATAAATTAAGTTGTCGGGTAGATCACTTTGACCATTTTTGCTAGAAAATCCCTAAAGAATTATTCCCTTCTTTCCTCCTACGGGATTGGGAGGATTAGTGATTTTCATGATGGGTTGGTTAATTAGGGAGCTAAAGAGTGAAATTTTGCACCCTTGAAGAGACACTTCTTAAAAATGCCTCTTCCACAAAGGTTGATGCTACTCCTCACACCGCTTACATTCTTTGAGCAAGCTATTGAATCCCCTACCTTGGAGATTAATGATTAATAATCTCTAGAGCTTCTAAAAGCACTAAAATCCAAGGCCATTATTTTTATATTTAATGGTTCTTAGCCATCTTCTAACATTTGATTCAATGAATTCATTCCTCGTGGATGAAAAATTACAGATACTTCATTTGTGCCCAAGGTTTCTTCGTTGTATTCTTTAATGATTTGAAGGATTATTAGAGGGTTATCGAAGAGGGTCCTTGGTTTTGGGATAGTCAATTCTTTTCACTACCCTTAGTTTCCATATTTTGATCAAACACTTCTCCATCTCACGAGTTCTAGTATGGGTGAGATTGCTTAATCTTCCTCTTCACTTTTTCTTTGCAGTGGAGGAAATCAGAAGTCTTCTAAGGAGATTCATCAAAGAAGACAAGAAAGAGGTTGCGTATAGTGTGCATAATTTTTCGAGGATTAGTGTTGAAGTGAACCTTAGCAAGGGATTTCTAGATAGGATGACCCTCAAGATGGACGATAAATGCCATACCCATATTCTTGACTATGAAAATACAGCTTTCAGATGTCATAATTGCAGGACTCAAGGGTCACCTCCAAGTTGCATGTCCTTAGAATAGATCCCAAGCATCTAAGAAAAAGGGTCTATTCCCAAAATTGGAGTCTACCGGATCTCGAGGATGAATATAATATTGATTAAGAAGATCAAAAAGCTCTAACAACAGCTCCATTAGCTGTAGCACAATCATATAATGTTTCTTTTTAAGAGGTAATGAAATATTTGGATTTTTCTCCCTCTTCAGAGAGGCCTTCTGTATGAATAAAGCGACCTCATTAATCCGACTACTCTGACTCAGAAAAGGAGGGTGCCCATCCTCTTAATAGGGAGTCACAAGTCTCCACTTCCTTGGACTTATCCAAATACATCCCTCTTATTTTAGAGATGATTTCATAGGAAAAGTAGTAGGTAGTGTGTTCGAAGAAGTGAAAAAGAAGGGAATATTTGATATTCCTCTTTCTGTCCTTTTCTCCCTCTACTCGGCTTCCCTTCCTCTTCCCAACCTTGTATCTTGTTTTGGGCCACATCTCACCTTCTTCCCATTCTTCTTCTTTTAGTTGCATCTATTGAAACTTTTCTAAGGTTGCTTCTTCTCCTTTTTTGTGGCTCTAGTCTTGCTACCATAATTGGATCAGCGGTAGTTCCTCTTTGTCCTCTTCTTTGGGTTCCTTTTTTCTTTTCCTGTTTGGTCCAGGCCTTCTTAGTATTTATTCCTTTTGCATAAGGAAATTTTCTCTATTCTACTTCATTGATATATCTAGTAGTTTGGGACTTTTTATAAGGATGTGGGTCCTTTCAAAAAAATTACAATTAAAATGAACAAATATTAAATATTTGAAATTTTTAAAAATATTTATTATTTCTATTATTATGATTAATGAAAATTATAAATAGAAGAAAAAAGTAGTTAATATTTAATTATTATTTCTATAATAAATTATATTATTATTAAATAAATACAGGAAATGGTTCTTAATGAAGAAGAAAAAGAAGAAGAGGGCCTCTTAATTAATGATCTTAACCTTGTTCTTCTCAAGAAGAACTTCATTGGTAATAACAATCCCTAATCACGTGGCTTCGTGAAGGTGGCGAAACACTTGGTTTCTTTCATAAAACTACTATAATGAGAAGAAACTCTAACACGATCTCCAAACTCACTCTACCTTCATGTGAATCTACCTTCGATAATAAGATAATTTATAAAGAAGTGAAAGATATTTAAAGTATTTGTTGACTAATTTATGTAAGAATAGAGATACTTCCAGAAATTAGATTCTTAGTAAAATACCAACTCTCATTTCTCACGAGGACAATGAAATGCTTAATGGGTTTATCTCTGCAGAGGAAGTTAAATCTACTATTTTCTCTTTTAAACCTTATAAATCTCCTAGGTCGAGATGTCTCTTCCTTCTTTGGATTCTATCAAAAATTTTAGGATATTATTGGTAAAGATGTTGTGGAAGATGTTCATGAATCTTGTTACGCCAAGCATATTCTTAGAAAGCTTAATTCCTCTTTCATTGTTCCAATACCTAAATTAGAGAACTCTAATAATTTTGATTCTTACAAGACAATTTTTCTTTACAATTTCTCCTATAAGATCATTTCAAAATTTATTGTAAATAGACTTAAAAACCTCCTACCAAATATTATCTCACCGAGCAAGGTGAATTTTTGCGGGAATACAAATATTAGATGGCATAGTAATAGCTAATGAGATTATTCACTCTGTCAAACATTAGAACCAAGGAAACATGATAATTAAATTGAACATGACCAAGCATTTGAAAAAGGCAATTGGACTTTCATTATGAATGTTTTGGAAAATTTTGGATTCAATCAAGAAAGGAGGAAATGGATCTTTGATTATGTCAACACAACTAAATTCTCGGTGCTCATAAATTATGAACCTACAAGATTTTTAAGCCATTTAGAGGCCTAAGACAAGGTGACCAACTCTCACCTTTCATTATTATGGATGAATCATTGAGTAGATGGCTATATTTCCTTAACTAATTTATAGAATGCTAAATGGTGTTCTAGTCGCCAATGGTGCTCTAGAATCACCCATCAATAATTTTTGATGACATTGGTATTGTTATGAAAGCTACCATTGGTGAGGCTAAGACCTTTAAACAAGCTCTTGATATCTATGAAGAAGCCTCAGATCAATAAGTAAATAAAAGAAAATATAAGATTTTCTTCTTCACCATAAACAAATACTCTCAAACTTTGATTTTAGGATCTTAGACATTAACCTTGGTTCCCTTCCATGTTCTTATCTTGGAATCCCACTCTTTCAAGGAAGAAACTCTATGGATTTATGGAAAACTACCATTGATAAAATTATGAGAAAATTAGATAGCTAGAAAGGTAAGTGGTTATCCTTCACTGGAAGAATTCAATTAATCTCTTCTTGTGTTCAAGTTGTTCCTATTTATATGATGTTTTCTTATGTGACCTAATACGGGCAAGCATGTTAAATCTATTTAAACCAAGTTTCTCTGGGGTGGATTGAATGAAGGAGAAAAATTCCTCACGGTGACATGTGAAAATATGTCTTCCGAAAAGAAAGGAGTGCCGAGATTAAAAATCAACAAGCATATGCTTTTGGCACTTATGACTAAATTATCTTGGAGACTCTACTATGAGCCTCATACTATATGGAACATCATTCTCAAAGAAATACTTAGACAACATGCTCCCTAAATAGATATTCATTGTTCGTGAACACCTTCTTTGGATATCACATTTGGAACTTCATGACTAAGGCTTTGTCTATTCTCAAACCACACTTAAGATGGAACGTTGGTAGAGGCTCGGGAGTTAAATTTTGGAATGAAGCTTGGATTTTCGGTTCCCATCGAATACCTATAACCTAAGAAATTTAAAATACTAGTGTGAGGAAAGGTTTGGACCATTTGCAAAGGATTATTATAATCAAAATAAAGAGGGATGGATCAAATTACCAATCCCAAAAAAATTGAACAAAGAGAAATTGGCCTTAATGGAAAACCTTAAACCATTATATTTATCTAATCATCATGACCAACTAATATGGACAATCACAAAATCTAGAAAATATAATGTCAAGGATGGATATTTGATCATCATCTCCTCTTCAAACCGAGCGGTTTCCCCCTTCCCTTTTCGAGAAAATTTGTTACAAATATGGCATGTCTAAAACTAATGCTTTCATCGGAAAAATTATCTGAGACAATATCCTCACTCGGACAAATCTCGGCAAATGAGGATTTCATGGCCCAAATTTTGAAGACCGTCAAGGAGCTCATCATACCATGGACTCCTAAAGATGGGAATATTTTCCTAGGAGATATTAACAATTTTAATAATTAAAAAAGTGTGCTTTGAAGTCCCTCATAAATGGATTGGGAAGAAGAGTAAAGTAAAAGTGATAGCTAATTAGAATCCACCACTATATAAGTTCTTCAAATTCATATTTGATGGAGCATCTAAATAGAATCTGGAAGGGTCGGTGATCTTCTATAACTCCTTACGTAAACCCCTCCTTGGCTATGCTAAAGCTATTGGGAATTACTTTAATAACCTTGTGGTGGCTAAGGCTTTATGTCATGGTCTTAAACTTATTACGAGAAAATGATGGAATAATCTAATCATGGAATATGATTCTCAAATAATTACTAATGTGGTCAATAAGGGGAAAATGGAGCATTGGAACCTATATTGCATTTTGGATGATTGCATCACCTTGAACAACCATAGGCGCATCCTCCACATTCCCAAAATTGTAAATAAATCTGCGAGATAGACTCGCTAATTTGGGAGTTGAACTCAATATAAAAAGGGAGAAAATTAGCACTTTTAAACCAAATGATTTAATTAATGAAATGGGTGAAATTACCAAGCGGGATGGGCCTACTAAATCATCACAAGTGGTAGGAGTCAATTCTATATATCTACCTCGGTCATTATGACTAGGCACTCCCATGTCGGCTACTTTATGCATTAGAATCACGACCATATCTTCTCACAACAGCATAAATATCTCCTACTTGCAAAGGGCTTTATTACCAATGTCCCCTTTTGCACTCCTCATTTGGTCAAAATCCTTTCCTATCCTGTGGTGATACTATGGACAAAGGGAAAAATAAGGTTAAAGAATCTATGCACACCATAGATGGTGTATTAGAGAGTTTTGCTTTCCAATTTTAACTTAATAAAATGAAATAACAAAAACAAACTGACCTTAGAAGATTGTGGGGTTTATTGAAGCCAAGCGATGATGGATATTGTATCTTGATGGATAAAAGCTCTTTCCTTCTTTAACTAATGAAGAAACCTACAGATCAAAGACACTAAACAAAATAGATTAGATAGATGGGTAAATGAGCTGCTTGGAAAAGCTGATTCTAGGAATCCAAAGGGACTTCCTTGGAGGATGTTAGCTCACTTTATAACAATTAAGTGAATTGATAAAGATAATGATAAAGATATGTAATATATAATGATAGATGGATAATAGATGAGAAGCTCTAGAACTCAAGGTTGAAGGGTAAGTCATGTGTAGCTTCAAAGGTGGCCCAAGCGAGGGTGGATACAATCTAAACATACTCAAAGTAGTCGTACAAAAATTCCGTGGTCTCCTACTCGATTTCGTGAAGGAATAAAAATGATTTTTGATGTCTTCTTTGTTAACGACAAATCATATTGCACACAATTTCAATTCATGAAGAATATTATATTGTTCCCAGAAGAAGGGATGTTGAACTATAGGAAGGTCGTAAATGCTTGTAATTGGGTGGGAACAACTAGGAACAATCATCGATGAGAAAGTCATGCTTGTAAGGCATAAGTTAAAGGAAAAAAAGACTGACAAGAGTTGAGATAAAACTAATAAATTGACAAATATTTAAATTTTGATAGGGATGACTAGTGATTCAGGATGATCTCTAGTAATTCAGGTAATCGTTGGTGATTACTACTAAAATGATAAATATGCTAAAAATAATAAATAGATCTCTAAAACAATGTTTTTTTATGTTTATATGAACTGTAAATGATAAGAAAAATAGAGGAATACCTGTGGACGTGAAAATGAGATAAAATATGCCTCAAATATTCAAATATAGTTGATTGAAATTGATATGCTTGCTGACATGCTTCTTGAGAGTTGTGTGATGAAAAAGGCCATCAAAATGTTGTGTAGATAGTTGTTGGGGTTGATATAGACTCTTGATGATCTTTGGAATGGCCAAAGTTCTTTGAAAATTTGAAAACAAAGTGTATATTCCCGTAAAATCTCTCTAAATATCACTAAGAGAGAAGGAAAAACTCATATTTGTAATCACTAGTGATCGGTTAGGATCACAGACGATCTAGTTTTTTTAGGGAAAACATTTAGAAAGTGATTAAAACCAATTTTAAATGAGTTTTTGGGTTTTTAATGAGGGATTATGGTTAGGGGGAGGTTATGGATGAGTTTTGGAGGTTAGGATGTGAGGGTAAATTAGCTTTAAATGGTTTTTAAATGGTTGGGGTAGATTCTAAGTGGTTGGGAGGTTATAGGGTGTGTGAATTGTAATTTTATATTGTGTAAATTATTTTACAATGGGTTTGGAGAAATGACTTAGATAATGATTTTAGATAGGTTTTAACTAAGTAAAGTGTATATAATATAAAGTAGGTGGGTTGACGAAAACCCGGTGTTTACATTTGCCCTTTTTTTGTCGAGTGGTTCATGGTAGCTGAACTATTGGACAAAAATGGTGTGAGATAAAGTTTTCTTTGTGTTTTGTATGGGTGATCCCCTAAAACTAGGGGTGATTGCGGTGAAGTGAAAGAATCACCAATTTGATTTTTTATTTGACATGTGTGTTTTGTTTTGAAGTTTCCCCAAGATAAGGGGTCAAAATAAGATGGAATCCATTGTAGGATCAAGTGATAAGGGAACCAAGGGGTTTGTTTACTATAGACGTATGACCCGGAGGGAGTAGCTAGATGATTGTTGAGCAAGTGATAGGGGAACCAAAGGGTTCGTGTCTTATAGATGTATGGCTTATTATGTCATAAAAATGTTTTGTATGAGGGAGGGAATTTTTTTAGGGTCCCAAAGATAAGGGACATGTCAATAATGTGGTTGAAAATATATGTTGTTTCTAAAAATGATGATTTGTGATAGAAGCTAACGGATCTTTGGAGATTATAGGTAGATCACCAATGATTAGGGTGAATCATCGACAATTATAGGAATCGTTGGCGATTCCTACGTGGAAAATATGGGGCTCAAACATCGATTTTCTTAATAAATGGATCATTTACGATTGGACAAATTTGAGTGATAGAAGAATCTTAATTACATGTTTTTAGGGGTGATAATTAACCAATGCGGTGGCGGGACCATCTAGATGTCAAAGAAAACCCACCCATGTAGAGGTATGTGCTTGTATTGTTTTGTTTTATGTATTTTTGTCAATTTTTTATTTTTGTTTAAAATGTCGTAATAGGCACCTTTTATAGAAATCGTGAGGATCATCGGTGATTACATGGATCATCGGCAAGCAATCGGGTTGGATTACTAGTGATTCATGATAGAATCTTTAGTGATCAATGTGGGACCACTAGTAATTCAAACTAAATCGTTAACAATTGATGTGTTTTGATAAAAAAATTGATAAAATTTGATGAAGATCAATTTTGATTGGTGTTTTTGTGATTTTGGATGTAGGTGAAGGCAAAGATGACTATCAAAGACTGGATTCTAGTGATTTTAAAGGATGTGAGGGAGGATATGTTTGATGATGATTGGGAACATTTAGAGGAGGTGGGTTTTATAGGGATGCGCCACTATTTCCATAGGTATCAAGGATTGTTGTTGGCTTTGATGGAGAGGTGGGATGCTATCACTTGCACTTTCTGGTTTCCACGGGTGAGATTACTATCACCTTAGAGGATATTAAAAGGCTTACCGAATTTCCTATATAGGGAGAGGGTATATATTACATAGTTTGAGAGGCGAGGGAGAGGACCGAATGAGGAGGTTATATGGGGATTATGTAGATGATATTGGTTTTGTAGTAGGGGATTTTATTATCATCCCCTATTTATGGTACATAGGAAGGGTCGTGTTCTCATGATCATGATGATGATGGGGATCTTGTGTTTTAATTTACGACTCAAGTGGTGGTCGATTTTTTAGACAATGGTTGGCATCATGGAAAAGAGACTATAACATAGGATAATATATAGATGGGCCCCTGCATTTCTTACATAGACTTACAAGGAGTTGTGGGCTTGGAGGATTAGGAGAATATTTGGGATTAGTGTTTGATTTATGTTACAGTGCTATGATTTTGAGCATATTTTTGTGAGTCATCCTCATAGTTTACCATGGGGAGGTATTGATATTGTGGTGGATATGCCAATTTTTTGTAATGGAATGTAGATGCAAGGTGATCTAGAGGAGTGTGCGGTGAGGCCTATTATTGAAAAATTATTACAAGGTTATAGGTAGGTGATGTATTATGGAGGCCATGCATTGATTTTCTAGTGTGGGCGAGGTCGGAGATGTAGTTGAACTCAACTCAGCAGGATTTTTGGGTTCATGGGAGGAGAGGAGGAGGCGGGAGCTTGTGCGATTTAGTCGTGTTAGGTGAATTTTGGCTTGATATAAGATGTTCTTGAGGATCCAGTCTTATAAAAATGAGATGAAAAGGAATTGGATACCCCAAGGTAGTGGTAGATCATCAATATGTTATGCCCGAGGAGATGGAGTGATGGGTTTTGATGAGCACGGTGATAGGGTGCCGATTGATGATGTCGGCATGACTATGGAAAATAGAGCTTGGTGGCACGGTGTATCTACTACATGGGGAGATAGGCGGGTATGTGCACGAGTGGAGGGAGGAAAAGGAGGTGATTGTGATGAGGATGATGACTAGGAGGGATATGGGGATGATAAAGCATACCAGAAGCTACGATTACTCGTTTGGAGGCCAAAAAGTCCACGGTGGAAACAGAGAGGGATGGTTTTAGGACTATGTGTGATTGCTTAGTGGTTGATTGGGATGGTTTAGTGGAGAAGAGAGATAGTTTTAGGATTGAGTGTGATACCATTAGGCAATAGTTGGCATAGGCCACGATAGATTGGGTAAGATATAAAAAACACCGAGACACCCTAAAAAGGGATCTTGGCATTATCAAGTCATCAATATTAGGTCTTGAGTTGGTGGCCCAAGTGTAGAACAACAATCGAATGGGTGCATTGGGTATGGTTAGCTATGCTCATTACTAGTCGATGTGAGAGGAGTTGGTGTACTATGAAGATTTGGTGATATAGGGATTTCCTAATGCATTTTGTTATGCATATCATCTAGCTCACCGAGGGGCATGTCCTAGTGTTAGCGCAATGAGTGTGGGTCAGCCACCTTAAGGTCATGATAGAGGATACAACGGTGATGGTGGTGCAAAAGGAACGGTGGTTAGTTCACTCAAGGGAGCATTTTTATGTGGTAGTCATTTCTTTCTTAGTGTCCATTTTACCCAATAGATTATATTTTGATATGTATATGACTCTTTATGAAGCCTCAAGTTTTGATGTATAGATTTTGATAGATGGAGTGTGGGGGACTTCAAATGATGTATAGAGATACTTTGATATGATCATATATGTGATGATGATGTGTCTTGACTTATGATTCTGTGTTGGTTTTTAATTAGTTTGTAGTATTTATTTTGATGGATCTTAATGTTTTTTATTTGTGTTAATATGATTTGAATATCTTGGATGATGATGTGTTAAAATCATTATGACTTTGATGTGATCAAAATTTATCCTAATGTGTCCTAATTTTGGATAGGAATAAAGTATGGAATGATTTATTTCATGCTATATTTGATACATACATGATGGGACGAAGATATGGTGAAGGTACTTATACTTATCGACCTTTACAATAAATGTTAGCATGTGACTATCAGTAGGTAGTCACATGTGGGATCTTGGTCATAGATGGAAGTGAAAAGTGTACCTTCCTAGAACATGATATGGGTTAACACGTGTAGTTTGTGTGGGAGAGTATGGTTCTCATATCAAAGATTTCATAGAGACATGCCCCAGCTATATACATTCATTTTTTATGCAAGTTAATCGAGTGGGAAATTTGATTTGTGGAAATTTGATCGATGCAAGAAGTTTTCCTTGGATTCTTGTAGATATTTGACTTTTTAAAGGTTCACCGATGTGGGAAGATCTTTTTACATGGGTATCTATCCTTCGAGGGAGTGGTCTACAATTTTAAATTTTGATTTTTTAATTTTTACAGATAGTCATCCTTTAAGGGATCGGTCTATGATTTTAAACATGTTGGTCCAAAATCATCAGGTGGGAAGATATATGGATAAACAGGCCAAGCAGTGTGCGAGGCAAAGCCCCTCTTTGAGGCAGAAAAGTGAAACTGGTTTATTGTTATTCTATAAAACAAGAATTTGTGCAAATCTACACTATTCTAACTTCTTGAGTTTGGGATCTCATCCCAAAGTAGAGGTAGTTTCAACAACAAACAAAAGGTAGAAGGGAAGGAATGGAGGAAGGTAGATCGAAGGAAGAAAGAAAATAATTCCAAAACGAGAAAGGTCGAGGCTTTACGCTTTGGGTTGTTAGTAAACAGAGCCAAACTTACTTTGCATAAACAAATAAAGCAATATTGATGAACATATGATGAAATTAAGAATGAATCTAATAGAATGATAACAAATATCTAACGTAAGAAAGATCATAGGTAAATAACACACATATGGAGCACAAATTCAGAATATGTCTATTAATCTCCTTCTATTACAAGAAAATACAAAGTTTTCCTCTCCTCGGCTCTCTTTTTCATACAAAGAATGTCCGCCTAGAATACAACAAGTATTCCGGTATTTATAGAAGGAGAAGGAGGAAGAAGACGAAAGAAAGCCAACCACTATTTACAAAATATCTAAAAAAGTCAAAAGTTGACTTTGGGCAAGTTTGTGGATGGCAACATCCCATGGTGCAACATGGATGATGTCATCATAAATGCCAACCTACTTTTTAAATATTTTTACAAAAAGATCGAAGCGTACACAAGAAGAGAAACTATTCATCATCATCTCTTGGCTTGAATGGAGTGTCTTGCTTCTTCTCGGGAGAGGTGATGTGACACTGAGCTCTATACTCCATAAACTTGTTGATCATTGTCTGCAGAGTGATTATGATCTGGACCCTTGAAATGGTCACCAATGACTTTACAAGTTTCCTTTTCAACCTTGAGCTTGTCAGGTATTCCAGCGTAGTCTTCATTTGCCTCAATCAAGTATCCAATGAAATCATGGCAAGCTAGAAGGTTATTGATAGATTCTCAGGTCAAAAGTGACCTCTGGCACCAAATCTTGCGTTGTGATATCCTTGAAGAGCTTGATTGTATCATCTGCCTCTCTCAAAGTGAATGTTTCACTAAGCATCCCTGGAGACATCTTCGTGACTATCTACTCCATGTTATATTTTGCATCTAGGGCTTCATTCTTGATTTTGTCTATCCTTTCTAGGATATACTCCATTTGATCCACGGTAATCTAGTGCAACGAGAGCTTTGTTGTGTGCCATGCGGGTGATCAATGACACCGACCTCTAGTAGGTCATTGGTGAGTAGTTGACCATTGATTAAAGCATATTGTGTGCGCAACTGGCATTGTCCAACTCCTCAGAGAGGGATCCTACTACTACTTGTAGCTCTTTATTTTCTCGATCAATGTCTTGATAAAGCACTGTGAATTTCTTGATTACTTCCTCACTATCTATGAGGATTCGCTCTATCCAGGAGGACACTGTCATACCTTGTTCACCAATCTTGGCGTATTCATTTATCTTATCCTAACTTAGAACTTCAGGAGGCTCGACAACAGTCATAGGAGGTGCATTACCCATTCTTTGTAATGTTTGGAGAAGATGTTTGTTTTGTTCTTTTAGTATCCTCTTCTCTTCCTTTGCTTCTATCATCACCAATCCAAAGCACTATGATAATTCTTCACCAGAACTCCTCGTGCTTTATGATTATTTACTAATGCAAAATTTTAGTTTGGTGGATGTAATATGGAAACACAACAACAAATATAACACAAGAATACCATAGACTATGATAAGAAGGAATGATGATAAATGTGAAATATTAGTATAAATTACCATATCAACATGAAATTGTTACAATCTCACCCATGAGGTACTTCAAGTGTTATTGACTGATTTCACTTGCCTTCCAACAATAACTATGGGAGAAACTTCACAATGACTTCTTTAACACACCTTCTAAATGACGGCTTCCTTTACACACTTACTCATACAATATTTCTCACTACTTCCTTCTATGCTAAATGAGAGGGTGGCCTCTTTATTTATAGGAATTAAGGCTTATCCACCCTATCTCTAAGATAGGATAGGAAATCTCTTCGGAAAATAATATTCCATGCTTAACTCTTGCCTTTACATGCAAAGGCTTATCTTCTAAGATAAGATAGACCTTATCATCTCACATGGGTTCCACCTTTTTAGACTTTTCTACAAATAAAATACACAAAATATTTATGACATCACTCTTTATCCTTATTACAAATATAATATTTCTAATTCCTAATCATGTAAATCCTACTTCTCTACTTACCCAAACTTTGACATTTTAACATTACTAGACCACTTACGACAAATATTTACTTTTTACAACATTCCTATTGTACTTTGACTGTTACCATACTCTACTTTATTGGTGGCACCATACTGACGGCGCCGTTATCTTCTATAAGATGCCACTACTAATTATACTTAAGAACATCCTATCCCTAATACATACATTAATAAAATAGAAATTACGAGAGGAAAATTTTAATGTCGACACTTCCTGAAGCTTCTTACAGAGGGCGTCTCACTGTGAGACAAGGCCTCTCCTTGCAAGCTCTCAGATGAGGTTCCCATTGTGACTTGAGTCATTGTAAATTTTGTAGGAGACAGATCTTTATTCTCTTTGGTGGGATCAGGATATGTAATTTCCATGACCCTCTCTCCCAAAGTGCTTCTTGAAAAGTGAGTTATAGCTTTCTACTTTTTGATCCCTTCTTTGGAATGATAGAGAAGTCCATGGGTGCTATGGGAACTTTTCTCTTGAGCTGACCCAAATGGTCGAAAATCTAGCTTGGACTTATGGGAGTGGGGTGGAGGAAGAAGAAGAAACGGGAGTGAAAGGGGAAGCAACAAAGGGGCCGCTTAGGAAAAAACGTGGACACACTTGGTGGTGGCATTGACAAGGAGTGTAATGTACTATTGCTCGGGGGCGGGAGTTACTAAAGGGGAGGAAAAAGACATGGAGGTGGAAGGAATCTATAATGGGATGGAGGGAACATGGGTGACAGATCCGCAAGAGAGGAAAAGATGGAAGAGGTGAAAGATGGAAGGGAAGAAGGGGGAAGACACATCCATAGCAATGGATGTTTGAACAACAGGAGGAGGAGAAGGGAGGGAAGAGGGCACACCGGGTACCTCGGTGGTTGATTGTGACCACATCATGAGTGGATGTAGGAGAAACCTCTACGGTTTCTCCTTCTTTGGAGATACCAGATCGACCGTTTGCTTCTCAGAGGTGGAAGGAGGGCTTTTAGGAGCTTCTGAATTTTTACTTGGCCCTTCCTCCTTATCTTTTCCTTTTCCCTTTTTAACTTGGGCCGACTTTGGAGGTGCTCTACTTGTGGGAGATGAGGTAAAATCTACCCCGAGGTAGGTGAGACCATTCTATTTGCACCAGTGTTTGGTGCGCTGCAACGTGTTCTTGACCCTCTCTTGAATGGTCTATGGTGCCTTTGTCATGTCTATATCGGCAAATGGCCAATCATCCCCATCCGTGTCTAGATAAACTTGATCAATTTCTTGATCAGTTTCTTGGAATCCTTTTGGAATGATGGCCACGCCGTAATGCTTGATCTCTTCTAGGGCCAACCTGGAGTGATCATTTCTCCGATATCGATCTCGTGTGTCAGGTTGATGTAGATGTCCTCGATCTCAGGGACATGAATAGGATCAATCTTTTCCCTTGGGAGGCAATCTCAGCAATCAAAAGTTAGCCTTACCGGGAATTTGTGCTTTGATTCAACAATTCTAACTCGACGAACATTTCTCGAGCCTTGGCAAGCATGGTACAGGTGTACCAGCCAACTGTAAGGGGGAATGGGGTTCCACCCTTCTTTCTTTTCATGTATTTCTCATGGTATGTAATCAGCTACCTTGACAGCTCCAAGAGAATCAGTTTGGGACCCGCATACCTTGGTAACTTGGTCGGTTCACCTTCAAAATTTATGGCCCTGAGATAGGTGAATGTGGGAAGCTGAGTGAACAATCCTCCCCACTTCTTTGTGATAGTGATCACGCTCGAGCTAGTTTGACCATGCCTCATATTTGGCCTCAATAGGCATATCACCTCATAGAAGAAGGCGTCGTTGATTTTTTAGAACTAAGGGATGCTGTTCTCGAGCCTTAGCTCTAGGTAGTATTCATATATTTTGACTGGGGCCATACCCCATTTCATTCTAAGGCCTGTGAAATCTCTCGCTGATGCTGCAATGTATACAACATAGGAATTCATATAGAACTTCCCAGTTGTCATGACCTATTGAAGTTGTTGAGAGATGGTATCATTGATGATTTCCCCTAGCCAAAATGTTGCTTAGGCACATTCTTGCTCATGGTCTCTAAGTACCTGAGCATCCATTTGTGAAAGTAATGGGCATAAGGAATCCCATATACTCTGCTCGAAGGTGATTGTATCACTCAGTTCCTCATTGAAGTCACTGCGGTGGATGGTCTGTGGCCATCGACTCACTGGATTTTTGTTTTTAGATATAGCTCATTCATCATTTGCATGCATTTGTCTTCATTATCATCCCATGCCTTCTTGTAGTCTTCTAGGCTTATGGTGATGTACTTCCTATGATGAGGAATGCCCAGAGTTATTTCAAAGTGACGAGCAGTTAGGTCGATGACCATCTTTCCTTCTTTATCCTCGACACATCTTGTGTCCTTGTTGTAGCATCGAGCCACCAACATGATGAACTCATTATTAATAACACTACCTGCGGCAGCCCGGTTGCAAAGTGCAATCCACCGCCCACCGGTTTGTTCATCCAAGGGCCGCTTATAACCTAGTTGGTTCTTGCCCAAAAGTCTTCCATATCAATGTGCCCGAGCTCGGAGTCTCTGATGTCGAGATCACTCTCTGCATATGAGTCAGGCATCCTGACTTTCTGATATTTATATTTCATTTCTTGTTCTATCAACTTGCTTTACCTTTAGACTTTGTTGTCTTCTTGCTTGACGAAGACATGTGTGAGTTCAAAGATAGTTGTTGTTGTTTTGTAAGAAGGATCAAGGAAGTCTAGTGCAGAAGAGCCATGTCAATCGTCATTTCATTCATAATGAAATCTTGTAGAAAGAAGAATAAGCAATTATAAGGCTTAGGGCGCAAGGCGCAAGTTCATAGCAAACATGCTGCAGAGGCTTAAAAAGGCTAGGCGCACTTTTGGGGATGTCAACATGGAAAAAGGTGCACCTGTGTTGAGAGGGGAAAAGCTGCGCCAAAGGATTATAAAGGGCCCATTGTTAGGGAGTGTTGCATGAAAAGGTTTTAGTGCTAAGGAAAAGTTGTGGGGCACGGTCTTGCAACACACAACATGCAGTGTTGGTGTTATAGAAATGGCGCCATCGCTTTAAGAATGGTTTGGCGGGGCGCATATAAGTTTGGTGTTACATGGATTTTAAGTGCACCCAGGGCACAATTATAGAAGATGTTGTAAAGCAATTCAATGCGTGAAAGGAATTGAACTTGGCGCGGATTTGGGGCACTCAACATCTAATGTTTGATGTTGTCTAGGATACGCCTACGCCCTTATGAAATTTTTTTCGAGTGTTCTATTAGCTCATATGGTCTTGGCATGGAAAATGATGATGTTGCATGAGGGGACAATGTGCCATAGCGTGATCGTAGGAACTACAACATGAAATGACAATGCGCCATAGATTTTCAACAATTGGGTATTTTTTTGGACATTGTTTTTCCTTTTCATATGATTTTTCTCTCCTTTTTGATTTGGCAAAATGACAAAGAGAGGGTTTGTGGGATTTGTAGCAATAAGCAAATATAAAGGATGGTTTACTCAGAGGCAGGGACCTCCTAGATTTGTAGATCTAGAAGGAGGGATAAAAAGGTTTCTAGATGGTTATGGAGAGGTAGTTTATTCATTTTAGGTTCATTATTATCAACATGTAATCCTAATACCTAACACAATCAAGAAACAAAACCACAAACAACAATAAGAGTGATAAAAACCACTTACCCGGTTTAATAAAGGATGAAGGATGACTTTGGGGTCCACAAACTCAAAAAGCGGAACGTGGGCGTGACAGGATAGCTAACAGGCGTAGAGGAATACTTTTCACAATTTTCAAATCGTGAAAATGACAGGTGTTAAGCGCCTATATATAGAAAATTTGGCATTTATTACCCCACCCACTTTTCTTTGGCGCACCTTTTAGGTGTCGACATAGGTTGAAATGCGCCTTTGGCACAATTCTATTTGTGTTGACATAAAGATTCTAGCACCCTAGGTGCACATTCTAGGTTGCCAACATAAAATTTCTTACGCCAAGTTATAAACGGGCACAAATTTTGGGTGCATGTTTTTAGGTGTCGACATGTAACTTTTAGCGCTTAGGGGCATGACTTTTTAGATGTTAGCATATCATTTTTTACGCGTCAAAGGTATTTTAAAGGGCGCACATTTCATGATGTCGACACAATATTTTATGCGCCTAGTTCAAAAAGGCTGAAAAGTTCTTAAAACTTGATTTCCGGAAGGGAATTTTTAGGCCATTTTGAATGTTAACAGACCTCCTCAGGGGACCAAAATAAAATTTTGGTATGGTTACCTGCAAAATTGCCCTTGTCAATTTTATAGGATAACAACTAGCTCTTTTTGTGGACTATCTTTGAATGAAATTTAAGGGTAGAGAATCCCATATTTTCATGTGCCTATCCATTGGGTTCAAGGAGTAAAAAAAAGGGCGAAAGGAGGGTGAAAAAGGGAACACACAACAAACAGAAAACAAGCACACAACCAAAGCAAACACACAACAAAAGAAAATAATACAAAGAAGAGAGAAAACTCTACTTCACGAAGATTTTGAGGTGCTTCCGCTATAGGGAAGTGGGAGGTCGATTCCATCCAGATAAGAGAGATAGAAACTATTCTCTCCGTTGAGCTGATTGATCTTGTATGGCCCTCTCCAAAGAGAGTCAAACTTCTCGTGCATGCCCTTAGGTTCTCTTCGCTTGTCCCATAAAAGAACAAGATCTCCTACCTAGAAGTCTCTCTGCTTAGCCTTCTTGTTGAACAACCTCTTCACTTGATTCTAATGTTCGATGATCTTATCGACCACCTTCACTCATTTTTCTTCAAGTTCTGTCAGGTACATAATCCTCTTTTCGAGAGAATTCTGAAAAGTTCCGTCTTCAATCGCTCGAGCTAAGAGCAGAGTAGGGAGTTCGCGGAGATAGGGATTTCAACATCAATCCCATACAACACCTGGAAGGGTGACATTCCGAGAGATCTCTTTGAGTGATACGGTCTGCCAACAAAGCATCATACAATGACTTGTGCTAGGACCTCTGGTTCTCATCAACTAGCTTCCGAATAATAGTCACCACTGTGTTTTTGTTGTTGGATTCTTCCTAACCATTTCCTTGAGGGTAGTAATCAGAAGCATGGGCTACGGTTATTCCATATTCATAACAAAAATCAATTACTTCTCGTGAAGAGATGTTGGAAGCATTATTAGCAATAATCTTGTGTGGAATGCCAAATCTTATAATAATATTTTTCTTGATGAAGTGCAAACAACTTGAAGTGGCATGCTTAATGTATGGCCTCCACCCATTTCGTGAAAATATATGTTTATGTTAGGACATATTATGTCTTCCACTCAATTGAGGATTGAGTACTCCAATGAAGTCGATTCCCCATTTCCTGAATGGTTCGTCAATAATGACGGGCTTGAGGGGAAATGCAACCAACCTTGGTTTGCCAATGAACTATTGACAAAGTTCACATTTTGCTACCTAGGTGGTTGCATCTCGAAATAGCGTTGACTAGTAGTAGACTGGCATGAATGATCTTGTGTGCCATTACCGACGAGAAGAAGTGACCGCCGCAGCCGAGTCATGAAAACTCTCCAACAACCTTATATGTTGTGGCTTGTCGACACATCTTAGGAAGATGTTGTTCTATCCCGCACTAATACAACCTATCATCCCATATGACATATCTCGTGGCTCTCGAGCTTTACCGTCCATTTTTCTTTTGTGTTCGAGTTAGTTGGGCACTGCCATAGGTGAGAAAGAAGGCAATGTCCGAATACCATTTGTTGTTGGTTGAGACAAACAGAACAATAGGCAAGGAATCCACTTTCTCAAGCTCACCTCTCTCTTTATCAACATGATTAGCTTCGCCTTCAGTGTGCCTCGAGTCTTTGTTTTTAGCCATTAGCTAACATAGGCCCTTACCTCTTACCAACTTAGTTGGTCCGATCTCCAAATCATATTCCCGAACCTTTGTGATCCAATTTCCTCATAAGCTCCCTAACTCCTGTTTGAGTCATGATAGACTTAACGGTAGTGTTTGGGACTAAGACTACTTATGAGAGTTCAAAATGTAGTAGTGGAAATTTTGACCGCTTTTACCATGACAAAGGCATGTTTTTCCAACTGTGACATCTTCAGTTCATGTGGATTAAGAGAACTCATGAAAGAAATTGGGGATTCAATATCCTCGGAGTTATTTTGCATTAAGATGGTTGATACAATATGCGTAGAGGCATAACATACATGATGAAGTCTTTCAAGTCTAGGCACACCTAAAAGGAGCATGAGCGACAGAGGATTTTATATCTTCAAATTATTTTATGTCTTCCTCACTCTATCGAGAAAGTTTGAAACCCTTTCATCATATTAGAAATATGACGAGTCTTCTCAAAAAATCGGGGACGAAGCATCTAAGGAAATTTACCTTTCCAAGAAAGAGTGAATGCCAGTCTTACTTTGGGCAAGGTAAGGCTCGAATAGCCTTGACTCTTTCAATGTCTATCTTGGTTCCTTCTCTATTGATGACATGTCCTAAGACTTCCCTTGGTAACCCCAAAACTAACTTCTTGGGATTTAGTGAAATCCGTGTTCTCGCATCGATCAATACTTGCTCCAAATGATCACAATGATCACTTCATTTTTGGAGAACACGGTCAGGTCATCCTAGGTAAACTATGATGACCTTTCCCATCATACCTTTGAATGCAAAATCCATCACTCGTTAGAAGGTGGCACCGATGTTGATTAAGTTGAGCGACATTCATTGTAAGAGAAGGTACCCCAAGGAGTGGTGAATGTTGTTTTGAATTGGTCTTCAAGCATAACTTGAATTTGATTATAGCCTGAATAACCGTCAAGCATGGATAGCATTTCTAAACCGATGACTACGAAGTACTTGATTCCATTATTGGCGCAAGTGGGTAGTTATTCTTTAGGGATGACTGGTTCACGTTACGAAAATCTACGCATATGCATATTTCACCATTCTTCTTCCTCACAAGTACAATATTCGCAACCTGTATTGTGGTGAACGGGAAAAATTATTCAGGGCATCCAGCATTTTCTGAATTTCATCCTAGATAGTACCCGAGATCCGGGGTTGTAGTGCCTTTGTTTTTGGTGAAAAGGCTTGACGTCATCTTTGAGTGGGATGTCGTGTTGAATGTCCTTTGATTTGAATGACTTTAGATCAACATAAGACCATGCTAACACATCCATGTATTTCTTTAGCAACTTAACAAACTTTCGCTTCTCTTCGGGCGCACAACACTCCCCGATGTTCACGGAATGAGGATGTTCCGCAGTACCCAAGATTGACAAATTCGATTTCGGAGAAGAGTGAGGATTATCTATCACTTTTTTTTACAAAACGGTCGTGATTATCGAATAGTCATTCCAAGGTAACCAAACCTTTCGGAATCTTGTTTCCTTTGAGCTGCATTACTGAATCTTTGTCAGATTCGTGTGCTTGATCGGTGAGAGACTCATGGCATGCAGAAGTTGATCCCTCGAAATGAAGCTCTCTGAAATTGTCAGCTTTCTCCAGGAAAGTGATAAGCTGATTGTCATCATTGAATACTTGCCAGTGTTGTGAATTATCTGGCATGCTTGGGTGGAAAACCACTTCAATGGTGTATGTATCTATTTTTAGTCCTAGATGAGAGAGCATGAGAGATGTTGAAACAACAAGGAATCAACCATGTCATTTTGAGCTCGTGGGACTGCTTTGATTGAGAAAGCGTCAAACTCCTCAATGTTATCCCATCGCATTGCGGTAATGTCCGAGCAATCGTTCTTTACTTGGTATATCCCTTTCACCTAATTGACGATTAACTTCAACATCACCTTGTACTTTTAGGTTCATTTTTGATTCCCTTCTCTTTTGCAGCTTCCATGCCAAGTAACAAGGATTCATACTCGGTAGTATTGTTTGTATTGAAAAAATGCAACTTGAAAGATAAAGGGAAAATCTCTCCTCCATGGAGAGATATTGTGCTCTAGTGCCGCATCTCGCATTGTTGGACCTACCATCAAACTGTAGTGTCCATACTTTGTTGAGGTCTTCCTCCTGGACAAGAACCTCCATTTTATCTGAGTCTGTGGATAGGAAGTAATTTCCCATCCCTGATGATTCGAAGAGAATCTGAGCTTTGGGGTCATCAGAATTGGTGACTAGATATTTTTTTGTGATTCTAGTTCCAAGTCTCGCATTACTCCTTTGATAGGAATCTTGGCTTTGGACCAGTCCATATGGATTTCTCCTCCCACTTCTTTATAGAAGCTCCTTCCTAATTTATTTCGTATGTTGTTGGAATATCAGCTACGAGAATAGTCATTTTTACCCTCTTCTCAAGGAATGTTGCAAATGCAAATTGTGCATCCTTGATTTGACCAATCAACAAAACTTGCTTGGTTTCCATGGAGTACCATTTCTACCAAATGGCTTAGTGAGCATGATGCCCAAAGTGCATGGGTGAAATTTGCTAGCATTACATTATCGAAACTCTAGAATCAATTATATAGTTGCTTAGTTTATGTGAATTAAGAGAGATAGGTAAAAAGGTTCGATTTTCCTTGACACAGAAGTCGAGGCAACATTTACGTGAGACGTAGGAGGGGTGGGAAGAATCCCTTTTCGGGAACTAGGAGGAATGGCATCCTTGCTTTGGATGTACTTAGTTAATCTTACAAGCTGCTCTGGGTTGGATCAAGAAATTCACTTGCTCGGACATCGGATCTTGGTCTTTTTGGCATGATCAATTATATCAAATGCGACCAAGGGTTGTGCTAATGAAGGAATGAGTCCTTCGTTTCATATTTGTGGGGGAGGATTACTGGTCTTTATGGAACTAGAAGAAGGCTGATTAGGAAGAGAAATAGGAGGAAAAGATTTCTTGACAAAAGGTTTAATGGTAGGTTGAGCCGGAAGGGGATTACCACTTTTAGCAATGGTTGGAGGAGGAGTTACCGCAGCCTTTTCCTTTTGTTTTTCTGCATCAACCTTTGCTTATTTTCCTATGAGCGAGTGAAAAGCTGCATGATTGATTTCCTCGTGTACCCTTGGGTACCTTCTTCTTCATCAGATTCCTTGTCTTCAAATTCCATGTACTCGATAGTAGAGTTGTCGGTTGGTTCACCGACATCTTGATCATCTTCACCTTGCACGAAGGTTCTTCATAATTTGGCTCATCTTCTTACATGATCTCCACCAAAGCATTAATCGAGGGGCTTGATCGCTAACCTTTGAAAGCAGGTAAACCAGCCTTTGGGGGCATTATTGGGAGTGAAGTTCCTCCGTGGGATATCTAGGTACGAGGTAATGGTTCACGCTTGAGCCAATTAATTTTTTAAGAGAGAAAATCATTTGCCATCTTTTTGGAAAGCTGGATTTGATGAGGTAGCCTGAGAAGAAGTTGAAGCCTTTGATTTTGATGGCTCTCATCTTAGCTCACCGGATATAAGAAGATTATCTTCTATCCGAATGGCTTCAAACTTGAGCAAGTACCAATGTGGGTATCTATTCTTGCAAAAGTAAGAAACTTACCTTTGAACTCATTGCATTCAAAAGAAACACTTCGATTTCTCTAATGTTGGAAACATGGTGAGTGGCACATAGTTGATTAGTGCATTGAATGCGGTGATAAAATCACGCATGGTTTCACGGTTTCCTTCTTCATGTGAGTGATTTGTGACAAACTGCAAACACATCCTGGAAGGTTTGTATCTATCCTCAAATGCTTTGTTCACAACATGGCCCAACTAGTGATGGAGCCGGATGGTAAATGCTAGAACCATTCGACACAGTCCTTCGTAAGGTCTCAAGAAAGAGATGCGACCGACATCGTCTTCATGAGTTACGTCCAAAATTGCATGACATAATAAATGAGAAATATGTGCATCCATGCTTTGATTTCCACTCCCATAAAATTTCGAGAAATTCTTGTGATTTCCATGAGGGAGGGAGTGTCTTGGGTGGTAGTGCTAGAGGACCCATGCATTTCCCACTATAGGTAGATGTGCCATTTGAAAAGTAGGAAGGAGAACACGGGTAGGGAGTGTGGTTCCACTTTAGCAATGAGAGCACTCAAATTGATGATGAGATGCCCGTGAATTCGGCTCTTTCGTGGAGGCGAGGCACTTCGGCGATCGATCATTGCGAGCTTAGAGATGTGGGAATCGTGTTGGTGTGATATTGAAATGGTGGCTTCAATTAGATCAAAAGTTGATAAACTTCTCCATGAGCTCCTCTACTACGAGTAAATTGTTCACCCACCAACGTACACTTCGGATCTCGTAATGGTGAAAAGCATACTTACAACAATTTTTGTTTGTACTTTTCGATTTTATGATTTTTCTAGTAAAAATCAAGTAGCATGTACTTTTTTAATATTTAAATTCTACCCTCTTAAAAACAACCGATTACGGTTTTATAACAAGGATTAACAAGGATAAAAAGGAGGGTTAATTTAGAAAGATGATTTTTGGATCTTTGACTGAATTTGTAAGGTTTTGAAAATATCAAAAATGTCGAATCTCAAATCTACGGAAATATAAAAGTTTTGTAAAAACTAAGTGAACTAAAAACTCTTATCTGGGCCTAATCTACATATTGGTATAGGAAATTTTTGGTTTGGTCACTTTTTGAAAAAAAATTGATTTTCAACAAAGGGTTGGAAATTGTAACTGGTAGTGACTTTCACGCTTTTTTAACTATTTCTCGAGTTAAGATCCCAGTAGAGTCACCAAAAGCTGTTGGTCCAAAATTCGGGTGGGCGAGATCTATGGATAAACATGCAGCCAACAGTGTGTGGCAAAGCCCCTCTTTGAGACAAAAAGTGAAACTAGTTTATTGTTATTCTAAATAATAGGAATTTGTGTAAATCTACACTATTCTAACTTCAGGGGTTTGGGATCTCATCCCGGTGAGCGTAGTTTCAACAACTTGTGAAAGTAAAGGTAGGAAGGAATGGAGGAAGGTAGAGCGAAGGAAGAAAAGAAATGAATTCCAAAACAACAAAGGTCGTAGGGTTTACGCTTTGGGCTGGTAGTAAACAAAGCCAAACTTACTTGCATAAACGATAAAAGAAATACTGATGAACATATGACAAAATCAAGAATGAATCCAACAAAATGATAACAAAGATCTAACGTAAGAAAGATCAGATGTAAATAACACACATATGGAGCACAAAGTCTAAAATATGTATATTAATATCTCTTTCATTACAAGAAAAACAAATTTTCCTCTCCTCGACTCTCTTTTCATACAAAGAATGTCCACCTGGAATACAACAAGTATTCCAATATTTATAGAAGGAGAAGGAGGAAGAAGACGAAAGAAAGCCAACCACTATTTACAAAATATCTACAAAATATCTAAAAATTCAAAAGTTGACTTTGGGCAAGTTTGTGGATGGCAACATCCCATGGTGCAACATGGATGATGTCATCATAAATGCCAACCTACTTTTTAAATATTTTTACAAAAAGATCAAAGCGTACACGAGAAGAGAAACTATTCATCGTCATCTCTTGGCTTGAATGAGTTTCTTGCTTCTTCTAAGAGCGATGTGACACCGAGCTCTATACTCCATAAACTTGTTGATCATTGTCTGGAGTTGATTATGATCTGGACCCTTGAAATGGTCACCAATGACTTCGCAAGTTTCCTTTTCAACCTTGAGCTTATCGGAGTATTCTAAGGCGTAGTCTTCATTTGCTTCAATCAAGTAACCAATGAAATCGTGGCAAGCCAACAAGTTATTGATAGATTCTCAGTCAAAAGTGACCTTTGGCACCAAATCTTGCGTTGTGATATCCTTAAAGAGCTTGGTTGTATCATCTGCCTCTCTCAAAGTGAATGTTTCATTAAGCATCCATGGAAACATCTTCATGATTTCTACTCCATGTTATATTTTGCATCTAGGGCTTCATTCTTGATTTTTTCTATCCTTTCCAGGATATACTCCATTTGATCCACCCGGTAATCCAGTGCAATGAGAGCTTTGTTGTGTGCCCGTGGGTGATCAATGACACGACCTCCAGTAGTTCATTGGATGAGCAATTGACCATTGATTGAAATGTCTCGTGTTGTAACCTAGCATCATCCAACTCCTCGGAGAGGGACCCTACTACTACTTGTAGCTCTTTATTTGCTCGATCAATGTTTGATAAAGCACTGTGAATTTCTTGATTACTTCCTCACTATCTCTAAGGATTCGCTCTACCAGGAGGACACCACCATACCTTGTTCGCCAATCTTGGCGTATTCATTTATCTTATCCTGACTTAGAACTTCAGGAGGCTCGGCAGTAGTCATAGGAGGTGTTTGCCCATTCTTTGCAATGCTTGGAGAAGATGTTTGTTTTGTTCTTTTAGTATTCTCTTCTCTTCCTTTTCTTCCTGAAGCTTCTTGCAGAGGGTGTCTACTGCAGACAAGGCCTCTCCTTGTAGGCTCTCTGATGAAGTTCCCATTGTGACTTGGGTCATTGTAAAGTTTGTAGGAGATAGATCTTTCTTCTCTTTGGTGGGATCAGGATATGCAATCTCCATGACCCTCTCTCCCGAAGTGCTTTTGAAAAGTGAGTTATAGCTTTCTACTTCTTTTACCCCTTCTTTGGAATTTTAGAGAAGTCCATGGGTGCTATGGGAACTTTTCTTTGAGATGACCTTTGATGGTCGAAAATCTATCTTGGACTTATGGGAGAAGGCCGAGAGGAAGAAGAAGAAATGGGAGTGAAAGGGGAAGCAAGAGAGGGCCACTGGAAAGAACGTGACACACTTGGTGGTGGCATCGACAAGGAGTCCAACGATTTCTTCTGTAGGGCCTGGAGTTACTACGGGGGAGGAAAAAGACATGGAGGCATAGGAATCTTTGGGATGGAGGGAACATCGGAAACATATCCACAAGAGAGGAAAAGATGGAAGAGGTGGGAGATGGAAGGGAAGAAGGAAGGGGGAAGACACATCCATAGGAACGGATGTTTGAACGATGGGAGGAGGAGAAGGGAGAGAAGAGGGCACACTGGGTACCTCGTTGGTTGTAGTTGTGACCACATCCTGAGTGGATGTATCCTTTGAAACCTCTGCGGTTTCTTCTTCTTCAACGGAGATACCAAATTGACCATTTGCTTCTCAGAGGTGGAAGGAGGGATTTCAGGAGATTTTTCCTATTTACCTGGCCCTTCCTCCTTATCTTTTCCTTTACCCTTTTACCAGGGCTGGCCTTGGAGGTGCTCTACCTATGGGAGACGTGGTAAAATCTACCTCGAGGTAGGTGAGACCATTCTGTTTGCACCAGTGTTCGGTGTGTTGTAACGTGTGCTTGACCCTCTCTTGAATGGTTCATGGTGCCTTTGTCCTGTCTATATCGAAAATGGCCAATCATCCCCATCCGTGTCTAGATAAATAAAACTTGATCGACAAGTTTCTTGGAATCCTTTTGGAATGATGGCCACGCCGTAATGCTTGATCTCTTCTAGGGCTAGCTTGGAGTGATCCTTTCTCCTGATCTCAATCTCATGTGTTAGGTCGATGTAGATGTCCTCGTTCTCAGGGACATGAATAGGATCAATCTTCTCCCTTGGGATAACCCCAGCAATCAAAATTCAGCCTTGCCGGGAAGTTGTGCTTTAGATTCAACAATTCCAGCTCGAAAAACATTTCCCAAGTATTGGCAAGAATAGTGGTACAGGTGTATCGACCAACTGTAAGGGGGAATGGAGTTCCACCCTTCTTTCTTTTCATGCATTTTTCATGGTATGTAATCAGCTTCCTTGATATCTCTAAGAGAATCAGTTTGGGACCCGCATACCTTGGTAGCTTGGTCGGTTCACCTTCAAAATTTATGGCCCTGAGATAGGTGAATGTGGGAAACTGAGTGAACAATGCTCCCCACTTCTTTGTGATAGTGATCACGCTCGGGCTAGTTTGACCATGCCTCATATTTGGCCTCAATAGGTAGATATCACCTCATAGAAAAAGGCATCGTTTATTTTTGAGAACTGAGGGAGGTTGTTCTCGAGCCTTAGCTCTGGGTAGTATTCATATATTTTGACCTGGGGCCATACCCCATTTCATGCTAAGCTCGTGAAATATCTCACTAATCTTTGCATCATATACAACATAGAATTCATATAGAACTTCCCATTGTTGTGAGGACCTATTGAAGTTGTTGAGAGATGGTATCGTTGATGATTTCCCCAACCAAAATCGCTTAGGACACATTCTTGCTCATGGTCTCTAAGTACCTAGCATCCATTTGTGAAAGTAATGGGCAAGGAAGCGCAATACTCTACTTATGAAGGTGATTGTATCACTCGGCTTCTCATTGAAGTCACTACGGTGGATGGTTTGTGGCCATCGGCTCATCGAACTTTTTTTATAGATATAGCTCATTCATCATTTGCATACATTTTCTTTTTGTCATCCCATGCCTTCTTGCAGTCTTCTAGGCTTATGGCGACGTACTACCTATGATGAGGAATGCCTAGAGTTATTTCAAAGTGACGAGTAGTTAGGTCAATGATTGTCTTTCCTTCTTTATCCTCGACACATCTTGTGTCCTTGTTATAGCACCGTGCTACCAACATGATGAACTCATTATTAATAGCACTTACTGGCAGCCCAGCTGCAAAGTGCAATCCACTGCCCACCAGTTTGTTCATCTAGGGGCCACTAGTAACCTGGTTGGTTCTAGCCCAAAAGTCTTCCATATCAATGTGCCCGAGCTCAGAGTCTCTGATGTCGAGATCACTCTACATATGAGTTAGGCATTGACTTTCGATATTTATATTTCATTTCTTGTTCGAAAACTTTTCTTTGGCTTTAGACTTTGTTGTCTTCTTGCTTGATGAAGACATGTGTGAATTGAAGATAGCTGTTGTCTATTTCTATAAGAAGGATCAAGGAAGTCCCAAGAGAAGAGCCATGTTAATCATCATTTCATTCATAATGAAAGCTTGCAGAAAGAAGAATAAGCAATTATAAGGCTTAGAGCGCATAGGCGCAAGTTCACGGCAATGCGAGAGGCTTAAAAATGGAGCACACTTTTGGGGATGTCAACATGCAAAAAGGTGTGCCTATGTTGAGAGGGGAAAATCTGTGCCAAAGGATTATAAAGGGCACATTTTGGAGTGTTGCACGAAAGGTTTTAGCGCCAAGGAAAAGGCGTGGGGCACGGTCTCGCAAAACATAACATGTAGTGTTGGTGTTATAGAAATGGCACCAGTGCTTTAAGAATGGTTTGGTGGGGTGCAGATAAGTTTGGTGTTACATGGATTTTAAGTGCGCCCAGGGCGCAATTACAGAAGATGTTGCAAAGCAATTCAATGTGCAAAAGGAATTTAACTTGGCGTGGATTTGGGAACTCAACATCTAATGTTTGATGTTGTATAGGATGCACCTGTGCCCTTACAAAAGCTTTCTAAGTGTTCTATTAGCTCATATGGTCTTGGCGCGGAAAATGATGATGTTGTATGAGGGGACAAAGTGCACCATGGCGTGACTGTGGGAACTACAACATGAAATGATAGTGCACCATAGATTTTCAATAGTTGGGTGATTTTTGGCCGCTTTTTTTCCTTTTCACATGATTTCTCTCTCTTTTTTATTTTGCAAAATGACAAAGAGAGGGTTTGTGGGATTTGTAGCAATAAGCTAGATATAAAGGATGGTTTACTCAGAGGAAGGGACCTTCTAGATTTGCAAATCTAGAAGGAGGGCAAAATGGTTTCCAGATGGTCATGGAGAGGTAGTTTATTCATTTTAGGTTCATTATTATCAACATGTAACCCCAATCACCTAACACAACCAAGAAACAAAACCACGAACAACAAAAAGAGTGATAGGAACCACTTACCCGGTTTAATAAAGGATGAAGAACGACTTTGGGGTCCACAAACTCAAAAGCGGAACGTGGGCATGACAGGGATAGTTGACAGGTGCAGAGGAATACTTTTCACAATTTTCAAATCGTGAAAATGACAAGTGTTAAGTGCCTATATATAGAAAATTTGGCATTTATTACCCCACCCACTTTTCTTTGGCGCACCTTTTTAGGTGTCGACATAGGTCAAAATGCGCCTTTGGCGCAATTTTATTTGTGTCGACATAAAGCTTCTAGCACCCTAAGCATACATTCTAGGTGCCAAACATAAAATTTCTTGCGCTAAGTTATAAAGGGGCGCAACTTTTGGGCGCATGTTTTTAGGTGTCGACATGTAACTTTTAGCTCCTTAGGGAGTGAATTTTTAGATGTTAGCATATCATTTTTGCACCAAAGGGATTTTTAAAGGGGCACACATTTCATGATGTCGACACAACATTTTTTGTGCCCAGGATTCAAAAAAAAGGCTGAAAATGGCTAAGTTCTTAAAACTTGATTTTGGAAGGGAGTTTTAGGCCATTTTGAACGTTAATAGACCTCCTCAAGGGACCAAAACAAAATTTTGGTATGGTTACCTGCAAAATTACCCTTGTCAATTTTATAGGATAACAAAACAGGTAGTTATCCTTGAAGGGATTAGTCTACTTTTCTTTTTGATAATTTTGATTTTGATTTTTGATAGTTTTCCTTTGAGGGATCGCTCTATTTTTTTTTTAAAAGATACATTTTTGATTTTTTATTTCTTTTGAGATGAGGGAAAACCTTAATAGACAGTTTAAACGAGGGGAGAAGAAATGTATACATGCACTACACATGTGCGACCTATGACATGTCTTTGGTTGGTAAACAAGGTTAGTGGGTTTTGGGGCTCTGTTGCGCAGAGGAGCTTTTCCAATAGAAATATGTGATGAACATAGTCATGTTGCTCATCTTTAAGGTTTTTGAGGATAGTAATAAAGAAAACCACATGATTTAAAATCATTACGATGATAAGATGACTGTGGTTGGTGGTGAAAAGATATCTTAGATGCATTCACTTGTATGACGGTCAAGATGTTAACATTACAAATGTTACAAGTGCAAGGTATTCAAAGGTTCCATTTCGGTGTACACCATCAAGGAGGCTAGACGATACGCTCTCGAAATTGTACTTGTGAGTGATCCTCTTAATTAATTAAAAGAATATTTAAATTAAATATTTTAATAATAATAATAAATATCATTATTAAAATATTTAAATAAAAAAAATATAAATTTAAAAATAAAATTTAAAAAAATGATGAGTGGGACCCCTAAAGACTAGTTTGCATTGAAGAGGGAGGGGTCCATGTGAATGGGTCAAAAAGAACCAACTTGGTGGTTGGTTCATTGAGCCAACTCACCGAGGTGGTCTCGCATTCCTCTAACAAGTTTGCTCTCCACCGCCGAACTCCTCTGCATAGCCAAACTCCTTTGCACCGCCATATCAACCAACGCAACTAGCTCCGAGTTGATCTTCCATTTGAGTAATCCTTTTCGGATGTGTCAAGCCCTCAAGTTATTTCTTTCTCAACACCAAGCCATTTCTATGACTCGTCATTCATGTTACATGCTCTCAATGGCTCAACCGACACCCAATTCTTAACGGCCGTGTAACTCGATTAATTTTTAATCCGTCGAGCCACTTGATATTACTCCACCCTAGCTCGGTAGAGTCTCCCCATCACTACTCATGTCATACTCTTTCGAGTTCTAATCCATGCCTAACTGAATCACCATCTCACTTAATTTTCATTTTGTTTCTAAGTATGAGCTCCTGGACTTCACGATAAATCTCATATTCACCGAGAAACTTCATGGCTCACTCAACTCGATCACTTCTCGACCAAGTCGACCACTAATCCTTAGAGATCGACCTCCTAATCAAGCTCTCTGTTCTCGCATGATTATTTACATTAACTTTTAGCTTTGCGTGAGCCATTTTTGGGTCAATTCATAGTATTTTTCATCGTTCAACATGATAGAGTAATCATTCACCTTCCTGGTGAGTTGTTTAAATGAGTTCCATCATTCTCTATGATGTCACCCTTAATATGAGCCTAACCCAATGATCGAGCCATTCTACTCTTGAGCTCGCTCCAAGCTATTACCATGGGCCATTGAATCTTATCCCATGTTGAGTCCTTTGCTCCAACTCGATGGCCCATATCTTTTACCATCTTCACCCTGAATTAATGAACTTGTCCGCGTCACCTCCTATTCCCTCTAACATGGTTCGAGGCTCACATATTGATCCATTCATCTAGTTCAACAAGTCGAACTCCTTCTTTATGAGACTTTGCCAACCCGTGAACTTACCAATTTTGAGTCTCATTCCCATCACTTGCCAAAATCAAGATGATATGGCAATAGTTATTCACATGCATGTCTTGATTGTGAGTTTGGCTCATTTCCCATTTGATCTCATGTGATCCTTCTTGAGCTCGATCTAAGCTCATCCTACAAGTTACGGGAGAGGTTTCTTTCTAAACTTAGTGACTTACCGATTAACATGCATGGTCCAACGTTCAATCCCCACGTTGTCGCCTTTGTATTAATGAGCTTAGATTCTACATCGATCGGGTCTCTTCATTCCATGCTTGACCGAGTCTCACCTTATTCTCTCACCACATTTTTGTTGATGAGATCCCTTTCCACCGAAATTCGGTTGAGCTTCCTAAAAACATGATGTGCACGTTGTATTTTTCTTACACATACTACCACTTTGATGAACAACCCGCCGCATGACCCGGTCAATCAAATCATCACACACATCCTACATTAGGTAGGTCCCGAACCCCATCATGAATTATACCTTGGCTCTACCATTTTGAATCTCCACCATGCCATGCCACATCCTCCTTGTTGGCTCTCTTGGCTTCAGGAGCCCAAACATTATTTTTCCAAGTCAAATTGGCATGGAATTTGTATTAGGAAAGTCCACGGGATATGAATGTGAATCTCAGACTTCTGAATCCATTTTTCCATACATTTCCTTGGAAAATCAATTCCTAATGCCCGCTTCTCCACTTGGTCATACCGCCCCAAATCTCCCACATCCTTGGCAGTTTGAGTCTCGAGGTCCGATCGACATGGTTTTACTAATCTTAGTAAAGCTCCTTCGAATCTCCAATTGGCCACAGTGGATTGAAAATCCCCATGATTAGCAGACTTATCATTGTGCCTTGTAAATTCTCCTAACTTATGTGCTGAGCTCACATTCAATTTTTTAAGTTCTACACTTTGAGACATCAACTTGATGAATCTATTGAGCTTTAATCAATCAACTTGCTTCTGAGCTATGTGTTGAGCCTTCATATCTCTCTCAAGCCCCTTAACGATAAAACCATTTTTTCCCTTTTATTAATCTCTATGTATTCAAATTTGGAGGGTGACATAAAGTTGTTTCCTCACCGAGCTAATTTATACCAATGAATGGAGTTGTGAGCTCAGATCATTTAATATTTCCCATCTAAGTTACCTTCTCCAACATGACTTGATGCCTCATTTTGCATTCAAGTTTTCCACACATGCAAACAACTCACCACCACTATTTTTACATCAACTCTTCTCTCGTGAGTCCGACCTAAAACGAAGACTTATACCTTGGCTCTAAGAATCGTTGTAATGATAAGATCATAAATGAGCTACTCCTTTTCCACCATTTTGTGGAACCATCACGAGCATATGCCTTCATACAATTCCCAAGTTCTTCTTATGAGTTGAGCTTACGTAGTCCTTCAAGCGATCTCGTCCCAAGTTACCTTAACAAATCGGTCTTATTTATTTGCTATCGATGTACCAACTCCCTCGCTTAAACATTACCTACCAAATGAGCTCTTACCTCGACTCGAGATGGATCTATAAACCATGAATTACCTCAATAAAATGTTTGACATTGGAGCTCAAAATGCAGTAATTCTTGTGGGTCTTAGTGTAGGTACTTTGTAGAACTATGTTGTGGAACAACTTAATAATTGTGGAAAAGGACCACCGAAGGTAATTTTATTCATATAAAATAGATGAGATTGATCTCCCTTTACATGGCCTTTGAAACAAGAGTAATAACTAGAAATGCCTCGAAGTGTTCTTATGAAGGTCCTTTCTGGTACTAAGGTTTAATAATCCCCCCGTTGTCCATTTTTGCCCAAGGGGCAAAAATTGGATAACATTTTTGGTGACCTCTTGGGGATGATTTCTTGCTAATCATCATTCTAGTAGCCTTAAGCAATCCATTGGGCATGGAGTCAATGTTGGCATCCCAAAAGTGATCCAATTCTTTGCGATGGATCCTATAATCCCCTTGAACATTGCTGATCTTAGACCTCCCTAGAATGCTAATCATGAAGTATGTTGAATCTGATGAAAACTTAGCATATAGAGCATACTGTGGAACTTTAAATGAAGCAACCGAGGAATTAGGGATATCTTGAAACTTTCTTTGAAACTTTGAACTTTTCTCTTCCTTGAAAAACCTCCAATGATGAAACAATGTGCAAAACAACACAAGAGTGATAATGGAAAACAAAATACACTAAAACTTAAAACCAAACATGCAGGGTGTGCAATGCACTTATTTTGCTAAAAGAAAACCTATTCCTACTCTACGCTAACTAGAGGAACATGTGAGTTAAACAAACCCTGCAACTAGTTGTGCAAAATAGCTCCCTTTCCTCACAATGGATTGCCATGCAAATGATTTGACAATGGACATGGCTGAGAATGAGAGTGAAAACTGAAACAAGCCCAATTCTCCACTTGGTCCACCGAGGCATCAACTGGAAAGAGAAAGAGTTCCTCTTTTAGTTGCTCTGCATTTTCCTATAGAGGCATTGTAACTGATCCTCGGAATTGTGAAACTCATCCTCGCATTCTGGAATGAATATGACTGGTTTTGGCTTCAATGAAGCTAGGTACCTGATGGGACATGGTTACATCCTTTGAATTTTCCCACTACCCCAAGATTCAACTTTGATAATGAAGTCCTGTAGACATTCCTGGATAAATGGTGTTGAAGTGATGTCCTCTTTGTACCCATTTTCCTCCTTAGCAACAAGGAGTTCTTCCACAACATGCAACTCCTTTGGATTGTTTGTAGTTTCCAATGTTGAACCACTGTAAATGTTTAAAATGTGTTTCTCATCTAAAAATTCTTCCTCCTTCAAATTCTTTGCATGCTCTCCTTTGTTATTCTCCTCAACCATATAATCCTCCCTTTTGCTAATTTCTTGATGGTACTCCTCCCAAAATGGATTTTGGACTACCGGAGGAGGGCGATTGGGATTCAACTAATTTATTCATAGTTTGAGGAAGGGGAAGAGATTCACATTCTTGTCTTGATGGCCCTTGTAGAAAAGAAGAACTTTAGAAGAATGAGGCATGGAAGATTCATGATGGAATGGAAGAATAGAAGATGATGTAGTGAATTCCACCTTGAGGGGTAACAACTAGAAGGTTAGGACCATGGGGCTCAAAATGTAACTGCATGGATGAGAACACATGAAGAGGGTTATAATGTGGTAATGCAAGGACCTCCCATTGATAGGATTGACTAACATTACATTCATGAACTTCCCTTTTCTTGATCCATTCTCCAACTTGATTCATCATTTTGATTATGAATTGAAGCTTTTGTTAAGGATTAAGCTCACATGGTATAGAGCCAGTCCATGGGTATGGAATGTTGAAGTCAATCTGGGTTGCCTTTATCATTTCATCGGTCCTTATTTGTACCATGTTGTACTCCAACTCTCAAAGATTATTGTAAGTGGTCTCTCTTGGTGTAGGATAGATTCCATAATCTACATGCCATTGTTCTTTAGTATCCCCGGTTTGGTAGATGACCGAATTGATCTGCATCTTTCTCATGTGGGCATGCATGTTGAAATTGATATTTGTCATGAAATTGGTCTAGAGGTGGATTATAATAGCCTGAAGATGGAAAGAATTCCATCATTGCTGCAAGTGGGAATCCCACTATGGAAATTAAGACATGATTGCACCACTTCATGAATGAGAAAAATGGAAATATGTCAAAGAAAACTATATGGAAATGGGTGAAACTGAAATTTTACAACACAAAGAGTGGGGTACTTTGACCAATGGAGTCACATGGTTGTGCTTGGGTATACGTCTTAAGGTTATCATTTCATTAAGAGTACAACTTAATGAAATGGAGTAATATCAACAAGGTGATGTTCGAGATGCCTCTTCTCCTCTCCTTGGAGGAGACAAGGATAATTTGATATGTTGATAATTTCCTCACTTTGAAGAATCTCCTATATGAATTCCTTGCATAAGTTAACGTTTGATATTTTCAATCTATAGATATAGAGTCATCAGTGTACTTTGACTTCTGCAAGTAAGAAGAGAAGTACCAACTCCAATCCCACGTGGTGTGCCAAAAGCTGTTGTCGCCAAATCACTGCACCCTTTGAATGAATAGAATGTGAACAAGACGTTTAATGTGATTGGGAAACATGGGATCACCTCTCAAGCTATGGGACTTGGGCTTGAGGTGAACCTTCGGAGAAGGCCGAATTCCTCTTCCTAAACTAAGTGTTGTACTACTCCTAGTGTAATAAAATGGTTATCTAATCCTATGCTAACATTTTCATGGGTTTTAGGGAAAGAGATTTGCAAGAAATGAAACTATACTAGGGATGGTGATGCACCAAATAAAGGGTGTTTCCTAGACTCAGGAAGGGTTGATTTGAAGAGGGTTTGTGCACCACAAGTCAACTTCACCTACTGCAACTTAGAGAGGGTATAAAATACCACAAACTAGGAAGCATGCATTCCCTTTGTTAAACTTGATCAGGAAAAACAATCTATCAGTCTTCTAGTGAAGAAGGATGAACTTGAGAAGGGTGAACAAGCACCACAACTCAACTACATGCAATACTCCACCACTTGATAAGCACATAACTCCAAGAACCTGCAATAGAAACTTGAACTTGCATAATGTACCTACAAGCATGAGAAAGGCACAAAGAAGTATAGAAGGATGAAAGGACCAAGATTAGTCACAAAACACACACTTTTATTACTTCAATAACATGCAAAATGCATCATACATTCAAAAGAAGAGGAAATGGTTGCCATTACAGTCTTGAAAGGAGGCTTGAAAGTTCCCTCAACATATAAGAACAACTTACAGAAAAAGAGGATTCTTGAAAAACACACACTTGCCTAAGATATGTAATTGTCAACTGGTCTAACTCCTTGGAATGAGCTTCCAACTTACATTTATAGAAGAAGTTGTGAGAGAGGAGAGAAGAAGTCATAAATTCCCTTCCTAAATTGAAGGCACATGATTGTTCATTTATTATAGTTGGTTGAACCACTTGAGAAGGTTCCATCATGTGCCATTAATTTCCTGTTGACCTAATCCTCTCAATTAATTAAAAGAATATTTAAATTAAATATTTTAATAATAATAATAAATATCATTATTAAAATATTTAAATAAATATTTTAATAATAATAATAAATATCATTATTAAAATATTTAAATAAAAATATTAATTTAATTAAAATTAATATTAAAAATATTAATTTTAAAAATGATGAGTGGGACCCCCGAAGATTGGTTTGTATTGAAGAGGGAGGGGTGCATGTGAATGGGTCAAAAAACAACCAACTCGGTGGTTGGCTCACTGAGCTAACTCACTGAGTTGGTCTTGAGTTACTCCAACGAGTTTTCTCTCCATCGCCAAACTCCTCTATACCACCGTATCAACCAACGCTTGACTCGCTCCGAGTCAATCTTCCATTTGAGTACTCCTTGTCGGATGTGTCGAACCCACGAGTTATTTCTTTCTCAACACAGAGCCATTTCTATGACTCACCATTCATGTTATGAGCTCTCAATGGCTCGATTGATGCCCCATTCTTAACATCCGTGTAATCCAATTAATCTTTAACCCATCAAGCCACTTGATGTTACTGCACCCTAGCTCGGTAGAGTCTCCATCGTCACTACTCATGTCATACTCTGCCAAGCTTTGTTAGGGTTAGCACATCGGTTGTACATATAATATATCATATCTAAGCATACAAATAAAAGAGGATATTCTACTAGAAGAAATATACAAAAAAGATATAAATCAACACCAGATTTAACGTGGTTCACCCAGTGTGGGCTACGTCCACCAAGAAACAAGCCAATCTATTATCCAAATCTTTGACAAGATATACAATTGAAGATTTACAATCTTCCACACCTCTCAGATGTACAATACTTTCTTTCTCTCAAGATTTTGCTTCATCACCAAGAATTCTCTCTCTCACCAACTTTTTTGCAAGTTCTTCTTAATTCTTGTTAATACTTACTTCTAAACCCTAGCTTTCATGCTTATATAGTCGTTTATAGACTTAGGGCACTTAGCCATGTAATTACAATCAATAGATATACTTTAATGCTAAAAATAGATCTAATTCCCGAGAGTTAATTAAAACATCCTCGCACAGGTAACCGATGTCGGTTCGCCTTCTTGCTTAGCCAATGTCGGTCCTAGGTGACCGATTTCGGTCCCTCCTAACCGATGACAGTTACTATGTTTTCAGCAAGTTTCACATTACATGCTAATTTGAAGTAATTGAGCTCCACAACTCAACAATATCCCACTTGGATATTAATTACTACACCATACTTGTACAACATCATTCTTGGATCCTTCCTTAGCTTTGTTTCTTCCTCTTCAAGTCTCAAAACTTGAAGACCCAACAGAAGTGGAGTGTAGCTCCAACTTCTCCTTTGCTAATGGATTCGTTAGCATATCCGCATGGTTCTCGCTCGTATGAATCTTTTCCATATTCAAATGTCCATCCTCTAATACCTACCGTATGAAGTGATACCTCAATTTAATGTGTTTCATTCTCGAATGAAACACGATTTCTTTGCTAAATGAATTACACTGTGATCTGCCTTTTTGAATAGTTTATAACCATCTTGCTCCTTTCCCAACTCTTCCATGAACCTACTCATCCATATAATCTCCTTGCTAGCCTCTCGTATCTCTGCAACATACTTTGCCTCTGTAGTAGACAAAGCCACCTTTGAAATCTTGAAATCTAGCTAGCTGCGTCGTCCCACCTACTTTGAAAATATATCCGGTAGTGCTCCTTCTACCATCTAGATCTCCAGCCATATTTGAATCAACATATCCACATAATGAAATATCCAAATCTCCATAGTATAACTGCATGCTAGATGTCCCTTTCAAATAGCTGAGTATCCATTGGACTGCTTTCTAATGCTCTTTACTTGGATTGGCCATATATCTACTCACAACTCCCACTGCATGTGCAATGTCTGGTCTAGTACAAACCATAACATACATGAGACTCCCAACTGTTGAAGCATATGGCAATCATGTCATGTATTTGACATTCTCATGTGATGATGGACACTGATCTTTTCTCAATTTGAAGTGTCCAACCATAGGTGTACTAATAGGTTTTACATTCTGCATGTTGAACCTTTCTAACACCTTGTAGATATAATCCTCCTGAGACAAATACAATTTCTTGTTTTTCCCATCTCTATGTATTTTCATACTAAGGATTCTTTTTACAGCTCCTAAATCCTTCATATAAAATGTGTGAGCTAGTTTTCCCTTAAGCTCATGTCATGCATACTAGATCCTGCAATAAGCATATCATCCACATACAAGTAACAAAATAATATAGCTCCCATTTTCAAGTTTCTTGAAATAAACACAATGGTCAGATTCACATCTCAAGTAACCATGCTCATGCATAAAACTATCAAACCTCATGTACCATTGCCTTGGAGCTTGCTTGAGCCCATATAGGCTCTTTTTCAACCTGCACACTAATTTATCCTTACCCTTGACTTCATACCCAAGCGGTTGCTGCATATAAATCTCTTCATCCAAATCACCATGAAGGAAATCCATCTTCACATCTAGTTTCTCTAAATGTAAATCTTCTACTGCAACTAAACTCAATACAATACGAATAGAAGTCATCTTAACAATAGGAGAAAATATTTCACCAAATTCAATACCTGCTTTCTGTGTAAATCCTTTTACTACAAGCCTTGCCTTATATCTTTTCTATCCACCCTCTTCTTCCTTAATCCTGTAAACCCACTTGTTCTGTAATGTCCTCTTACATATTGGCAACTTAACCAAATCCCAAGTCTGGTTCTGTTCCAAGGAGTCCATCTCCTCATCCATGCCATGCTCCCATTGGACGTGGGTCTTATCTGCATTGCTTCTTCAAAGCTCTTTGGTTCACCATTATCAGTCAATAATAAATAAAATAGAGAAGGTGTAAATCTTTCTGGAGGTTTACTTACCCTTTGTGACCTTCTCACTAGGAGTTTGGGGTACCGAAGGCTCAATTTGGACCTCCTGGACATTTGTATCCAAATCTGATAGTGATCGGCGTGCGAGTCACCTCTAACCAATGCCGGTTTGCTAACCGATGCTAGTTTGGATCTTCTGTAACCGATACCGGTTCATTTGACCGATGTCGGTCAGGGGTCAACCGACACCGGTTACTGTGTAACCCTATCGGTAATAATTTTAAATCCGAGAGTTCATTTTCATTCACAAAATTCTCAACTGGTTCATCCTTGGGTACCAAAATTTAATCCTTGTACATTCTCTTTTCATTTCATTCAACATCACGACTCCTAATAATTTTAGAATTATCTAAATCCCAAAAATGGAATCGAAATCACTAGATCCATAACCAATGAAAGTGCATCTCTTGGATTTTGCATCCAACTTTTTTCTATTTTCCTTATCTACATGCACAAAATCTTCTGAACCAAAAACTTTAAGAAAATAAATATCTACCTCTTTTCCATTCCAAGCTTCCTCTGGTATTCCTCCATCTAGTGAACTTGAAGACCCACAGTTAATCAAATAAACCGTTATATCAACTACTTCTACCCAAAACTGTAAGGGCATTCTAGAATGTATCCTCATACTTCTAGCATGTTCCATGATTGTCATGTTCATTCTTTCTGCAACACCATTCTCCTGTGGTGTTCTTGGAACTATTCTTTCTCTACGTATCAAATTCACTAAACAATAATCATTGAAAGCCTTGCTACAGTATTCACCACCATTGTCATATCTAAGGCACTTCAACATAGAATTTGATTCATTCTCGATAAGGGATTTCCATCTTTTAAAAGTCTCAAAAACATCAGATTTACGTTTAATACAATAAACCCATACCTTTCTTGTAGCATCATCAATGAAAGTAACATAATATTGGGATCCTCCATGAGAAGCTACCTGAGCTGGTCCCCACACATATGAGTGTACAAGCTCCAATTTCTGCTCCTTCTTAGTTGCCCCAACTTTAAGAAATCTCAATCTCTTTTTCCTAAACCAATAACCAAGCCATTCTACTCTTAAGCTCACTCTAAGCTATTCCCATGTGCCATTGAATCTTCTCTCATGTTGAGTCCTTCGCTCCAACTCGGTGGCCCATATCTTTTACCATCTTCGCCCTAAATTAATGAACGTGGCCACGTCACCTCCTATTCCCTCGACATGGTTCTAGGCTCACGTAATCAATCCATTCATCCGGTTCAACAATGAGTCAAACTCCTTCTTTCGTAGACTTGGCCAACCTATGAACTTACCACTTTTGAGTTTCATTCTCGTCACTTGCCAAAACCAAGATGATATGGAGATAGTTATTTACATGCATGTCTTGACTGCGAGTTTGGCTCATTTCCCATTTGAGCTCCTGTGATCCTTCTTGAGCTCGATCTGAGCTCATCTTACAAGTTCCACGGATGAGGTTTCTTTCTAAACTCAGTGACTTACTAATTAACATGCATGGTTCAACATTCAATCACCACGTCGTTAGCTTTGTATTAATGAGCTCAGATTCTACATCGATTTGGGTCTTTTCATTCCATGTTGACCTAGTCTCACCCTATTCTCTCGCCACATTTTTAGTTGATGAAATCCCTTTTCACTAAAATTCGATTGAGTTTCCTCAAAACATGATGTGCACATTATATTTTTTTCCATGTACTATAACTCGACGAACAACCCGCCACATGACCTGGTCAATCAAACCATCATACACATCCTACATTCGGCGGGCCCTGAACCCCATCATGAATTACACCTTGGCTCTACTATTATGAATCTCCACCATGCCATGCCAAATCCTCCTTGTTGGCTCTCTTGGCTTCAAGAGCCCAAACATTATTTTTCCAAGTCAAATTAGCATGACGTTTGTATTAGGAAAGTCTGCGGGATATGAGTGTGAATCTTAAACTTCCAAATCCATTTTTCCATACACTACCTTGGCAAATCGGTTCCTAATTCCCACTTCTCCACTTGGTCATACTACCCCAAATCTCCCACATCCTTGGCAGTTTGAGTCTTGGGTTCCGATCGTCATGGTTTTACTAAGCTTAGTAAAGCTCCTTCGAATCTCCAATTGGCCGCAATGGCTTGAAAATCCCCATGATTTGTGGACTTATCATTATGCATCATGAATTCTCTCAACTTCGGTGTTGAGCTCACATTCGATTTTCTAAGTTCTACAGTGAGATGTCAACTTGATGACTCTGCTGAGCTTTAATCAATCAACTTGCTTCCCGAGCTATGAGTTGAGCCTTTCAGTATCTCTGTCAAGCCCCTTAATGACAAAACCATTTTTGCCTTATATTAATCTCTATGTATTCAAATTTGGAGGGTGTCATAAAGTTGTTTCATCACCAACCTAATTTATACCAATGAATGGAGCTATGAGCTCGAGATCATTTAATATTTCCCATCCAAGTTACCTTCTCCAACATGACTTGATGCCTCATTTTCATTCAAGTTTTCCACACATGTGAACAACTCACCACCATTTTTTTTACATCAACTCTTCTCTCGTGATCCCGACCTAAAACAAAGACTTGCACCTTGGCTCTAAGAATCATTGTAATGACAAGATCGAAATGAACTACTCCTTTTCCACCATTTTGTGGAACCATCACAAGCATATGCATTTGTATAATTCCCAAGTTTTTCTTATGAGTTGAGCTTACGTAGTCCTTCAAGCAAGCTCGTCCCCGAGTTACCTTAACAACTCGGTCTTATTTATTTTCTATCGATGTACCAACTCACTCGCTTAAACATTATCGACCAAATGAACTCTTACCTCGACTCGAGATGGCTCTATAAACCATGAATAACCTTAATAAAATACTTGACATTAGAGCTCCAAATGTAGTAATTCATGTGGGTCTTAGCATAGGTACTTCAAAGAACTCCGTCATGGAACAACTTAATAATTACGGAAAAGGACCACCATAAGTCAATTTTATTGATATAAAATAGATGAGATTGATCTCCCTTTACATGGCCTTTGAAACAAGAGTAATAACTAGAAATGCCTCGAAGTGTTCTTACGAAGGTCCTTTCAGTACCAAGGTTTAATATATCCCCCGCTGTCCATTTTTCCCAAGGGGCAAAAATTTGGATAACTTGTTGATCCAATTTATGGATAATAATGAACAAATTTGATTTTCTAGTTGAGTCTTGAATAAATAAGGGGATGGAATATCCTAAAGAAGTTATGGTATCTAAGAACTTTTTGAGGATTGTGGTATGGTTTATATAGTATAATGTTTGAAGGCTTCTAAGAGGAATTAAAAAATGGATTTATAATTTTGTAAAATTTCATTCTTGCATTGGTAATTTCCTTTGATCGATTGATGACGAGTTGTGAGTCTCCTTATACGTCTAAGATTCTAACACCAAGCATGATAGTACTTTGAAAACCCATTATTAAAGCTTCATATTCAGTTATGTTATCGGTACATTCGAAGTTATGTTTGAATGCTAAAGGGATAGGAGTCCCCTAGGGAGGTATAATGGTGAAACCATCCCCTTCCCCTATTGACATTTAGATACATCAAAGAAGAGGGTCATTTTAACAAGAGCGAATTCTTGATTATTGACAGTGTTGATAGAATCATCTAAAAATTATTTGTGAGGTGGTTGATAGTCCGGGAGAGGAGATTCAATGAGTTGATCGAGAGATGGATTGTACTTTAATAGATTTCTACATTATAAATTATAGATCAAACTCGGTCATGAGCATGAGCCACTGAATGATGCGGTCACTATGGTATGGTTTAGAATGCATGGTTTATACCATGTTAAAACTAGTAACTACATAACTCTTATTATTGAGTAGATAATAACGTAGTTTAGAAGTTGAAAAATACAAGGCATAACATAACTTCTTGGCTTTGGTATAACGGGTTTCAAATTCATAGTGTGTATTATGTAATAAATGGCTTGTTCGTGACCCTGCTCATCTCGATGAGCAAGTATGGTGCCTAAGGCGTGATATATCGAGGAGATGTAAATATAAAATGGCCCCCCCTCATGCAAAGGTGTGAGAATAGGTGATGAAAAGAAGCATTGTTTGATTTCATCAAAGGTTTTTGACAATTAAGATCCATCTAAAGTCAACATCTTTATGAAGGAGATGGTGAAAAGGTTGACAACGATCGACGGTTGTGATATGAAGTGTCGGATAGACTGGAGCTTTCCTTGGAGACACCTATTTTTTTGAGGTTTGTGGGGAGGTCTTTCAATTATAGCTTTGATTTTTATGGGGTCTACTTCGATGCCTCGAGATAGACATGATGAACCCGAAGTTTTCTAGTGAGAACATCAAAACACACATTTAGCGGGATTAAGACGGAGAAAATATTGAATGAGTCAATTGCATATTGAGTCAAGGACAATGATATGATCCCTGTGTTGTTTAGATTTTCCTAAGAGATCATCAACACAATCTTCTACGGTTTGGTGGATAAGATCATGAAAGACAAGGGTTTTTAGGGGTGAATATTCATAAAATGGAGAATATTAGGATTTTCAAATTAGAAATTGCTGATTTTTTCATTACCGCATTTACGCAGTAAGCAGTTCACCAAAATTTAAGGGTCATAAATAAATTTGACCCTAGTTTTACCTGTCCATTTCACTAAGGGCCAACCAATGTTGGTATATTCGCCATTATGTTACCAACCGACAACATAATATATGTTGTCACCAAGAAGCATAAAATATGTTGGTGGCCGATAGCATATTTTATACTACCATCCGACAACATATATTATCATCAGTCAACTGGTAACATAAAATATGCTACTGACTGGTAGCATACAAAAAATATACCATCCGGTAACAATAACAAAAAAGTATGGGAATTTTTGCTTACGCCATATTTTGGGAGGACATATTTATCATTGAGACGATCATTTTAATTGCTAACATAAAAAAATTAAAAAAAAAAACCCATATAAAATTAGCGAAATTTGCATTTTTTTAAAAAATTACTTTTTTTGAATTTTTTCATTGCACCATAATTTTGGAGGACAGATTTCTCGTCGAGCCGGCCATTTTAACTACTATTGTAAAAAAATGATTTTTCAAAAATTTACTTACATTTTTGCCCGACACCATTATTAAAATTCGAAACCCATTTTCTTCAAATTCACGATCATTTTGAAATTCATTTTCACTAATTTGCCAAGGAATCTATTGATTTTTTTTTGGGAGGGGTCTTAAAATTAACCCTAGTGAAATATATATGTCATGGCACCTTGATAAGTGGTTCTTACATTTTTGAGTCCGAAGGGTATCAATGGTAACAAAATTCTCCCAAGGGGTAATGAAGGATGTTTTGTGTTGATTGTTAGTAGTGATGAGGATTTTATTGTAACCATAGAATCCATCTATTAGAGAAAGCATATCGTGGCCGGATGTTAGAATGATGAGTTGGTCGATGTTTGGAAAAGGAAATCACCTTTGAGACAAATGATATTAAGATCCCGGAAGTCAATACAAATGTGTAATTTTCCTAAGGCTTTGGTTACGGGAACAATATTAGAGACCCATTATGGATAATCAATGGGTATGATAAAATTAGTGGAGAGTAAGGTTGTAACTCCTCTTTGATAAGAAGAGCTATGTGAGGGTGCATCCTACGTAGATTTTATTTGACTAGTTTAGTGTTAGGATAGGTGACAATATTGTGTACGACGATGTTGGGATTGATACATGGCATATCACTATATGATCAGGCAAATGATTAACTATATTTAGATAGAAAGGTGGTGAAGTTATTTAACTCCTATGGACTTAAGGTTTGGCCAACTTTAACTATGTGAGGTTCTTGTGTAGTCCCTATGTTAACGTCGATAGTGGATTCATTGAGGAGAGTTGATATGTCGGGCAAAGCAGAGATTTCTAGAGGAAATGGTTCTCCACCCCCATGTGGGAGAGGATATGTTAATCATCTTGACATTAAATAATGTCGATGCTGGGTGAATCCTCTTCGATCATTTCAGGGTAGATGAGCATAAGTATTTTAGTATCATGATGTGTCTTCGATGTCCATAGGATTATCTTGCATGGATGAGGAAGATGGTTTTGATTATATAACTCCTTGGGATGTGACATGTGTGGATGATTTAGAAGTTGTTGTTCCATATCCTAGTCCATATATTTCATACAATTTAAGAGATCGTTGAATAATAAGATTGTGGCTACCCTATTTGTAACGACCAATCCTAAAGCCTTTCGAGAAACAAAATGAAGGTACATTTGTATGAAGGCACTGGTTATATAGGAATTTGGAGTCGATATTAATGACATGGCATGACATTGATAATTAGGTTGTGAAGAGGGATGATCAATCCCTCTATATATGAGATTCATTTGTAAATGCGGGGGGAGTAGGAGATGACATGTTTGAAGTTAGGTTCATACATGGTTTGTTTATTTTATCTTCCATATATATTAGGCGTGGGAAGAGGCGAGCGTAAGGAGGTGGTACTCCCGGTGATAGGCATTGATGATGTCATTAAAGGAATATTCATTTGATAGTTTGGATGATGAGATAGATGAGCTGGTAGATGCCTCATCATAGGATCCTAAATTTGACTTGAGAATGAGTATGTCATTCAAGCGATATGTCATGTTACAAGATTTGAAAGGGTTAGGATCCATGGGAACTATAAATGTTTTACCCTTGTGTTCATACTTAAGGCATCGATGTAGTGTTGAGGGGATGCAATGCATAGCACATATCTATTGTCGGCCTAATAATATGGTGTATTTGAATTATCCTTCTACCTAATAGAAGATTTCGGGGAGAGTTTTGATGTTGACTTTAAGAGGTAAGATGACTATACCCAATGTAGGAGCGATTGTATCATTAAAGGCGTTGAGTACAAACTAGTTTTTGTGCAACAATAATATTTGGTAATTGAAGTTGGTTGAAGGAAAATGATGATATGATATTGATCACAACATCATTATTGATCATGACTCTTTTTATGAGGACATCATTGATTTGAGCGGTGATGAAAAGGGGAAGATTGTGGTCTTTTGGCTATAATGATGGTATTTGGAAGTATCAAAGGAGATAACAATGGATGTTCTAAGAGTATTCAATATGTTCTAAGAGTTTTTGAAGATTTTTGGGTTATCTTAAGGGATCGTGATGGATTGAGAGATTCAATCATGGCTTGTTTGTGTGAGGGAAAGGTTTGAATCGGTTCAAAAAAGGACATCTTGATTGGAGACTCGATGTAGTTGTTTGAGGACAACCTTCGCATTGTAATGGGGGTTTTGTAGAATGAGTGGCGAGGATGGTAACTTTAGATCTATTGGGTGGTGCTTGATTGGATGTTTTAATGGGTAAGAGGAATGGAAACCTTCGTCTTGTTTTATTTTGAAGGGTTGGGTTTATAGGTACATTCTCGAGTAGTAATACACACTCCATCAATTTGATGAGGGATTCGCTAGAAAACTCCTTAGTATATGTAGATGATGATGTGGACATAGTGTTTATGGGTGTCTTACGAGAATTTTTAGTTTCGTAAACCAATGGGAAGAAGACCTTTTTATCTATGATATTTTTGATGGCATCGTGAAGGGCTTTATAATATTACACGAAGTGTCTGGTGTACGGTAGTAGTCACAAAATGCTTCATAATTATACAAGAGGGTTTCCATCCTAGAGAGTTGGATGGCTTAAGCGGTGGTAGTGTAATGAGTGACCATTGAAGAATATTTTCAAGGGTTGATGTGTAGTCACCTTTCTTTGAGGTGGATGTTAAGGGAAGTGGTGCTTCATTTGATTGGACAAGTGGGGTGACACGATATTGGTATGATTTATTTGGTAGTGTGTTGGGGATGATTTTTGGTTGTGTGGGGGTGACTAGTAACTTGGACAAGGGATGTGGCCCCGGGATGGAAGACTAGGATTTTAGTTTTTATGTTGAAGTAGTAGGACGGTCATAGGATATGATTGTAACTATTTTAGATGGAGGTGTGATGGAATTTCAAAGGTTATGTGTGTGATGTTGAGATAAAAAAATGGGGATGGACTTTCATACGAGATTTTTATAGTTTGTAGAATAGGTTGTTTTTGTGGCGTTTGTGTAGAGCTTATAGAAAGATATATTAGGAAGAGGAGAATGGGGATGAAGAAGGTTTTTTTTCTATGATAGCTTCGTGGGTGCTACTCGATTTAATATCTCATGTTCCTACAATGACACTACTAAAAGAAGGTACAAATGTGGATTTGGTGGTAGAAGTTACAGATGCTAGAAGTGGTCTCTCACTAATTATATTTTTGGTATGATGGGCCTAAATATGATTGGTTTGTGGTTGACTAGTTCATGGAGAATGATTAGGAAATGGTTGTTTAAAAACATCAAGGTTTTGATTTTGAGGTGCATTAGGATTGTCTAAATGTAAATCACCTTTGTCAATCAGATCTTGGAGGACATTTCGAGAATGAGTGATATCTTTTGATATCATGACCTTTGACCCTATGGTATTTGTAATAGTTGGTGTCTTAATACCAAGAGGGTTTCAAAATAGATGTATTGATAGGATGGATGTGTGGAAGAGTGATCACGTTAGCACCTAAAAGTTTATCGAAAACTACACTATATGATTCACCAATAGGAGTATAGTTACGTTGAGGTTGAGAGTGCTCGGTGATCTAAGTTTGACTCTGCCTTCCTTAAGAGCTCGAAGCTCGAGTTTATACTCCATCATAAGGGCTTCATCAAATTTCTAAATGGTTTGAATTTGAAGTGTAGATGAGATATGTCCGGTGCAAGAATGTGATAATGATTTGATTAGTTCTGTTTGTGGGAGGGAAAATGATAATTGATTAATGATGCCCCCCCAACATGTGAAAAAATCCAAAATGGAATCATCTTCAATTTTTTGATCACTTATATGTCGATGATGGTGATTTTATGGGTGATATTGATTTAAAAGAGTTCAAGGAAAAGATGGGTGAGCTAAGCAAATAAAAAGAGTGAATACCGTAGTATGCTTTTATACTAGTTTAGGCGGGGCCTGTTAGAGACATGGGAAAGGTCCTAAGCATCAAGTCTTGATCATGGGCTATAAGGTAACATGCATGATGAAAGGCCCATATGTGTTGTTGAGTGTCCTTGTTCTGCTATAAAATTTAATGAACTTAGGAAGCTCCCAAGAAGGAGGATAAAATTTGTATGGTACTAACAAGATGAATAGGTTCATTACATGTTTGTTCATAAGATAATTTATTCTTGGGACCCATAGAAGTAGATTCGAGGCTAGATATTCTATTCATTAAAGACTAAAGAGGGTCTATTTGCAGTTATTCTTGTGTATTGGATTAATTTCAAAGAAAATGAAATGTGTAAAAAGGCTAATAGGGTCCTAGGAAATGGTCATCTAAGGATGGTTTCAGAATTTTTAAGGTTGGAGTCCTCGATATACCTAAAGGTACGTGAGGCCTGAATTTTTCTAAGTCTTTGGTACATGGATTGGTATTAGGGTCTACCCCTCACTTGTGCACCCGCAACGATAAGGGATTCAGGTGCTTAGCTAATATACCTACTGACCGAGTTATTTATACTCGAACAGACACCGAGTCAACTTCTCCTCTTGGTGATCAAATCCAAGTAGGTCCACTTGGGTAGGAATGTTTTGATGCAAAATTTGTGTTTGATGTGATTTGGTTGTGTGTGGGGGAAATTAAGTGAATGCAATCTATTAATCCCTTAATTAAGCTATGTGATCAAGCATGATGAAAGGTTCTTTTAAGCCCAAAAGAACAATTGATTTTGATGAGAACAATAAGAAAAAATGCAATGCTTAAAAATAAAAAGAAAAAAGAGGACTCGCCTATAAAATGCTTCCTTTTTAATTTTAAATTTTTGATATTTTTTTAGCACAGAAACAACGCAACAAGAAAAATCCCCTACAGAAAAAACCTGCAAGGGTTAGCATAAAATAGAAAACATAAGGAAAAAAAAAAAAATGTTAAAGGTGACTAAATGAGTAATCGAAGCGAGTCACAAATATTGTCATGATTAGCAAGAATCGCATGTGATTCACCCCAATCACTGGTGATTTGACTGGATCATTAGAGATTACAAAGAAAAAGGCCTAAACTGAATGAGAAATTAATATAAATTAAAGAAAAGGGAATACCCCCACCGGGCATGAGAATGTACCAAAGAGTTTTTGCTTTCCAACTTTAACTTAATAAAATGAAATAACAAAAATAAACCAACCTCATAAGATAACGGGGTTTACCATTCCCTATGATGATGGATGTTGTAACTTGATGGATAAAAACTCCTTCCTTCTTTGTCGACGAAGAAACCTACAAACCAAATACACTAAACAAAATAGATTATTTAGATGGGTAAATGAGTTGCTCGGAAAAGGCCGATTCTAGGAATCCAATGGACTTCCTTAGAGGATGTCAACTCACTTTATAATTATGAAATGAATTGATGTAGACAATGATAAAGTTATGTAATACATAATGATGGATAGATAATAGATGAGAAGCCCTAAAACTTAAGGTTGATGTAGAAAATGATAAAGATATGTAATAGATAATGATGGATAGATAATAAAATGGAAGTTACCCTAATGCACAAAAAGGAAGAGGAAGGAACTCGGTTGATTCAACAAGCTCACAGGATTGTGTCACAGAGATGAGTGGATAAACAGGAGGAGGAAACGACACGACAAGGTATAGAAAATTGTAGATCCGAGCAACTGAGTAGATTGAAGTGCCTAGAGAGGGATGGGGTGCCCTAGTCTGCAGCTTCCGAGTTCCCCTGGTCTATGCAGGAGGTCTAGAGGCCAATTTAGTAGGGTTCTTTGAAGTGTTTGAAACCCTCGATGTCTATCATGTCTGTGTTAATGCATTGTGCTTTAGATGTAGTTGATATTCAAAAATGAAAACAAGACCTCCAAAACACCAAGACAAACATCTAAACCCTAAAAAAAATATGCAAATGAATGGGTTAAGACTCGACCTCAACCTGTAATAATAATGGGATTACTAACTTAGCATTGTGCTACATTTTAGACCCAAATGTAGTTCGAGTGTGTGTGTGAACATTGTACCTTGGGTGCTTTTGTGTTAGTCACACTTTGTGGAGTAAAGAAACAATAAATAGATGTAGAATGTAAATAAATGGTGGATGGAATATAATAAACTTCCCTCCTATGTAGTGTGATGTAGATGAACTAGCCTTTCCTTTGTGACAAATTTAGATGGATGCAATAGAGCCCCTAGATTCCTATAGAGTGGATTCAACCTTAGTTGGAGTAGTAATGCTTAGTGTTTGGTCCCTCATTATGGTCTCATAACTTTATATTTATAGGGTTCTCTTGTTTTAATTTCGTAACTAACCCCAAAAATGATGACAACCAAAAATATGAAATGCTCAAACAACTAGAATGTGCCCGAAAAGTGGTGGGAAAGTTCAAAAAGGACTGGGCGCCCCAAATGGGACTAGGGCACCCTGTGTGCCTGGGTTCGAGCTTGCATCCTAGTTAGAAGCAAAAATATGACAAGTGTCAAAATAGACTAGGTGAGTGTATGCATAAGGTTGGTAATGATGACTGAAAGAAAAAATAAAAAGGTCAAAGGATGGGGGTTAATTAGTACTTTTTTAACACAAAAACATATAAATAGTAGTATGAGACCAAGACTAAATAGTACCCAAAGTGTGTGATTTAGTGACTACATTTACCCCCACTTTATGTTGGGGAGTGGAACACTCGGTAATATAAAGTAGATAGAGATGCGTACTTTATGTCCATATAGAGTGATGTAGAGAGTGTGTCGAAGGACTAGACAAAGCATAGAATGAGAAAACAATATAGTGTTGAAACTAAAGATGTAAAAGTGTAAAAGTGATGAGAGTAAACCTAGGGTGTAAACACGTGTGTGGCTACCGATGTGTAGTGTACCTATATGTAGATGTGATGTGTGTGATGTAGTGTGCTGCCACATAGTGTTGTTATAGACTTCATGTTGTGGTTGATTGCTTCCTTCTCATACAGTTGGACCTGCAAGGAGAAGATGATCAAGTAGTCAAATAAACATGTATATGTAAAAACACATGTGAAAGGCACATGTATATGTGAGTAAAAATATGTAAATATAAAGTACGCAAATGAAAAATGAAACATGTGCACCTGATCCATGTCGAGAAAAGAGTGTAGAGAGGATATCCTGTAACCATCAATGAAGTGTCAATTTTTGGGCGATCTCACGCCATTTTGGCCGAAGAAGTGTAAGGAGAAAGTTGTATTATTCTCCAACCTGTAATTGCTTCCCTAAGAATATGTGAAGAGATCTTTGATCGCCTATTTTTTTGGGTGATCCGACACCACTGGCCAAAGTAGTGTAGGGAGGCACACCCATCAGAACCTCCAACATGTAACTACTCCCTAGAATGCTAAGGACAACTATGTCCTATAAAAGTGGAGGTGTATGGGGTTCGTAGATTGGTCTGAACCCACTCATTGTATAACCCACAATGCCAAGGGTGGAAAACTAAACTAAACTGTACCGATAGAGAGCGTTGTATAGTGTGTAAAACCCCAAATGATGCCCCCTCTCCGGGGTGCATGTAACGTCATGGAAAGGAGGATGTGGCCCCATGAGAGGATCGATCACGTAAATTGTACTCGCAGATTCAAGGGAAAGTGTTTGGTAGAAAACAAGGCACACACAAACAAGTGCCTAACAACAAGTGTTACTACGAACAAACATACATGTAGAAGACAATGTGTAAATTACGCAAAAATGTATAAGCTACCAAGAAAAATAGTAATGTAAACATGTAAGAAGACAAAGGAAGATGCAAAAAGTGTGTTGTAAACATGGGAAACAACTCATGATGGCGTAAGACTCCCAAGGCCATAGTGGCAGCATACAAACAAATAAGTGTGCACATCAAACATAGGGAAAGGCCCGCATACAATAGCAGATAACAATGTACAAGCAAGTAGAAATAAAAAAATAGATAGCCATGGAAGCAAATAAGCTCTGAAAAAAATGTTGCACATGAAACACCCGTTAACATGTTAGAAATATAACCAGTGTATGTCAAAAGCATGTATAACCAAGTAGTGTAAAATGTTAAATATAAAATGGAACAATAACACCTGTAGTGTACAAATTTGATGCCCCAAAGGATTTGTTGGAGTGGTAGAAGGCGAGCATCGATGTTGTGTGTAAGAGACTTGTATCGTGATCACAACTAGAGAATGATGTGAACGTACATACATGTATGGTAAATGTAATGACATATAAGAAATTGATCAAGCATGTTTAGTAAAGTAGACATATACAAACAATGTGAAGCAAGAGTAAACGCAACCAAGACGATGCAAAGTATGTTATGGATGGATGGAATGGAATGCAAGATGGGTGGTAAGAGCCACGTGCCCCCGAGTGGATAGAAATGCATGCAATGAGGTTCATTTGGTTTTCCCCTTAGCGAGTCTAGAATGAACCATAAACGAGAGTGCATCATCGGGAAATGGTCGAAGTGTGTGTTTTGTGTCTAACATGTTGTAATGATTGTGTATGTGTAGTGGTGACAATATGCGACCTAGAGATGGTGTATGCGTGACTCTATAGTTGAAACCTATATCACGATAAGATGATCTAAGGAGTGATGATTTAGCCTATAGAGTAAATCACTACAAATAGATGGAGTGGTGATGTAGCCTAAAAGTGTACACCATTATAAGATAAAGGAATAGGTGTCCATTTAGCATATAGCGTATGTCACTAACCTAGTAATGTTGCATGATAAAAGGATGAAGGATGCGTGTGAGTATGACAAGGTCCATTTAATTTGTAAACCCTTGATAGTCGAGTATGGACCGAGGAACTAGAGTGTGTCATAGGGTGGTGAGCAAAGCACATAGAAAAATTTGTATTAGTGTGTGTGATGATGATAATCGACCATGGAAAGTGAAGAATGTGTAATGTATGATGTATAAGATGCAATAAATATGTGTAATCACTTTAAGTATAAATGTATGTGTGATGAATATGAATATGGTGTGTAGAATGTGTAGACTAAGTGTAGAATGTAGGATAGGAAATGTGTAAAGTGTATGCTATGTAGTATGTAAGAAGATGGAGGACGTAATGATGCCACTATGGGTCTATGCCCAAGAATACGAGCATGTAAATTTTTCCTGGGAAAATTAATACATGCACTAGGTGCCCTGTTCATGTAATGATGCCACTATGGGTCTATTGGCATGTAAAATGTCTAGACATTTTACTTGACAACCCAACGGAAAATTTTTCACTTCTTGGTCAAGCTGGTCCACGTTATAAAAATTGTCTCTTTACAACAATAACTAACTTTTGAAAAAAAGTCAAGAGTGATGGGTAGTTTCATAGGTCTAGATTGTAGTGATAGTTAAGGTTTTGGAGTTTACTTCATGACAGTATGGTTTAGGAAATATTTTGGGAGAAATGAAATGGTTTTGGAAACACATTCTCTTCTAGCAATTTTTGAGGAAAAGGTGTTTGTGATCATTAGAGAAGAGTCATCTTGTGTGAAAGGGTGTAGGAGCATCAGTTGGTTTTAATAACAAATATCATAATCAATGGAAATATTTTAGGGTCTACTACATGCCAAAGCATGTTTGAGATAGAGTTTTGGAGGCATCGAAAGTGGAACCCTTTCATAAATTGTAAGGCCTTATCCTTATTGGAGTGTTAACATGCACAAAAGGTTTTAGGAGCTTTGGATGGATCTAGAAACCTTGCTTATAGTAAAAATAGGGATTATGGAATTATTCACATGTTCACAAATTACTAATTTTTCTTTTGATTATTTCAATTTTGTTCTATGGCCAAAACTCATTTGGTGCCCCGTTATGCCCACTTGAGTCACTTTTAGGTATTTTCTCAAAACTCCAAATGTACAAAATTTTAGCTCATGGGAATGGTCCTATTCACGCATTTCTCTTGAATTTCATCATTGATTGAAGAAAATAAGAGAATAATTGCAAGAACATTCAATCCAAGTTTTTGTGTATTAGTTGAACTCCTAAGGGCAAGTAAGATAATCAAGAAAGAAAAGACTACCTCCAAATTAGTGACCAATCCTTCAAGAGCATAATTTTAGAAGTATCTCAACCTTACTTTGAAAGGAAATAGTGGAAATTAATTTTAAAGGATATGAAATGAGAATAATTTATGTTGGAGATTCTACCCCCAAGGTGACATGCAAAATTTGAAAGAATCAATTTCAAGAATGATCGAAAGGGTAGAGAACGGAAAAATCACTCAAGTACAACTTGAAGATCATGTTCATATGATTTCTTATTGCATCACAACTTTTCTAAATCATGATTCCTCAACTTATTTTCCAGATCAATCTCTTTCTCCAAATCATAGTCTTGATCAAAGTGTCATGGACGAGATTCGAAGATTCAAGTAAATATGGAAGAGTCACATAATCATGGATTGAAATTATTTTGAACACCATTTGAAAGTTCATACATGAGTTCAACAAGGTGTATGGATATTTAGATACGGTGGACTCTCAAGATAAGAGCATCATGGAAGCATGTAGTAACAAAATTGATCACCGACATGATTTGATTCAATATGTTTGATCTATAGCTAACTTTGATCGTAACATCCTTCTTTCTAATGGGACCTTCTTGCTATACATATGGGAGGTATTTCAAGGAAATAGATGAGAACCATCGAATGAAGAATGATGACCGTCAAGGAGGAAATGAATGATCTTTCTCCCCTACTGGAAAATAATGATAAGATGAAATTAGAAATTTGTGGGGATTTTTTGAGACATGGATTTCTCACCACACGATGATAACAATCTTGATATGAGAGCAAAAGAGGAATTTAACGAGCAATTTGTGAAGATGATCATAGATAAATTAATTCATCTTTAGAATGTTTGCATGGACTTGATGAATAAGATGCACATAATCTATAACACTATTTTAAAAGCAACTAAGGAGTTTCCAAACTTTTTTTGGGCAAGATAAGAAGATTTTGGAAGCGGCAGATTCATGGGTCGATGTTTTAGAGAACACGTGATTCCGGGTGAGGTTAAAGTCCAAGATGTGGTCATGTACTTATGATTAAATGTGAAAATGCCAAAGTTCCTTTAGTGCAACATATACAATGATCCACATCTTCTAGATCTCCACCTACATGATCGTCTCTTCTCTCTTTCATGAAGAAATCACTTCTTTTGTAAAAGTGACTTGTTTCACTTAAGTGATTTCTATTTCTCGTTGAGGTTGCAATTTTTCTTTTTTGTCTTATCTCACTTAAGTGAATTTCTATTCCTTCATTGTAAAAGTTCTTTTCTTAAAATAAGGAAAAGTAACTTAAATCCAAAATATGAAAATTCATGTAGGGAGATGAAAGGTCGTGTAAGGAGACTATAAATTGGGATGGCCTCTCCATTCCAAAGGATCATTTTTTTATCTCTCTATAACATGTTATAATTCTTCTATTTATCACTTAGTTATTTTCCTCCATTCTCCCTCTTTTCACTTAGTTGAATGTATGACAATTTTGTAAAGGCAAAAGGTCTTTTTTCCCGTTGATAATGGAATGAAAATCAAGATTTAAATTTTGAGTCAATATTTGTTTTTGTTTAATAATATTTTTATAAATTGCTTGTGTTTTTCTTTGTCTTCGATTGAATTGGAAAACTCTCTAAATTGTAGCTAATGAAATATGGGTTCATCTCATTAATACAATTCTCCTCTCCAATTTTCTCTCCTCACTTAAGCCTATATTTTTCCTCTCTCTTAGCTATTGTTGCACTCATAACAAATATGTTTATGCAAATTCCCTAGTCTATGACCACCCCGAGAGATAGTTTAGTGTAAAATTTTTCCATCTTTCAATAAATGAAAATTGCCTCATCTTGAAGCGGAGGCATATGGTCCCTGTGAGCATTGATGAAATCTACATTTGTATCTAAAATAATATTTCGTCAACAAGGTCATGACGTGAATGTTGTGTAGGATACCAACAGAGCAAAAGTTACTTAGTGTATTAACTTATTACGTGATAACTATCATCCTATGTGTGTTTACCTAGTGGACAACATGTGGACAAAGTCTTATGAAGTGGGAACATATCATATGATTTTAGAATCGGGGACATGAATACCCACATGCATATTCTTTTGTCACCCCAATACTTTTTTTTTTTTTGCACCGCGCTTCTTAAGGAAAACTTTCACCAAAGCATGAGAGTGAGAAGTATATTAGGGATTCCCTCTATTCTATCGATATTTTCTCGGTATTTTTCTCTATTAGATTTCTCACTACTCCTTTTAATGATAAAAGGAGTCGATCATTTATAATCTTATTAACCTAGTGGGGGTAGGGTAGTGCTTGCGAATGCACTATTAAATTTCTTTGTAAATCTCCTCCCATTTTACATTAATGTTCTTTTGTGCCTAATGCAAAGGTGGAATTTTTCTATATTTATTTTATTTATGGAAGGTTTTAATGTACTTAGGGCATTATATAGGTGAAACACAAATACAAATCTACAAGGATGATGCTAAGTAAAGATATATTCAATCTACGTATTTAGTCTTTTTAGATGGTGTCTTTGCTTTCTGCATAATCCCCTAAGGAGATGAAACTCAACGATGTCCTATGTTTTGCATATAAGAGAGAACACACACACACACACACACACACACACACACACACACACACACACACACACACACACACACACACACACACAGTGCTTGTCTAAGATAATATTTATGTATGTTCTTGAGGTAGTGAATACATGTACACATGTTTTGTTGTCTAAATATTTGAATAATATTGAAGATTCAATGGTGTAAATTTTGGTCTAGCATTTTTACATTTGTGACAATGAGACCATTTTTCTTATTAGTTGCGTGTTGAGAGTTACTTGTCCTTTATCAAATTTGATGCCACCTTCATAATATGTGTTGAAATTTATCCTTTTAACATACCATGTGTTTATTTTCTAAAGTATTTTCTATTTTTTTCCTATTTATAATTTTCTTTTAATTATTGATTCAATGCTTATATTATTAAAACATATAATAATATAAAAACTTATATATCTATTCAATGTTTATATGTTTTGTCTTCTAATTCTTTGAGCAATGTTGAAGATTCAATTTTAAAAATATGTCTTTTTTTTTTTTTGGCAACGAAAACAATTTATTTGAGTGGTTGTGTGTCTCAAGCTTTATATCACCTACTATATCACGCTCTATATAAAAATATTACATTTATCTTATATACAATTATTTTTCTATTTATAATTTTCTTTTAATTATTGATTCAATGCTTATATTATTAAAACACAAAATAATGTAAACACTTATATATCTATTCAACGTTTGCATGTTTTGTCTTCTAAATCTTTGAACAATGTTCAAGATTAAATTTTAAAAATATTAGTCTCTTTTTAGTACTATATTTGTATCGGTTTTGTTTAACCAATTATTATTATTTGTCATTTTCAACCAATCAAACATTGTTATTATTTTCATTAACAAAATATATACTTTTCACATTAATAAACATTAATAAACCTGCACATTTTTAACAAAATAATTGTAAAAATACATTTATCTTCAATTTGATTGGCCTAAAAATCAACATGTTACTACAGGTTTCAGTAATTTTTAAGAAAACATGATGTCATTAGCATTTAAAATGTCAGATCATTTATGATAGCATTTAAGGTTCCATCATTACATAGAAGAGGACATGAAACATTGGAGTACTTTGTCCAACTTGCGGCTACCAAATGACAGAGAACAATTTTCGTGGTGAGAGCAGTACGAAGGAGGCCAAGGCTCTTCAGACAGAGACCTGTTGTTGTGTAATAGAGAAGCATCCTACGATGGTGGTGTTTAGATTCAGTGTGAGTAGTACATGATGACTCGTGTATGCCAGTACAATACACCATTCAGAGACTCCTCGATCAGCTGGAACATTCACATTTCTCCGAAGAGAATGGCGATGTAGAAAGCGTGACAATGGATGACATTACTTCCGTCAAGGCTAAAGACTATACAAGTTATTTTTGTAAACCCTCTGAGTGGGTGATGCTTACCACGAGGGTTGTAGAAGGAATCAAATGCAGCGCGACATTCTCTTCCTTTCCACTGGCCATATTTTGCAAGGAGTGCTAAGTAACGAGGTCCGCAATATGCTCCATCCCATTCAAACGCATCCACTCTTGGTTGGAGAAATACGCAACATATCTGGAGCATATATTGTCGCTAGAATTAAGATATAGAGTAGGAGGACATGAAATGGCCTCGTCGTATTTGGACAACGTGCTTTCCTGTCAAAGCAGAGCCACCAACCCCGTCGTCGCCAGATTACAAATCAGGTGGAGCATGGTCTTTATGACACAAATGGTGGATTGAAGAGACGGGCTTGCAAGAAATGTCCATCCACCGCCGCGAGTTTCCTCCCGACCAACAATCTATGACAATACGAGGTGAAAACAGTGGCCACGTGTTAACATTCCACGACCAAAGTGACGTCAATGTTTTAAGGTGTTAACAATTTGTGCCTCTATAATATTTCAGCTGTGATTTTTTCTTACTCATTTATTAAGCCTGCCACAGACCCGATCAGTGCTGGATTTTGACGTTCAATGTTACATGTCACAATAATCTTATTTGACGGTCTAAAAAATTATATGGATGTCATTTGACGTTCAAAATATAATATGCATGTCAAATTTATTTTTATAATAACTATTACAAAAATAAAAATTGAGTGAAATTTTACATCTACAAGATTGAAAAAATAACTTTAAATAAAATTCTAAAATGAAATTGAAATAAATAATGTAAAATTAAATGCATAATATTTCTAGATATTTAGTAGAATATAAACATCATGTGAAATAAAACATCACTACAAATTTTATTTAGATAAAATGAGTTTATCAAAGAGCTAAAACTTACATTGATCAACCATGCTTTTACAAAATATTTGTGACCTTTTTGGTTTTCCCCTCTCCAAATGTCATACACTTTCTCTCGATCGATTATAAAAGGATGGTCCATTTAGTGATACTCGTGAGTCATCTAATGTTATGATTTCGGGTTTGATCTTCTTATATTTTTAATTAGGTTTTGCTTTGAAAACCCTCATTCACATCTTTGTTGTACTTGAATCACAAGTGTACTCTGCCATAGTTTTAACATGTTTGGAAAGTTGGTTTGCCAACTTTTAGAAATACAAAAAACCCTCCATGCTTCTCTAATAGAAAATCCCTCACACCCTGAGTGGAGTGTATCAATAAATTGATGCAACTCTTTTTTACAAGCCTCGATGTCAAATGATGGAATGTCCATCCCTTCCATATAGCCAAGAGATAAGCGGCTCATTCAAAAATATATCCAATCCATATAATAAACAAAGGAAAGAGTCGCATACAATTAACATATATTGTATTTAAGGTAGCAAAATTTGCTGAGCCTGGCATTATTCACTTGATTCCCTCGTGGTGGTCATATTTGACCTGGCATAGAACAAAAGAATGAAAGAATTGCAGTGCCAAGAGCGAGCAACACGATGAAAGAATCTATCCTTGTAAAGCAACAAGAGATGTTCATAAGACGATCTGCAGCTTCTTTTCGATTTCACCCACGAGATCCAAAGTGGACGCCTGTATCTATTCCCCATCTTACCAACTTCTCCAAACTTGTTGTGCCACATTGATAATTTGATGGGCTCTTAATATTAGTATTTACTATTCACCATAGTGCGACTGCAGTCTACGAGTGGAGGGATTTGTGAATTGTGACTCTGAGTAAGGTGTGTAAGTTAGTAATTAATCACTGTGCAATTTCTAATTCTATTTCATAGTTTCTATTTCATACTCATGAAAAAGATAGCAACTGCAAATCTGCAAGATTCTTTCTTTTTTTTCTAAATATTTCTAAATTTTGATTTTGATTTATATTAGATTCATTGCTTAGCCACCATATATATATATATATTATTGATGGTTAAATTTGTAATGTACATGTCATTTTGACGTTTAAATTATAATTTTTCAAGTATGACGGTCATATTTTAAAAGTCGTATTTGACATCTAAAATGACTAAAACGTCTAAACGCCTTACAAAATCCAACTCGATCCCAATAACTTCACGTTCGTAGCAGGCGATCGTGTTGGAATGCAACAAAATCATGACGCATTTCCCCTCGGTCGACGTTTGATCCTTTAACATGTTTCGACCCTAACTTCGCCATGTATCCGTCCATAACTTCGCCACATTATCCATTCACCATGTGGAGCTCGTCAGACCCTAAACTTTGTTCATTTCACTTGATTCTGGGCCTCGAAGTCGGCCACATGCATCTTTCTCAGACAGTAACGTAATCCCGCCACATGTTACCTCGATGCTTTCGATCCTCGCCATATGTCCAATATCCATAGCAATGCGTGTCTACCTTCAACTAGGCTAAATGCTAACCTATTTCTCCCGCCACGAACCTCACTCACTTTATCCTTCTCCATTTATCCTAGGACCACCATGTCCGTCGCAACCCATTGTGTTTCAATTTGACAAAATCACGACGCATGTCCCCTCACTCAATGTTTTATCCCTAGCCATGTGTTGCAGAACAATACACAATTCAACTTTAAGGCAGTAATTAGTCGCATGGGACTCTTGTTTCATTATACCAAATGTTATTCAACACAGAATTAATGTAACACCGTGAAATAATTCACAATTTTGACTATTCTAAGTGTATTCTAAATCCTTACATCAAGCAACATTTGGACATCGCTTGCCATTTATTCATATTCCTCCAAATACAACCACCACATCTCATATAAGATCATTTCCATTTTCACTTTTACAACGATACATGATCATCTTATTTATATGGGAGTACTTCACAACATTGTTGTTCTTGTTTTGTTTTTGGGCAACAAAAACAATTTATTTGAGTGCTTATGCATCTCGATTCTGGTTGAAGGCTTACCCTTATGGAAAAGGCTTTGTGGACATTCACGGGACTGTGTCAAATTTGACGGCCTAAATGACGGTTTTGATTTAGTTTTTTAGTTTTTCTATTTTTAATTTTCTTGTTTTTGGTTTTGCATGCTCAATGTAGGGTATTTTTAGCAATTCTGCAGGGTCTGATGGTTGTGTTGAAGGCCTTTGGGTCATGGGCTTCGTTCAATTTCTGAAGGCGCTTCTACAAAACTACCAGCGCCAATCTTTCTTTACAGGGCCTATCGGTCGGTGGTTCGGCATTCTTGTCCAAAGCTTCTCGAAATCCTGCAAGAATTTACATAATCCTAAATAGGCGAAAAACAATCACAAAAACATGAGTTCAAAAAATATACTATTTCATTGGTAATATTTAGGCACATATTCATGTTGGAATCAGGATTCAATCTTAGATACAAGGACAAAATTACCATGCAGATCTCTATGAATATTTTAGCACTCTCACTTTTTATAATCGTTTCCTCCTTGTTGCATCATCAGACCTGCCTATCACAGGCACATGCCACAAGAAACAACTACAAATATGGTGTTGTCAGTAAGGAAATCTGAAACGTGTCTGTGGTGAAGCAGAGCTACTAACATTCCACTTATTGGAAGATAGATTCTCCAAATAAAACCCAAGGAAAAATAAAAGAAGAGTTCCCAACAAAGAAATTTATGGTGGAGTTATGAACCGCATAGACATAGTTAAATGACTATTTCAATTCTTGTGTGTTTCCATATTCTTGTGTGGGATTAAAACTATATACTTGCAGATGGTTTCCCTTAAATCAACAACCCAGGGCTCTCGTATGCCTCTGCCATGGTCAGTCTGAATTAGTTTAATAAGTTCAAGTTTTTCTCTGATCTAAAATAGCTATGGGGATAGGCAAATCCTTTGATGATTCCTTTGATGCCACTACAGTTGGACCTTGTTGAACACCATTAAAAGAGGAAGCAGTGCTGCCATTCCTGGTCCAATGTTGTTGTGCTTTGCATCAGTTGAATCTCCTCCTCCTCCTCGCGCATGCCTCTTAGCCCGCTGGTATTCTTCATAATCATCATTCTTTGCTTTGGAATCATTTTTTGTTCGTTGCTCTTTAGTAGTTGTGTTGTGAATTCCATTAACCTATTTTGGTCATTTGTGGGCATCATTATTCTGTGATGTGTATTTTTCGGTGGGATATAAATGCTTAATGGTTGCAATGTTTTTTTGTGTGTTTCAGTTTGTAGATGACGATGAGAGATGCCATGTTGAAATCAATTACACCTTTGAGATCAGGAAGGACTGGTAATTTGATTTGAAGATCAAATATTTGTTTCTTCCTTTTAACATTGTAAGCTAATTCTAGCAGTTTGGGTTGGATTGCATGGTGTCGGGTAGGTAGGTAAAAGATTGTAAGGACATTTGTTGGTTGGTTACCTGGCTGCTTGAAGCCTGCAAATAAATTTGATTATATGATAGTTCTTTATTTGTTGAAATGAATTTGAATCTATTCTTGTCCAGAGGAAATGAAAACTAATGCAATACTATTATAAATAAACAACTTGCATTTACAACTTTATTCGCTTTAAGATGGGCCAATGCATGCACTCTCGAAGAATTTGGGAACATTTGTTCATTTGCAAAACGGTTTAGAACTAAAACTCAAAGTAGATTGGTTGAAGTAAGAAATAATTTTTGATGCTTTCAAGTTTATTTTTTGCTATTCATGTTCTGATTGGTTCACTATCTTTGGGATACGGAAAATGAAACTTTTGAATGCTTCTTAGATAGAAAATGTGTGTGAGAATATACAACACTCAACACTCACACACTCAACACTCAATTTTTTTTACATATTTTGATATTTATACGGCCTAAACAGGGGCTCAATCGTCCCCTCAGATGGAAAATTATATGCATTCTCATATGTATCTTTCATTTGTAGAGATGTCAGAGAAGGACAATGGCTCTACAAAGAAGGAAAGGGCTGCAACTGCATCATAAGGAATAAGGAATCGACATTTAAATTGAACGTTTAAGAAGTTAAAATCCTTTTCAATCCCAATCATGTATTGTGCCAAAATTAAATTTGCAACACTCTCACATACCAACCTTGTTTCGGTTCCTCGTACATGTACACTAGTTCCTCCTCTCCTTCTAATTGCTTTCCACCTTGCAATCCCCATCCACTCCAATAGAACACCCCACCTGTCTTCATGTATTCATGTTTAGTTTAAAGAAACTACTCCACAAAACACTACCACTCATGATATAAGATTTGCAAATGTATATGTACAAATTTGTAACAAGTTTGAAATGTAGAGATGGAACGTTTAAATGTAATGCTTCATCTATATTCTTACACTTACAAAATCAATCGTACCCCTTATCAACTTCAACTATAAAAATAATAACTATCCCTCTAAATCAAATAACATATATCGTTCGGCATTCACATTGCATTGTACACATGCGATTGCTAGTTTTATATCGCCTACTATATCACACTCCATATAAAAACATTACATTTATCTCATACACAATTAATAGAACACACCCTTTTGAAACATTTGGCAATCGTGCAAGTGTGTAGTATGAGAGCTAGCGAAGTTTTGGAGGATCGTGTAATTTAATGTGGCACAAAATTTCCTATCTATGCGATGAAATTGGGGATCTGGTTTCCGCAAAGATCAAAGACATATAAGAAAAGAAATTTAGATAGTGAGGACCCTTATGCTTCAATAAAAAGACATTTCTTTGATGACGGAGAAATTATTATGATGGGAGATTTTAATGCAAAACGACAAATAATCAATCTCTTGAATTTGGACAACACCAAAGGTGACGATGGAAATCCACTTTGGCTTGATGAGGCAGATGACAAGTTTTGGGAAAGATTATCCCAAGATGGGAATGGAGGGGTGACGCTCTTCGGGGTTGAGCTCCTAGGTCTATGTAGCCTACACGACATGGTTATTTGTAATGGCATGAAGACTTGGCCTAGATCCGGAAATATCACTTGCAAAACGTACAATGGTCAAAGTGTTGTGGACTATGTTATCTGCACTCAAAGTTCTACTTGTAGACTGCTCGAGTTCGAAATTGGGGATTCTCCTATTGAGCTCAAATCTGATCATAAACCTCTCTTAATCAAACTTGCCACCAGTACAAATCAACAACAAGGAAACCAAGGCCATCACTTGCCAGAGTCATATCCAAAACAAGGCAAAATCATTTTGAATAAAGAAAATCAGGAAATCTTTTTGGCTGCCCTTGAGCAACAATTTCAATCGGCAAAAATTGATTTAAAGTGCAATACGATCAAGGGGGCAAGGGGGTGTGTTGGTAGTAATCTAATGATACCTTTAATTCACAAGGCTTTAGGTGCTTACAAAAGATCTAAGCCCAGAAAAGGAGCTGCAAATACTTTTCCCACTAATCCATGGTATGATGAGGATTGTAAGGCTGCCAAGAGAACTATAAGAGAAAGTGGAGGGAATAAAATAAATAAAAAGATTTATAAGAGACTGGTTCAATACAAAAAAGAAACCTATGTGAATAGAAGGAGGTCGGAATTAATTGCTCTCGGAAAACACAATCCCAAAGGATTTTGGAGAGAGTTGCAACAAAAGAAAACACACATAGAAAACAATATCACAGAAGCACATTGGTTGGAATATGCGAAGCTTTTATATGAGCGGTCTCCTCAACAGGATAGCCCTCCCATCCTCCAGACTTCAGTCAAGCTATTCTCAGAAGACGACATCAAATACGGCATTCAAAAGCTAGCAAATGGAAAAGCACAAGATGTTGATGGGTTACAAGCTGAATTTTTAAAATGGGGGGTCGAGGTGCTTGCTCCACATATCAAAACAATCTTCAATAATGTAAATCAAGTAGGGTTCCCAATAGAATGGACGACCAGTGTGGTTATTCCTCTATTTAAAAGTGGGGATGCCAATAACCCTTCTAACTACCGCACCATTATGATCAATCCTCTGTTTGGTAAGTTGTTTGGGGGCATGATAGAGCGCCGAATCAAAGAATGGGCGTAAAGAGAGGGTAAAAGAGCAAAAGGACAGCAGGCTCCCGACCTAAACATTCAACCATTGATCATTGCATAACTCTCAGGCATTTGATTGAAAAGGTTTGGGATTCTCAAGGTGAGGAAGCTTTTTGTTGTTTTGTTGACTTTAAAAAAGCGTTTGACACGGTCCCTCGTGACAAACTTTGGAAAGATGGAAGAACTTGGGATTCAGAGGACGAGTTTAGAGCTGCAGTGCACAGGCTTTATGAGCAGGTCAGAGCTAAAATCAGAACTAGAGAAGGCATGTCGGAATGTTTTGGTAGTGACATTGGTGTCAAGCAAGGCTGCCCTCTTTCTCCCACTTTGTTTGGTCTATACATCGACAAGCTTGAAGAATGGTTACACAATACCGAGGGAGGGGGTGTTCAGTTGGCAGAATATGTGGTGAAGCTGCTCTTATATGCTGATGACCTTATCTTAATATCAACAACAACTCAAGGTTTGAGAGAGCATCTAAAAGCTGTAGAACTCTTTTGCCAGGAAGTCGGGATGCAAGTGAACATCGACAAAACAAAAATCGTGATTTTTTCTCTAAAAAGGAAAGGGACGCATACTAACTTTCTTTTTGAAGGGAGGCCATTGGAAATTGTTACAGAATATAAATATCTGGGGATTGATTTTCACCACAAATTGAGCTGGGAAACATGCAGAGCAAAAAGAATTCAAGGAGGTTGGAAAGCATCATACTCGCTCCAAAATAGATGTAGGAAAGCTGAGCTTTGGGACTGGAATACTAAGAAAACCCTCTTTGGTCTGTTGGTCACTCCGGTGGCCCTTTATGGGTGTGAAGTCTGGGGAAGTAATATGTCAAAACATGGGTGGAGACAGGTAGAAAGAATCCAAAAACATTTAATCACAAGCACTCTCAAGGTTAAATCAACGGTCCCTTATGAGATTTTACTCGCTGAAGCAGGTATGTTACCAATGGAAGCTTCGGCAATCACTCGGCTAATAAGCTATTTGAAAAAAGTGGAAAGCATGGACAACCATCGTTGGCCCAAAATGGTTATAGAGGATAACCTAGAGCGCAGAAAGAAAACTTGGATGAAGCAGAACACCAAATGGATGGAGAAGTGGGGCATCCACTTCCAGGAGTGCCCTAACAACAATAGGGAAATAAAAAACTATGTGGCGGAGAAGTTTAGGAACAACATGTGGACAGAAAATATTGGTCGTAAGAAAGCGCACTATATCAAATATTTCAACCCCACTTGGGCTCATGATAACAAAGCTTATTTAAGGGCGGATATCAAAGGTAAGGCTAGGGCACCGGTCACATCATCTTCGCTGTGAAACGGGCAGATGGACTATTCCCAAAGTAAAGTGGGAAAGGAGAACTTGTCTTTTCTGCAATACAGGGGTTGTTGAAACAGAATGGCACTTCATCATGGAATGCTCAGCATATGATGACATCCGCTTCCAGTACGAAAATGACTTACAAGTGGACAACCTAGATGAGTTATTTGAGGAAGCAAAGCTTCAAAGGATTGCCGTTTTGTGCTCAAGATTCACAGTAGGCGAGAGGATTTGGAAAAGAACTTGGTTTCAGCTTAATGTTTCTGCTTTTCTTGGTCCCTTTGACTCTTTAGTCACGTGGACGTCATTAAAATCTTTCATTTCATTTCATTTCATTTCAAGTTTTAGGGATTTTGAAAATCGTTTATTCACATCGGTGGATTGTGTGGAACATATTTAAAGAAAATTGGAAGGAGAAAACTTTTGAGCAGGAGAGAGATTTTTGGCCGTGGATCTGTTATCCATCATGGTCAACAAACATGAAGGCAATGGCTCAAGGATTGGTAGCGGAAAACTCGACTTTCAATGTTCTACATTATGCTGGTATGCTTGTTCTCGTATGAGAAAACTGAATCTGAAAAATCCATGTTATCCATTATTAGATGACACCATAGCTTGGACTAAATCAAAACTTCAGATTTTACATCCAGCAGTATAAGGGGTTTTAATTTTCAGCAATATTTGGAATGTTTTATGTCCATTTTCAGCCGCATTTATAAGGTTTTCAGCAGCTCACCAGCCCTTGGAAGAGTAGCAACAGATTAGCAGCGTTTGGAAAGAGGTGACAGGGAGTCCGGGTTAAGGAGGTGTCTTGCTGGTAAAGGTACTTAAAAAAAAATCAATTACAATTGCTACATAGATTGTCTGCCAACAGTTTGACAAAATGTTCTGTGAAAAAGTGCCTCAAATACAGCTGCAATTTGCAAACTGTTTGACAAAGTGCTGCAGACTGGTACGCAGATGTAAGTAGTAATGAGGAAGAGCAAAGAGATGATGAATATTCAGCTGATGATATAAGAGATGGTTGATTATTTTCATGAGATTTCCAAATTTTTCTTCCAATTTTAAATGTTGTAAACAATTGTTATGAAGTCACAGACATAATATGTCCTTTCAATAATTTCAGCTAACATATATGTTAAGTTTATAGTTTATACCGCGTTTCTAGTCTGACTGTAATAATTTTACTTTTAATGTAATTTATTTTAATGGATTTTTTTTTTCGTACTTGAGGTCTACTGTTTAATACTGCCATAGCATAGCAAGTAACTTTAAAAAAAAGAAATCCCACTAACTCTTTTATTTACAGATTTGAAAAATTTCAAAGATACAGAATCCACATTTTATGTAAAATTATTTAACCCACCCTTCATATACAATCACTGCATAGAATGAAAAGATGGTGTCACTCGATACTGTTCTCAAGTTTCCACATATGGTAACCAAGGAGATTTGAAGTAGAAACCTCATTATTCACCACAGCCCGTGGACTCACATCCACCCAATTAATATTTTTACCGCCAACTTTTCATATTGACAATCACTTTTACAAAATATACGCATAACACAGCCAAAAACCCTTACCAGCCAGTCCGAATCAATGGCTCGTGTTTCATATTATCGCTTGGACGACCATTGAATAGATGTGTGCCGCTGGATCGATTTGTGCACTGTATGTTCTCAGGACTGGTAAACGCAGTTTGCCCATGCCGTTTAAATGTCGTCCAACCTGATATCCTTGTTTGTTTGCTTCTGGGAATGGCGTGCGTTTATTGCTGGCCAGTACAGGTGGTTGTGGTTTCCTGTTCGAATGTCTTCCTGGGATTTATTGTTGCCGAGTACAGATAGCTAGGGTTTGCTGTTCGAATGGCCTCTCAAATGAATCATGCCATGGATTTCGCCGCACAGGATGCACTGTTGCGCATTAACGCCCAGCATGTATTGGGTATGGTGTGCCATGTGATTGAATGTGGACCATGCTGTCCGAAGCAGAGCAGAGCTGTGCGCCAACTGTTTTGTTCAAGTTGGGAAGGATTTAATCGCTCCATCCGAATTTCGTGTTTCTTGTTGTCTGAATTTCATTTTTCTTGTTGTGGATGATGTGGGAGGGTTTCATTGTGGGGCAGAGGAAGGCTTCCACTACTATTGCAGGTGTGCATTGGAGGCAATGCCTTTTGTTTTTCCCTTGGCATTAGCCATAGTAAAATCCAGATTCGAACTTGCTTTTGACAAAATCATTTGCATTTCTGTTCTTGTACGAATACTATTTTTTTGGTTTTTGTTTGTATTCCTGTTCTTTTATAGACACTATTTTTTGGGTTTCCCTTTGTATAGCAATAAAAACTTTGCACTGATAGTTTCTGAATCACTAATAGGTTTACCTTTGTGATGTTCTTAGCTCCTTGTCTGTGAATTTTTTTGGGGTTGTCATTGAAACTTGGCATGTTACCTACCATGTATATATCCTGAATATGTGGTCAATTTGATCTCTTACTTAAAAATATAGGACTAGTTGGTGCGAGTCCTTGCATATGATTTTCAGTCCATTTGTTGCACATGGTTCTTTGTGGGGATGCTTGCATTCTTATCCACATTCACATTTCTTAAAGTTGTCGGAGGTCACTTTTGTCTCTAAATGTATTCTCTAATTTACAGCAAGAGCAATGAATGGTCTTTGAATTTATTCTCTAATTTACATAAAATACAGTTAATTATATAGTTTTCTGTGATAACTGATAAGGCTTTTACAAGTTGCTGAGTAAGTGATTGTTACAAAGGAAGTTAAAATAGGACTTCATCAAATATCTGAATCTATTTTGCACTTGCATGGAAGATTGTTTTCAAGACATTGACTACTACTCTTTAGCCAACACAAGCTTGTGAGAAAAAAACACTTTTAAATGGATTTCTATATTTAATCATCTATTATTAAATTACAGCCTTGCATTTATAGTTGAATTCTGAGGAGCAGTTTCTGCTTTGCATTAAAGTACTCCTTTGGACTTCTAATTTCTTTTGAAACTGATCTATTTTGACGAAAGGCCCGTGCTTTTAAATGTTACTGTGAAATCCTCCATTACATTTAGCATTCTTAGCTTGGCAACCTCTATAGTTATATGGCTTCCTCGTTGGAATCTAGGTGAAATGCAATGTGAATTGAACATTTATTTAGGATTGAAACTTCATTCTTTTCCTCCCAATAAAACTAATCGAAAAAAGTATTTTCTGTTGCATAAAATGACAATCGAGCAAGACCTTTAATGTGTACTTTGACTGGTTTTGAATTCAATAATCTTGTTCTCACTGATAAGAATTATGTAAGTTATATTATCAATGGTACTTAATCTCTTTATCATATATTGGTAGATATGCAGATCAATTTCCAATAAAAGAATTAGTTGCGAACCGAATACCCATATAGATGATTTTCTAAATATAATTTCATAGGTCCAGCAAACGAATTTAGGCTACAGGATAGTAAATTTCATCTCAGATTCAAGTCTACTCAAATGCATCTATACTTTGTATGAAGATCAATAATAATAGTGAATTTTATTTTATTTTCATAGAAAGAGATAATTCTGCTGTAACTTTGCCAATTCATGATGAATTTACCCTGCTTTCATTTTGAACAGGTAGCTGTCTATATATGCTAAGTACAGAGGAACCCTATAACAATAAGCTATGCTGAGTAATGCATGTTTTGAACAGACTGAAATTCACGATAACATGCATGTTGAGATCATCTTATTTTACCTGCTCCAGCAGACCATATTATATTAAAAACACATCCAAGGAAATATGCTCCTGTATCAGTAGTGTATGAGAGAGGTTATCAAAAGAAGTGATTTGCCTTGGTCCTTCTGCCCTGGTTAAGAATGAACAAAGCTTCATTTCTAGTGATTGAGATTTTAGTTTTGTTTGGATAGTGTGATACGTATTTGATATCAACTAGGAAGGCATTTATCTTGAGTCCATCATGTTGTTGGACTTCACAATTTCTGTATGTTTCTCTTATATGGTGCCAGTTTCAACACCGCAACTTGAGTAGCAAAACCTAACCTTCAGATTTGCTCCTGCAAGCACTGAAAATCTTGTATTTGAAGTAGGTAGTTGTGGGTGTTCCTGATAAACAGATGAAATGGCTTATTAAACTGCTCTGTTTAGTTTCGTACTTGATCTTCGCAGCAATCCAGAAGTCCATTTGTGGCATTATGATTTGAGTGACACAATAATTTGTTTTTAGACTTTTTGAGAACCCTTCAGCAGATTTCTTTCCACGGGATTGAGTAGAACCAGCAAGCCAAAAACACACCTAATATTTCACCCAAATCTGTGAATCATGTAACATAATTTGTAAGACTGCTAGGATACAATGCATTTATGTTTCTCTATTGATTTCCTGCAGTCTTCCAATTAAAAGACAATTTTTGAGCCAATATTTTGATCACAGTTATTCCATGTTAATTTGGACGCACTTTTAACTTATCTACAATGCACTCATTGGCTTTTGAAAGAATAATTGATACTTTGCATGTTGTAGAGCTTAAATCTAATTTTTTTGAGCCGGATTTAAATATTATGTATTTGCAAATGGATTCAGATTTTATGACTTTTCTGGATTTATTTTCTTGTGATTGAGATTTTAGTTTTGTTTGGTTTTCCATATTATGTTCGGAAAATATGCCTTTTATTTGAGATCATAAACAGCTCAGCTCTGTTTGATCCATAGGGATTTAGAGGAACACCACTTTATCAGAGCAACTAGTACCAGAAGAGAAAATAAGCAGATTAAAGAGCAGATTGTAAAGTTACAGAACTGCCACTTTGTGTAGAGTGACAGTTGCGTAATCACCCCTCTCGCATAGACCGGTGGTTGCGTAACCGCCCCTCTGCACAGACCGGCAGTTGCTTAACCGCCCCTTTGCATACACCGGCGGTCCTGTCACTAATGAAACAAAAAAAAATAAAGCCACAAATGGTCGTGGATTTCAAATGTCCCGACCGTGCCTCTTCCTTGGATGCCTCTTCCCATTCTCCAGTGCATGGGAGGATATGGGGAGCAAACTATTTAAGCAAGAGAACAAATGGAATTGGATCATCGAAGTTCGAATGAAGAAAAGTGAGCAAGAAACCATTGAAGTTGGAATTGTTTTGTTGAAGCAAGGTGTGATAACAGAGCAAGCAAGTACAAAAGGAGGGTGATGATATTGTTTACCTTTCTTCAACTTATTGTAATCTCTATCTTCATTTAATTGGCCAATATAATTGGGATTGCCCTTCCCGACTGGTTTACTCTCAAATTGGGGGTTTCCAGGATAAAATATTGTGTTGTGCTTGCTAAATTGTTATCTTTCTTTGCTGCAAAATTAGTTCTAAGTTCAGATTTCATTCACTAGCATTAGGAACTGTCATTTTCAAAGAATTGGAAGTAGAAACAGTATTGTTGTGGTGTCGTAAATTTTCAAAGCTAAAGGTTTATAAATCATTTTGGTATCATAGTGGAAATTATAATACGAGGACTGTGGTATTTGTTCTTGTGTGATTTGTATGACAGTGACAAGGTCTAAAGGCGAAGAAGTTTTACCTTGCGATCCGGATATATCTACAAAGAAGTGGAAACAAAGGATTAGAGATCAAATAGAAGAAGAGAACTTGGTTAGTAGAATTGAGATGTTGGAAAGCATGGTGGATAGGTTGTTTAAACACCAACGAGAACTCTTACATCAACAAAGGACAACAATGGTTAAATGAGATTCCATGGACTCAATGGTTCGAGCTTTGGCGAAAAGTTTGGCGTAGGAAAGAGCCACGATGAGGAAGAAGATGTGGAAGAGCATGAAGAAGAAACTCCAGTTGAAAGAGAAAAGGTAAAATCTGATCATACTCCTTTTAAAGTTGAAACTAAGGTTGAGATTAAAAGCTTTGAAGGACAAGTAGATGCAAAATTGCTAGATAAATGGTTAAAGCAATTGGAGGTTTACTTTAGTGTGCATAATGTCACGAGGCACAAAGGATTACCTTTGCACATCTCAAAATGGAAGGACATGCTCTGGTTTGGTGGGAAACCCATCTAGCCACTTGTGAAAAGAAGCGTCCTATTGTAAGTACTTGGGAGGGTTTTAAAGAATTTTTAGAGCAAATTTTTATCCTATTGGCCATAAGACTGACCAAATGATTAAGTGGCAGTATTTTAGACAAAATAGTGGTCAAAGTGTGCAGGATTATACTACGGAGTTTCAGAGATAAGCCATGTTGCTCAATATGGACTTGGAGGATGAGGATATTTTGACCAAGTATTTGGGAGGACTTCACACTCACCTTCAAAGGAAGGTCATCTCCACGAAGCATAAGGAGCTCAATGAAGCATGTGTACAAGTATATTACATAGATGATGAGAAGAAGCAAGGAAAAGCGGAGTCAAGGACAAAACAATCAACAAATCAACCAAAGAAAGAGCAAGGAAAAACAAGTAACAAAGGTAAATGGAAAGGTAAAGGTAAAAAGACCGCTACCACTTTGAATACTTGTAAAGATCCTAAGAATTTTTGCAAGAATTGTGATATCAATGGTCATATTGACGCTACATGTTGGAAGTTACATCCGGAATTGCATCCAAAGAATCAAACCAAGGATTCCAAGAAATCCATGACAATTGTAAAGACAAATGGGGAGGTGGAAATAGAAGATGATTCTGATGTAGATGAGAGGCTAGGATGCATGGCCACCATGGATAGCCAAGAATAAGAGGAAGAGATGAGTAAGCTATTTCAAATCAAAATCCAAATCAAGAGAATTAAGGTAAATGTTTTGGTTGATATTGGTTCTCAATCTAATTTGATTTCTGATGTGGTTGTAAAGAATCTTGGTCTTGAAACTTATGAGCATCCACATCCTTATCCTTTGGGATGGGTGAAGAAGGGTGTAGAAATTCATGTAACAACATGTAAGTTCAAGTTTGGGATAAATTCTCAGTATATAGATGTATTAGAAGCTGATGTAATTCCACTTGATGCATTTGATGTTGTTTTCGGGAGTCCTTACTTGTATATTAGGGATGCCATATTCATCGAAGGGAGAATCGATACTGAGATGGCCCAAGGATGGAGTCGACATAACATCTTGGCACACCAATGTAAGTCAACTTGCTATGGTAAGTGCTAACCAAGCAAAAAGACTAATTCAGGCAAATCATAATCAATTTTGTTTACTTTTATTGAAAGATAAGCAAGATGGGGTAGAAATTTCAAATATTTCTAACAAAGGGATGAAGAATTTGGATAGCATAATTTAGTCTTTTCAGGAAGTATTCCAGACTCCCAGCGGGTTACCACCAAAATGAGAGGTAGAGCATGAGATTCAGTTGTTGCCAGAGTCCCCTCTACCAAATATTGAGTTGTATAGGCAATCTTTGTTGGAGAGTACAAAGGTAAAGAAACAACTCCAGGAGCTATTAGACCAAGGGGTAATACGCCCAAGCACCTCGCCATGTGGTTCGCCTATTGTGATGGTGCCAAAGAAGGATGGTTCTTGGAGAATGTGCATCGACTACCATGCTTTGAACAAGATTACCATAAAGAACAAATATTCACTCCTACGCATAGATGACCTCTTGGACCAGCTTCAGCATGCAAAATTCTTCACAAAGTTGGATCTCAAGTCTGGTTATCACCAAGTCAGGATGAAGGAGGAGGATATATGGAAGAGACAACCTTCAAAACAAAATAGGGTTTATATGAGTGGTTAGTACTTCCATTTGGTTTATGTAATGCACCCGTTACATTTATGAGATTGATGAATGATGTATATCGGGAATTCATAGATTCATGTGTCATTGTATATCTGGATGATATTCTGATTTTTAGTGCCACATGGGAGGAACATCTAACACATTTGCAATAAGTCTTGCAAGTTCTCAAGGAGAAACAACTGCTATGCAATATGAAGAAGTGTGAATTTGCCAAACAATCACTTGTCTATCTTGGGCACGTGGTTGGAGGAGGAGCTACGAGTGGATCCGAAGAAGGTGAAAGCCATCACCAACTGGCCAACACCAACGGGAGCCACAAAGACTAGGAGTTTTGTGGGAGCAGTACAGTACATGAGGAAATTCATTCCAGGCTTCTCTATTATTGCAGCACCTCTCGCACAGTGACGCCACAAAGAGTAAGGGTTTTTGGGGGTAGTGAGGAGGTAAGGAACAAGATAAGACTTTATAGTTATTAAAATGCAAAATTAGTCATGCTCCAATATTTTCTCTTCCTAATTTGCAGCAGCCCTTTGAAGTAGAGACAGATGCCAATGATTATGCTATGGGCGCAATGTTGCTACAGGGAGGTAAGCTAGTATGTTATCATTCGAAACTCTCGGTTTAGGAGTTAGAGGATATTCAAGTATATGATAAAGAGATGCATGCACTAGTTCAAACAATAAAGAAATGGAAACATTATCATCGTTGAGTAAAGAAACTATTGTGCACACCGACCACAAACCTCTCCGGTATTTGCAAGCAAGCAAGTGTCTAAATTGCAGCAGGCAAGTTACTACAAATGGATGGGATTCCTTCAACAGTTCCATTTGGTAATGAAGTATAAGAAAGGAAGCACAAATTTGGTGGCAAACATGTTGTCTAGGCCACCCACATAGGAGAAAATCTCCAGTTTGGCCACTATCTCTCATATTGAGCCCTTCATGAAGGAAGCTTACAGAGAGGCATATGCTCAAGACAAAGATTTTGGGGTGACATCAACAATTGCAGTCCAAGGGGGTGGAAAGGTGGGTATTGAAATTCTTATCTCAAAGATGGACTACTCTACCGATGGGGGAAGCTTTGTGTGCTAGAAGGAGAAAGGCTTTTATTGACGAGGAAGCACATACCTTGAAAGTAGCATGACACTTCGGTGTTGGCAAGATCATGGCTCACTTGCAAAGGTATGTATATTGGCCCAATATGCAAGAAGAAGTATCTAAATTCGAAGAGGATGTAAACTTTGTTATACAAGCAAGCCTAAAATCGGAAGGAAGGTTTATATGCCATTACTAGTCTCTACTCGTCTGTGGGAGGATATCTATATGGATTTTGTAGGACTACCTATGTCTAAACATGGCCATGATTATCTATATGTTGTTGTAGATAGATTTAGTAAAATGTGTATTCTTCTGGCTTGTAAAAAGACAATAAAAGCGAGTGAGGCAACCTGAACTTTCTTTGCTAATGTATGGGTGCATTTTGGTTTGCTGAAGCCTATTGTTTCTAATAGAGATTCCAGGTTCTTGGGGAAGCTTTGGACTACGTTGTGGGACAAGATGGACACCAAGTTACAGAGAAGCACAACCTTCCATCCCCAGACAGATGGAAAAATAGAGGTGGTGAACAGGACTTTGGTGCAGCTGATTAGAGGATACAATAACAAGTATCCATGGACTTGGGACGAGTCCTTAGCCTATATTCAACATTCCTACAACAGGGAAGTACACACATCCACTATGCAGTCACCTTTTGAAGCATGCTTGGGGTATTTACTTACTAATCCATTGGACATTGTGGTTGGACAACAGGAAGAAGGAGAGATACATGATTCAGAAGTGACTAGAGCAGCGAAGTTTGTTGAGAGGATCCGACAAATCCATCTCAAGGTGAAAGAACAATTAGAGAAGTCTCAAGCCAAGTATAAGGCTAGACACGATCAACATCGTAGAGAACACAAACTTCATGTTGGAGACAAGGTTTGGCTTTACTTGAGCAAGGAGAGACTACAAGGTCAAGCAAAGAAACTCAAGCCAAGTATAGTATGTACCCTTCACCATACTGGAGCAGAGTTGGAGAGAATGCTTTTAGACTTGATTTGCCACACTTCATGCGGATGTACTCAGTAGTAAATTGCGAGAACTTGCACCTATATGAGCCATCCATGCTTGACGAGGAAGAAGAATGTCAGTTGCTACCTTCCATAGAAGATTGCGTCTTGGATTCACGAGGCGAGTTGGAGGAGGACATAGTGCTGCAGTAGAAGGTTAGAGAGACAAGGAGAGGTCCACAAGAGTCTTGGCAGGTTGGACTCAAGGGGAAGACACCAAGGCAGGCCCGGTGGTACTTGAAGGAGAAAGTGAGGGAATTGTTTCCTCATCTACTCCCCCATTAAGCTTTTGTGGGACCAAAAGCCTCCTGAGTAGGGGAGGTGTGACCCATAGGGATTTGGAGGAACGCCACTTCATCGAACAACCAACACCAAAAGAGAAAGTAAGCTGATTAAAGAGCGGATGTAAAGTTACTGAGTAACCACCACTATGTGTAGAGCGGCAGTTGCGTAATTGCCCCTCTCGCGAGACCGTTGGTTGCCTAACCGCATACACGGCGGTCCTGTCACTAATGAAACAAAAAACAAAAGCTACGAATGGTCACAGATTTCAAACGTCCCGACCGTGTCGCTTCTTGGATGCCTTTTCCCATTCTCTAGTGCACAGGAGGACATGGGGAGAAAGCTATTTAAGCAAGAGAACAAGTGGAATTGGATCATCGAAGTTCGAATGAAGATACTGAGAACCACCACTATGTGTAGAGTGGCATTGCGTAATTGCCCCTCTGCGCAGACCGTTGGTTGCCTAACCGCCCTTCTGCATACACCGGTGGTCCTGTCACTAATGAAACAAAAAACAAAAGCTACGAACGGTCACAGATTTCAAACGTCTTGACTGTGTCTCTTCCTTGGATGCCCTTTTCCATTCTCTAGTGCACAGGAGGACATGGGGAGAAAGCTATTTAAGCAAGAGAACAAGTGGAATTGGATCATCGAAGTTCGAATGAAGAAAAGTGAGCAAGAAACCATTGAAGCTGGAATTGTTTTGTAGAAGCAAGGTGTGAGAATAGAGCAAGCAAGTACAAAAGGAGGGTGATGACATTGTTTACCTTTCTTCAACTTATTGTAATATGTATCTTCATTTAATTGGCCAATATAAGTGGGAAGAAAGAGCAATTTCCCTTCCCGACTGGTTTTCCTCAAATTGGGGGTTTCAGGATAAAATATTGTGTTGTGCGTGCTAAATTGTTATCTTTTCATGCTGCAAAATAGTTCTAAGTTCAGATTTCATTCACTAGCATTAGGAACTGTCATTTTCAAAGAATTGGAAGTAGAAACAGTATTGTTGTGGTCTCGTAAATTTCCAAAGCTAGAGGTTAACAGATCACTGTTATACATGTATAGATTGTACTGGCTGTTATGGATAATGTAATACACATTTAATATCAATTAGGAAGGCATTTATCTTAAATCCATCATGTTGTTGGACGTTATAGTTTGTGTATGTTTCTCTTATATGGTACATTGAAATGTATGTATTTTCAGTTGCGACTGTCATTGAAAAGCTTTACCTATTACTGTGTTGCAGATATTGTTTAGAGGGGTGCTTATAGCGCAACAAGAAGGAAAAGAATTGCGCTGGTTTTGTGAAGCAGCTTTCTTGAAAGGTATTCTACAATTGGCCCACATACTTGGCTTTTTAGATGTCATCTTGTGAAGTGTTGTTGAAAGAAAACAATTTAGACATCCTTCTGCTGTTTTATTTTTGATAATTCAGTTAGACATGGATGTATAGCTGGCCAAACCATTGTTAACCGGACGAGGCACTTCTGAATTCTCTAGATTAAAAACCATTTGAACAGTATTCATCTCAAATGGCAGCACTGGATTACTCGGTGGCTTTGGGTAGTGATGTGTTTCTTCCAACATATGATGGAAAAATGGCAAAAGTTGTGCAAAGGAGTTGGATGTATTATTATATATTTTTTGATATAAAAAGCATAGATAATATCATTTTTAACTATTGCACATGGATACAAGTTCACTTTTCTCAAAAGTGCGGCAGTTTCACACATACGCGTATTGATGACTATAGGAAGCTTGCCTTCCATGATTTACTTTTTTAGTTTTTGCTCTGCTCGTCAGTCAAGAAGACAGATATGGAATGAAGGCTTGTGCTACTTTATGTTTGAGCAATTTCATGCAGTTCCATGTTCAAACTGTTGTTCTTGAATTTCACTGTATTCATTTTGCAATCTGAAGCCCAAAATGATCAAAACAGGCATGCTTTCATGCACACACATATATATTGAAGCTTGTTGATTATGTTACATGTATGATATGCTTTTGCTGCATAATGTTTGGCAGGTTCCTGGGCTTTCATTGAACAATTTTGCTGGAACAGACACTCCTGGTTTAACTTATTGACCGATATCATAATGGTTCTTTGGTCTGGGAAGAATTTTCCCTTGCCATTAAGAATGTACATGCAGATCGGATGGGAGCACCAAGAAGTAGATTAGCAATACCCAATAAACCCAAAGATGAAGATTACTTTTATGCCAACCCTGAGGAATGCTTGGCATCAGAATTTGATGGCAGACATAGTTGATCATCAGAATTTTATGTGCTTGCTTGCATATCTGTTGGTTGATCCTATATTGTACAGTTCAACGTCCTAGAAAATCAGCTTTCTATACAACAAGGTTTTGGCGCCTTCATCTATGTAAATATGCTGGATGCCAAAGACACTAGTACATCTCCAATTAAATGCATTCAAGAAGTCGAGTGTCATTTCTTTGTATATTTCTGTGCTCAGCAAATCAAAGAATCGCTTTTGTAACCACACCTACCTTAGATGTGTGGGTTGAAAGCCACTTGGCATGTACAAAGATATTTATTCATTGTTTAAATACAAGCTCAGAGACATCTTTGATGTAAACAGACATGGAATTGCCCCTTCAAGAAATGAGAAAAATGCTCTTCACTTGTTGCGTTTGTTGAGTAGATGATAAAAACATTGAGTATATTACTCTATTCTAGTTAACAAAGCATTTTTTAACAAGATTTACATGGTTTGTAACCTCAACTGAAGTGCTGGACTGGGGCCAATGCTATTTGGACAGAGATAGCTTGCTTGCATACTGCCAGAAAATTTCATCTTGTACTTTTTCAAAATAGGACATTTTTATGCTTTTCCAGTCAGCTCATTTTTTAAGTAATACTTTGTAGAATATAGAGCTTGTGACGGACGTAAATTTCTTCAGAACAATAAACTCTGACAAGGCCGATAAAAAAGTTATCTGAGAAGAGTTGAGGAAGGAGTCTTTTGAGTATTCAAAATAAATTATATTATTATCTATACAATGGCAGAGCCAGACCACATTCCTGTATTTCTACATGATAAATATTTCTGTACATCAAACCAAACAACCAAAACAGCTGTGCACCTTCCTATCGGCGTAGACATTGCACCTGATGGGATGCAAATTTCTGCCAAACAATAAACTCCGACAAGGCCGATAAAAAAGTTATCTGAGAAGAGTTGAGGAAGGAGTCTTTTGAGTATTCAAAATAAATTATGTTATTATCTATACAATGGCACAGCCAGACCACATTCCTGTATTTCTACATGATAAATATTGCTGTACATCAAACCAAAAAACCAAAACAGCTGTGCACCTTCCTATCGGCGTAGACATTTGCACCTGACGGTGCAATTGCTAGTATACAATCACTGCATAGAATGAAAAGATGGTGCTACTATATACTATTCTCAAGTTTTAGCATATGGTAACCAAGGAGAGTTGAAGTAGAAACCACATTATTCACACTGCCCCTGGACTCACAACCACCCAATTAATATTATTACTGCCAACTTTTCATGTTGGCAATCACTTTAACAAAATATTTGTGTTTCCATCAGTCATCATCCATCTCTATGCAACTCATGGAGAATGATCTGGACTCCATGCTGAGGATACAGTGTGATAAATGCTGTTGGTGCATGAACATAGGCAGGAGAGAGAACAAAAGAAAAGCGCTGCAAAATCATGGCAATGGCAATCTTGGCCTCCAGCATAGCAAAATTCTGACCCACACATGTTCTTAACCCATATCCAAAGGGGATAAATAGAACAGAATCATCCTTTACAGCATTGGCTAATCCTTGGCTAAATCTCTCAGGTTTGAATTCAGATGCATCCTCCCCCACAGAGCAATATTATGATTCAATGCAAGCAATGGGAAAATGACCTGTGTGCCTGCAGGGATTGAAAGGTCCCCTAATATAGTATCTTTATGAGCTTCTCTTAACAGTGCAACCGCTGGTGGGTAGAGCCGGATCACTTCGTTCAGAATCATTCCTAACTGAAACCACAAACCACACAAAATTCTATTGATAAAATTAAAGAGCAAAGTATTGAATTAAGAGTTAGAACTGTTGTGCAACCTCCCAGTGTTAGAAGAGTAAAGGTTAAAAAGTTGGCTACATTGACTGCCTTGTTGGGGTGAGGTGGGGTCTCAGTAAACAGCTGGATAAGCTGGGAATAAAATAACATACTCTTGTTAACCTGTCTATCTGTTACCATAAATTAACATTAAAAAAGTGTTAAATATATAAGATCTTTAATCATTGATAGAATTAAAGTATCAATTGTATAAGCTCTTTGCAAATAGTCAGTTAATCTACCTTTAACTCAACTAATAAATTATATATTCCATTTTATTAACTCAACCTCTATATTATTTATAGCCCATTCTACTGGGATTAACTAGTTTTTGTGAAAAGCTTATACAACTAATATTTTATTCATCACATTTTTGTGTTAATTTATATTAAGTTTTAACCCATAGACACTCAACATAAATATGTCATATTATTCCCTAAAGCGTTACCTAAAACACTGAAAATAGGGTAAAGACATAGACACTCCACATACATATGTCATATTATTCCCTAAAGCGTACCTAAAACACTGAAAAGAGGGTCATATTATGGTTTCACTGATATAATGTTTTCTAGCCGTTGAAACGAGAAAGAAAGGAAAAGGTCAGATTTCTGGTAACAAAGCAGACAATCAATTTGCAGGTCTGATTTGTACGGATTTGTCCAAGAAAAAAAAAGAACTAAGCCAGTTAGTCCTGAGGAAACCAGCAAGTCAGTCCCCAAAATAGAACTACTGCCCTTTAATCGTCTGACAGCTTCAAAAAGTCAATCCCCAAAGAACCGTAGCCCATTTGGCCTTTAGGAATCCAGAGCAAGTCAGTCCCCAAAACCAAACTTCAACGGGTTAGTCCTTTAAAAGGTTAGTAAGAAATAAAGAAAAAACATATATTAACTTTCACAGATAACCAAATAGAAACAGGTTTTTGGTCTTACAATTTTTAATTTGCTCTGACTTTCAAATGTAGGATGGTGATTTCCACAGACTTGCAATACTTCTGCACGGGCTTGTTCCTGCCACTCAGGATGCATGGCCAAGAGAACACTGACATATGTCATAAAATTTCTTGTAGTCTCTTGGCCAGCGAAGAAAAATGTCTTGCACTCCTCTATGATTTCCTCTGTTGTCAGGCCTACATTGTTCTCTGTGTTTCGCAGCTCATGGACTGTATTCATCATGGAGCCTAGCAAGTCGTTGGTGTTTGTAGCAGTCTTTTCTCGGTTCAAGATCAGCTGTTTCATAGAATTTTTGATCTCTCTGTGCATTCTCCAACGATCTCTATTTCTTTTTAAAGGCAAATATCTGAAACTCCAACAAAATATAATGCAAAATTACTATTTCGATAACTTCCTTATCGTTATATTACTGAAATTTTATAATTGAATGATAGAAATGATTATCTTGTAATCTCAAGCTGAAAGTAAACCCTTTTTTTTTTCCTTTAGGTTTAGATCCAAGCTTTAGAGATGAGCAATTTATTAATTGCATAAAGCTACTATCTACTGAATTATTGCTTTGTTCATATTGAAATGAAAAACCAAATCAAAACAGAGCCCAGGACAGTAATATATAAGTTACCAACCTGCAACAATTTGGAATCTATGCAAAAAACTTGGACTAATGTGATCTATTATGAAAGTTAGGCGAATGCCATGAATGATGTGAAAATAAAAATCATTTATATTGAAGAGATCTAAAGTATAAGACTAGCAATACCACCTCTTGGTGTCATATAGAAGGCAAATAGTGATACTTTTGTTTTAATTTTGGATTTCTGTTTATTTATAACTTTATAAGTATAGAAGAGTTGTTTTTATGTAATGCCGTTCTTTCATATTCATCTTTCCTTATTTACCATGTCATGGGATCAATATTTTTTTATTCTATAGCTGGCAAAAAAGAATTGAAATAGTATCCACCTTCTGTAACAAACTTTATTTACCATATCCCTATGCTTCCCACGGTACAAAGAAATGAATTCAGGCCCATCAGCCTAAAAATCCCTTCCTACCCAAAAATGGTTGGATTGAACATAAATTGCTTGGTCATTGGATATCTATTTATTGAAAGTTTAATCAACTTACGGGGAGAAGAAACTTACATAATAGAAAACAAAAGAAAAAATGCTCAGATGAAATTAAAGAATGAGTGTACTGAAATATGTATGGTGCATGTACATCAAGAAATCGAGACTTACATGAGAAGAAATGCAGAAGGTTTTTCAGATTTTCTGCATGGCAGTATCCTAAGTTCTGAACATCTAAAAAAAGCTTACATAAAGAGGAAATCAAATAGAAGGCAAAACTATTCAGTCTGTTCAAAAACAGTTCCCATCTTCATAGACGTGATCTGTCAAACACGTAGATGAACAAAATCTATAAATGATTTGGAAGAGAGATTGAATATATGTTTGAAAGAAAAAGACAAGTAATTATCTATTTAGCCAAGTTCAATCAGCTTACAGGGAGAAGAAACCTATAAAATAGAAAACAAAAGAAAAAGTGCTCAGATGAAACTAAATAACTAATGGATTTAAATGTGGTTTGTACATCAAAAAATCAGTAGCTATAGGAGAGGAATTGTAGAAGGTAATTCTGCATGGCAGAATCCAATCCAAGTTATGAACAAAATAAAAAATGCTTATATAGAGAAGAAATCAAATAGAAGGCAAGACTATTCAGTCTGATTCAAAAACAGTTCCCATCTACATAGATGTGATCTGTCAAACACTTAGATGAACATCGTCTAAAAATGATTTAGAAGAGCGGTTAAATATTTATGTTTGAAGGAAAAGATAAATCTTGATACTTTGGAGTCTTTAAGCATATTTTAGCATTGGGTTGTATTAATTTCTTCTACTTAGTGTTAAGAACTAAGTGGTATCCATTCTACCAAATGCAAAAGGATTGTAGTCCATTTGATATGGATTATGGTAAGTAGAGTGCATTGTCATGCCATCTGTGAAGGTATAAATACCACAAAACACCGAAGGAAGGTGTAAATATCATGCATAACAAAGAGCAAAAACAAACAAGTACTTCCTTATTGGACTTGAGTGAAATATACATCTGCATCTTAAAAATTAATTAAGAACTTAAAATGGCTGAAATCAAAATAGATGTAGAATTCCTTATCACATTCAATAGCAAGGTCTTTGGCTACTTTTGTTTTCTAAACAGGATGGAGGATGTGGCTCTGTAAAATCACTTGATTGCCTTCAATTTCAAAAGTCAATGCTAAATACCTTAATACAAGTTCAGGGCAATAGTAAAACTGCACCTTACCTATAACCTGGAACCATTAATTTTGTGTTATCCTTGCAAGCTATAGATGTCACCTGAGCGAGCAAGTCAAAAATATGCTTTCCTTGGAGATAGTTACTGCCGAATGCTGTGCGGGCAATGATATCTGAGGAAAGAACATTAAATTCCTGTGACACATCCACTTCATTCTCATATCCACTTCTAACAACCTTCTCCCATCCCTTCAACATATTAGCGGTGCTCTCCACCATAGAAGAAACCATATCCTGGTCCAGATAAATGTTTTAGCAGCGCTAATAATATATAGAAAACCCATCAAATTTTTTGTGTACTTACGGTGATTTCCAGATGAATAAAAAAATTACGCAAATGGAAGAAAAGGCCCATTAAAGAAACTAGCCAACCTTGAGCTTATCAATATGGAAAGAGGGATTGATAATTCGCCTATGGTGTGCCCATTTTTCGCCATTTAGTACAGCAAGTCCATCTCCAAGAACCTCTTTCATAATTAGATTTCTCAGAGGCTTTCCAAAATTCCCAAGCTTATCACCCAGAACTTGCTTCCCCAACTCCCAACTACCAACAAATAGCATTGGGGTTGGTCCAAACCACATTAAAAAGATGGGTCCTGTTATTAAATGGCAAAATGTATGACAATCAGCATAAGTTTACATAAGAACTTGCCTACAATATTGAAAGAGACAATAACGGTTCAAATTACCATATATTTTAGACCAGTTATGGTAATGAAACTGCACTCTGGCCACAATGTTGTGGGAGAGTTTCATAGGCTTGGATGTTTCTGCATTCTTTATCTTTGCCAATTCAATGGAATTTCCGAACAATAGCTTGTATGGAGGGCCTGTTATGCCTTGAGCTTTGAAATGGTTGGTGATTTGCAGAGGTTTCCACCATATAATTATTGCAAGTTTAGTAAGCATAAACAAGGCCAAGCAACCTAAAGAAATCCCTGCAACCAAAGACGGGGAATTTTCCATATCTTTTTATTTTTCTCCCTGAGAAGCCCTGTTTGATCACTATGTTCCAATATTTAAGGTTTACAGCATTTCCTTTAAAGGATTGAGACTCTTTGTCCTACGTGAATTAAATATTTAATTTTGTGTTGACAAATGAAGCATTTTATAATTTCATAATATGAATGCACAATCATCACTCTCGGAATATGTGACCAAAAGACTCCACTCATCTTTCATATGCTCAACCTCTCATGGCACGCGATAGTGTTGTATTTGACTTGAAGATTATGATGTGAATCGTGTTTGTTAGTGTAAAAAATTAATATTGGCGTGGCTGTGATATGTTCATGTGTTTGGTAGTATTGGAGTTATGTGTTCACACAACAGTTATTATTATCTAGTTATTATCCTGCCGTAGGCAGGTTTTATTGGCTTCAACAAATCAATTAATTGCTTTTACTTTTTCAATAATGTTTTAGCGCGTGTCATTTGTTTTGTTTGACATATAGTTTTATAAAAACAAATTTTTATTTAATTTTTATAATATATTTAATCTAGTTTTCTAATTGGTTGAAATGTTTTTATAAGCATATTAGGATTTTTAGATTAGTAAAAAATAAAAATTACCCAACTAACCAATGTTAAAGCAATATGTGGCAAATATTTAGTTTTTATATAGTTTAAACTTAAGAAAACTATTCACATGTCATAAATTCTCTGAGGCAGGTACGAGTTTTAAAGGAACTGTAGGCCATCATAATAATTTCACACAACTTCAAATTCCAAAAATCACTCCATTCAATGTCTTAATCAATATAACAACCAGTCGAAATAATAGATACAGAGCAAAAAAAATCAAGTGGTGGTCGACCTCTATAGCGAGAATGGTGCTACAAAGGTTACATCGTGCATTGCTCAGGTTCTCAGAAGAAGAAGAAGAAAAAGCAATACAGCTAGACATTATGCCCCGATGAAATGCCTCCTAATCGTCAATCTTCTTCTTTTGCTTCAATACAGTTTGCTTTCATGGTCTATTTTTTTTATTGGCATGCCTGCAGTAATGGGTCCTGGATTTCATTCCAGAGATTCATTTTAATGACTGTCTGGAGATGGAACAGAAAGTGGTGATTAACTAAGTTACCCAAAATGGTATCATCTCGACGTCGCTCTGGGACTAAAAAGACACACTGATCCAGGCACCATAAACAATGGTTGTAGCAGTCGGCTTGTTGATGATTCTCTTGACAATGAGCCCCGAGATGACATCGACATCCTTCGTAGCATGTTGTTGTGAGTTGTTAAAATACACATGGACGGTTATGATGGCATCCTTCACTGTTTGCCCCAAATAAGCCTCGGCGGTTTCCTTCATTTTGACGAGCACCATGGACGAAATCTCCTCCGCCGCGAATAGCTTCTCCTTGCCCTTGAATTGAATTTTAATCATTGGCTTCTCGCCTGGACCGACAACGACCTTTAAAGGCTAGAGCTTCATGTCTCTCTGCACAGAAGGATCATAAATGCGGTGGCCGATGAGGTGTTTGGTATCAGTGAAGGCCACGTAGGAGGGCGTCATTCTATTTCCTTGGTCATTTGCAATGATCTCGATGCGATCATGATGCCACACGCCTACACAGCTATATGTAGTTCCCAGGTTGATTCCCACGACATGTCCTCCGTCCTTTTCCATAATTCACTCTCGATTGGCTTTCAAATTTCAATAGAAACAAATGATTTTGCGTGATAAACTAAAATCCTTTAACTTCAGTTGACCATCAAGATCCTCCTCCTAGCTACCAAGGACCACGTTGGAGGCCTCCAGGCTACCAAGGACAACGACTTGGATCACCGTTGAGCCCATCGAGGGAGCCTTCGTCGTCAATCTCGGAGATCACACGCATGTCAACATTCACTAATCGCATTTCAATTTCACCCCACTATTGATTATATTCATCCCCAAATTTTTTGTTTTGTTGTGTGATTGTCAATATTTGAGCAAGGGCAAATTCAAGAGCGCAGACAATCAGGTAGTGGTGAACTCGAACAACACCAGGTTGTCCATCGCGACGTTCCAGAATCCTGCACAGGATGGAATCGTGTACCCGCTCAAGCTGGAGCAGGGAAAGATGCATAATGGAAGAGCCCATCACCTTCGCTCAGATGCATTCTAGCAAGAAGGGGCAGGACTTAGAACTCACCTTCCAGAATATTATTGAAACTGTGTATGAATTATGAAGCGGTGTTTCTCAGAATCCAAAGCATTGAAAACCCAATAAATTTTCATGGAAATTTTTAATTTTGTTTTTTGGTTTAATTACCTTACAAACTTATATGTTATTGTATAATTTTAAAGTCGAGGGGCAGATTCAGAATGTAACTATGGTGGATATTTCCTTTTGATGTAATCTCCGAACACAACAATAACACAGTGATTCATTTGGTATCCAAAGAAACTTTTGCATGTAATAATTATTGGTTCATGTTCACTAATTTTTATCTCTTGATTGAACTCTGTGTTGAGGGAAAGTTAGGGTCTTTATAAATTTGAGATGTTAATAATTTTGTAATGATACATATAGCTTTTTGTTGTGTAGTCTTCCAACATGACCTACTTGATATGTGTCTCCAACTCAAAAAATGAACTTCATTTGGCTATTGCTTTCCTTCCATCGTATTTTGGCCATGATTGAGCTCCTAAATTTGACCATTTCTTACTCAAATGTGTATTTGTTTTTGCAAATCTTGTCGATACCATGAATTTAGTGCATGCACTTAATCTATTAATGTCATTACTTTCATTTCGTCCTTAACATTATTTGTTAGAAGTTCAAAATAACCAAACAATTTTTTATGTATTTCAGACGTTGCCATCTACAACTCAAAAATTTGAAAGTACTTCTCAATACAACTTTTAGTTCCCATACCACTATACTTTTTATAAAATCTTAACTAACACTACAGGTCAACAAAATTTTATTTATTTCTCCAGTATACCACAAAACTTCATCTTCGGCGGGATTTGCCATATCATGGCCTTGTTAATTATTAGCTTAGTTTTATGTTAGTTCGCACTACAATTTAGAGTTAAATTTGAACTTAGGGAGTTAAGTTCTTATATTAATAATTTGATATTTGGTTCTCACGTACCTAGATATGTTTGAACATGATTATGTTGATATGCATCTTTATTTCGAGACAAGGTGTTGTACAATCAATCGGTGGTTGTTGTTTCTCCTTAGCGAGGGACAACCATTCAATTGTTGATGGTGTTGATTTAAGCCTATGGATTTGACAATGGCCCCTCCTCACCGGCACCTTTACTTTGTCTCGGTGACGCGAGTTGTTTTCTGGAGGTGTGGTTCACATAGTGAAGGGCGGGCTCTTTCATCCGGGAGTGGCTTGCATAGTGTATCCATAAGGCTCGAGGGTGATAGGGAAGCTGCGAAATAATTGTTGCCTATGCTTTTCCCATATTGTGTTCAATGTTTGGTGTTTTCAAGGTTTGGTTGGGAGAGGTTTTCTTGAAATTCGGGTTTAAAGACCACGCGAGATCAATGTCGTGGTGTTCGTTTGTGTGGTGAAACATGGAGCGAGAGAAGCCCCGTTCGGAAGATGACCGCACATGGATAAGAAAATCGCGCTCGGAGCGCGCTCGGGGGACGACCTGTGCGCATCCGTACACGCATTTCAGCAGCCAGGACTGCTGCCGAGGCCGGCTCAGGAGGACTCAATGCTCCGTTGAATTTTCTGACATAACTATCACATCAATATCCATTAATATCTATTTGTTCAATCATGTATTGACACGTTTCCAGTTCATCAATGATTTTTCTGATTTTATTTTAGTTAAACAGCAGTTTCCAGTTCCCTCCAATTGTTGGCGCCTGGCTGCCAGCAGTTTTAATATTGACTCCATGTGCGCACTCCCCGTGGCGGAGGCCCTGTGACATCAGCCTGTAGCGGGCTATCTGGCCTGTGTTTAGAATACATGTGCGGGGTATAGGAGATTGCAAGTATCCCATTTACCCTTCGCTGCTTGTTGAGTACTGGAAAAGCATTTGTGTGTGCTTTAGACAACGATTTCTTCTATATATATTTGTTAGTTTGATATTAGTTTTTGGGTTGAGGGTTTGATTTCAGAATCTTTAAACTATTGTTTTGAAAATCCCCCTACAAACTCCTTTTTCTATTTATTTTTTTGGTGTTAGCATCATCATAAGAGCCGTTCAAACCAAAAGTATTTTGGTCGTTTTTTCAAACAATTTACCTACCCTTCGTATGTTTCCACAACATATGTAGTCTCGTAGCTGCAAATTTTGTGAGATATGCTAAAAAAAAATGGGGTTGTTGAAATGGACTATAATTTTCGACAAATGCATTTGGTAGGTGTAAAGCCCGAGGCCACAACCTTTTCCAGCATCCTCTCAGCCTCTCTCGAAGCTACAATATTTCGTCAAACAATACTCGTGCCTGCTGTATGCTTTCACATTTTTCATACATTTATGCAGAGGTGCCTATGCCTATAAGGTAAATACACCCATGAATAGATGCCTGCAATTGGGACTCGTGCATTTGTGGGGAGTAATTTTGCCAACATGTATTCAAAATGTGGAAGAATAAAAGACGGTCGTCAAGTGTTTGACAAAATGCCTCAAATCATATAGGCACCAAATAAGTTAAAAATGGATTAATAGGAGGATGATTCAAATCTGGGAAATTACATATGTTTCTTCATTGGAATTTATGTGACACCTTCATTGACTTCCTCAATGTGGTCCAACACTCGTTAATAGTGCAATCTTCCATCTATTGCTGCAACAAATTATCTCTCCAGTTCAAGTCGTACTTCTAATACCTAATTGTTGTATGTTGTTTGCTTTTCTTTAAGTTTGTTCTGGAACTTCAAAAATTATCCCATGGAGGCAGAAAGACATTTTTAGCCAATTGACTAATATTTGACATTTTTTTTAATATTTATATTCACAAATCAACAAATGTTTGAAAATCTATTTACTAAAATTTTCAATAATTTTTTTATAAACTCGCCGAAATATACACCATGAAATCTTTATTCTTGATTTTATTGGTTTGACTTGATTTGCTGCAATTACGTACTCCATCAAGCCAATTACTTGATTGGTTCAAAGTGATGTACAATTGAGGCCAATCAAGTTGCGACTAGTTGTAGATTATCTAATTCGAAGGATTTAGATAATTATTCTACAGAATTGAAAGTTTAAAAATATATTCACCAGACCTATTTTTATGAAAACTTTCCACCCACCATTAAGCAGGGCACCTGATTATTATCAGTTGTGTGTATGTTGAGAGTTACTAATTAGTGCTAATTATTCTACAGAATTGAAAGTTTAAAAATATATAAGAGAGCTTATTAAAAAATCTGAAATAATTGGATTTTAAATTCTATGTTATTTATTATTCAACGACACCATAACATGTTTAAATAAAAAAATTCCAAGATATTACATTCAGTAGCTGAAGGGGAGTTATTGTGTTTCAGCAACATTTGGAAGGTTTTCTGCTCATTTTCAGCAGCATTTACAAGGTTTTTAAGCAGCTCAGCAGAAGAGTAGAAATAGCCCAACATTGTTTCGAAAGAGGTGACATGAGTTGGCATTAAGGAACTGTGTTGCTGTTAAAAAGTACGAAGACAAAAATCTTCAAATACAATTGTGATCTAGATTGTCTACCAACTGTTTGACAAAATGTTCCGTGATTTTTTTAAAAATACCACTAAGATTATGCCAACTGTTTGACAAAATGTTTTAGACTAGTAGGTATTTAGATGTAAGGATTGATAAAGAAGAGCTATCAAATGGGGAATATTCAGCTAATAATACGTAAAAGTGTTGACTATTTACTTGGGATTTTCAAATTTTCAAATATTGTGAACAATTGTTATGAAGTTACAGACATAATATATTTTTTCAATCATTTCAGCTTTTCTATATACATATATAAAGTTTATACCATATTTTAGTCTGACTGTAAAATTGTTGATTTTGCTATATAATTATTTTCATTTTAATGGATTTTCTTCCTATTTTTGAGGTCAACCGTACAAAAGTTGTTAAGTAATTAAAAATGAATCTATTGTACCGTAGCCGGTAATTTCACTTCATATACAATCAGCGGATAGAATGATAAGATGGTGTCACTATATACTATTCTCAAGCTTTTACATGTGGTAATCAAAGAGATTTGAAGTAGAAGCCTCATTATTCATTACAGCCCCTGGGCTTACAACTACCTAATATTACTGCCAACTTTTCATTTTGACAATCATTTTAACGAAATATTTAAGTTTCTATCAGTCATCAGCAGTTGTATGCAAGTCCTGGAGAATGATCTGGACTCCATGCTGAGGATACAGAGTGATAAACGATGTTGGTGCATGAACATAGGCAGGAGAGAGAACAAAAGAAAAGCGCTGCAAAATCATAGAAATGGCAATCTTGGCCTCTAGCATAGCAAAATTCTGACCCACACATATTCTTAACCCATATCCAAATGGGATAAATAGAGCAGAATCATCCTTCGCAGCATTGGCTAATCCTTGGCTAAATCTCTCAGGTTTGAATTCAGAGGCATCCTCGCCCCACAGAGCAATATCATGATTCAATGCAAGCAATGGGAAAACAACCTGTGTGCCTGCAAGGATCGAAAGGTCCCCTAATATAATATCTTTATGAGCTTCCCTTAACACTGAAACCGCTGTTGGGTAGAGCCGCATCACTTCGTTCAGAATCATTCCAACCTGAAACCAGAAAGTCATTTTAAGAATACATGTCCAAGAAGAAAGGAACTAAGCCAATTAGTCAGTCCCCTAAACAGCACTGTGGCCCTTAAGACTTTTGATAGCTTCAACAAGTCAGTCCCCGAAAAAGAACTGTAATGGGTTAGTAAGAAATACAGGAAAAATATCTTTTGACTTTCATATATAACCAATTTAGAAACAGGTTTTTGGTCTTACAATTTTTAATTTGCTCTGACTTTCAAATGTAGGATGGCAATTTCCACAGACTTGCAATACTTCTGTGCGGGCAAGTTCCTGCCACTCAGGATGCATGGCCAAAAGAAAAATTGCATATGTCATAAAATTTCTTGTAGTCTCTTGGCCAGTGACGAAAAATGTCTTGCATTCCTCTATGATCTCGTCTGTTGTCAGGTCTGCATTGTTCTCTGAGTTTCGCAGCTCACGGACTGTGTTCATCATGGAGCCTAGCAAGTCATTGGTGTTTGTACCAGTCTTTTCTCGGTTCAAGATCAGTTGTTTCAGAGAATTTTTGATCTCTCTGTGCATCCTCCAACGATCTCTATTTCCTTTTAAAGGCAAATATCTGAAACTCCAACAAAATATAATGCAAAGTTACTAAACATCATTTCAAATTAGATATAGAATTTCTTATCAGAGTCAATCGCAAGATCTTTGGCTTCTCTTATTTTCTAAAGAGCATGGAGGATGTGGCTCTGTAAAATCACTTGATTACATTCAATTTCAAAAGTCAATCCCGAGTATCATCAAACCTAAAGCCAAGCCTATAAATCTATCACTTAAACAAAGCATTAAACTGATAGACTAGTGAACCAAAGGCAAATACAAGTTCAGGGACATCGTAAAACTGCACATTACCTATAACCCGGAACTATTAATTTGGCGGTATCCTTGCAAGTCATAGATGTCACCTTAGCGAGCACGTCAAAATATGCTTTCCTTGGAGATAGTTACTTCCAAATGCTGTGCGGGCAATGATATCTGAGGAAAGAACATTGAATTCCTCTGAAACATCCACTTCATTCTCACAACGACTTTTAACAACCTTCTCCCATACCTCCAACATATTAGCAGTGCTCTCCTCCATAGAAGAAACCATACCCTGTTCCAGATAAATTTATAGAAAACCCATTCAAAAATTGTGTACTTAAAAACGGTGATTTCCATAGATAGATGACTTAAAACAATACCCAAATGGAATAAAAGGCCCATTAAAAAACTAGCTAACCTTGAGCTTATCAATATGGAAAGAAGGATTGATAATTCGCCTATGGTGTGCCCATTTTTCGCCATTTAGTACAGGAAGACCATCTCCAAGAACGTCTTTCAAAAGTTGATTGCTCAGAGGCTTTCCAAAATTCCCAAGCTTATCACCCAAAACTTGCTTCCCCAACTCCCAACTACCAACAAATAGCATTGGGCTTGGTCCAAACCACATTAAAAAGGTGGGTCCTGTTGTTATTCGATGGCAAATGTATGACAGTTAGTTTAAGTTTACATATGAACTTACCTACAATATTGAAAGAGCAAATAACAGTACAAATTACCATATATTTTAGACCAGTAATGGTAATGGGGCTGAACTCTGGGCACAATGTTGTGGGAGAGTTTCATAGGCTTGGATGTTTCTGCATTCATTAACTTGCCATATTCAATGGAATTTCCAAACAATAGCTTGTGTGGAGGACCTGTTATGCCTTGAGCTTTGAAATGGTTGGTGATTTGCCGAGGTTTCCACCATATAACTAATGCAAGTTTAGTAAGCAAAAACAGTGCCAAGCAACCTAAAGAAAATCCTGCAACCAAAAATTGGGAATTTTCCATATCCTTTTATTTTCCTCCCTTTGAAGCTCTGCTTGATCAAGTTATCTTCCAGAATTTAAGGTTTACAGGATTTCCTTAAAAGGCTTGAGATTTTGAATTCGCATGAATGAAGCATTTTATTTACGTGGTTACTTGTCCAGCAAGTTTCAACATGTTAACATTTGTTTACTTGTTGCCCAAGTTCAACTTGTAGTTTGTTATATTTAGAAAATAATTTATAGAGTATTGAGTGGCTGAAACTTTATTGAAGATAGTTGAATATGACATATACTAAACGTTGTGCCCAAGTGGGCCACGTCGTATTTATTAATATTCAAAGCTATCAATTATATAACACATGGGGAATTTGATATTTTCAATAAAGTTTTTGACTTTAAATTTAATATTAAAAAAATCTTGATCTATAATTTTGATATTAAGTTTTGAAAAACTTGTTATATTTATCCCTATTCTTACATTTTTAAATTTATCTTTTACGTTTAAAATATGAACAATCAACCCACCTAATGTTATATAATGTTTATTTTTCATACCTTCAATTTAAAAATTCAATCTTACATGTTTTGCTGCTGCCTAGCTCCATGTTTGGAGTTCTCTCTGGTTCTCTGCACTTTTGTTTTAAACTTTTTTGATTGAAAATGCTACTGTTGATATGACACTTTGCTACTCGTAGCCTCTTTATGGCTACTTTGATCCTGCTTATGGGGTGTGATCTTTTCCACCCGATTTTGTATGATTAGCATTGTACTTCTTATGTCATCTTTAATATATGGTTATGCTTTTCAAAAATAAATAAAAAATCAATCTTGTTCGAGCTCGAGGACTAGCTTGTATGCAACCGTTGCTTTGATTATTAGTATAAGTTAGATTCTTAGTAATGTGTTTTTTTGTGTGTTATTTGACATTTGATTTGTTTATTTGTATTTTGTGTGACTTTTTGACTTTTTGATTTTGAATTATTTCTCTTAATATGTCTTACTTGTGATTAACTTTGTTTCTCTTTTTCTTTTCTATTATTAACTATTTCCCTTTCTTTATTTATATTCTTTAATTTTCTCCTCCCCATATTTCTTAGTGACGATGTACATTTTATTAGAAATGTACCTCTAAGATTATCTAGTCTTCTAGAAATGTACTTATATCTAGAAGTATATATTATCCAGTCTTCTAGAAAAGCACTTTTATGGTTCTTGCTCACATAGTTTTGGGCTCCATTGACCCTCATTTATAAATTATTCAAGGTTTTTATTGTTTTTTTTATTGCCTTTTGTCACCCAATGTGTATCATCATGTGTCAATAGGGTCTTACATCAAATTCAAGAAGTCTATAAACATGTTTAAGTGCATTAATGCATTTATATGAGACATACACATAAGATGCAAGTTGAGTGCAATTAAGTGATATTGAAGTTATAGGTGTATAATTTATTATTTAAATATCAATCTTGTGCTAAAATCTAAATTCAAGTATATAGATCATTGTTGGGATACTACCACACACCATATTACTTGTTGACTTCCATTCAATGTTATTACCAAATCGTTTATAAAATGATGACCCTAATAATAATGAAGGGATAACCTAGACACACATTAACATCCTGTACTTTTTATACGTCTTGCAAGATGTTGAGGATCAATTACGACTTTAAGTGAGGAGCATAATTTTCTAGTATTCAACAATGAATTCTAAAATTTGAGTAAGGTTTATGGAGCATATATCCTCTCGATCACATTATCTATATCAGTTTACTTGTTGGAGAAGGGAGCCATTTTTGTAATCCCATGGATAATTTTGGGTGTAATCCACACGAGATATTACTTTGATCAAGTTGACTACATAGTTCTACCTTTTAAGGCATGTTTTGGCACAAGATTTGGATTTTATTCACATTATTATTTGTTGAATATTCCTTGTAAATTCATGAAAAATTGAATTTTATTAAAACCATACTTAAATTTTCATTTCAAGCATTTTTTTATCATTCCAAGTACTTTCCATAGTTTCCTATGTTCTAGAGTTGTCTATCTTTCAATAATTATGGCATTTTATGATTCATATTTAGATTAATCCTTACAACAAGTATAGCTAGTAATTGGAGTACCTCGTGGGAACCATCTTAGTAGAGTAGTACATAACACATACAATCATATAGTGGTACTAGGGTAAAATGGGGTCTCAAGATTAAGCGAATAGTGTGGTAAATCTAAAAATCGATTGGTAATATTTAATATCCCACAAGCACATGTGTTATAAAGTTTTTCTTACCAATTGACATCCTACCCTTAGGGTTTTGCAATTTTGGTGAAATCACATTGATTGGACACTTAGCCTATAGTTTTAATATGTTGGCAAACCCACATTGTTTGTAACATGCAAGGGATAAACACTTTCTTCTTTGTGATATAATTTATTATCTAAAGGTTTATTGTATTTGTTCCAATATTTTAGTTGTAGCTCTTTTTTGTGTGATATTTGTTGCATATTATTTCCATATTATGCTATACATGTTATATCTTCTATGCCATCAACATTGAATCACTCGATGAATTTGACCGAAAGAAGAGTTATGTTAGATTACACTCTAGTTTATCTTGTATAAATTTCGTTCATTCTTCCTAGGGGTTTCACAAAAATAATTATTTATGCTCAACGAAACTCATGTTGACCTTGAAATTATACCCAATCCTCTCAAGACTCCTATGGATGAAAATAGTTTGAATGGTTTTGATGTTTCTATTAAAGGTCAAAGTAGGAAAGAAAAATGTTACTTCAAGTGATCGAGATAGAATCCAAGATTTAATAGATCTTAGACAACATCTCTTAAATATTCCTAATGAAATAACTCATATATTGAGTGCGGTATTAAATTTATGATGTAAAACTCAAGGTTATGGACATTTGAATGGGTGGATAAATTAAAAGTTAAAGCCTATAAGGTGTATCATAGATATCCGAATCTTTGGTAATGTACAAGAACCTCCTTTACCTTATTATGTTTTCATTTCTTATATTTCTTTTCACAATGTTCCTTTTGATCCTTTCCCTAGTGTTCATGTCTTTCCTTCATTGTCATCTCTAATAGTTGATTATTAGGTTTTTACTCAATGTTTTCCAACTCGATGGGTCATTGAACCTCCAATAATTTAATCAACCTATTCAAGTGGTGATGTCATTATAGACCAAGGTTGTGTTCAATGTTGTATGCAAAGAAGTTGATATTTAGCTCAGTCACTGTGGTGGTTCTCTCTTTGGGGGTTTCGTTTGGTATTGATTCTCTTGTTCTATACTACTTAACTACTGAAAGCGAGTAAATGTCTAAACTACTAAATATCAAAAGCTTCTAAACTATCAAATGGAAAACAAAGTATATAAAATGCATCTATTCTACTGAAATAAAGTTACTGAATGAAATGCTTGTTAAAGGAAATGCTTTGTTGAAATGAAATGTTTGTTTACATGAAATGACAAGTAAATGACATTCATTGAAATAAAAGGATATAAGATTGTATTTAGATAATCACCCCAACATTTAGTATGAAGTACTAGTAAATGTAAAGATTTTGTATGAAGTACTAGTCCTCCAATCTCCTCAGTCGAGTGGGCCCTTGCTCTACTTCAGGATTGAGACTCTTAACACAAATGTATCCTCAAAATATCATGTATTGTATTGATAAAAAATGAGTTTGTTACATACTTCAGAGAGCAACTGAAAATAATTTCTATCATCTCGCTATAATATTGAAAAGAACTAATTAAAAAACGAGTCATGAGAAGGTGTCTTATAGACACGGTTGGTTAAAACACATGCCAAATCTATAGGCAATTGATTAGAAATTCATAAAAGTCCCATAATGCCCGATGACTCTGCTAGAAATAGGGGTCCTATTTTGTAGCTTGTTATAGTGGCTGTAGACTCAGTTGCCTTTGACTATAACTGTTCAAAATCACATAGAATGTGCCTCATCATCCTGCATATGTCACCAAATTACTCAAAAAAGTAGCTAGTGGGAGTTTCATTTGTCATTAGTTCGCCTATGACACAATTAGGGAATTGCATTACTTTCTACTTTAGATATAACTATTTACAACATTCGATGCATTGATTAGTGTTTTTGGAGTAAAGTTTATAGTTATATAGATGCTACGATGAGTCATTTTATGGACTCATCATCTCCCATGCACTTTACCTCTTGCAAACTATCTTCGACCTGATTTATGTTCAAGTTGCTTTGCCATGTCATACTCTTCAAATTGATCTGCATATTGTTTCTTGGTGCCCTTACATCCTTGGTTTGCAAACATAGTTTCTGCCCATGTTGTAAAGCTTTCATTTGATTGAGGAGCATTGTTTTTCCAAGTAGTCATTGGATTGAGAAGCAGAGGAGGCCTAACCTGCATCCTAACCCATTCATCATTATACTCATTGTTCCCTTTTTGTGCTAATTGTTGAATAATTTCCACAAGTGCATCTCCCCTTCTCATGCTCCAACTGAGATTCTGAGGAGAAATCACTTCTCTTCTCTTCAGTGGCAGATTCAAGGTGTCCCATCTTTTGTCACATGCTATCATAGCTTGGCCAAATTTTTGCTGACAGTAAGCTTCAAACTCTTGGACACATTTTGCTAAGATCTCAGAGGTGTGTTTACCAATTCCAACCTGGTAATACAAATACCTAAAATCTTTCTTCATCGAAATATCATTATGGTGTTGGGGTCGAATGGAGAGACCAACAATTTTTTGTTGTGTAAATATATCATTTTTGTCCTCCCACACAATCTGATTTCTTATTAATGACTGAAAAGCTTTTAACCGAAATTTTCCCACTGATAAATTTATGAAAAAATCAGGAATATTTGGAACCAAGATGTTATGGAGATAGAATTCACACAATAAGTTTTGTACCTTTGGAGTACAACTTTGATAAATCAGAAAAGGTTTTTCCATTAGGAGCCTCATGAGGCTCTCCACAAAAAATTCTATGCAACTGCCATGAATAAAATTTCTCTTGAAGAAATAGACTATACACTAAAGATGGTTTCCTACAAGCTAAGAGTTTACAAGCTAAAGGACAGACAGACTCAACAACTATTTCCAATTTTGTCTTTGCATTAGAGCTGGATTCAGCCTCTTCCTTGAGTTTTTGATTTTCTTCTACCAGTTCCTTGTTTTTAAGAGAAAGTTGAGTCCAACGAGATGATAAATCATCCCATGCTTTCAAACCAATATCTTTCTGTCTCTTTAAACTAGTAACTTCCATTCTCAAAACATCTATTTCTCTATCTTTTTCTATATTCTTTTGCACAAACTCATTTTGAAGAGACAAATGAGTTGCTTCCATACCTCTCAGTTTTTCTTTTAGAGCAGAAATTTCCTCTTGGTGTTTCCTCAAAACCTCATCATTGTGAAGAAGAGCATCTCTTTATGATTCCTCATGTCCAATTCCTTGTGTAATAGTTTCTGTAGCTACCATTTGAATTTCTAGAGCTATAGGCATATTTTATGGAGCTTCCAAATGAGTTTCATGATATCTTTTTCCTCAAAGTTATAGGCTCGGGGGCTATTTGGCATCTTCTACAGAATATTCAATGAACATAGGGGCATACTGAGGAGTAGATTGAATCTTGGGTTGAGAGTTGTGGGCTAGTTCGGAAGAAATTGTCATAGGAGTCCCCTTGATACTCTTCTGCCAGGAACTTTCTCCTACAATCATTTTTTCTACTTTCCTCTTGGATTTCCTCGAGGCCTAGTGCATGAAAATCAAGTGAATAAGCCTTGAGTGCTTAATTGCAACTTCACCACCTCCATTTTTATACTTTTTCCCCACTTTTATGACGACATTTGCTAGGTATTTAGGGAGATTGAATTTGAGCACAGGGTTTTCCTTCCTTTCTTCAAATGGGTCAAAATTTTTAGGGTATCTCCTCCTAATACTAATTGTTGTCTATCATAGATGAAATACCTATTTACCCAAGAAGCTACCTCGTCATAATGTCCTGACAAGCTTTCTTTTTTAATACCCTTCCGGATCCCCTGGGGATTAACTATTATCTCAGGAAGAGGTTTACCCTCATGAAAAAGGGCTATCAAATATTTGAGGGGGGATGTTAGTAACAACCTTGAGTCCAAAATCTAGAAGACTAGAGATTGTGCTAATAATTTGGATATCTATCTCAATTCTTTTCCTTCTACTCTAGAACAAGTTGCTTCAAAATTTGACAAAAATCTTCAATCAAATCTTCATCAAACCCTTCAAATTTTGAATGAAATTCAACCAACTTGTGTTGTGAAAGACTTGAGAGATGACGACATTCCTCAATAGTGGTTCCATAGATTTTGGCTTTGACTTCTTCTTCTTCTCCCTCGAACATGCTTGTCAACAATAAGAATGAAAAAGGAAGTGAGGAGGTAGATTTTCATAACAATGGCGATGGCTTCTTGGAAGAGGTAGAGTATTTTTTTGCAATGTCAATATCTTGAATTCGAACTACCCGTGAATTTATAATAGCATCATGGTGGCAGAGATGACTAATGTGATTGTTGAAGGTGGTGAGATTTTAATTCATTCACATGGTTCCCACACTTCTATCCTTGTCACTCATGCCATATGTCATCCTTTGAAAAGAGTGACATCATGCCTTATTCATTCATCATTACCTCTTATCTCTCCAATTACTCCTTTGATTTTTTTGTTTTTAATCAAGTGCATTGGGAAGTTCAAATATAGTTAAGACCTTTGGTAAAAAGTAAATACACATCACCTTACTAGCTCAACGTCCTTTTGACCATTGGCGCTCCACCTCCTACATTTGAAAAATGGTTAATATACATTTTGATAATTTACACTTATAGCCTTTATTTGCATGCATAAAAGAAAATATATTTTTGTTTTTTAGATATAGGGGGAAGAAGACTATAACAAAATTATGGTCTTCTTCCTTTATTTGCATATTCCGACAAACTATTCATGGTTGGAAGAGTTTAAGTCTTCCACTGAATTGAATTCCTCACACAGCTGCATGTCCTTAGTGAAGGTTTCTTTATCCCGAGGTCAGGTTGATACAACCTCGGTCTATGGCTATTCACTAACAATATTCTCTTCTCACTATAAATTGGAAACAATCTCACGATCCATTATCATGGATATTTTAAATTTGGTAAGGTTCTAACCATCTTGTCCTCAGTTTCCCTTTGAAGTGCTAGTATTTTGAGTCAAACAACAGGCCTGGGCCTCCCTCTCTCGAATATTTTGGTCTTGATATGAGAATCATGCCAGACCTTCCTCTGATGTTGAAGGATATCAGCATCTGTTGTTGTGCTTCCATCTCGCATCTTGCTAAGTTCATTCTCAGTAGACACCAAATTTGGGTCACACTCCCCTTGGTCCCCTTCAATTAATTAACGTAACGCATTTACCTAGCCATGATCCCTTACCCCACATTGATATTAATTTAATCACCTATAATTGAATTAATATTCATCCTCACGTTATTAATTAATTTAATTATTTTAATTAAGTTAATTTAATCCTCACACATCCACCTCATCAAGACACCTTACCCTGGACCCATTCTATGGGCATTTAACTCACAATGACCAAATCATCACTCTCAGACCGAGTCATCACTCCCAATGATGAGTCACCACTTGACCTAACTAACTAAGACTTCTTCCTAAACCTAACTAGACTTCTTCTATGATCTTCCTACCTTTTCTAATGTGAACTCCACTTTCCTAAGTGGACCCAACTTGGAAAACACACCAAATCTGGGAAGATCTACCTATTTTTGGTAAAAAAGACTATTTCAACCCAATCAACGCCAATTTATCCTCACCGACGTCGGTCACCTAACCACCATCGGTTCCTTTATATATAATTTTACAACTCTTTACACAGGTTGGTCATTCATTTATTTGAGCCTTATTGCATTCAAGCTCGAATCTACAAGCCTTCCTGCATCTAGAAAATGAACACACACAACCACAATGTAAAAAAAAGCAGCTGGTTCTCCTTCCAGAGCATTGGAATATTCACGGGAGCAAACAGTTACACTTCCACAACACTAGACCTAGTCATCTCTTCTCCAATCAACCACCAACCATTTCGATCCACATGATCTGAAAAATACCGATTAAGTATTGTGATCTTCATCATTTGTGCTTATTCAAGTGTAGATATCTTGCTTCTTTATGTATTTCATTTCTTCCATTACCCATATACCACCTTCTTCTCACCAACCCACTATTCAACCATCCCAAGCCTTTTCACCCTTCTTAACCTCTTTGTTAGCATTCCTGAGTCTTCTTAGCCATATTACGACCCTATCCACACCACCATCACTCTCTGTACAATCATAGAGAGACTAAAAACTCATTTTAATAGTCTACCATCTATTGCCCCTACTAACGCTTCGGTTACCTGATGGCCTGTTGATTATTTCCCTATATCGACATCGGTCATCCGACCAATACCGGTCTCGTGATATTTTATATTCTCAAACCAATGAGCTTCCCACTTACCCAAACTCAGCCCATACCTTAATCCACCAACCCTAGAACCTTACCGGACCTCGATTGACCTACCTAAATTGAACAAACCCTTGTTCTAATTAGATTTAGTGTTATATTTGATATTTATATTAAATCTAGTTTATCAGGTGTACAAGAAACCTAAATCATTACATTGTAATAGGACATATTTATTTTAGTTTCATCATTAAATTGTTATTAAATAGTGGATTGACAACCTCTCTAGGAAACACTCTTCTTGGATCTAGCATACACTAGGCAGTCCACTATCCAATGTTATTTAATACTCTTTTTGTGGTCTTGTTTTGCATTTATAGGTAGTCCTTCCCAGACAAAAATGAGCTCTCTACATTCGGCTTGGATAACATCAACAACACACACATTCTACCTTCCACCTTCACTTCACAGGTGTTCCTCCTAACCTTTTACCTTATATGTTTTGGTCATATGTACGCAACTTATTGGTGAAAGATTTTGCACGCCTGACGGGACCCTCTCTTGGGTTCATTGCATTTTCTTCATATAGCGAAATATTGTGTTGCTTTCTATCTGAAAATTCACATTTAATCTTCTCCTTGGTAACATTCTCTTCTTCCATTTTTCTAAAATACATTTGTGATTTGGTGCTTAAAATGAATCCTTTATTTCTTCTTGCATTTGCATAATAGTGAAAGAGCATCCTCTTGACCTATTCATCATTTGCTATATCAAAATCAATTGTCGATTTGGGTTTTAAAATATTTGCATCTCATTTCTGCTGTGACATTTTAATTCATTTAAATTTATGGGAAACCTATATGTTAGAGGTCATGACCAACTCGATAGTTAATAGAAATTGAAGCGTAGTTCACTTTGTGCACACATATCCAAACCAAATCACCGAAACAAACAACTTATTGCTTAAACATCTCCCTTCCCGGTATTTACCGTTAACGAATAATAATTGGATTAGCGATGGAGCCACCGGTGGTGTTCGACCAATCATCATATCAAAGTAAAACATTGTATATCTGCAAAGTATATATTGGGGACACCAAGCCAAAATTTACCTGAAACCAGCCATAGTTGTCGGTTTAAGCAGAACCTTTGGTAACCAAAAACTCTATTCTATTCACAAGTCAGTTCTAAATGGCATAAGCCACAACATAAAATATACAACATAGGATTTTGTGTTTGTTAGATTTTTGCTTGATTTGTGTTTTGAGGTGTGAGTTTGTTTTTCTCCATTTTCTCTCCCTACATACTCCACAATCATAGTTGGTGTATTTTGATTGTTTCTGAGTGTGTTAGGATCTATCATTGCTATACTCAATTTTAGGTTGGTCCTTTTATTTAATCTAAATCACCAAAATTCAATTTTTCCATCTCTTCACATATTTCATAGTAATCGGTATCGGTTTAGCGACCACCATCGGTTACATCATCTCATTGGCATCGATTAACTGACTACCATTGGTTTTATGTTGTTTTGGTCATTTCTACCAAAGTAGCATTCAATCTACATTTCTATGCTTTCTGTGACTTGTTTTGTCACTTTATCACCTTTTTGTGTTCTATTGTCACCTACAGAGTTCAAATCCATATTATTTGTACCTTTTCATCTCCATATTTTAATCTGTTATTCATTCTGATGCATTTGGTATAAGTTTAGTGAATGCCATTGGTTATAACACCATATAAGCGTCGGTTTTCATCGACCGTTGTTGGTTCATTGTTGTTTTGGTCATTTTCCCAAAACAATGTTTTATTCACATCCATCACTTTTTGTGACTTCCTCTGTCACTTCATTACATTTTTGGGTCTTTGATATCATCTTCAAAGTCCAGTTTCACTTTATTTTTATCATTTCTTCCCATTTTAAAATCTATCATTTCTTCACAATAATCGACATCGGTCTAGTGACTAGCATCGGTTAGTCAACCGACATCGGTCTCTATGTTTTGATTTTCTATCAAAATAGTGACCAAATTCCACTTTCCAGATTACTTGTGCTACATTCTTATGTGTTTATGTAGCACATGTAGAACTCATTACTTATTCTATCTCCATTCACATGGTTTTGATGCGCGAGACAAGCCGACATTTTAGTTTTTCACACTAGTCATGCAAAACCATTATCACCTAGTCCTTTGCCACCTTCTATTTGTCACCCATGGACCCCACATCTCCCATTTCTATACATGTCGGTGATCGGGAGTTCGCAAAAATATTTGATTATAATCATTCCTCCTTAACCTATTACCTTGCTCATTCATCTACCCACGAATCATCAAGACATACTATCTACGGTATGCATGTATCCATTCCTCCCATTTTTCCCCACGTCCGTATCAGCCACCACTAGCGTAATAAGACCTACTACCACCTTAGCACCCATTGTTTTGCAGATCACCCCCACATCTTCTATATCCTGCCGCACCTACAACACCTATACAATATTCAACATCCACCTCGCCATCATCTGACCCCTCGTGTTGGGGTTCCCACCTCATAAGTTCCCATTACTTCAGTAACCACCACTTGCGTCAACCCCCTTTCGAGTTTAGTCATGTTATTATGTTTGTGGAGCCTATTTTCATGTTAGAGTGTGGTACACCTTCTATGTGTTACACTCGGGTATTTTTATGGCGGTCCCGCTCGCCGGTGAGCGGGTTAGGGGGTTCAGGCGAAGCCCCCGAAGCAAATTTTCATGGGTGGTTTATTAACCCATGGGTAATGGGTAACCATTATGGGCTATTTTTGGGCCCATGGTTTTTCGGTACCCATTGTTTTGTAAAACCACCTCTTCGGCTACCCATAGGTTTATGGGACGGTTTTGGTTTTTTGCCCATTGTTTTGATACCCATGGTTTTGTATCAAACTGCTTAAGCAATTGTCTATTTATATGGTCTTATGCATATGATAGATAGACAAGCAAATGTATTGCAGATGTGTTTTGAATTCGGGTGTGAATTCTGTAGAGTTTGTTGAGCATAGCTCCAAATGGATCTAGGTATTGTATTGAGAGAGTGGAGGCTTGTAATAAAATTTGAGCAAGTGATTCTTGGTGGACGTAGCCCAAATTGGGTAAACCACGTTAAATCTTGTCTCTCGTGTTTTGTTATTTATTTTGCACTTCTATTTGAGATCTATAATATTTTCAAGCATAATAGTTTCTACTATTGCGATTACGTAGGGATTATTCCGCATATTTTATCTCTAATTTCCTAACAATTGGTATCGAGCCTGGTTTGGTTTCTTTAAAGTGTTGAATCGCAGGAAAAGTTTTTAGCTTGAGTGGGAGCTATGGTAGATGAAGGAAGATCTAGGATTGATAAATTCAACGGATAGAATTTTAGTCTTTGGAAGATGTAGATGGAGGATTACCTTTATCGAAGGATCTTTATACTCCGTTTCTCGAGAAGGTGAACAAACCCTTGAGTATGATGTGAGATGCGGAATGGGATTTCTTTGGATAGGAAGGCACTTGGGACAATCCATTTGTGTCTTGCATCTTCGGTATTATTTAATGTTTCAAAGGAAAAGTCTACAAAATATCTAATGGATACATTAGGAAGTTGTATGAAACACCCTCTGCCTCTAACAAGATATTTTTAATGAAAAAGTTGTTTAATATGAAGATGTCGAGAATAGTTCAAGAGTGAGATCATTTAAATGATTTCAATACGGTTGTGAATATGCTAGCTTCGGTTACAATAGAATTTGATGAAGAAGTTAGGGCTTTATTAATTTTGTGCTCTTTACCTAAGAGTTAGAATAGCCTGGTAATGGCGGTAAGTAACTCGGTTCCAAACTAACTCGAAGTTGAAGTTTGAGGATGTTGTAGGGGTGATTCTAAGTGAGGAAATGTGAAGAAAAAGCTCTGGGGAATCTTCTACTTCAGGGAATGCTTTAACAGTGGAAACTAGAGGGAGACAAAAGAATAGAGGAAACCGTGGAAAATCAAAAGATCGGGCAAGGTCAAAATCCAAGAACAAGATTGTATGCTGGAATTGTGGAAAGCCTGGGCATGCAAAGAAGGACTGTTGGGAGCTTGGGATAAGAAGAAACAATAGGAAGAAAACAAGGAGGCAAATGTGGCATCGGGTAATGTATGCCAGGATGCTTTGATTCTTTCTTTGCATAATATTACTGAATCTTGGGTTTTAGATTTAGGGGCTTCTTTTCATGCTACTCCACATAGGCATTATTTTGTTGATTATGTTCAAGGGGATTTTGGGCATGTTTTTCTTGGTGATGATGAGCCTTGCAGTATAGTTGGAAAAGGTTCTATTCAGGTTAATATGTAGAATGAGAATACATGGCTATTGAAGGATGTCAGACATGTGCCTACATTAAGGAGAAATTTGATATCGGTGGGGCAATTGGGAAGTGATGGTTGTACTGTGATATTTGGTGACTCTTGGAAAGTTACAAGGGTGCTCTTGTGGTGGCAAGAGGTAAGAAGGTTGGAACCTTGTATTTAACCACTAATAGTACTAATGATTGTAATCTTGTGGCTTCAGATGCAGATACAACATTATGGCACTATAGGCTCGGTCATATTAGCCATAAGGGCATGGACATCATAAAGAAGAATTTGCATGGATATACAAAAACAGGTTTGGAGTTATGTGAGGATTGCATATATGGGAAACATAAGCGAGTAAGGTTTCTCAAGGTTGGACCTACGAAGAAAGAGAGTAAGTTAGAGCTGGTGCATTCTGATGTGTGGGGGCCGGCTCAGGTATTATCTCTTGGGGGTTCAAGTTATTATGTTACTTTTATTGATGATGCAACAAGGAAAGTTTGGGTTTATTGTATTAGAAATAAATCTGATGTATTTGACACTTTTGTTAAATGGAAAGCCTTGGTAGAGAATGAAACAGGTCTTAAGCTAAAATGTCTCAGGTCAGATAATGGAGGGGATTATTGCAGTAATGAATTTAAGGATTTCTTGTTCTAAGAATAGAATCCGTAGGCAAAAGACGGTTCCGGGAACTTCACAAGAATGGAGTATCGAAAGGATGAAAATAATAATAATGGAACGTGCTTAGGAGCATGAGGTTACATGCGGGATGCCTCTTTCTTTTTGGGTAGAAGCGGTGAGCACAATAGTTTACTTGATAAATAGAGGACCCTCAAGTTCCTTGGATGGAGGCATACCTGAGGAGGCTTGGTATGGTAAGAAAGTTGATTATTCATTTCTTAGAGTCTGTGGATGTGAGGTGTTTGTTTATAAAGACAAGGATGATAGGACCAAGTGGAGGCTAAATAGAAAAACGTACTTTCATTGGTTATGGTGGTGATGACTTTGGATTTAAATGTTGGAGTATTAAGGACAAGAAAATCATTCGGTCTAGGGATGTGGTCTTTAATGAGAAAGTCATGTATAAGCAACAGTTGTAGGAAAATAGGGAAGAATCCAAGAAAGAATATGTAGTGGTAGAGGATCTTCTGGATGGGATAGTGACCCATGAATTAGTTCAGGAACCGACTCAATAGGAACCCCAAACTCCTATAGTGAGGAGGTCTTCTAGGGTAAGAAAAGAACCTGAACGGTTTTCTCCTTCTCTTTATTATTTATTACTCACTGATAGTGGAGAGCCAGAGAGCTTTGATGAAGAAATGTAGGTAGATGCCAGTAAGAAGTGGGAGCAAACCATGGATGAGGAGCATAAGTCTCTCATGGAGAACCAGACTTGGGATTTGGTGAAGCTACCGGAAGGCAAAAGAGCATTGCAGAACAAGTGGGTGTACAGAGTTAAAGACGAAGAAAGAGGAAAGAAAAGATATAAGGCCCGGTTGGTGGTCAAGGGGTTTGCACAGAAACAAGGTATAGATTTTGATGAGATATTTTCTCCTGTAGTAAAAATGACTTCTATTAGAACTATTCTTGGAATAGTGGCAGTAGAAGACTTGCACTTAGAATAGTTAGATGTAAAGACTGCATTTCTCCATGGTGATTTGGAGGAGGAACTATATATGCAACAACCAGAGGGCTATGAGGTCAAAGGTAAAGAGGAGATGGTGTGTAAACTGAAGAAGAGCTTGTATGGCTTGAAACAAGCTCCACGTCAATGGTATAAGAAGTTTGATAGCTTCATGATGGAGCAAGGTTATATTAGATGTCATTTTGACCATTGCGTGTATACAAAGAAATTTGAGGATGGAAGTTATATTATCTTGTGTTTGTATGTTGATGACATGTTGGTTGCAGGTAAAAACATGCAGGAAATAAAAGTACTCAAGAAATAGCTAAGTGAATCCTTTGATATGAAGGATTTGGGGGCAACCAGACAAATCCTTGGTATGAGGATAACTCGGGATAGGAAGGAACGGAAGCTGAATTTATCTCAGGAAGAGTACATTAAGAAGGTATTGGATAGGTTTAACATGCATGATGCTAAACTGGTTGGGACTCCTTTGGTAGGCCATTTTAAGTTATCAAAGGAGTAGTGTCCCAAGACAGAGTAGGAAAGAAACCAGATGTCCAAGGTACCTTACTCATTAGCGGTTGGCAATTTGATGTATGCTATGGTGTGCACTAGGCCTGATATTGCCCATGTAGTGGGAGTTGTGAGTAGATTTATGAGTGATCTAGGTAAAGAGCATTGGCAAGCAGTAAAGTGGATCCTTCGGTATTTGAGAGGGACCATGGGGATAGTTTTGTGCTACAGTGGATCAGACACCACTTTACGTGGTTATGTAGATTCAGACATGGCTAGAGATGTAGACAGTAGGAGGAGCATGACAGGTTATATTTACACTGTAGGTGGGACAACAGTGAGCTAGATTTCATGACTACAGAAGCTGGTGGCTTTATCAACCACGGAGGCTGAGTATGTTGCTGCCACAGAGGCAAGCAAAGAGATGATTTGGTTACAACAATTGCTTGAGGAGTTGGGGCATAAGCAGGAGGAATGTAAGCTACATAGTGATAGTCAGAGTGCTATACACCTAGCTAATAACTCTGCTTTCCACTCCAGGATGAAGCATATACAGTTGAGATATCACTTCATCGGGAAAACTTTAGAGGAAGATAAGTTGAAGTTGAGAAGATTCATACCACCGGTCGAATCCTACGGACATGATGACCAAGGTGGTCACAAGGGATAAACTAAAGCTATGTTCACTTTGGTTGGCCTTCATGGATGAAAGTGAAGGGTTGAGAAGCTTTCTCAGTGGAAATCAGTCTCCAAGTGGGAGATTATTATGTTTGTGGAGCCTATTTTCATGTTAGAGTGTGGTACACCTTCTATGTGTTACACTTGGGTATTTTTACGGCGGTCCCGCTTGCCGGTGAGCGGGTTAGGGGGTTGGGGCGAAGCCCCCGAAGCAAATTTTCATGGGTGGTTTATTAACCCATGGGTAATGGGTAACCGTTATGGGCTGTTTTTGGGCCCATGTTTTTTGGTACCCATTGTTTTGTAAAACCGCCTCTTCGGCTACCCATAGGTTTATGGGATGGTTTTGTTTTTTTGCCCATTGTTTTGATACCCACGGTTTTGTATTAAACTGCTTAAGCGATTTTCTATTTATATGGTCTTATGCATATGATAGATAGACAAGCAAATGTATTGCAGATGTGTTTTGAATTCGGGTGTGAATTCTGTAGAGTTTGTTGAGCATAGCTCCAAACGGATCTGGGTATTATATTAAGAGATTGGAGGCTTGTAATAAAATATGAGCAAGTGATTCTTGGTGGACGTAGCCCAAATTGGGTGAACTACGTTAAATCTTATATCTCGTGTTGTGTTATATATTCGCACTTTTATTTGAGATCTCGTAATATTTTTCGCATAATAGTTTCTCATTGCGATTCGTAAGGGATTATTCCGCATATTTTATCTCTAATTTCCTAACACATGTCTATACCTACTACTTTTCCACCTATCACCGTGAGGGTTTCTACACACATTCCTCCCACCTACACCTTTTCTTAGCCACCACCCACCACCTAAATTTCCCATTCAGGGTATATGCCATCATCATCTACCGCTGCTTATATCTCTCCTTCTCGAGTTTTCTTATTCGAAACCACCATATATTGGTCTAAATTCCATGTTCTACTCATCCTTTCCACCTCCTCATACCATTGGAGGTGCACCTCAATCAATCCGACCAATGATTTGATCAAGATGATGATGGATAAGATGTAAACCTTAGAAGCATATGTTTATGGCTCTGAAATTCTCTAACATACGATGAGATCTGTAATGATCCCATTCACCCGTACATTCTAATTCATCCATACCCTACGCATTGGGAAATGCTAAAATTCAACCGATTTAATAGCAAAGAAGACCTGCAACAACATTTGAAGTCTTTTAAACATGTATGTTATCTAATTTCCCATGATGACACCTTGCTTCTTCAAACTTTCCCAATGTCCTTGACATGACCGACCTTAGACTGGTATAGTGCTTTACCTAGGCACTCTATCTTCTCATTCAATCAATTAGCTCAGGCCTTTCTTGATCATTTCTCCATTAACATTGTCAAGAAGGTTACCATGACCAACTTGTACTTCTTACGCCAATATGAGCACAAGTCTATTGCAATTTTTTTCATGCGTTTTCCCAACCTTACCAATCAAATCACTTTCTAATTACCTCAAACTGAACTAATAGAGTTGTTTACTAGAGCTTGTGCTAGACATATCTCTCCAACTATCCAAGTTCAAACCTTCTAAACGTTTGATCGGTGTTCACCATGGCTCGAAAACTTGAAATCTATGCTATTGAAGAGAAGAAGTTACAATTGCACAAAAAGCGTTTCGTTTAAATCAAATGACTCTTCTTCTTCTTCCAAACCACAAAAAAATTATTCTAAGAAAAATGATCTGTCATCACAGTTGTTATGAAAATGGGTCCATCTCATCCATCCAACCAATCAAATCCTTCTTCTAATCTTTCTCCTATTCATAATTTTTAGTTCAAGTGGGAACAACGAAAATATACTCCCATTGGAGAACCTTACTCCTTGGTTTTAGAAAATTTGTTAAACATAGGAGCCATAACTCTTCCACCCATCAAACCACATATTGGTTTTGACCCTTCCTATCCTGTGCCTGCATGGTACAAGGAGAACAATTACTACAATTATCATCATGTTAGAGGTCATAGTGACGGTAATTGTATAAATTTCAAAAACATCATCCAAGAAATGTTAGATAATGGAGATATCATCTTGGATAACCCCAATGCACCGGCTAACCAAAACCTCCACATATTCAAGAATTCATTTCCAAATCACACCCCATCATCTAACCAAACCGGTGAAACCTCAACTAATGATAACAACATTCAAGAGGTTCATGCCATTTTTGATATCATACCAGCTCCTTCTCAGTTTCCTCTCATTCCATCTATTGAGGAAATTCTTACATGAGATCCTTCATCCATATAGGGCCTTGTTTCATCCGCTCCTCTACCCACGGAACATTCCATCTTATCTGTTTCTCTACCTACGGAGGAGTCCACCATATCTATAGACGTATCTACCCCACTCACCCCTCTACGAAAAATAACCCGCATTACTTACTCTTCTACGTACAGAAGAGTCCAACTTACCTTATTATTCACCAAAAAAGAGCCCACCTCATCCTCCTTGCCTTCTCCTCCACCCACAAAGGATCCATTAGTAGTGTCTCTTCATATTGGTGACAATTCTCCACTAAATTTTAAGGACCCTATTGATATGCTCTCCTCTCTTCTACCCATAGAGTTCAAAGCCAGCCATTTTCCTGTCTCATAGATGTCAAATTTCTTTACGTGGAATACTACCAAATCAACACCATCCCCCTCTACTTCTATGCTATTCTCACATTTGGCTGACTTCTTGGAATATGTTGACTATTCCATGCTTTGGGGATGCCTTCGACTTCCTATCTCAACTCAGATGCAAATACCATCCACAGATACTTAGACTATTTATCCTAAAGTGTTTAAGACAATTAAATCCATCGCACCTAAGTCAGTTGGAGTAACCTCTCCAGAATCATCTTCACCTACGCTTGTACCTTTACCATTACTCTAACATCACCAACACCCAAACCTCGCATACACCTATATCTTCACCCGCACCCAAATCTACTGCTACATTAGGGGCCGTGCCGACACCAAGCCTAGTCCATTCCCAGGAAAACTAGATTTAGTCATGTCCTCGCAAGCTATTACAAACACTATTCCTCCACCTAAGAAAAAGACCTAACCTCTTAGGCCGCATCACGACCGCATACACCAGCTTTGTCCACTACCCCTTTGTCATCCTCACCACTTTCATCCATCCTAGGTCCGCATCCATCAACATTGGTTAAACAACCTCCTACCCAAGGTAAACCAAAAACACAACAGCCCACCTCCTCGATATGATCTTCTATTCCACCCAAATTACTTATAAAACCTACGCTTTCACCATTACCCACATCCTTTCCACCTCCCATACCTACACCACTTCATGTATCCTTGTCATTACCTATGCCATTCCCTTCTCTTTAACCAACCATTTCCACATGGCCTCCTACCACCACCTTCACCACACCTCTATTATCACCTTGGCTAACCCATCCCCTTCCACCATCTTCCTTCCCTTCTACATCACACACTTATTCTACACCTTTACCCAAGAAGGTGCAACCCAAGCCCAAAACCCCACTACCTTCCAAAAAGGTAGTTAAACCTACACCGCCTCCAATAATCAGCTCACTCACCAAGCTACACCTTTATGCAACAAGTCAGTAACCCAAACCAAAAACCATACTATGTACCAAACAGTAGTCTAACTTACTCAACCTCCACTTCCACTACGGTGACCCCTCTCCCACTGAAGTCACCAAAACTTCCATCCTGACCCACACTCACTTCACATTGTGATCCATTGGTAGGGTCTTATGCCAACATCCTGGCTAACCTTTTGGACACCCCGACATCACATTTCCACTACTTAGGCCTTACGACCCACTCAAACCTAAACTAGAAGGGTTTGATGATACTAAAATTTGTACCTACCATTGTGTGCTAGGGCATGATGTAGAAAAATGTAAGGATATTAAGACTATTCTTCTCCAACTATGTCCTCTTGAAGATAACTTTGATGATGATGATCTTTTAGATGAGGAACCCATTCCACCTTCACCTATCACGATGCAACCTTGCCCCAATCCTTTTCAATGACCTCCATCTCACTTCTATAGCCATTTTACCCTCCTCCAAAATTTGAGATCAACATGGTCTGCATTAGAGAACTAGCCAAAACTCCTCCAAAATGCTAGTGTTGCCATACTCCTTTCACAAGATTCTTTTCCTTCACCACTTTTTTTCCCATCCTGCCGCTACACTTTTCATGACACACCTTATTCATCTCCTTCTCTTCCTTTGTTCAACATGGTTCAAGTTTCCACTGCGTGCACAAAAGGACAAAGGAAAATAGAAGATAGACAAACCATCCGCTACACCTCTACCCAACATTCCATCTGCACTTGCGCCCAAAATCACCATCCATGGACCGACATACCCCATTTTTACGGAGTTACACATCACACTATGATCAAATAAATTCTCCAATCACCCCTGAAAATGTCTCTATATGACCTTATCCAAACCTTTGATTCTCATTATCAGGCCCTCATTGAGGTCATGCAATATATCAAGGTTCCACATAATGACCCCACACTTATCGCCACTATCATCACTCCCGATCACTTGGTCTCTCGACCACTTCAACCCCTTCTTATGCTCCTACTACTACTCATCAAGTAGTTGCTTCAATTTATTTGACGATGAGATTGTCCTCCAATTGGGTGATCTTGACCCCGCCTTGTTCATCTCTATTTATATTGAGAATATACGTGTCTGACATGTTATGATCGATGGGGGTGCTAATATCGACATTATCTCCTCCTATGCATATCAACAAATGCATATCCCTTCCAATTGTATGCACAATAACCTAGTTATGTTGTGTTCATTTAACAATGCCATAACTTCCACCCTCGACACTATCATTCTCCACATCCACGTGGGCCCCACACTATTCCTGAATTATTCTGTCTTAGAGGGGGAATTCTAATACAATTAGGTGCTTGACTGACCCTGGATTCATGCCATGGGTTGTGTTCCTTCAACCTTATATCGATGTTTAAAATTTGAACATGAAGGGAACAACTACACCATTCCAGCCGATCCTTCACCATTCAAAACCTGTAACATGCTCTACCGACCTAATAATATCCTTATACTAGTTAAGGCATCTACCACCACTTCCAATTCTTCGTACCTCATCCAATGCTTTAACTACCATCTCATCCATGAATTGTGCTACTACATCTTCCACAACCAACTCCTATATTCCTACTACTTCCACAACTTCCGCAACTAGCCCATTAGCCAACCCATCGACTTTGCGAACACTTAATATTTCTTGTTCTCAAGCTTTTGATGATTATTCTATTCCCGCTACCCAAATTCCAACTTCTGATCCCTTAGTAGGTTTTTTTAGTGCCTTACTTTGGAGGAGTATCACCTTTACAATGTGAATACCTTTCTTACTCCTCCAGATTATGGTAGCCTCCACCAACATCCACATTATGACCTCCGTATAGGAGAAACATTTCCATATGGTCCTCCTTACCTTAACACTAATTTGAACTATAGGGGACTTGACAAAGATTCGTACTCTCTAAAACCACCCACCCAAACTAAACCATTCTCATCATATTTCAAATACATCTCTAATTGCCACTTTTCCCATACTTTCCTCCATCGTTGTGCTTGGAAAGGTTTCAACTTTGGCCTCTATGAGCAAGGTCACCATATAGTCATACCTTTCACCACACACAAACATAAAGATTGAAGTGGTCTTGGATTATCCATACCATCTAGTCCTAAGAAGGCCCGTATCAACCTCATCCAGAAAGATACACCTCCTCCATATTATTCACCTACCCCACCACCTTCACCTACAGAGTCAATAGATCCGTAATCCATTCCTCCTAACTTTTTTTTTTTTTTTCAAACACCATTTCCTTGGGACCTCTCGACCTATCAACGTGATGGCGAGGATCCCTCTTCTCTTCCCTTCCTTTATCTAGACATGATCAATGAAGACACTCCTTCTATAAATGTCATTCAATGTCAAGATGATGATTCCATTCTCATCTATTTAGGTGTGGAGGATTCTTATATCCACCGATCGTTACCTTCTGAGATGTAAACCATGTTGATCAATGAATTGACCATCAACATCAACATTCACACTCGTGACGCCCTCACATTCTAAATATAGGCCAATCATTAGATTCCACTGAACAAGAAGCCTTCACTTATTTCCTCTAAGACTATACCAATGCTTTTTCTTGGTCTTATGCTTTGATATGCCCAATATCGACCCAAATATCATGGTTCACAATATCGTAACCTTTCCGCCGCTAAACTCGTGAAATGCAGAAGGTGTGAAAAATGCATCCTCATATTTCTCTTCTTGTGAAAGAAGAAATCTAGCGCGTCCTTTATGTTTTTTTATTTTACCCATTGATTATCCCTAATGAATTTCTAACATCGTACCTATCACCAAAGAGATATGGGGACTCCACATATGCATATATTTCCATGATCTTAACCTAGCTTTCCCTAAAGATGATTTTCCTCTACCTAGTATTGACCAACTACTTGATCTCACCGCCGACCATGAGATGCTATCTCTCATGGAAAATTTCTGATTATAACCAAATATTACTCACACGTAAGATCAACACAAGATTGCCTTCATCACCCTCGGGGACCTTCGCTATTGTGTTATGCCCTTTGGCCTTAAAAAATCTAGTGCTATATATCGTGTGCCATGACCTATAACTTCCATGAAATTATGCATAACATTTTAGAAGATTACGTTGATGACATTCTTGCTAAGTATAAACATCAGGATGAGAACCTCACGGTTCTTAAGGTCATATTTGATCATCTCATTAACCATCGCGCACGCCTTCAATTGAAGAAGTGTGTCTTTTCCATCCTTTATGGAAAAATCCTTGGTTTCATCGTCTCACTGCGGGGTATCAAATTCGATCCCACTAAAATCAAGGCTATTCTCGAGATGTCTCCACCTACTAACCTTTGAAAAATCCATAGTTTGCAAGCTAAGTTGCAATCTATAAGACACTTTATTTCTCAACTCTCTGACTATTGCCACCATTTTCATCATCTTTTAAAATGGATGTTTCCTTCAAATGGGATGAAGAATGCCACAAATATTTTTAAGCATTAAAGGAATACCTCGTTCAACCAATTGTGCTCATCCCACCAAAAGATGACCAACCCTTTTACCTCTATATTTGTGCCACAAAGCATTCATTTGGTGCTATGATCACTCATAGCGATGACCAACATAGGGAGAAAGTGGTTTATTATATAAGCCATACTTTTCTAGATTATGAGACTAGACACACTCATGCCAAAAAATATTTTCTAGCCTTAGTATTCGTCGCCACCAAACTTCATCATTACCTACTTAAAAACAAAACCTTCGTCGTCACCAACACTTTGACCCCTTACATTACATGTATGATAAACCTTACCAACACGAATGTGCCACTCATTGGCTCATGCTTCTTGCATACCTAGATCTCGAATTCATCCATCAAAAGTCTATCAAAGGAAAACCATCGCCGTTTAACTTGCAGACGCACCTCTTTTGGAAACCAATATTCTAACTTTGACTTACCCGATGAATCCATTGCTACCCTCTCCCTTAATGATAACGTTTATAAGATGACCTTATTCTTCGACGGTTCCAAATGTCAGTGTGAGGGTGGTAGTGGAGTTATCGTTATCACCGAATCACAGCACCCCTGGATGTTGATCATATTTCTAGTTTGATCATACTAGCATCCAAAGTGTGATTGGATAACATGGGTACTATCTCCAAGTTGTGGGACTTGCTACTTGAGATAGACCTCAGAGAAAGTGGTTCTTACTCCTCAACTACCCGCCACAATCTACTCTAATGCAGGAGAAACTAACTATTCTAATCTAAATTTCCAAGGGACCAGAGAGAGAGAATGCATAAAATGAAATCCTACACTAAAGCAAAGTGATACACCGAAAAGGAGGGTGTGAGAGTAGTCTCCAAATGTGTGAAATACTGTAGCAGAGTGCACACTAGAAGGGGTGATGACAGTTCTCCACAATCTAGCAAAATACATTCACAAAACTATCTTAAACATGCACAGTGATAATGGATCCCTGCAAGAGAATAAAAATAGACACAATATTCTTGTAGAAAAATTAAAAGGGGCAGGGAAGAATGCAAGAGAATACAGCAGGGGAAGATATATCCACAAACTGATATTTTATTGCTTCATGATATACACAGTTCAATCTATTACAAGGTAAGGGCTTGGATCACCATGCAAGGAGTCCACTACAAGGACCTGCAGCACATTGGCTTCACAAAGCAATTTTGATAGAGCTTTGCTATCTCGAAAACTCCCCCTTACAATGAGCCCAACACTCCAATTTATAGAAAATGAGAAGGAAAAGAGAAGGGAAAATGGAAATCCGAAATCTGTCCTTCAACCACTGTAAGAGGTATTAAATGGAGTAAAATGATTATACATTACTTGCAAAAGGTTCCCCATCTTGTCCCATGTCTTGCCGCAAGAGAAAGAATGATGACCATGCCTCTTAATTGCACCCCCAACCACCAAATGAAACATTGTTGTGAACCCAGCCACGTTTTCTAAAAAATCTCAATCAATTTATGATCAAATCTAGAATTTCTTGATTGCTTGTGCATTGGGCTCGGAGCCACAATTCCAATGGTACCAATTTTGTGTGATTTCGTTGAGAAATGTAAAAGTTATGGCCTTCTGAGTGAGGGCAGCTATTTGGGGTCTGGCGGGGCGTTTTCGTCATTTGACGGGAATGAGCATTAACTGACTGGAGCCGAACACGTTTCCTTCATTTAAATATATCTACCCTCATTAAAAATAAGAAATCCAGTTTTTGTGGCATAGAGGATGTCGTGGTTGCTCGTTATGAAAGTCCAATTTTATGAAAATCGAAGCTCGGAGTCAAAAGTTATGGCCGTTTGAAGTTTCGGACCAAACGTTGACTTTTCTTCTTTGCCTTTCCGCCGGCTTTTCGCGTCCCACGCGTCCCTTTGGCCTGGATGTCCCAGTACGAAAGTCCTCGGCCAGCCTAAACGGCCGGCTCGCGCTCGCGCGTACTCTTGTCCCGCTTGTCCCTGCACTATTTGGGACAAATTCTTCTCGATTCACCTTGTTTGGCGGTTCGCGACTCTTGTCCGCCTTGTCTCCGACTGTTGTTCCCTATTTCAGCCGATTCAGGTGGTTCACATACTTTGCGTACCTTTGGCCCAATTGTTCCGGGCTGCCTTAAGTCTTTTCGGCCGACCCGCGTCCTCCGCGTACTAATTGCCCAGATGTCCTGCATCGCCTGTTTCAATAGTTAGTCAAAATTTTCCACTTTTCGGCCAGTTCGGATTTCCACGTCCCATGCGTCCCTTTGTCCCAACTGTCCCAAATGCTTCGCATGCATCGCCTTTGCTGCGGCTTTCGGTCGGTTCACGCCCAGATGTCCCTCATGTTCCGACTGTTGCGAGGACTATGACTTAGCCATTTTTAATGATTTTTTCTGGCCCGAGCTTGTTTTCGCAACTTTTTCACCTTTTCTCAGAACTTGCTCCTTTCTTCTTGGACATGAGAGTTAGAAAAATCTGAGGGGACCCTAGAAACATGATTTTTTGCCTTGAATCAATATAATTGCTTGGGACTAAATAATTTGATGCATGTTATCAAAATTACCTTGAGGGGTGAATTTTGGATAACAATTTTGGCGACTCAGCGGGGTCATCTACCTGCTAGATGAAGAACGGCCAGCTGCTTGTAGCAATCCATTGGGCATGGAGTCTGTTTGATAACCTCTCAGCTGATCTAAAATTTGAAAACTTGTGTCCTCAAGCCATTGAAACATTCGTTTAGCTGGTTTCCCGTGGCTGCAATTCTTTTCCAGGAGCTTGATGAACTGCAAACATGCACATACTAGAAGCAATAGGACATGTGCACAAGCACTTAGGGAAATAAAAACTACTCTAATAGCAGTACAATGTGCATAAGCACTTAGAGGAATGGAAATTCTAAATTAATATTTACAAGGGTGGAAAGCTTTCTTTCTAGTAGCAACGTTTGAGATAGATCCCATTGACCGGAATCTGCAATTCTTCACCATCCAACTTAGCTAGTCGGAAAACATTGCTACCTTTGCATTCAATGATCATGTATGGGCCACTCCAAATGGCATCGAACTTGGAATGCTTTCCGGTTTTGCACGATCAACATCCCACTTCAGTACCAAATCTCCAGTTTGCAATATCCTGGCCTTAGCTTTCTTGTCAAAACTCTTTTTGACCAATGCTTTATCCTTTTCTATGGTCTGCATTGCGTGCTTTCTTGTCTCTTCTAATTCCATCAGCTCTGCATACCTGATTTCCATAGGTTCAAACTCAGCCATCTCCAACTGTTTCATGAGTTCCAATGCTGGCAACTCGAGTGATATAGGTAGAACTGCTTCTTTCCCATACACAAGCTTGTATGGAGAGCTTCCTGTAGACCTCTTGGGTGTGATCCTATCGGCCCATAGGGCTGATTTGAGCTTTGAGTGCCAAGTCCTTTGATTCTCATCAAGAGTCCTCCTAATGATTCTTAGTAGATTCTTGTTCGTAGACTCGGCTTGGCCATTACCTTGAGGGTAATAGTTCGATGAAGTGCTGAGATACACACAATTCTTGACAGCCCATTCAGTGATCTTTGTGCCAAGGAATGCCAATGCATTATCTGATATGATAGTGGCAGGGGCACCAAACCTCGTGACTATCCCTTCATAGAAATCTAAGATATTAGATTCATTTGCCTCCTTGAGTGCCACTGCTTCGGTCCACTTGGTGAAATAATCCGTTGCTGTAAGTATCCACTTGTGGCCTTGACTTGAATTGGGATTGATAACCCCAATGAAGTCCAATCCCCATTGCATGAATGGCTGATTTACTGAAATTGGACGAAGGGGCAGCGCTGCTAACCTTTCTTTTCCTGCGAAGAATGCACATTTCCTGCATTTCTTGACCCATGAGTAGCAATCATTGAACACAGTAGGCCAATAGTAACCAGCTTTCATGATTTTGAGAGCTGTCACTCACGAGCAAAGTGGCCTCCTGCTTCCCCGTCATGGAACTCGTGTAAGATCTTCTCAACTTGACCTGTTCCAATGCATCTCAATAGAACTCCATTGATGTCTTTTTTAAACAAAACTCCATCAACAAGCACATATGGAATGGCTTGTAATCTGAAGTATCTCCTCTTTGCTTTGCTCACTTCTAGAGGGCACAAGCCTGTTTGGAGGTAATGCACAAGGTCTTGAGTCCAACATGGAATGGGTGCATCATCAGCTGCTTGGTCTTGATCATTCTGTAGTAGCAGGACAACATCCTCTTCACTTTTTGACCCGTCTGGTTGTTTGGAAGCGAGCTGCTCACACAAGCCTTTGCCACGAACTAGCTTGGTCACTTTGATTTCAATATCATATTCCATCACCCGAGTGATCCAACCTGCTCTCTTCTCGTTTAAATCCTTGTTTAGGAGGAAGTCCTTGACACCAGCATGAGACACCAGCAGTTGAATCTTATTGTTTGAGACCAAGTGTCTGAACTTCTTCAAACTTCTGATGACGGCAAGGACATGCTTTTCAATGAAAGAATACTTTATTTCGTAATCTTCCAAGGTTTGACTGAAGAATGCTATGGGCTGTTCTGAACCTTCTCTATTCAGCTGTGTCAAGATAGCTGAGATTGTATCTGATCCTCCAAATGCATACAACATGAAGTCCTTTGAGAAATCTGGGTTGATAAGAGTTGGAGCTTGTGATATTGCATGCTTGATGTTTTCAAAACTCTCTTTGCCTTCTGCTGTCCATTTGAATGCCAGAATCTTCTTCAACATCATAGTTAGAGGCTTCACAAGAGTGGCAAAATTAGGCACAAATATGCGGACAAAGTTTATCCTTCCTAAGAAGCTTTGGAGAGATTTCTTGTGGTGTGGCAATGGAAGCGTTCGGATGGCTTCAACCCTTTCAGGATCAATTGTTAGCCCTTCCCTAGAGACAATGTGGCCCAACAATTTACCTTCGTGTGCCAAGAATACACACTTCTTTGGATTCAATGACACTCAACCTTCTACACCTCTCGAAACACTTGTCGAGGTGAAAGAGATGGTCTGTTGCATTCTTTGAGAAGATAGTGATATCATCTAGGTATACCCCAGCACTATCTTGTTGATCAAGCCTTTGAATGCCATATCCATAGCTCCTTTGAAATGTTGCTCCGGCATTTGACAGTCCAAATGGCATCTTCTTGTAAGCATATGTGCCCCATTTTGTAGTGAAGGCCGTTTTGAATTGATCTTCTTCTTTCACCATTATCTGATTATAGCCTGAATATCCATCTAGCAATGAAAACCTTTCTGAACCAGCTACAACCTGCAATATTTGTTCCATTGATGGAAGCGGATAATGATCTTTGAGTGATGCTCTATTTAGATCGTGAAATTCCACACACAATCTTATTTCTCCATTTCTCTTTCTTACCGGCACCAAGTTTGCAACCCAACTTGAGTGTTTGATGGGGAAGATGATACTGGCCTCAATGAGCTTGCCTAACTCTTTTCTCATGAGAGGTTCAATATGGGGATTCACTGGCCTTTGCTTTTGCCTAACAGGCTTGGATTCTGGATCCAACTCAATAGTATGTTGTGCCAACTTTGGGTTTAAACCTCTTAAATATTTGTAAGTCCAAGCAAAGACATTTGGGAACTCTTGACAAAGCTGGACAAAATCAGATTTCTCTTGTGAGGTACTTACTTTGCCAATTTGAAATGTCTTGCCTTCTTCTACTAAAATAGGCTCTGAATCTTCACCCTTTACTTGAATGTTCGCTTTCTCCTTCTGGAACTGATCATTCGGGCCAAGATTGACTCCAAGGTTATGAGGCCTTTTGGTAGCTTGTTGGTTCTCACCTGCACCACTTGGTCACCATCTGCTGATGCGGCTTATCTTGATTCTGGTAGAGAACTCAGCTTCTTCTTGTAGGAAATTAACAATTTGTTGATCATTCTCGAAGACTTGCCAACTTGTGTTGTTATCCGGACAATTTGGTCTCACAACCACTTTGATATGAGGCTGAGTTTTCTCACTCTTGATACTTTCTACAACATCAAACGCAGCCCCAATTGCTGCCCGGTCTATTAAGCGGCTTTATTCTTTTTTTTTTTGGGATGGAATTGATGCTAAAAGCTTCAAAATCTTCAATAAGATCCCATACCCGATTTTTGTAGTTCTTCAACAGATCATTTTTGGCAGCATTTTTTCCTTTGACTTGGTTTACGATCAACTCACTATCACCAAATACTTGTAAATTCCTGATGCCTTTCTTCCTTGCCCAGTGCGATCCATGAATTAAGGCTTCATACTCAGCTGTGTTGTTTGAACAGGAAAACTGGAAACGGAAGGCTGAGTAATACCTTATACCTTGCGGTGAAATGAGAATAGCTCCTCCTCCCGCACCTTGTCTACTCCTTGACCCATCAAAGAACAATTGCCATACTTCATTCTTGTCTTTATGATCTGGCTTGGTGATGCTAGGAAGAGGTTGATTCTCTTCATGTAAACAATAAACTCCTAGCTCGGATTCTTCTATTTCTTGATAGGGATCAAAAGCATGCACCTTGCTTGCCCATTCATCAAGAGTCAAATCTGGGATGCTTCCAACCTTGGTGTCAGCTTCATCAGTGCTTGGATAATATTCTTGATCAAATCTTTGAACAATTGGTATTGATTTGGCTTGGAGTGTAAGGCTCAATGTGAAAGTTTGCAATAGGTTCAGATCTGATTGTGGCCTTAGTTCCATATCTTGTTCTGAACAACATGTGTGACCAATCCGCCGAAAGATAGCCTCCAATTTTAGCAGTGAAGTCTCTTGACAAGCACAATGCAAAGAGTGGTGGCAGGTCTATGACTGACACATCTTGTAACACTATTACGTTGGGACATGCGTGCAGTGTGAGGCTCAAACCTTTGATTACTCCAACCGTTGTCACTGCTGTCCCATCTAATTGCACTACACCCTTGGAGATGACTTCATATTGAAGCCCTAGCTGATCAGCTATTTGCTTGGGCATGACTGAGCTACTTGCTCCCGAATCAATCATGCAATTATGCACCAACTTGTCTCCTATGATCAATGAAACATAAAATGGAGGGGGCTTCAACATTTAACCTTGTTGTCCTCCATGATTTCCTCCAGGCTGGGCAACATTTGTGAGTACCTTCTCTTGCATCTGGACCTGTTGATTTGAAGTTGACCAGTCTTTCATGGCAGCTTGTAGCAAATCTCTTTGGCCTGGGATGGATAGTGATTCCCACATTGATATGTTTACATTTGTCTTCTTCATCTGATCAATGATGTTGAATGGGGATGAAGTATCCCTCTGCTGTCCCTTGGCCTGCACATTCATTCCTTGCACATGGGCAGCAGCAGCTGGCATTTGAGTTGGCCTAGGAGCTGGTTTGGATGCTCCTTGCATGTTTGGAACTACAGTTTGTTTGCCAGCGGCTTGTGGAGTGGTAGAAGGTTGTGGATTACTCGAAGCCAATGGTTGTTCTTCACCCAAATTTCTCCTCTTTGACCTTGTGTTGGCTGCAACACTTTGAGAGGGTATTTGATTCATACCACAGAAATCTTCAGCCTGCCAATTGACAAGAGTAGTTTCGTTCGGAGATGTTCCTTGCTGAGGTGCTCCTTGCTGCTGATCTTCTTCGTGGCTGGACTCTTGCGACCCACCAATGGTTTACACCATAAGAGCACGGTTTAATGCATCTTTGTTAAAGCACATTGATTGGTTATGTGGCTGACTGCACGGGAAACACCAATCATATTCTTGGGCCATGTTATTTTGGACTGGCACCAAAGCTCTGGATGCAGATGTAGCATTGGGATTATAGGGCTGAAATGGTCTATTAGTGGGAGGCCTTACTTGGCTTTGATTTTGATTTGCAGCCTGAGTTGGTGACCTATTTTGTTGGTATGGGGGCCTAGCCTGGTATTGTGCTTGAGGCTGATACGGTCTAGCACTTTGAGCTTTCTTTGTCTTTGATAGTAACCACTCATTTCCCAAATTTTGCAATTGTTTCATGACCTCTTGGAGTTCATTTGAAGCACTAGAGGATGAAGTAGAAGTTTCATTTGAACTTTGATTTCTAGGGGTGGGAATAGGAGCCAAAGTGGGTGCTTGACTAGTGCTTGGATTTTCTAAGTTTGGATACAAGGGCATGGGAGGCCTAGGAGCCAGTTTACCAGCTTGAATAAGACAGTTTTCAGCTCTAATGGCAATGCTATAAGCAGCAGGTAAGGTTGTGCCTCCCATAGATTGAATTAACATAGAAATATCGGAATTCAAAGCTTTAAGGTAATATAGAAAAGCACCTTCTACTGTTGGCCTGACTGCCACTGGAATCCTATCCCAAGACCTTTGAAATCTGAAGTTGAAGTCAGTCAGCTGCTCGTTGGGGGCTCTCTTGATAGTTGTCAATTGTTCTAGAAGAGACAAGTTGTCTCCCTTCTCTCCAAACTGCTCATGGAGAACTATGCACAACTGATTCCAATTTGTGATAGAACCGGCTGTAAGGCTCCTAAACCATTGCAATGCCTTCCCTTTGAACGAAGATGCCAGCAATTTGACAGCCACATCCATTTCATTTATCTCATGGATTGCACAGACATTAGCAATGTCTTTGACATGATCACCAGGAGTGGTATGATTTTCTCCAGTGAAAAATGGAATGTTCTTCAACGCTGCAATTGGGAACCGGATTCGTGCATTGAGGGTAAGTGAGTGGTTTGTTGCGATGAAATTGACAAAGGGATTTAGTGGTTGCGCCATTCTGATTGGCCTGAGAACCCTTGTTGATGCGAGAAAAGGTCTACCAGGTGGAGGTGTAGACAAAGTCCGGTTAGGTGGAGATGGAGATCTTTGAGCTCTTCTTCCCCTTCTTTCTCTACCTGGAGATAGGTGTAGATAAACAAACAATCCTTCCTCCCTAGTTCTTGACCTGGTCTGTATTCTTCTCATAAATTTGCCAGGCTTGGACTGCAGAAACCAACGGATTATGCCTCTTTTGGAGTCGCCAGATGTGCAATTTTTAAAGCTCCTTCACAGCTGGAACTTACAACAAGTGCACATCAATCTTGTTGCAATGAAAGTAAAGACCTCTAAGGTCCCACCGGCATGCCGTAATCAAGTTATCACCGAATCACAAAGACTCGGATGTTGATCATATTTCTAGTTTGATCATACTAGCATCCAGGTGTGATTGGATAACATGGGTACTTGAGATAGACCTCCAGAGAAAGTGGTTCTTACTCCTCAACTACCGCCACAATCTACTCTAATGCGGAGAAACTAACTATTCTAATCTAAATTTCCAAGGACCAAAGAGAGAGAATGCATAAAATGAAAGCCTACACTAAAGCGGTGATACACCGTAAAAGGAGGGTGTGAGAGTAGTCTCCAAATGTGTGAAATACGTAAGCGAGTGCACACTAGAAGGGGTGATGACAGTTCTCCACAATCTAGCAAAATACATTCACAAAAATATCTCAAACATGCACAGTGATAATGGATCCCTGCAAGAGCATAAAAATAGACACAATATTCTTGTAGAAAGATTAAAGGGGCAAGAAGAATGCAAGAGAACACAACAGGGGAAGATATATTCACAAACTGATATTTTATTGCTTCATGATATACACAGTTCAATCTATTACAAGATAAGGGCCTGGATCACCATGCAAGGAGTCCACTACAAGGGCCTGCAGCACATTGGCTTCACAAAGCAATTTTGACAGAGCTTTGCTATCTAAAAACTCACCCCCTTACAATGAGCCCAACACTCCAATTTATAGAAAAATGAGAAGGAAAAGAGAAGGGAAAATGGAAATCCTCAAATCGTCCTTCAACTTGTAAGAGGCATTAAATGGAGTAAAATGATTATATATTACTTGAAAAAGGATCCCCATACTGTCCCATGTGCTACAAAGAGAGAAAGAATGATGACCATGCCTCTTAATTACACTCCCAACCACCAAATGAAACACTGTTGTGAACCCAGCCACGTTTTCTAAAAAATATCAATCAATTTCTAATCAAATCTAGAATTTCTTGATTGCTATGCATTGGGCTCGGAGCCATGATTCCAACAGTACCAATTTTGTGTGATTTCGTTGAGAAATGCAAAAGTTATGGCCTTCTGAGTGCGGGCAGCTATTTGGGGTCTGGCAGGCGTTTTCTGTCATTTGACGGGAATGAGCATTAACTGACTGGAGCCGAACATGTTTCCTTCATTTAAATATATCTACCCTCATTAAAAATAAGAAATCCAGTTTTTGTGGCATAGAGGACGTCGTGCTCGTTCCAGAAAGTCCAATTTTATGAAAATCGAAGCTCGGAGTCAAAAGTTATGGCCGTTTGAAGTTTCGGACCAAACGTTGACTTTTCTTCTTTGCCTTTGGCCGCCGCTTTTCGCAAGGCCCCACGTCCCTTTGGCCTGGATGTCCCAATACAAAAGTCCTCTGCTTGGCCTGAACTAGCCGGTTCGCGTCTGCCGCGTACTCTTGTCCCGCTTGTCCCGGACTATTTGGGACAAATTCTTCCGATTCACACGATTCGGCGGTTCGGTAAGCGTCTTTTGTCCGGCTTGTCTCGATGTTGTTTTTATTTCGCCAATTCGGGCGGTTCACGTACTTCACGTACCTTCGGCCCAATTGTTCCGGGCTGCCTTAAGTCTTTTCGGCCGACCGCGTCCTCCGCGTACTAACTGCCCAGATGTCCCAGATTGCCTGTTTCAACAGTTAGTCAAATTTTTTCACTTTTCGGCCAGTTCGGATTTCCGCGTCCCACGCGTCCCTTTGTCCCAACTATCCCAAATGCTGCACAGACCGCCTGGCGGCCTTTCGGCCGGTTCGCGCCCAGATGTCCCTCATGTCCCGACTGTTGCGAGGACTAGGACTTAGCCATTTTTAATGATTTTTTCTGGCCCGAGCTTGTTTTCATAACTTTTTCACCTTTTCTCGTAACTTGCTCCTTTCTTCTTGGACATGAGAGTTAGAAAAATGAGGGGACCCGAAACACGATTTTTGCCTTCAATCAATATAATTGCTTGGGACTAAAGAATTTGATGCATGTTATCAAAATTACCTTGAGGGGTGAATTTTGGATAACAGATTACCTCTCATCCCTCTTGCTTGTGAGCTGTGCCATTATCTTTCAAATTAGATTTTTATTGCACTAACAACACCACCAAATATGAAGCAATCGTATTAGGTATTCAAACCTGTTGTAGCCTTATATGTTAAATCTATTAATATTTTTGGTGACTCTCAACTAGTTGTGAACCAAGTCAATGGTTTATACCAGTGTCATAATGAGATACTTCAAAAGTATAAACATAATGTTGACATGATTTTGAATATCTTTGATCATTATGAACTTCAAACCACCCCACATTCCAATAAAAATTCGTGGACTTTGGGCATTTCTTGCTTCTCAAATACCCGCTTCACCTTCGACTAAAAATATTTGTCACCGTACTGCAAAGGTTGCAATCACCCTCTTATCTCTTATGAGACGTTAAATTTGTAGGAAGAATTAACCTGACCCATGTGACATTTGGTATAAGTAGTTTGCTAACTACCTTTCCCTTTCAATTCTTCCTCCAGATCTTACTCGTAATGGACAATAAGCCTTCCTCAAAAGTGTCTCTCGCTATGTCAGCATGGGGGGTCTTCTCTACAAACATTTCTTTGAAGGTATCCTCTTATGATGTCGTACAAGTTTAGAAATCCCATACACCATCAAGGAAGTTCACGATGGGATTTGTGGAGGTCATTTTAGTGGCCTCGCTATCGCTAAACATATCCTCCGCCTCGACTATTACTAGCCAAACCTAAACCATGATTTTTGTGACTATGTCAAATGTTGTGTGAAATGTCAGCAACACGCTAATCTTCACCACATCCCTAGTCACACCCCGCTAGAGACCTTTGGCCTTTCTATTAATGGGGTTTGGATCTTGTCGGAGAGATTAAACCTCATTCTTCCCAACGTCATCAATGGATCATCATCGCGAAAAAAATTATACACTAAATGGGTGGAAGATGTACCTCTAATTTATACAAAACTCCGAGAAAATATGTGAATTGATCAATCATCACATCATTTGTCGCTTTGGTGTTCATTGCTGCCTCATCACTGATAACATAAAATAATTTAAAAACAAAACCCTATGAAAAATCTACGATGCCTTTGGCATTCAAATCAACATTTCTTCACCTTATTATTCTCAAAAAAATGGCCAAGCCGAATCAACTAACAAAACCCTTAACAAAATTCTTATGAAAGTGGTTGACGATACTGGTAAGGATTGACACATGCACATTCCTTTCACCTTGTAGGCTTATCGCACTAGTATTCAACTTGAGCTTTTAGTCGAATGTCATTTAAATGCTCTCGATCACCTGTAAATCTACTAAAAACATATCAAACGTGCCTATGACAAACATGTCCATGAACAAACCTTCAAGATAGGTAACCTTGTAATGAAGGAAAATCAACACGTAACAAAAGTGGAGAAAAGTAAATGGGGAAAGTTTACTCCTAATTGACTTGGACCCTATATCGTTACCCATGCCTATGGATTGGGTGCTTATCATTTATCTTCCCTCGAAGGTAAACCCAAACTTGAGCCCCTTAATGCCTTGCATCTTCGACCATTCTATTATTGAATCAAGTACTATATCACCTTTTGTCTATTACACACTCATCCCTTAAGTACCCATTCCTTTCATCTACCTCTTTTAAGGACCAATGACTAAACAAGAATCATGTGATTATTCGTCACCTTTCATCCTTTTCCTAAATATGAGTACCACATATATAATCGTGGCATGATTATCATGGATACTTTTCATTCATTTAAGGATAGAATCCCATGATTGTTCGTCACTTAAAAAAATCTCTTTCATAGTTAACCTTTGCGTGCTATAGATTTGCCTTCATAAAAGAAGCCTATACTCCTTTATAGTCTTGTCCATGACCTAAAAGTCCAATTTTTTTTTCAAAAGTAATATACGGGATATTCAAATTTAACTCCTTGAGTCAAACTTATTGTAACTAGATGAATCCCTAAAAAAGGACATCTATCTCTCTATCTTGCTGCTATAAATAGACTACTCCCTCGAAGGATAGCTATAAAAACTTAGCTCTATTATACGTAGTCTATCAAAAAGAATAGTATTTCTGTAAAAATAAAAATAAAACATTCTAAAGCTTCCCACATCGATCAACTTCACGAATACCTCAAGGAGTCATTCTATTCATCCCACATAGACTTCCCACATCGATCAGTCTATGAAAATCAAAAGCAAAAAGAAAATACAAAAAATCAAGAAAAATACAACTTTTTCATCATGGAATTTTCTATTTTGGTTTTGGGTATCTTGCAGAAGAGGCATGTTGTCTCACAACAAGGTTACGCTAAACAAACCACTTCACCTCACCTTCCTTTCTTTCTTATCTTCTATATACTCAAGGGATGTGACGCAAATGTGACATTTTGTGATCATGTAACTTCTTTCACCCTTAGAACAGTCAATCATGCACTGCCTTTAGGGGTTTAAGTTCATAAACCCATCCTCGGTATGCTCATTATGGTCCTTGCCAACTCTAAAGCATTTTTCCTCTTTTACCGTTCACCTCTTTTCTTACTTATTGATTATTCTACATAGGACTAGACCTTCGACACTTACATCTCGTGATTTCTTCTCCTTTCACCTACCTCAACATTCCTCATCCTTTTCATCAACTCCTTTTAAATAACCTAGACTCCACCATGCCTAAACAACTTAGACTCCACCATGCCTAAATAACCTAGACTCCACCATGCCTAAATAACCTAGATTTAACCATGTCTAAATGACTTGGAATCAATCATGTGTAAACCGACCGAACCATTCATTTACCTCATCATATTCTTCCCTATCCTATGGGATAACTACATCGTCTTGAGGACCCTTTTTGTTGGGGATATGTAGGTAGAACTCGAGGGAATGGGGTCCTTGGATATTAGCTTGACCACTTTTACCCCTAATCATTTTCTTCCTTTCACATTCACAATATAACCTAGTTAGTTTTCATCTACATAATAACTTGGGGATTAATATATCACAAAACATACATCGTTTCATCATACCTACCATTCTATAGCATCAACCACATCATACATAAGTCATCTAACATTTCCATGATACCAATTACTTGGAAATTTAATCAAACCATGCTTACGACACATAATTTCCATAAAAACAATAACTTGGAATTTTTTTACTCAACCATGCCTATATATGAGTCTACCATGCCTAAACATAGACTCTACCATGCCTATACTCGACTCCATCTTACCTAGACCTAAATCCATCATGCCTATACCTAACTCAACAATGCCTACACTTAACTCTACCATGCCTATACCTAACTCCACCATGCCTACACCTAACTTCGTCATGCCTTTACTTGACTCAACCATGCCTAATTCACCTAGTTTCCATAATGAAACTAATAATGGAAATCAAACCAAGTACATCATCAGTCCAATATCATCATCAACTATATATATGGAGTGTCTGCATGTATCAATACATATATACACAGATGTAAATAATAACAATATCTCAAAAGCTGTCATGTAGAATCTCACGTCTTTGCACGTAATCCGGTATATATATCCAAAATAAAAATATAGTATCACATATCATAAGGTCTCATCCCCATATAGGGCCTCACCCCGCTCTCACTGTATCCTCCTCTATCCCCGTCATACACCCGCTCATCATCACCCCACCCTTTAATGGTCTATATCTACCCACCATCTCCTCCTCTTTGCCCTCATCCAGGCTTGGCCTACGAGAGCCGGTAACCTCACCATGACCCCGTCCATGGGGTTGAAGATCCCTGTGATACCGTAATCGTGAGTCTCGAGACCTAGTCCTCTCATTGGCTTCTTGCTTTGAGCATTGTACTCAATATAGGATGAAACATCAATACTAGTGGGGTCGGTGATCACGATAATACAAGTCATCGTTCGGGCATCCCGAACCTAGCCATGGATACTATCTAGGATGGAGCCATCGCCCGGCTCCAACATGTGAACCTTGTCCTAATAATAATGGCCTTTGTCCTTGAACCAGTGGCCCCTGTCCTCTTTCTTGCACCACAAAACCCTATCCGGTGCCTATCTGGTGCTTTTATAGGTGCTGTCGGCAGCTACCTATGCCTATAATGTAGTGAAATGTGCCAGGATGTTGCTAATGACCATGTAAACCTACAATCTGAGCCTCTACAATGCCTATATCATCGTGCTCCAACCCCTACGGGAGCCTCGAGCCTACGCTATGCTAGCTAACCCCCGTAATTTAGTCACTGCCATGTCAAGGTGGCCACTCGTGTCTGTGTTGTTGTCAACTACACCCTTAAAGCGATCACCTTTCCCTATAGTGCATCTCTCTATACCATAACCATAGCTAAATTTATCTCTGCTTGGTCGTGGTGGTGCTTTGCTATAACTAGGCTGCCCACCAAGATCTCTGTAACCATCATAGGTCACTACGTCATCAATCCTGCTTTATCTACGACTTGTTCTTCTTGTCCTTTTGTCCCTATCAGCTATGCAGAGATAGAGGTCTCTCTATATCATCCTTGCGATACTAAGGGAATGGTGAAGGCACATCCCGATGAAATCCAAATGTTGTCGGACCTTATCCACTAGAATCATCTCATGCTCACCCACACCCCTCCCCTATATCTACCTAACTAATTGAATGCCCTACGGCTCCTGTGCCATGCCTATGCAAGTAGGAAAACCAAAATAGGGTGGCCACACTATATCCATTGCACATAGACCCTCCAACTATCATCTATAGTAGGTCACATCGCGTGTGGCCTCCTCAACTCATTGATGTCCTCCAACTACTACCCATCTCATGTATCCTACTCTCAATCCACCATGATGCCAATCTGCTATCGAAAGTCCCCATGGGTGCACAATCACTATGTGCTCATATGCCCATGAGTGCAGTAGATATGTACAACACATACCATAACACCACATCCTCTCGATAAGCCCATAGCTCTCTATATAATTGCACCAAATATATTGATGCCCACTTAAAAAAAACCTTATCCTCAATAATATCCCATAAAATCCCGTCAATCCCTAGGGAAATCGGCCACCCACTTAGTCTAGGAGTGCATAGCATCCCACCGCTACCATCATCAGTACTGCCAACCGAGTCTCCTACGGATGCGCAACGTATATAGCTCCATACACAAGGCTACTATTGTGCTTCGTCAAGTCACTTGCCAACTCCCCAAACACTATAGTCATCAATTCAAATTCCTCATCTGATGAAACGAAGTAAATAGGATCTCCCATGATCGCAAATGTAGAATCTTGTATACATCCTCCAATGTGATCGTCATCTCACCTTTGGCGGGTAGATGGAATGTATTAGTCATTGTGTGCCCCATCTATCTATTGATGAACACGATCATCACACTATGATCTCAAACGATATGCCCGTATCACCGCACACCAAAAAGCCCCATATTTCTCATGTGGTCCCACTCGTCTTCGTGATGTTGGGTCACATCTCGCACCAATAATGGAGGTACCCTATCACGCATCATCGATTCTTTGGTGTGCCTGCATCCATACCAATCAACAATTTCTAGTAGTTACCTATTTTACTCATTTCTTCATCTCTACATATCCCCATCCCACTTTCACGTTTCTCTACTTACCTATGCATTTCCTATTCATTTCACTACCCAATCTTTCATTTTATCTTGCTCTCAATACGTCTCAATTTTCTATTTCATCACTATCTTTCCTTCCTTATTTGACCTAATTTTTACCTACCCCCATCTATCCTTGCCCACATTCACTATAAACCGACTAAATTCTATCTTTTCCTACCCCTCCTCTATCTATATTTAGCTTCTTACCCACCTAACATTACTACCCTCTCATTTTTACCCCATTTAGGCCTTGTAAACTTAACCTATTAGGTCTTGGTCACTTTTCACAGTGATTGACACTAGTAGTCACCTTGATTGGTATTGGTCACCCATTTAACCCACCGAAGTTGGCATCTCAAACAACGTCATCTCGAGGCCGACCAACATTGGTCTCTAGTTCGGCCCCAAGGTGAACCCCCACACCCCAAAAATTTGAAAAAAAACCATCTAATCTACCCAAATCTCCTTGAACCCCACCTTAATTCATTTGCTCACCTAATTAATCTACATTGCACCCTCACAAGTACCCACTTTTATCCATTTTAAAACTTATTTCACATTTTCAATTTCCCACCCCATTTTTTCATTTTAACCTTAAATTTCAGTCAAAAATAACTAGCATGGATTGATTCCCACCTCAACACCGCATCTTTGCTTCCTGGTGGAACCTCCGGTCCCTACACCGGTGGACCTCCAATGCTCTCCTACCTTAGCCATGCCAAATGCAAGCTCTCATTCCTCTAGCCAATCCAAGAGCCCCAAATGATCTCATGGACCCGTCCACCAAGATCTTCCAGCCACTCATTGCCTCTAACTCAACTTTGAATAAGATTATCATCCTTTTCCCCACGAAATTTGTTGACCGCATTCTCACTTTGTTGTTTTCTATAAACGAAACATTAACATGAATTCGTAACATGCAGATTTTTAATTTTTTACCATAATCCCGACTTGACGATGTCAGTTTCTAGCCCTAATTTAAGGGCATCAATTTGCGCTTACCGATGTTGGTTTACTTAAACCGGTATCTTGGTCACCTTCCCACTATCCTATACCTAATTTATATTCAATTTTTCCACCCATACCAATTTTTATCACAACCATAACCTCACTCTAGCCTTGTAACCCCACTTAGTTTCCTTGTTACCTATAACCCACCCTCACTATTAGTCGGGGCATGTTTTTTCCTCTACTTGTTCCCTTACCTACGGCCTTTCTTAAAATACCCAAACCACTCCTACCCATTTTTACACTCATGTTCGCTTATTCGCTATACATTGCGATGAAACTACTCGTGTTGTTCGGCCTAATGACCTTGCCTTTCCTAATGTCGCATCGTTTATCCCAAGAAAACCTTTTTGGTATTTTCGAGCACACCTAATGCCCATTCTTGCACCTAGCCTAGTTGTGTTTCAGAATGTATCCTATACCTTGGAAACCTCGACCATGTCCACCTTGTTTGGATAAACCTATTAACCTTTGATGAATTAGATTTTGCGATCTCTTTAACTTAGTACATTATCACATTCTATACATGTGTGTGTGTTTGAATGCCCTTGCATGTTACCCATAGCTGATATCATCACACCTATTCCCACACTAACCTCATTCTCATCACTTATCCATTTATCAAATCACTCATTGATTTCGTTTAGTACCTCATCAGTTCTTGGTTTGAGGGGGATCACCTCCACCCATACTTGGGGCAACCTAACCTTCACTCATACCTAGGGAAACAACCTCCTATTTTTTTTGTCGGCATTGCTTACCAATACAAGCTATACAATAAAAGGGAAAATGTAGACACCAAATTTGGGTCACATTCCCTTGGTCCGTTCAATTAATTAACGTAACGCATTTACCTAACCACGATCCCTTACCCCACATTGATATTAATTTAATCACCTATAATTGAATTAATATTTATCCTCATGTTATTAATTAATTTAATTATTTTAATTAAGTTAATTTAATCCTCACACATCCACTTCATCAGGACACCTTATCCACGGACCCATTGCGGGGGCATTTAACTCACAATGACAAAGTCATCACTCTCAAGCACCAAGTCATCACTCTTAGTGCCGAGTCACCACTTGACCTAACTAACTAAGACTTCTTCCTAAACCTAATTGGAATTCTTCTATGATATTCCTATATTTTCTAATGTGAACTCCACTTTCCTAAGTGGACCTAACTTGGAAAACATGCCAAATCTGGGAAGATCTGCCTATTTTTGGTAAAAATACTATTTCACCCTAATCGACGCCGATTTATCCTTGATCGGCGTTAGTCACCTAACCATCATCTGTTCCTTTATATACAATTTTAAAACTCTTTACACAGGTTGGTAATTCAGTTATTGGAGCCTTATTGCATTCAATCTTGAATTTGCAAGCCTTCTTGCATCCAGACAACGAACACACACAACCATAGTGCAATACAAGAACTGGTTCTCCTTCCAAAGCATTGGAATATTCACAGGAGCACACAGGTTGCACTGCCATGACACTGGACCCAACCATCTGTCTCTGATCAAACACCAACCATCTCTAACCATAGGATATGCAAAATACCAAGTACTATAATCTTCATCATTTGTTCTTATTGAAGTGTAGATCTCTTACTTCTTTTTATATTTCATTTCTTCGAGTATTTGTATACCACCTTCTTCCCACCAACCTACCATTCAACCATCCCAATACTTTTCACCCCTCTTAACCCATTTGTCACAAGCATTCTGAGTCGCTTACTCACCCAAACTCAGCCCAGACCTTAATACATGAACCCTATACCTTTACGGACCTTTGATAGACCTACGACTGAAAAAACCATGGTTATAATTATAGTTAGTGTTATATTTGATATTTAACATTATATATATAGTTTATTGTGTGTATGAGAAACCTAAATCATTACATTGCAATGAGACCTATTTATTTTAGTTTCGTGTTTACATTAAATTTTTATTAAATAGTGGATTGACAACCTCTCTAGGAAGTACCACGCTTCCTAGATCTAGCATACGCTAGGCAGTCCACTATGACATAATATTTAATGCTATTTTTGGGTCTTTATTTGCATTCATAGGTAGTCCTTCCCAGACAAAAAGAGATCTCTACATTTGGCTTGGATAATGTCAACAATGCGCACATTCTACCTTCCACCTTCACTTCATAGGTATTCCTCCTAACATTTTACCTTATCCATTTTGCTCATATGTACACAAATTATTGGTGAAACACATTCACTTGCATCACCCTATCTTACCGAGATTCTTCCAAGTCAATTCCTATCTTCAGTGCTATTCTCTAGGTCTGCAATTAAAATTCCACTAGGAGAAATGCCTTCTTTCCATATACTAGTTCTTATGGGGAGAAAATAGTGGTGGTTTTCCAAGTTTTGTTATATGCCCATACTGCTTTAGGGAGTCTTGGCACCCAAATATTTCTATCTACATTTACAAATCTAATTAAGATTTTTTGTAGTTTTCTATTTGTGACTTCCACCTACCCATTTGATTGGGGCTGGTATGGCGATGATTTCCTATGCTTGATTTGGTAAATATTCAAAAATGCCTCAATCATATTGGATACAAACTGAGGTCCTTGATCAGATATTATGGCTCTAAGAGCTCCAAACCTTAGCATGATCATGTGGTACAAAAATTTAGCTACAACATCTTCATTGGTAGATGTAAGTGCTTGAACCTCGACCCATTTGGTAACATAGTTGGTGCACACTAGTAGGTACTCTTTTCGATAATACGGGGTCTATAGGATTGATATCAATCACATATTTCTCAAATGGTCCTAATACCCATTAAGGATTGAGGGGGAATTCAAAAGACAATAGGCTTCCCCATTCTCTGACACGTATCACATTACCATACATATTTCTTGACACCTTTGTGGAGAGAGGGCTAGTAGTACCCAAATACAAAAAGCTTATGAATTTTACTCTTTATTGAGTAGTTCCACCCTCTAGGTTCATCATGGCATGCTCTCAGTGTGTCATACACCTCATCTTTGCAAGAAAACTTGTGAAGAATCATGTAAGGACAACATTTAAAATATTTTCTATTATACCACTTATATCTATCATTGTTTCTAACTAATCCTTTTCTTTCCTTACTAGTGAAATAAGTTGGAAACTTCCCTGTAGTTAGATAATTGGCAAGGCCAAAAAACATGGAGGACATGCTGATATTGCAAACAATTTCTCATATGGGAAGTTATCTTGAGTTGACTCACCTTCTCCTAAAACATTAAATCTTAAAAGAAAGTCAACAACAACATTATCCTTTCTAGGCTTGTCAATAATGGTCAAGTCAAACTATTGCAAAAGAAATAACCACTTGATAATTCTCCTCCCTACTATTTGTTTATTCATTAAATATATTATGGCTGAATGGTTTGTATACACAACAATCTTATAACTTGATAATTTGGCGTCTAAATTTGTTTAGAGAGTAAAAAACATGTAGAAATTACTTTTCTTTAGTGGCGTAGTTCCTTTCCTTAGGGATTAGGTTTTGTTGATGAAAAACATGGCATACATTTGTTCTTCGTCATCTTTCTATCCAAGAACAACTTCCACTTTGCATTTTTGGAAGCATCAGTGTGAATATGAAAAGGATGACCGCAATTGGGTCCTCTCAAGAGTGGGGAGGTGGTCAGTTTATCATTTATAACTTCAAAATCTTGTTAACGTTGAGGATTCCATTCAAAAACACATTATTTTTTCAGCAGAGAGAACATTGGTGCAACAATCTTACTAAAATATTTTATGAACCATCTGTAAAAACCTACATGTCTAAGGAAACTTTTGATGTTTGTTTGATTTTTGGCATAGGTAACTTAATAATGACTTCTATATTTTTAGGATCAACTTGGATACCCCTAACATAGATATGATGGCCCAAAAAGCCCCTTGATCAACCATAATCAAGCATTTTTCATGAATTAAGGAGAGTTGGTGTTTCTCACATCTTGCTAACGCTTTTTCAAGATTGCTCAAGGAATCCTCAAAGGTAGACCCATGAATTTGAAATCATCCATATAAAATTCAACACAATTATTGGTGAAGTCTATAAAATATCTAAAACTACTCTCTGAAAGATGATAGGTGCATTACAAAGTCCAAATGGTAGAAATTTTTATGCAAATGTACCCTAGGGACAAGTGAAAGTGGTCTTATGTTGATCAACAACTGCTATACTAATTTGGTTTTATCCACTAAACCCATCCAAGAAAAAAATATTTCTTACCTACTAGATTGTCTAGAACCTAATCTATAAAGCGCATGGGAAAGCAATCTTTCTTTGTGGATTTATTAAGCTCCCTATAATCTATAAAGATTACCCACTTAATATTTTTCTTGGTATCGTAATAAGAAGTGATACCCATTGACTATCAGATATTGGATAGATAAATACTACCCTCAATAGTTTTTCTATTTCATATTTGATAATGTCTCTTAGTGCTCAGTTAGTCCTTTGTTGTGGCTGTCTGATTTGTCTAACATCATCAATATAAATATGATGAGTGTAGATGCTTGGATGAATCCCTTTTATGTTATTATAATCCCATGTAAAATCTTTTAAATGATTTCTTAGGATGTCTATAAACCTAGTCTCTTGGTTGTATTCTAATTTGTTACCAATAGTGAATTCTTTACCTATCTCAACAACTACTTGTTTAGTGTCTTTCAAAATAGCCAGTTCTGTCTAAGAAATTAGAGAGTTTAAGGGAAAAACATAGGTTGTTGCATGTGAAAAATAACCATGTTCTCATAATATTTTCCCATATAAGATACAATCTTGGCTAAAGGACAATGAAAATCAGTTGATGTTTGGCCTTCATGGTAATCATAGGTCTCTTCACAACCTTCTATATAAATTTTACTCACTAATATCTTTTCTAACTTCAAAGCAATCATTTCCATAGCCTTCGTTTCAATTTCTGAAGCCATAATTTTGGTTTTCGTAGCTATGGTATCTTCTTTATCTAACACTGGGTATGTCTCTGTAATTTCTTCCATATGATTTTTTACTGCAATGGTGGCCAGATAAGTGGACTCATATTGTTATTATCTAAAAAATCCACCCACACACGTTCAAAAACATCCACATATGGTTGGGTAGGAGGATAAAGAGAAATATTTTTTATCTTTTGCCCATTTGAAATAGTCATTTTCCTTACCTATAGTCAATGGAATGCAACAACCGTAGCTAGCTTGGGGTCTTCCTAAGGTAATTGGATATCCCATCTTTTGATTTTTAGGTTGTAAGATCATAAAATCTAATGGATTCTCCTAAGATTCAACTATAACCATTACATCCTCAATTATTCCATCTAGTACAATAATTAATTGATATGATAATGGAGGATAGTAATGGTTCAGTAATCTGTCAAATACAAAAAATTGAGTGTATCTATTATTATGACATTTATGGCAGCACCAAAATCCACCAAAAGCGTTAGATATTGACTAACCATTTACAAATAGAGTAATGAATGGACTCCTAAGGTCCCCATATTTTGGTGAAAGATTTTTTCTAGCTACAAGGTCAGCTAGATTTCCTTCTACTTTGATTGTTTTTGGGTATTTCTTCTTCCTTCTTGGTGTCTTTATGCAATGGTTCCTAATTGCTTACTTTAACTCAAGAATTTCACTTATTTCTCATAAGAGTGAGACCTCTATATTCAACTTTCTCAGCTCTTGAAACAGTGTTGTCTCTTCCCCATTCTTCTTTTCTTTTAATCTCTTTGGGAAAGGATTTGCATGCACATTCTTTTCTTTCTCCCAGTCATCCCTAGTTTCTTGTGTTTGTGGAACATGTTTGGTTCTCTCCCTTTCCTCAGGTACCTCAGTAATAACTATTGGAGGATTGTTCACTATTTTTCTAGATCTCAGTTGCAAGTTATTAATGGCATTAACTTACATTGTCTCATCATGTCCTACTTCGCTAATTGAAGTTATTTGTTGATTTTTGGGGTTTGAGATAGGTTGGGCTGGAATTTGGGTTTGTGTTGCTTTCCCTTGTTGGTGATTTTGTTGTGGTGGTGGCATTAAAGCTTGTTGTTGTTTAAACCTTCTTAGCTGATTATAGTTTTTAGGGTTGACCATTGTTGGTTTAGCCATGGATGTGTATTGGCCGATGGTGTCCAACCTTTTTGATTATATGGAGGCATCCATGGTTATGGATTTGGGTAGGCCATCCAGTTTGGTGGTGTCCAATCAGGTTGTCCCCAAGTTGGTGGAGGGGTTTGATTGGTCGATGACACCATTTAGGGGTTATGAGTAGGTCTAGGGGCATAAAAGACTAATTATTTGATCTTTGAACAAAGTTTACTTCATTTGTTTGATTCATAGTGTTTAATATTTCTCTCAATTGAGGTAGAATGAGTCATTCTTAGGGACATCATAGATCAAGCACATTTCCATGATATATAGAGGACCTTCTTTTAAAGGATGTGTTTTTCTGCATCTAGGAAAATATATGTCTAAAGGTTCTTTTGTAGCTTTTTCCTTAGCTTTAAGCCCATCCATGGTTAAAGTTAACTATGTAAAAATTTCTATTTTCATATTGGCCATCTCCTCTAGAAGTTCTGAGGTACCAAAGGCATGTTTTGATGTTTTCTTTCTTCTAATGCCTCCCCTTGTTCTAGAGTAGCTCCTACATAACTCAACGATCTGTTCCATGGTGAGTTTTTTTACATCACCTCCTCCCATGAGATGGAGGGATTCTTTGGCTTCATCATCAAGTCCTTTAAGGAAGACTATCTTTCTTATTTATACATTCAACTCATAACCACTTCTCCTATGGAAAAAAAGATAGCTTTCAAGTAATCCTCCATATTTTCATCTTTCTTTTGTCTCATCTAGAAGAATTATTCCCTCCTAACTCTTTCACTGCAATAGTCTTGGTACTTGTCCAAAAATTAAGTCTCCATCTGTTTCCATGAATTAATGGATTCAGGGGGAAATCCCATAAACCACCTCATGAAAGAGCCATTAAGGGTGTAAGGAAAGAACTTGAGTTTCTAGTTATCTGTTTTGTAGTCATATATTTGGTATAGGACTTTGAATTCAAATAAGAATTGGTATTGATATTTTGTGGACATTCCTCGAAAGATAGGTAGGATGGATCTAGACCGGATCTATCTAATGAAATGTAACATTGATGGTGGGAATTAATTAAACATATATTAGGGTTTGAAACCCTTATAACTTAAATTTTTTTCTACAACCTTCTAGATAAGTATTAAGGTTTAATGTGGTGTTAGAACATTGAAAATTATAGGTGTTACTGAGTAATCAACCATGCCAATTTTAAGCGTGTCCACTATACTTGAATGGCTATATCGCCAAACCTTAAAGTAGAAGAAGAAGGTGGATCTTGTAGATGTGAAAGATCCGAGTGTCTTTGGAACCTACTTTGAAGAGACGGGAAAAATGGAAAAATATCATCTCGTAGTTTATCAAGTAAATCGATCAAGAGAAAGGATCATGGAAGTAGCCACCCTCATTGAGGGGAAAACTAAAGAAACTATAACAACAGATTATTAGATCGTAGGTTTTGTTTAGCAAAGAAACACATGAAGGTGCCGAATAGGATGTCAAGGAGGGACTTTGAAATTTGTTGGAGAAATATGATAAAGATACAACTTCCAAATATGAACTGAAGTCGAAGGTTGAACACCTTAGTGCTCTATTAAGGAAAGTAACACAATCCACTCCAACTACTAAACCATCAACTACAATTTGCTCTAATGAGTTTCTTCCGGTTTGGATGATATTTCATATCATGAAATTGAGAAGATAGGTCATAAGGGAAGATCAATGGATAAATGGCTAGAACAAATGCTTCAAGAAGCTAATGCTTTGGTTAAAAAAATTGTTTAATTATATAATGATTTACAAACTGAGAGGACTTCTATTCACATGATAGATGAAATTCTCTCTGAGGATAATAATAATTTGAATATGAATTTAACTACATGGAGTGAGATTAGAGATGTGGACCCAGATTTACTTTTTCAAGGAGTAATTGATGATTTTTCTAAATTGTTTGCATTTTAAAAGGCCATTGAATTTAGATCTTAAGTGTTGTAGGATTTGATTAAGATATTGGATGACAAACGCATGGAAATAATTGATAGTTTAAATGATATTTCAGAGGAGTTTGATAATATCAACTGCAAGTTTTTCAATGAGAATATTGATTCTCTTCTAGTGGACCAAATTAAATCAAATTTCAAAGATTTGGTAACGGAAGATGATGAAATAAATAAAACTTTCAATAGCAATTCAATTGACAGTTGGTCTCATGCCATAATTTTATAAATCAGCTAAAGAAAGTGGTGAATAAGTTGAAAAGGTTACCACTAAAATTGCAAGGGAGATTGATACAGCAGATGTGGTGAATCATTATGCTTGCGGACCTAGAGGAAGGAGAGGTACAAGGAATCATCAAACATTTCGTTGACTACCAACAACAGATGGCTATGTGGGAAGAGGAAGATCAGGGAAAAACTAAACAAGAGAAAGATGATGCAGGTCCAAGATGAGCCAGGAGGCCATGATTGGGATGGTTCTAAGATCCAAATCAGTCAAAGTTGTAGGGTTGACTTAGTCAAACCTAGCAACAAATTTGCTATTTTTATGGGAGCCTGTTCCCTTGAAATTATTATACTCTATTTTTAGTAATTTGTTAGTTAAGGTTCAATTGTAATGGCTCAACCTTTGGAACTTATAAATAGTTGAGTTGCATTAAGTTTATATAGATCATTTGGAGAAGTTACTCTTCAAGCTTGGAAGAGTACTTCATATTCTTAGAGCCTTTGAGTTATATTGTAACAATATTTTTCATGAAAACATCTGGTTTATTGTGTTAATCATTGATCAATTTATAGCTTGTGAATGTTTAATTCCTTGATGTGATTGGTTAATCTACCTTTATCCAAATTATCTTGTTTCAATTCATGTGAAAAGTGATATAGCTACTTTTATATCAGTTGTGGAAAAGTTGTTTCCTTTCTGTTATAAGGTTGCATTATTGTTTATAGGCATGGATAGAAGAGGATTGAAAGACATGTGCATATCATATATTGTTTTGGGTAGTTGATTGTGCATTTAAGTGGGTCTATTTGTTCAAAATACTTGGTGCATCACCTTATTCCTTTTTGTTATCTCTTAAATTTTGCTCATCAGTTGAGTATATTAGAATTATTTTCAAATGTTTTAGCCTTGCATATTGATCTTAAATAAAGTGCTCCAAGTTTCAAAGGAGATCGGCCTTATTAGGAGGTTCATCCCAAGGCGACAAGGTCCCACACTTTGGGGATGTTCCAACGTTGCACGAGATCAACCATAGATTCAATAGGTGCATGATCCACGTGACAATAGTTTATTGCATGGCTGGTGGGGACAGAGAGATTAGGTACTTCACTTTATATTTTCATAACTCAGATTACAGAAAAATCCATATCTCTGGATTTTGTATCTCAGTGTGTTAACATATGTGAAGAATTCAGACAAGATCTTCTGCGAGATGAGAGGAAATTATCAACATATTGAGTTATCCTTGTCTCCTCTAAGGAGAAGAAGAAGAGGCATTTCAACATCACCGATTCTTGCAGCATCACATCGTAGGGGTCATTTAACTCCTCCTTACAAGAAGGTTTCCTCCACCTAGAACAATCAAACTCTCGTTAGTATGGCATCCTTGCAAGGAACCAAGTTTTTCCTCCTTTCAATGCAAGCAATCCTCTTTAGTTGGCTCAATGTGAACCTATACCTACTACTACACTCAAAATTTTACCCTTCTAAATAGGGGGAAATTCACGTTACTCTAGTGGAACATATTCTTGATGTAGCTAGCATTTATACAGTACATAATATTACAGAAGACAATGTTGTGGTCAGACTCCTTGCCACTTCCTTCAAGGGAAAAGAACTTAAGTGGTTTCGTGGGTTAGAAGCTGGTACTATAACCACTTGGGATGTGTTGGGAGAAAATATCTGTAAACAATTTGAAGACAAGAGTGATAACTGTCACCATTGGAACAAATCACTACCATGAAGAGTGCTCCCAAGAATACATGAGTGATTTCAACTTCCGATTCCAAAGGACTTGGAATAGGATTCGAAACTTATAAAGCCTTCTCCAAATAATGCATTCTTGTACTATTTGTGAGCCTTGAATAGTGATGTAGTAGTTATGATCTAGTCCATGGGAGGGACTACACTACCTAATGCTTACGAAGTTGCCATAAGAGTGGAGAATTCCTTTATTCAGGCTGGAAAGATAGCTCCATTATCGCCAATGTCGTTATCTCCGGATATTACAAATGCTTAGCCTACCATTTCTCCCATTCCAGTAGCTTCCAAGAAGCTATTTCAGTCTATCCCTACCCCTTCAAATGACCTATTTGAAGTCAAGTACTCTTGTAAAATTTTGGTACGAGCATTGCACTCAAAAGGCAACAGATTCAATATAATTGTCCATACCAGCAACAAAATCAACAGTATTAGGCTAACCGTCCTTGTTTTTGAGGGAATAATCAGCCTCAAAACCAAGCTATGGGTCAAGCTGCGAATGTTAGACCTCTAAATTTTAGGAATCCTCTTGCTGCTAGTTCTTCTAAAGCTATTGTACCTGTCCAGAATAATCTAGTTCAAGATTATGAATGGTGTTATCCTTGTTCTCAACCTCACAATCAAAATATTTTCCCCAATGGAGTTCTTAGCCAAAACCTTATGGTTCAAAGCGTATCTACCCCTTCGGATCCGACAAAAAATTCATCTACGTAGGAAATAACAAATCAATAACAGGTGCTTGAAGAAACCACTTTGCTAAATTGGCAAGAAGAAGATTTTTGTGGGGTGAATACAGATTCCTCATCAATAGCAGAAAATAATTGTTCCAAAAAGAGAGAAATGGAATCTCAACCTTCCAAATCTGATAAAGCATCCACTTCACAACCTCAATTATAGGCGGTTGTTGACAAAGATGTGGGAAATAAATTTTTTGAGACATATGTTAGCCAAGTTGTGAAAAGAGATGGATCTTCAGGAATCACAATACCCAAAAAGAACTTTCTAAAATATGATGCTCAAAGAAACATTAGCAAATTAGGAGCAATTCCCTTCAGATTGTGGAACAAATGAAGAAGACCAACCTAAGTGTTACTATGTGGGACACACTCTCGATTCCTTCTCAGAAACTTACGTTGCGAGAGGATTTGAAAAATTTTGGTACAACTGATGGATCATCGGGTCTTGGAGCAGAATTTGCAACAAATTTGTGTCAACCAGAAGAAAAAAATATTCTTAAGTAAAAAAAACCACCACCATTCTATATTTATTTGATCATTGGCGATCATATGGTACATAACAGCATGATCGATTATGGTGCTAGTAGCTCTGTTATGCCTAAGCAAATTACAGACGTGTTAGGGATACAATATACGCCAGTTGCACACAGAGTTGTTTAGATGGATGGAAAAACCATTAAGACTATTGGCTTCATCAAAGGAATTCAACTTACAATCCATGCATGCCTAAGCTTTTGCGTTCACCCAAGACATATCAGTCATTGATCTCCCTCCTCTCTTTGCCATCTTCCTATCACAAGATTTCAATTCCAAAATGGGCAGTTATCTATCAACTGATTGGTCACATATGATTCTCAAGAATTAGTACGAAACCAAGGTAACTATAAGGGTGGAACCAATCTACCATAATCATGTAGAACCCTACACGGCTAGTCCTATAAATGGGAAATATACCATCCATGATCAAGAGGAAGAAGTTGTTGATCATGAACCAACCACTCTTATGTAGGAAGTCCCACGATCTTTGTGTTGGATGAAGTGAGTGGATACCATCAGTACGATCCCTACAATAATGTGTTGGTAGAGGAAGAATATTTTTTTCTTTTGTTGAAAGAGATGGGATTGGGCACGTATTGCATTTACGAAGAAGGTACAACCATACCACAAATCGTCAAAACACAAGGCAATCCTAATGGACTATGGAAATTGTTCTTCGATGGATCAAGGAGTAAGAATAGATCAGGAACCGGTGTTATGATAATTTATCTAGAAGGAGATAAATATTTCTCATCTTTCTGTATGTAGTTCAGTTGCACTAACAATGTGGCAGAATACGATGCCTTTGTGCAAGGAATTCAGCGTGCTCAAAAGAGGGGTATCAAAGCATTGACTATTTTTGGAGAAAGTGAGTTAGTAGTTCATCAAGTGACGGCATGTAGTACATCCAAAAATGATCTTTTAAGATCATATAAGAACCGAGTCTAGGATTTAATTGAAGATTTCAAAGCTTTTGGGATCCATGATGTTCCTAGAAATCAAAATCAAGATGTTGATAAGCTTTCTACAATTAGCTTGCAATATGACATACCAGTTGATATCACAAAAAAATGATGGAAATTTGTCAAAATAGTGGTTCGACCAGCAGTCCTTGATAATATAAGTAGTTGGGAAGTTGTATATATCTTCCCCAGGTAGATATAGACAAATGAAAGAATATGGAAATCAACGAAACTCAAACCCCGACATTTATTGCATCGCCAATAGGAAGGGCGCAGGTAAAAGGATGTCAACATGAAAATGGATGCACCCTGGCGTAGGTTAAGGGTGTAGGTAAAAGGATGTCAACATGAAAATGGATGCAACACAGGCGCGGAGTTAGGGGTGCACATCAGAAGGTGTCGACATGCAAAAATTCGCGCCCTGGCGCAGGTTGGAGGCGCAAAGCACAAAATATCAACACCACATTTTCAGTGCCTATGGTGCACTTAAGAGTATGTTGACATGAGGATAGTTGCGCTGAGGTGCATCTTCAGGAGGCGCAACATTTTGAGCATTGACACCCCAAACCCGACAGAAAGCAAACCCTGGCGCAGATATTCAAATGGCCATAACTTTTCACAGGGAGCTCAGATTCACACAAGGTTGGACTTTTCAGAAAGCTTACGAGGTCCTTTGTCTAATTGCAACTGGATATATTTAATTGGGTGAGAAAAATTTCTTCAAAAATGTAAAATACAGTTCGCCATTTTTTGGGTTTGCTAAGGTTCTCACCTACCACCATAATGAGATGAATTAAATGTAGCTTGGAGGTAGTTGGGGTAGATTTGGAATTCCTCTCTCTTCCCTCTCTCATTCTTCTTATAAATTTTAAAGAGGGGCTTCTTTCTAAAGGTTGGACATTCTTGTTTTGCCCCTCCCTTCTTCTCTTTGGCGAGTGAATTTGTGGAGTTCAAACCTCCCATTTAAAGCTGTAATGCAACTTTGTCTCTTGGCATTTTTAGTGTATTGTATCAATCTTCGGAGAAAATAATGCATTTACGTGGATGATTCTCAACCCTCTCTGTGTTCATTTGCATCCTCTTGATCTTTCACTGCAAATCTGGTTATCTATGCATGATCTTGCATTGCATTTTAATGGTTTGTGTTTATTGGCAAGAGATGTGTTTCTTCATTCCTCAGTGCATCACCTTTGTTAGTTTAGGTTTATTTTTATGCATCTTCTTACCCTGTCTCCTTGGCAAGTTAGATTAGGTTTTTGAGTAAACCCTCTACATTTTTATGTGTGCATCGAAGCAGGAGGAATAGGAACCGGCCTTCATCCAGGAGAGATTTCCCGATTCACAAGGTCCCACACTTGGGAAAATCTCCATGTTATGCAATCACACTGCTTTGAGAGTCTCAACCCATCAAATTCTGAGACATTCGGGGGTCTTTGTGATACACCATCAATAGAAGTGTTTGATAGTGACCAAAAAATTGTCCTATTTCTACAAGTAGAGTCGAATTTTCCATGAAAGGTCAAGCTAAGTTGCAAGAAGCATATGGCGATCAAATCATATAATTGAAAAGCAACAAGCTACCAAAATTCTTAGTTACTCTGGAATCCATCTTCAATTCAGATGATCAAGCCAAAAGGAAAAAATCTAACATGGTGGTCAAAGAAGAAGATTTTGAGGAAGTCGAGGTAGTAAATGAAAAGTTTATGAAGATTGGTAAAGTATGTACTTTCGAAGAAAAAGAATATTTCATCAAGATTTGTCAAGAGTATCATGACATTTTGTGTGGAGCTACCAAGACCTGCATGGTTTTAATCCAGGTCTAGCACAATATACTATCGAAATGGATCCTCACGCCAAGCTAGTTCGTCAGAAAAAGAGGCCAATTAATCCTAAAATCGATCCACTAATGAGGAAGGAGCTCACCAAAATCATTGAGGTCTATATAATGTTTCCTATGAAGCATTCATCTTGGGTGCCCAATGTGGTCCCTGTTAGGAAGAAGAATGGAGAAATTGACTATGCGTGGATTTCAGAGATCTAAACCATGCTTCATTGAAAGATCATTATCCTCTTTCATCGATGGAACAAATTCTCGAAACAGTAGTAGGACCGCAAATGTTTTCATTAATTGATGGATATTCTAGATATAATCAGATATTGGTTAAAGAATCGATCAGCTCAAGACAATATTCACCACTAAGTGGGTTACATACGCTATAGTAAAATGTCATTCGGATTATCTAATTTTGATGCTACTTTCTAAAGAGCCATTAACATGGAATTTCGGGGCAATCAATGATATCATCTTGTTTTACCTTGATGATATAACTATATACTCTAAACATGCGAAAAGAACACATCACACATTTAAGGAAGGTTTTCGAAAGTGTAGGGAGTTTGGGGTTTCACTCAATCCTAAGAAATGTATTTTTGCAATGCATGATGGGAATTTTTGGGGCAGGTTGTTTCACCGGAAGGGTTGTAAATCAATCCATCCAGGATTCATTCAATTGTGTCTTTATCTCTCCCAAGTCACAAGAAGGGTCTCCAGAGTTTTTTGGGAACCATAAATTTCATGCGGAGATTCATCCTTCAATTCGTAGCATTGGAAAAACCACTGATAACCATGCTGAAGTAGAATATGCCTTTCTCATGGACAAAGGAATGGAAAGAGAGCTTTGAAGCCATCAAAACGGCCATTTCTCAAGCTCCCATGCTAGTGAACCCCAGGTTTTATAGATATTTTGTTCTTTATACTTTTGCAGGTCAAGAAAGCATTTTAGGGATCCCCACCCAACAAAATGACGATCTGATGGAGCAACCAATAGCTCTCTTCAGTCAATCCCTCAAATAATATGAGCTCAAATATTCATTCGTTGAAAAAAAAATCTTTGCGGTTATTCGAGCTTTGAAGAAATTCAAGCATATGATGTCCAACAACACAATTCATCTAATGGATTCTCATCCAGGTGTCAAGGAATTTTTGCTGAAAAAAGAGAAGAATGAGAAGTGTGCTAGATGGATCAAGAAGGTGATGGAGTATAAAACATATATTAGAGTTAAAAAATTTGTCGAGGTAAAGGTTTGTGTCAACAACTTGTAAAAAAGGAATCAAAAGGTGATGAGGACATGACACTCCACAACACCGATGAAGGTGATGATTAGGTTGATTGGTTATCCAAAATGAAGAATTTCCTTTTCTTAGGAGCATATTTTGTGGACATGGATAAAAATCAAAGACGGACTTTCCATCTTCAGTCTATTCCATATGTTCTAGTAGATAATGTTCTCTTTCAAAAGAATTTGAATGGCGTTCTACTTTTATGTATAGGGACGGAATAGATCGATAGGATTTTGCAATAATTTCACAATGGTTTGTCTGGAGGACATTACTCTGCAAAGAATACTATGGTAAAAATCATGAGGGTTGTTTACTATTGGTCAAATTTATTCAAAGATACTCATATGTGGGTAAGAAAATGTAAGGAATGTGCCTTTTTCACTGGGAAACAAAGGTTGGCAGGCCTCCCTCTTCACCCAATTCAGGTTGATCAAACTTTTGTTCAATGGGGACTAGATTTCATTAGAATGATTAATCCTCCATCTAGTGATGGACATAAATGGGTTCTCACTGTGACGGACTATTTTACTCGCAGATGTGAGAAGCTGTGGCACTGAAAGAAGCAAATGAAAAGGTTGTTCTTGATTTTCTGGAAGGAATAATGAAATGTTTTGGTGTTCCATTCACAGAAATTTCAGACAATGTAATGGCATTTCTGGATTTTAAATTTACTAAATGGGCATTAAGAATGTGGTTTATCTAAAAACCTCATCAAATTACTACCCACAGGGAAATGGATTAGCTGAGTCTAGTAAAAAAATTCTCATACAGATCATCAAGTGTATAATGGAAACCAATAGAAGAACTTGGCACACTCATCTTAAAATCGCCTTGTGGGTGGACCGGATCATACTTAAATGAGACTATTGAAAATTCATCATTTATGCTAGTTTATGGAAGGGAAGCCAAGCTTCCACTATCTCTAGAACTTCCTTCCTTAGAATTAGCATATCAAATGGAACTTATGGAAAGTAATTCAATGACCGTAAGGTATTCCAAATTAATGGAGCTAGCAAGAAACATGGAAAAAATCAATGAAGACTCTAGAACAACATCAGTCTCAGGTTAAAAGATCTTTCACCAAAATGACGTCCAACAGAGAGTTCCATGAAGGAGATTTGGTGCTCAAATGGGATGTTGATAGAGCCAAGTTGGGTATGCATGTTAAATTTGATTCCCTCTAGAGCGGTCCATATATTATCACAAGTTGAAAGGAAGAAAACTCATTTTACTTATCAATAATCAATGGAGATGAATTTCCCATCTATGTGAGCGGGATTCATCTCAAATCTTTCTTTTGATGGAAATTTTGCTTTTATATAGTGTTTTTTTGTCTTTTCCTCCAAGTGCTTTGCACATTGTTTGCTTTTCTATTTTCTTTTGTTTAGTGTGTGCTCTAAATGTATTCTTCTTTTAGGACTCTTTTTACCAAAGGTTTGTATAAGGCTATTGGCGTAAAGCTTAGCAAGAAAGAATTCCCTGAAGGTCGCCAAAAAATGTTAACCTTTAAATTTTACTTTAAAAGGAGGATGTTTTAAAAAATTGACTAAATTATTTCTAAAGTATTTCACCTAAAAGTAGTTTGAAATTTTGAAGTTTTCCGAAACTCCGAAGTCCGAAATTTCAAACTTTGGATTTCGGAGGTTTTCTTTTTTGGGGTTTTGAACAAGCCACTATGAAACAAAATTTTTAACTTTGGAGATCCGAAATCCAAAAGTTTGAAAGTATAAAACTTACAAAACTTGAGACTTTTGGGTTTCGGAGTTTCAAGTCACCTTTTGATAATTTCGTCCTCTGAGTTCTAAAGTTTGAAACTACAAAGTTCCAAAATTTCAGAACTTCAACTTTTCGGGATTTTGGCCTTCGGGTTTTGTGTTGGAAAACTCACATTCGATTTCAAAGTTTTGGGTTATGTGATTTTAGAGCTTCTATGAGCATTTAATTGTCAAGTACTCCCATGTGTTGGCTTCCGACCTTTAATTGCTGGTTTTCTATATAAAATCAAATTTTTACCTGTCATTTTCACCTGGCTTTTGCTCTGACACTTTGATTTTACCACACCATTTGTACTTTCGAGGCATCATTTTCAAGGTAAGATTTTTTGGGTTATTTATTTTTGGTTTATGATCATTTGGGGTTTTCTTCATTTGTTTATTTCTCTTTTGTTTGTTCTTCTTTTCTGTTTGAAAATGGAACCCTCATCATCCATTATTTTCCTTTAGCCATGTCATCTGATTTCCAAAACTACAAATCCCAATTCATGCAGGCATCTAGTCCAAAATTGCACACCAATTTCTTCTAGATCTTCACAAGCATTCAATTTTTGTTCTGTGCCCTTCGATGATTTCAAGTTTCGCAATTAACTTTTTGGAGGTTTCCTTTTTGGAATTTTAGAGGATTGATTTTCGGAGGTTTGGAGGTCTACCTTTTGGGTTTTCAGAGGCTTATACTTTAGAGCCAAAGCCTTTTTAGAGTTTCTGTTTTCAGAGTTTCCGTTTTCAAACTTTTAGGCTTTGGCATTTCAGTGCCTTAACAAGTTTTTATGAAATTTCTAAAGGCCATTCGAATTCCAAATTCTAAATTAAATGTCAAAATCCTCATCAAATGGAAAAGGAAAGATGAAGTAAACATTTTTAGGAGTTTCTCCTCACTCATGCCTATCTTCAGATTTGGGAAATATTTGAGATACCGACCTTGGACAAATAGATTTTCCAGATTTTTGGGAAAGATTAAAATCTCCTAATAAGAAGCCTTAGATGCAAATCATATTTGACAGTGGGCTTGCTCTCGTTGTAGGTTTTCCTTCCTCCATGCACTGTCCTGAGTTCATCTTAGCAACGACATCCCATTTTGATAAGGATTCTGAATCAGTAAAAGATGATGACGAAAAGTTCGTAATCAGGCTGGACACCAATTTCTTTGAGGATTTATTTAAACTTCTAGATGTTGAAGGATATGCAATAATTTCACCAGAAGCCATTGTGGAACATTGGGACAAAGAAACTGAACTATGTACAAAGGTTATAATGAAGAGTTACTTGGCCAAGAGTGTCATTAAGCTTCCTAAAACATTGTTCCACTCAGACTTCATCTAGGAAGTAAGTGATCTTATTGTATTGTTGAGTCAAATTTCGGGTCTTGCTTCCATGAAGGAGTTTCAGGAATGGATGTTCCTCTACATTGCTACTATCAAGAAAAATAAGGAGTTCATACGATGGGGGGAACATATCAACAACTCAATCTGTTTTCAATTGGGCAATGTTTTAACGTCTAAAAACTTCTTCATGACTTCCTTTCTCGTTTATGCTACCGCCACCATGGGGGAATTCAATGGTTTGAACACAAAAGGTGTCAGAAGTGTGTCATAGATTTATCACTTTTATCCTCAAATTACAATGGAAGAAGGCAACAAACATTTTCGTAGAGTCAATGATGCCTTTTTGATGTCCTCCTTTATTGTTTTGATAAGAATTTATATAATTGAAGGATTTCTGATGAATCTTTTAAAGAGGTGCGGGAATGGGGAGCCATCTATCTTTAGTTCCCAACATTTACATACATCAGGATTCCTAGTTTCTTGGGTGCTCCAAGCAAGTTACCAAGATGTCCTATTGACAAATGGATTTTATTAGAATTAGTTTGGCAATTGTTGGATTATCACAAAATTAAATAAAATGACATAAGGTGGGAGTTTAGTTTCCTATTTCAATAGGAAGATATACTTGTGCCAATATTTATAAAGCAAATAATGTGGATGGAGAAATGTTAGAAGTTACTTTGAGAACTTTCCATCCTAGAACCAACTTTGATTACTGGGGTAAATTCAGTGAAACAGGGTTGGCTAGTTCTCATGTGCCTCAGCTAGAGGATATTTGGATTCATTGTTAGGATGAGGTTATCATCAGGCAACGATAATATGAAAGGTTGAATTTGAATGAGGTTAGACAATTCAATATCATGGATATTCGGAAGGGATGGAGGATGATGATGAGGTATTAGATCCAGTGTATAGGAACAATAATGTTGCCAATCAACCTTTGCCATGGATAGATTGGTTTGAGGAGGAAATTTTAAGTACTAAGGGAAGGCGAGGCCCATTATTCAAAGGACATATGATTGGTTGGATACCTTGGGAATTTCACCCAAAGGGATAGATCAATCTATAAGAGTAGAAGCCCAACCAACACTGAGTCTCCCTATACCCACAAAAGGTAAAAGGTCTACTCAAAAGGCCAATATAGTTCCAAGGAAGATCTCATTTGTTGTTGGGAGTTCCTCTCTTCCAAAAGTTTCCATTTCCAAGGTTGTGTCCTCCATAGTACAAGTAATAGAAGTTGTTGAAGTTAGTGATTCTCTGGTTGTGTCATAAGAATTTCCACTCCCTTCTTCATTACCATTTCCATTATCTTTAGCTCCACTTTCCCAATAATTATCCTCTGCTCCTTCACTCCTCTTTAATTCTCCATATCCATCCATGGCCCAATTATTTTCATCCATTCCTATCCTCTCAGTAGGGGAAATGATTGATTCTCAAGTTTCAACTCCACTGTCTAACAACTTTAATTTCCTTCCATTTCAACTTCAATTCTTATTGCAACTGCTCATGAGACTATTCTCACTTCCACCCCTTCTATCATTACCACCTCTATTTCATTTCCAACTAATATTACTAGTGCTATTGTTTTATCTAGTGCTCCAGGTGTTGAATAAACCATGCCACTTTCATCTGCATCCACTATACATGAATGACTATATCGCCAAACCCTAAAGAAGAATAAGAAGGTACCTCTTATAGACGTGTGAGATCGAGGTGTGTTGGAACCTACTCCTAAGAGATGGGAAAAATGGCCAAAGATCATATCTAGTTTATGAGTAAACTGATTAGGAGAATGGATTGTGGAAGTAGCCACCTTCGTTGAGGGGAAAAATAAAGAAACTATAACAACAAAAATTATTAGATCTCTTGGATTTCATTAGGGAAAGAAACACATGAAGGTGTCAAACAGGTTGTCTAGGTGGCCCTTGGAATTTTTTTGGAGAAATATGATAAAGATAAATCTTACAAAGATTAATTGAAGTCAAAGGTTGAACAACTCACTTCTATATTACGGAAGTAACACAACCCACTCCAACTACTCGATCCTTCAAATACAACCTGATCAGACGGTTTCTTCGAGGTTTGGATGATATTTCATATCATGAAATTGAGAAGATAGGTAAGAAGGAAATATCAGTGGATGGATGGATAGAATGAATGCTTCAAGAAGCTAATCCTTTGGTTAAAACAAGCTGTTAAATTATATAACGATTTACAAACTACTTCATTTTAGCATGAAGTGGAACTTGCTGGAAAACGAGAGCATGACGAAAATCAAGATGAGGAATGACCGGTTCTAAGACATCGGTCAAAGAATTAGTCAATCATAGCAACAAGTTTTTTTTTTGGGGCTTGTTACCTTGAACTTATTATACTCTATCAATTGTGTTGAGTTGTGGGTTATTTTAGCATGTAATTGGAACTTGTTGGAAAACACAAAGAACCAACATCGGTTAAGGGAAGATTGGCATCGGCTAGGAAGACCGACATCGGTTAACTGTGATGGTTAGGCAGACGGTGTCGATGAAGTTTTAATTAACTCTCGGGAATTATATCTATTTTTAGCATTAAAATAGATTTATTGATTGTAATTGCATGGCTAAGTGCCCTAAGTCTATAAATGACTATATAAGCACAAAATCTAGGGTTTAGAAGAAGTAATGATAAACAAGAATTAGAAAGAACTTGAAAAGGTTGGTGAGAGAGAATTCTTGGTGATAGTAGAGAAAAAAGCTTGAAGAAGAAGAAATCTTGAACATCGAGAGGTGTGGAAGATTGTAAATCTTCATTGTATATCTTGTCAAAGCTTTGGATAATAGATTGGCTTGTTTCTTGGTGGACGTAGCCCACACTGGGTGAACCACGTTAAATCTGGTGTTGATTTATGTCTCTTGTTTTGTATATTTCTTCTGGTAGAATATCCACTTTTATTTGCATGTATGCTTAGATATGATATATTGTTTATACAACCGGTGTGCTAACCTAACAACTGGTATCAGAGCTTTGTTTGAGGGTTTTGTGTGTTGAAGATATTTACTCACAGAGGGTTTTTGATTGAGTGGGAGCTACAACAATGGAAAGAAGATAATAAATACAAGGTAGAGAAATTTGATGGCCGAAATTATCAATTATGGAAGATGTAGATTGAGGATTATTTGTATCAAAGAGATTTGTACTTACCGTTGGATGAGAAGTCTAGACCTATGAAGATGACTGATGAAGAATGGAAGATTCTTGATAGAAAGGCTTTGGGATCTATAAGATTGAGCTGGCAAGCATTTGTGGCTTCTAATATTATAGAAGCGGCTTCTACGGTAGACTTAATGAAATCTCTTGCTAATTTATATGAAAAACCTAGTGCTTCAAATAAAGTTTATTTGATGAAGAAACTATTTAGTTCTAAGATGCATGAAGGTGAATTTGCCTCTAGTCATTTGAATGATTTCCGATCTATTGTAAATCAGTTAAAATCGGTTCTTTATACCATTTGATGATGAAGTAAAAGCACTTTTATTCTTATGTTCTTTTCTGATAGTTGGGACAACTTGGTAATGGTTATTAGTAATACAACATCTGCTAATAATATTTTGAAGTTTGATGATGTGGTTAGTATAATCTTGAATGAAGAAATTCACAGGAAGAGTACAGAGGAAACATCATCTAGAAATGCTTTGAATGTAGAAAAGGGGGAAGGAAGAAGGAGAGATCCAAGAGTAAGAGTAATGGGAAATCAAAGTCAAGGGAAGAAGATCTAAATCTAGAAGTAAGGGAATTACTTGTTGGAAATGTGGAAAGAAAGGACATGCAAAGAAAGATTGTTGGTCAAAGGATAAAGAGAATCAACAACCAGACAAAGGTAAAGAGGAAAATCTTGCTTCATAGAGGTAATGCAAGATGCTCTTATTCTTTCTTTAGATAATAGAATTGAATCATGGGTTTTAGATTCAGGAGCTTCTTTCCATGCAACCCCTAATAAGGGTTATTTCAGAAATTATGTCCAAGGCAATTTTGGGCATGTTTATTTGGGTGATGATGAACCTTGTAGTATTATTGGTAAAGGGGAAGTTCATCTAAAATTGTAGAATGGAAATACATGGGTATTGAAAGATGTGAGGCATGTGCCAAGCCTCAGGAGGAATCTTATTTTTGTAGGGCAACTAGGTGAATCTGGTTGCATGGTTACTTTTATAGGAGACTCTTGGAAAGTCACCAAGGGTGCTTTTGTTGTGGCAAGAGGTAAGAAGGTAGGAACGTTATATTTATCTACTTGTATTATTGATTCATTTTTTGCATTATCTACTTCAGATTCAGATGCATGCATGTGGCATAATCGGTTGGGTCATATGAGTAAAAAAGGAATGCAGATCTTAAAGGCTAAGGGTAAGTTATCAGATTTGAAAGATTTAGATCTTGATTTTTGTGAGCATTGTATCTTTGGAAAGCAAAAGAGAGTGAGATTTCTCAAAGTTGGGGCAACTAAGAAGGAATATAAATTGGAGCTTGTACACTCAGATGTGTGGGGACCAGCTCAGGTAGCTTCTCATGGAGGATCCCAGTATTATGTTACTTTCATTGATGATGCTACAAGAAAGGTATGGGTTTATTGTATTAAATGTAAATATGATGTTTTTGAGACTTTTAAAAGATGGAAAGCCCTTGTTGAGAATGAATCAAATTCTAAGTTAAAGTGCCTTAGATCTGACAATGGTGGTGAATATTGTAGCAAGGCTTTCAATGATTATTTTTCAGTGAATGGGATACGTAGAGAAAGAATGGTTCAAGAACACCACAAGAGAATGGTGTTATAGAAAGAATGAACAAGGACAATCATGGAGCGTCTTTAGAAGTATGAGGATACATTCGGATTGCCCTTGTAGTTTTGGGTAGAAGCGAGTTGATCTGATGGTTTATTGATTAACCATGGCCCTTCAAGTTCACTAGATGGAGGAATACCAGAGGAAGCTTGGACCGGAAAAGAGGTAGATCTTTCTTTTCTTAAATTTTTTGGTTCAGAAGCTTTTGTGCATGTTGATAGGAAAATAGAAAAAGTTGGATGCAAAATCCAAGAGGTGCACTTTCATTGGTTATGGATCTGGTGATTTTGGTTTCCATTTTTGGGATTTAGAGAATTCTAAAATTATTAGGAGTCGTGATGTTGAATGGAATGAAAAGAGAATGTACAAGGATCAAATTTTGGTACCCAAGGATGAGAAAATTGAGAAGTTTATTGATGAAAATGAACTCTCGGGTTTAAAGAAACACCTACTGAAAATACGATAAGCCAGTGGTCGGTTAGTCCCTGACCGACATCGGTCAGATGAACCGCCGACGGTTATCAGAGGATCAGAACCGGCATCGGTTAGCAGAATCGATGTCGGTTAGAGGTGACCGGTGTTGGTCACTATCAGAATTGGATACTAATGTTCAGGAGGCCCAGATTGAGCCTCAGTACCCCAAACTCTGTGAGAAGGTCATAAAGGGTAAGTAAACTTCTAGAAATATTTACACCTTCTCTATTTTATTTATTATTGACTGATAGTGGTGAACCAGAGAGCTTTGAAGAAGCAATGCAGGATAAGACTCACGTTCAGTGGGAGCATGGCATGGATGAGGAGATGGACTCCTTGGAACAGAACCAAACTTGGGATTTGGTTAAGTTCAGTAGGTAAGAGGACATTGCAGAACAAGTGGGTTTATAGGATTAAGGAAGAAGAGGGTGGATAGAAAAGGTACAAGGCAAGGCTTGTAGTAAAGGGATTTACATAAAAGTAGGTATTGACTTTGGTGAAATATTTTCTCTGTTGTTAAGATGACTTCTATTCATATTGTATTGAGTTTAGTTGTAGTAGAAGATTTGCATTTAGAGCAACTAGATGTGAAGATGACTTTCCTTCATGGTGATTTGGATGAAGAAATTTATATATGCGGTAGCATCGCTTGGGTATGAAGTCAAGGGTAAGGAGAAACTAGTGTGCAGGTTGAAAAAGAGCCTATATGGGCTCAAGCAAGCTCAAGGCAATGGTACATGAGGTTTGATAGTTTTATGCATGAGCATGGTTACTTGAGATGTGAATATGACCATTGTGTTTATTTCAAGAAGCTTGAAAATGGGAGCTATATTATTTTATTACTGTATGTGGATGATATGCTTATTGCAGGATCTAGTATGCAGGACATTGGTGAGCTTAAGAGAAAGCTAGCTCACACATTTTCTATGAAGGATTTAGGAGCTGCAAAAAGAATCCTTGGCATGTAAATACATAGAGACATGAAAAATAAGAAATTGTATTTGTCTCAGGAGGATTATATCTACAAGGTGTTAGAAAGGTTCAACATAGAATGTAAAACCTGTTAGCACACCTATGGTTGGACACTTCAAATTGAGAAAAGATTAGTGTCCTTCATCACATGAGGAGGTCAAATACATGACACATGAGTGCCATATGCTTCAGCAGTTGGAAGTCTCATGTATGTTATGGTTTGTACCAGACCAGACATTGCATAGGAAGTGGGAGTTGTGAGTAGATATATGGCTAATCTAGGTAAAGAGCATTGGAAAGTAGTCCAATGGATACTAGGTATTTGAAAGGGACATCTAGCATGTAGTTATGCTATGGAGGTTGGATATTTCATTACGTGGCTATGTTGATTCGGATATGGCTGGAGATCTGGATGGTAGGAGGAGCACTACTGGATATATTTTCATAGTAGGTGGAATGATAGTTAGCTGGATTTCAAGATTGCAGAAGGTTGTGGCTTTGTCTACTATAGAGGTAGAGTATGTTGCAGCTACAGAGGCTAGTAAAGGAGATGATATGGATGAGTAGGTTCATGGAAGAGTTGGGAAAGGAGCAAAGTGATTGTAAATTGTTTAGTGATAGTCAGAGTGTAATTCATTTGGCAAAGAACTTCAGCATTTCATTGAGAATGAAACACATTCAATTGAGGTATCACTTCATATGTAGGTATTGGAGGATGGACAGTTGAATCTGGAAAAGATTCATATGAGCAAGAACCCTGTGGATATGCTAATGAAGCCATTAGCAAAGGAGAAGTTGGAGCTACACTCCACTTTTGTTGGTCTTGAGTTTGAGACTTGAAGAGGAAGAAACAAAGCCAAGGAAGGATCCAAGAATGACGTATGTAGGTATGGTGTAGTAATTAAACTCCAAGTGGGAGATTGTTGAGTTGTGGAGCTCAATTACTTCATTTTAGCATGTAATTGGAACTTGCTTTGGAAAAACGATGCATGACATCATCGGTTAAGGGAAACAATTAAGGGAATACCGGCACATCGGTAAGGGGAATGACGACATCGGTCAAGGGCAAGTAGGAACCGGTGATGGTTAGGCAGAACCGAGCGTCGGTTACCTGTGTGATGAAGTTTTAATTAACTCTCGGGAATTATATCTATTTTTAGCATTAAAATAGATTTATTGATTGTAATTACATGGCTAAGTTCCCTAAGTCTATAAATGACTATATAAGCACAAAAGCTAGGGTTTAGAAGTAATGAAAAACAAGAATTAGAAAGAACTTGAAAAAGGTTGGTGAGAGAGAATTCTTGGTGGTAGAGCAAAAGCTTGAAGGAAGAAAGTATTGAACATCTGAGAGGTGTGGAAGATTGTAAATCTTCATTGTATATCTTGTCAAAGCTTTGGATAATAGATTGGCTTGTTTCTTGGTGGACGTAGTACCCAGTTGTATTAAGTTTATTAGGTGAACCACGTTAAATTGGTGTTGATTTATGTCTCTTGTTATTTGTTCGAAATAATTGGTGCATCACCTTATTCCTTTATGTTATCTCTTACTTTAAGCTCATTAGGTTAGTAGATTATAATTTTTTTCAAATGTTTTAGCCTTGCATATTGATCTTAAATCAAGGGCTCTAAGTTTCAAAGGAAGTTGGCCTTATCCAGAGGTTCATCCCAAGGTGACAAGATCCCACACCTTGGAGATGTCCAACGTTACATGGGATCAACCAGAGATTTAACGGGTGCATGATCCACATGACAACAAGGCTTTACATCAATAATTCACTAGCAAAAATTCCACATATATTGCAATTCATATATATAAGAACATAGAAACAAGTAATTTCTTAATTAATTGCATAAAATTTGTTTTGGAAGTAATAATAGCTAACAAAACATATTTTAGAGTAATTATTGATCTTTAATAATTTAAATATAGTCGTCAAAAACAAATATTATATCACGAGCTAAGTAAAGCAACACAAAAATATCCAAGAAAAATCAACACAAATATAGAACCTTGATAGGAACCATTACACTCTTTAGTTGGTATGCGAAGAACCATATCGCGTAAAGTTTTTAAAATTGGTAGTTGTGTAGAATGATATACTACAACTATGTTTTATATTATTCAGAGTGTAATATCATCGAGATACACAAGATTTTTTTTATTGATCAATCCCTTGAATGCCATATCCTTTTACATGTAAGCAATGGAAAAGTGGGAGTGGGAGTGGTATTTGCTTTAGAAATTTTGAAAGAAGGAAATGAGTGGGAATCTCCAGTGGGTCAAACAGAGTGGTAGGATGAGCGGGTTCAGAACCTAGTAAAGGATCATGTGATTGTTGAGCCCCCAAAAAAGGATAACGATGGGGTGTTGATCACATGGGCAAAACATTTGGTCGGTAAAAGTTTGGACAAGGGATTTTGGAGGGCTGGAACCATCTAAAGAGAAAGGTAATTTATCCCTTAAAATTCCTGAGATTCTTATGGCTAGAACCAAATCCTCCATGGAAGGTTCTTTATTTGCAAAGTGCCTAGGCTCTAGACCAAATATTGACTATTTTAGAGGATGGGTCAAGAGGCGTTGGGCGACTAATGGTGTTGTTGAAGTTTCAGCATATATGCAAATGGTTTTTTCTTAGTCTCTTTGCCTAGTAAAGACCATGAGGTGAAGATTTTGGCCGGAGGTCCTTGGTTTATTAGAAAATATCATGTGGTTGTTTAGAAATGGGAACCAACTTTTAACCCTTATGTGACGTCTATTTCTGAGTTCGCTATTTGGGTCAACCTTTGGGCTTACCCTTGGAGTTTTGGGAGCTGGAAGTCCTTATTGGCATTGCGAAAATCTTAGGTAAGCCGATTTCTCTAGATCCAGTCACTAAGGCTAAATCTAGACTTACTCATGTCAATATGGGTCAAGATGTTCTTTTGTAAAGTAATATCAAACTCTTGACTTCTGAGGGAGTCTAGGTGCAAAGATTTGACTATGATCCATCTCCCTTTTCTTGCTAGAAAATGTAAGTTGGTAGGTCATGATCATAGAAATTGTCCTCTTTAGAAGAAAAAGATTGATCCCATTGTTGGACCTCAAAGGACAACTAATAAGGAGGCTAATTGGGAAAAATGGAAGAGTTGTAGAAGCAAAGGATCATCTTATCATCCAGGAGGTTGTAAAAGAAGTGGAACCCTTGGTTCATCTTAATACCCCTTGTAAGGAATTGGTTATTTCTAGTTTTCATGAAAATGTTAATGAATATGAAGATGAAAATGAAAATGAAGATCTAGTTTTGGAAGAGGTGGTTCTAGAAACAGAGGAAGGGGCTAGCCATGATTCGGAAGGTAATGCTTTTTCTCTACAAGTGGCCTACGGACCTTCGTTGGATGAGGTTTCTTCTATTGGTTAGAGTTCCTTTGGCCAGAGACAAGAAGAAGTCCTACCCATGTCTAATGTCTTTGGGATTCTAGCGGACTATGTTGCTGATACATATGATATGGCAGCCTCTCCCAAGACTCTAGTAAGTAAATCTAAACTTGTCACTCATAGTAACTCTAGAGATGATATTGATAAAGACTTAGCTCTTAAGGGTAGGAAAAGTAATAAGGAATTAAGGGAGACTAACTTTAGGAGGGAAGTGGATGCTAGTATTTAGAGTACTTTGGGGAATTTGTTTCCTCGAAATAAGAAATGTTAAATGATCCTCCTCTCTTGGAACATTAGGGGATTGAATAATCCCAGTAAACACAAAATTGCTAAGGATCTCAGATTTAAAAACAAACCGGATATTTTCATGCTTCAAGAGACCAAAATGAATATGGACATATTTAAAGAGGTGGGTAGGTTTATTTGGAAAGAAAGTTGTTGGGAGGGGTGTAGTTCCTTGGGAGCCTCGGGAGGTGTTTTCACTTTGTGGGATCCTAGAATTGTGTAAGGTGTTCTGATCCTTTCTTCCCCTGGTCATGTGGTTATGAGTTTCACGGAAATTGTCTCTAAAAAATCTTGGTATGTTTCTAATATTTATGTTCCAAATAAACTCAGTGAAAGAAGGAAGTTTTGGAAGGATCTCTTGAGTTTTAGACAACTATTTAAAGATAAAGATTGGATTATTGGAGGTGATTTCAATACCCCCCTTTCCCTAGTGAAAATAAAGGGGGCTCGATCTCTTATTCTGAGAGTATGGAGGATTTAGCTAATTTCTGGCTAGTAATGGTCTGTTTGATTTAGAATTAGAAGGTTCCAAGTTTACTTGGGAAAACATGAGGATGGGACTTGAGCTCATTCAGATTAGATTGGATAGATTTTTGGTGAGTCATCTTTGTATGATCAATCAACTATATTCTCTAAAAAATCTCCCCAGAATCGGATCGGATCATAATCCCATTCTTCTTGATTTGGGGATGAATCAATCGAAAAAAGATAGACCTTTTAGATTTGAAAAGATGTGGTTAGATCACCTTGATATTTTTAATAGAATTCAAGAGTGGTGGGATATTCAGGTTCTTGGGGTTGCTAGTTTCAGATTGTGTTTTAAACTAAAGCATATTAAAAGTAACCTTAACAAGATGTAATAAGAGACTTTTGGAAATATTTTCCAAGAAAAAAGTAGAATTGCTGAGGATTTAAGAAATATTGAGGAACTTATGGAGAACGATGGTCTTAATACAGTTCTCAAGGATCAAGAACAAAAACTCATGTCTGAGTACCATGAGATCCTGGCTAAAGAAGAGGTTTATTGGAGACAAAAATCTAGGGTAAAATGGCTTAAGGAGGGTGATAGGAATACTAAATTCTTCCATTTCTCTGCCACTTCCAAAGCTAATCTCCTTAAGATTAATGAGATAAGAAGTGAGAATGGTGAGATCTACTCGGAAAGTAAGGATATCAATGTTACTATGATAAATTACTTCAAGGAGATTTTTAAGCAAGGGCAGAGGGCGGAGGAGCTGGTTCAAAATAAAGTCCTGGATCTTTTCCATAATGTTATCACCCCTCTTGAAAATAGAGACCTCTTAAGGAGTCCCTCGGAGGAGGAAATTTGGTTTGCGGTCTTTGATATGGAACCGGATAAATTTATGGGCCCAGATGGTTTCCCCGCCTTTTCTTTCAAAAATTATGGGAGATGATAAAGCATGAGGTCATTGAAATGGTCTAATAATTTTTCAACAATGGCCATCTTCTGAGGCAAATGAATAACACTTTCCTAGTCCTAGTGCCAAAAATTGCTGGAGCTAAAGAAGTTAAGGATTTCAAACCTATAAGTCTCTGTAACACCAGTTATAAATTACTGACTAAAATCATAGCTGGGAGGATTAGAATAGTTCTTCCAAACTTCATTTCTAGAAATCAAGGGATTTTGTTCCGGGAAGGAAAATTACAGACAACATTATTGTGATTCAAGAAGCCATACATTCCATTGAAAGCTCTAGTAGATTGGAAATGTTTCTTAAGTTGGATATGCATAAAGCCTATGATAGGATAACATGGTCCTTCCTCAGGCTATCTTGTTAAAGATTGGTTTTGATAACTTTCTAGTAAATATGATAATGACCTGCATATCCACTACTAGTTATTGATTTTGGTGAATGGTAAACCGAAAGGTTTTTTCCAAGTAGGTAGAGGGTTGAGACAAGGTGATCCTCTTTCACCCTTCCTTTATGTTATAATGGCTGAATCTTTGAGTAGAATCTGTCAACATGCTATGCTTTCTAACTGTATCCAGGGTATAAAAATCTCTAATGGTCTCCCCTCTATCTATCTCAATTAGTTTGTGGATGATAATTTTATGATGGGTAAGGCCTTTGTCCATGAAGCCTCCAATTTTAAGGTGGCTCTTAATGATTATGAATTGGTTTCAGGACAAATGGTTAATTTCCATAAAAGTGCTATTTTTTTCATTAATGTGGAGAATCAGGTTCAAGCTAGATTAGCTCGCATCCTGGGGTGTAGGATTAAGCATTTTCTGGATTCTTATTTGGGTATGCCCCTGATCCAAAAGAAGCCTGACATTTCGGTTTGGAATGCTCGATGGAAAGAGTAAATAGTAAACTTTTATCTTGGAAGGGTCTCTTACTTTCTTAGGCTGGTAAGATTCAATTGCTCTAGAGCTCCCTTCAAGGTATTCCCATTTATGTGATGTCACTTTTCAAGCTCCCTGCTAAAATTATTGGGTCCTTGGAGAAAATCCAGAAGAGATTCCTTTGGATGGGAGCTATGGAGAAGTTTAAATTCCCTCTTGTGGCTTGGGAAAAATTCACTAAACCAAATATTTGTGGGGGTTTGGGGTTAAAAATATTTCACTTATGAATGAGGCCTTGATTTCCAAAGCTGGTTGGAGGATTGCTAGAGAGGAAGGTCTTTGGGTGGAAATCATAAAGATGAAATATTTGCGGAATATAGGCAGAATGGAATCCTTTTTTAATCAAGACAATCTTCGAAGAGGGTCTTGTATTTGGAACTCTTTTATGGCCTCTAAAGAAATCTTAACCAAAGGTACAATGTGGGAGATAGGAAAAGGTACTAGAATCAGTTTTTGGTATGATAGTTGGATCAAGGATTTCCCCTTAGCTAACTTGGAAATATGGAAAAGGGTTGCTCAGTTCTATGAGGAAAAAGGAAAATTTTGGATAAGAGACTTCTGGATCTAGGAGGATATTGTCAGGTGGGAAACCATTGATCCTCCTCTGGAATTTGATGGATATATCCAACCCTTTCGGGCTCTCAACAAGAAATTAAGGGATTTCCATATCCCCATTTTCTAGACCAAGGAGGATTCCATTAAATGGAAAGAGGAAGATTCGGGAATTTTCTTGGTAAAATCTACCTATATGTTAAATTTCAAGGATGATCTACAAAAGGATTATTGGGGTAAGCTTTGGGTGAAGGATCTTATCCCTAAGGTTAATATATTTTACTGGTTGGCTGTCCAAAATAGAATTCTGACTGTGGATAATCTCAGGAAAAGGGGAATGAAGCTTCCCAATAGATGCTCTCTTTGTAGGAAAGAGGAGGAAAATGTCAACCATCTCCTCCTTCATTTCTCCTTTTCCCATGATGTTTTTTCTTCCATTCTGGATCTATTCAATATCCAATGGATTTTTCCCTTGATGTGAAATTGATAGCTTATCTAATATAAATAAGCAACAATTACATTATATAATTGTATAAATCAATAAGAGACAATATTTGCGAGAATGAAGATAATAACATAAACACAAAATTAAAGTAAAAATATAATAAACACACTATATTATTGATTGAATAATTTGGAGCACTTACATGGTGAGAGAGCTTACAATATATAGCCTTTCCATTTCCTATAAACAAGGAGATGAGGCTTACCAATATCATCCCACTAATCTCTCCATCATGATTCTCTCCACCTTTATTTCAACTATCCCTTTATTCCCTCATGATGAGTTGTCTATTACAACTCATCATTCACTCACATAATGTAATATCTAAATATTACATTTTACAAATAGTAACTCACACACACTAGAATAAACCTCTAGTTCACACTATAGTTAAACTATTCCTAACATTCACCCCCTTAGTGTGAACATGGGGAAAGCTATCTCATGTACTTGCTCATGTTTTACATATGGTTTTACAATTGGTTAACCACTAACCACAAGAAGGTTTTCTAGGACAACCAACAACCATATCTGTATGTGTTTTTCAAGAGATCCACAAACTCTCAAGAAGGTTTTAGAATGGAACCAACAACCATTTCATAGCACAGTACATTATTTTTGCTCTCATCATTTTCAATACAAAAGAGGAGATTGTAGAAAGAAACATGTTTTGAACAGGAATGGGACTTCTGTTCATTATTACAACAGAAAATAAACACACAACACAACTGAAAGAAGGTCACCAATATGCTGAGCAATCTCTTTGTTGGTGACTAACAAGAGATGTTGTTTTCCTCCTCCTCCTTGCCTCCAACCTCCATTGTGATGATGCTAACTCAGCCGAATTTGTCTTTGAGGCTCATTTTACAATTCTATTAGGTGTCGGTTTCAACCGATAATGCACCCTTACAATAATAATCAGCTTTATATTTAACCAAAATAATAAAGCATATCAAATTTTTATTGTTGGAAATCAGCCACTATTTTTTACAAAATAATTTAAAAACGTCTGAATTGTTTCCACGATTTATCTTAAAATACGAAATGGGTTTGATAATTTTTGACAAAATTTTCCCATAATACAAATAAACAAACCCAAAAAATTTCAGAAAATTTTGAATCTAGGTTTTTGAGAAAAACACGAATTACCAGTCATTTTTTTGGAAGATCAGAATCCAAAAAATGGCGACTGGAAGCTTTAAAACTCTCAGATCTGCATCCTTGAGGCTGTGGTTTTGTCCTGCAATCACTCTCATAAATATTCCTAACCTACTCTGATACCAGATGATGTGAAATTGATAGCTTATCTAATATAAATAAGCAACAATTACATTATATAATTGTACAAATCAATAAGAGACAATGTTGCAGAATGAAGATAATAACATAAACACAAAATAAGAGCAAAAATATAATAAACACACTATATTATTGATCAAATAATTTGGAGCACTTACATGGTGAGAGAGCTTACAATATATAGCCTTTCCATTTCCTATAAACAAGGAGATGAGGCTTACCAATATCATCCCACTAATCTCTCCATCATGATTCTCTCTACCTTTATTTCAACTATCCCTTTATTCCCTCATGATGAGTTGTCTATTACAACTCATCATTCATTCACATAATGTAGTATCTAAATATTACATTTTACAAATAGTAACTCACACAAACTAGAATAAACCTCTAGTTCACACTATAGTTAAACTATTCCTACTTGACCCTTGACTATTGAGGATTGTTTTTTCAATGGGATAGTCCCTTATGTTTTCCCATCTTGGTCTGGGCCTGGAATATTTCCCTTCCTCATTTTTTTGGGGGTTTATGGAAGGCTAGGAATGATTGTATATTCCAGGACTAGAAAGATCTTCTCTTGAAAGTTAAAAGAAATTTTTTGGCTGCCATCAAGGAAAATATCAAACTCTTTAAAGGCAAGTAAAAAAACCTTCCGAAAAGGGAGTAGAAAGTTCTTGATAAGTTTTCTCTTGGACCAATGGAATTACACAAACCTAAAAATAACTCCATTTGGATCAGGCCTGAGGAAAATGTTGTTAAGTTAAATTTTGATGGGGCGTCAAAAGGGAATCCGGGTCTAGCTGGGGGAGGTGGAATTTTAAGAAACAATGAAGGTGATTGGTTGTTTGTTTATGCTAGTCCGTTAGGTTGGAAAACAAACAATATGGTGGAAGCTAGAGCTCTCCTTTGGGGGGTTTTGTTGGCAAAAGAAAAAGGTTTCAAGGAAATCTATATTGAGGGTGATTCACTCATCATTATTAATGATCTTAACAATCAGGGTTCCATTAATTGGCCCTTAAGAAATATCCTCAATGATGTTAAGGAAACTTTAAAATATTTTGTAAAGTTTTCTTATAATCATACTTTGCGTCAAGGGAATAAGTGTGCGGATAAGATGACTAATTACAAAGCTCTTAGTAATGATTAAAAGATGTGATGTAAAGGAGATGATTTATCCATGGACATTAATGAAACCATTATTAAAGATAGAGGGCACTAAGTTTGATCACGATGATGTTGGCACGAGTGAGCTTCGGGTCTGTGATAGCTTACATAATAAGTTGTATTCCTCAGTTTCTGTTGGTGTGAAAGGGGTCTAAATTTGAGAAGTGTTAGCAAATAGGGAAGTTTGGTTTCATGAAGATGGGTGGTGATAGAATCAGGGTTGAACCAGCTAGCCAAAACATTGAAGCTTTTAATCAACATTTGTGGAACAAGCTTAAGATTGGGGGTTTCAATAATTTCATTGCTAAATTACATGGTCACGACCCTTCCTTGTCAAAGGATTTGGAAAATCTTGGAAAGAGGGAAAGTTCAAGGTTAGAGGAATGGAAATTGAGGTTTCAGAGTCCACCATTGCCCTTGCGATGGAGATGAAAATGGACGGGCTCAAAATATTTAAGGATAGAACCCGTAGAGAGCATGAAATTGAGTTGTTCTTCGTGGGTAAGGAAAGGTGCTCTTTCTTTACTGATGGTATTGCCAGGTCATGTATCCCGGGAATATGGAGAGAAGTTTTCCTTCAAATCATGAAGTATATCACTCTGGAAGGAAAATACTGAAAAATCTATACTCATCATATGACCCTTCTGAATATGTTTTGCCATAAGGTCATGGTGAGCATTCCTTTCTTTCTGTTTATGTCTTTGACAAATTATTTTGATGGCGTTCTAGCGCAGAGAAGGTAGAGATGCCTTTGCATGAAGGGCTCATCCTTCTATTGTTTGAAAATGGGAAACCTATTCTGAATTCTTCTCTGAAAGATAAGGTGGAGAGGATGATCTCACTCTTGTGGAATGCCTTACTAAGATGAAGGCTGGGAAATGTAAAAATGTGGGGGAGGATTTTGAAAAAGAGAAGAGTGAGGAAGGTTGTGGTGATGTGAGCACCTTGAGAAAGAGGGGTTGGGATGGTAATTTTAAGGGTTTTGAGGAGTGGAGTAGAAAGGTTTAGTATTTAGAGGGGGTGCTTTAGGTGATGGAGGAAACCAATGTTGGTCAAAGGGAAACCATGTTGGATGTCATTAATGTTTCTAAGAAAATTGTCTCAGCCTAGGTGAAGTCCAAACAAAAGGTTTTGGAGTTGGAGTATCAAGTCAAAAGCTAAGTGATAGGTTGGAAGGGATGGAGGAAGGCACTAAAAGGAGGAATTTTAATTTGCAAATCAGTAGTTCCGAGGACGAGGTGGAGGAAGACATGAATGAAAAGGGTGTTGAGATCAAGGCAGTCATCGTTGGAAGTAGTGAAGTTTTTCCTAAAAATTAGCTGGGTTTTCTGGACTGTTGGTAGACTTTTGGCGAACTTCTGCAGTTTTGATGGTTTAGGGTTGGTTTCTTTTCTCTGTTTTACTCTCTTTGGTTAAAGTCCCTGATCTTCATTGTATGAGTTAAGCATGTTTAACTCCTTTTGTGGAATTTTCTGTTTCTTTCTTGCTCGTTGGTTTTTGTTCCTCCTTTTGTAAGGCCCCTGGGAGCCGATCCCTATTTTTACCTTATCTAATAAAAATATTCTTTAGAGTTAAAATATCATCCTTGCATATTTTTGGGAAACTAATCTTCTTGAACTCGTATTGTGGTACTAGCATCACCTTGCAAAAATGTAAATAAAGCAGGTTTTTGTGGTGCATGTGTTATCCCAGTCTATAATTATCAACCCATTAACTAGGAGAAATACTTTAAAATCAACACACCGAACTTATATTTCTAGTAAATAGATTTTTTTGTAATGCAACTACATCAAACCCTTACAAATTTCAATGACCCAATCAAATCAATAACAAATCTTGGGTGATGTATAAATTTCTTAAAATATATGAATATTTTTCTAAATAGTTACAATTGCTTTTAGTATTAAGATGTTTCTAAATCATTATGATTTTATTCAAAAATTATCTTGAATACCATAATGTATTTATAAATTTTTAACTATCCTAAATTAGAATTAGGATGTTATTGGATATTTCAATTTCAAATACACAATAAATCTGAAATGTTGATAAAAAGACCCAAAATTATTGTAGTTTGATATAGGTTAGTGTGGTGCACACAAATAGAAGTTGTAGCTATAATAAATGTCCTTGGGAACGAAAAGTGTTTTCAATTTTTTTGAAAACCAGAAAATAGCATAAAGGAGAGAAAATAGGAGTGAAAGAAAACGATAAAAATAAAGAATATTAAAAACAAAAAGAAAAGAACATATTTGTATATAGCCTTAAAGAAAGAATAAGAAAAAGTTATTTAGACTAGTAATATTGACAAACTCACAAATACATTAAAATATTAAAATTTTAAAATAATATAAAGTAATAAGACAGCTAATCTTGTGTCAAAACTAGGAATTATAAATGTTTAATTAACGGCTATTACAAATATAATAATATAAATTTATAAGAAATAACTATTCATGTATCATAAATATGAATTTTTTATTTTTAATTAGTGGATACTACAAATATATGCGATTTATTAAGTACCCTTGCTAATTTTGACTTAGTTGGATGGGATCAGCGAATTGAAACGATAGAAACAATAGAAATGAGGTGTATTGGCTATAACAATCCACGTACAAAAGTTCAAAATTAGGCATAGCTGCTCTGAAATTCAAAAACCTTTGAGATTATTCCATGGGTAAGACTCCAAGAAAGAAATAACAAGGCTTTGACGTGACACTGACACCTGTAAAAATGATCACAAATGTCATTCATGTAGTACAAAGGAAGATGAAGCCTTATAGAATATAATTCAACTAAGACATTTAAGCATATTGTTAGAGTCCGGTTCATGTATAGTTGAAAATAACAAAAGCTCAAACAATTTAAAGATTATAGCCGTCGGAAATGTATCTATTTGTTTTTAAGTTACAAGCCGAATCTGAACGAATCGAAAACACCAGTACTAAGTGACCAAGGGCTTCTAAGACATGAGGATTTTTCTTATGTAATTTTTTTGGGGCAAGAGATAGAATTTCTATACTTAGTGTTATTGGGATTATATGGTTTTCACTAGGTTGCTTGCTAATGTTTTTAGTTACTTACAAAATTATAATAATAATATGGTGGAATCTTTTTGAAAGAATTGTAGAAATATAAGTCCACCTTATATAGAGCCAAGTTAATCTTAGAAGCTACATTTAAATTATGAAATTGTTTCATGATATAATTGTTAGATTCTAGAAATCTCTATATTGTTAAAAACCAGAAATAAAAAATTGTAATGAAAATGTAAATGTGATAAGAAACACTAATGAAAATGTTGCAAACATGAAGCACATGCACGTGTGTGTAAGTGCACATCCATACTTCTATACATTTATCTCTATGTTTGCAATGTAAAAGAGCTGTAAATAAGAGGAAGCATCACTTAGACAATATGGAAAAGTAAAGGTGAATTAAGATTCAGTATAGTAAATTCTTTCAATGCGGAGAAGTATATAAAGTATGTGTTTGCTCAGGCCCAAAATGATGGTGGAGAGATAAAGAAACATTAGACATACACAAGTTGAACTCAAGAAGATGAAAAATCTTTAGACATACACAAGTTGAACTCAAGTTAAACTCTAAAAAACATTTTTGTAGAGTCAATGACACCTTTTTGATGTCCTCTTTTATCATGTTGATAAGAATTTATATAATTGAAGGATTTATTATGAATCCTTTAAAGAGGTGGGAATGGGGAACCATCTACCTTTAATTCCCAACATTTACATACACCAAGATTCCGAGTTTCTTGGGTGCTCCAAACAAGCTACCAATAAGTCCTTTTGACAAATGAATTTTATTAGAATTGGTCGGCAATTGTTGGATTATCAAAAAATTAATAAAAATGACATAAGGCAGGAGTTCAGTTTCCTATTTCAATAGGAATATATAACTATGCCAATATTTATAAAGCAAACAATGTGGATGGAGAAATGTCAGAAGTTACTTTGAAAACTTTCCATCCTAGAACCAACTTTGATTACTGGGGTAAATTTAGTGAAACAGGGTTGGCTAGTTCTCATGTGCCTCAGCTAGAGGAAAATTGGATTCATTATCAGGATGAGGTTATCATCGGGAATGAGAATATGAAATGTTTACTTTGAATGAGGTTAGATAATTCAATATTATGGATATTATGGATGGGATGGAGGATAATGATGAGGTATTACATCCATCAGACAGAACAATAATGTTGCCAATCAACCTTTGCCATGGATAGATTGGTCTAAGGAAGAAATTTTCAATACTAAGGAAAGGGTGGGGCCCATTCTTAAAAGGACATATGATTGGTTGGATACCTTGGGAATCTCACCCAAAGGGATAGATCAATCTATAAGAGTAGAAGCCAAACAAAAACTAAGTCTCCCTACACCCACAAAAGGTAAAAGGTCAACTCAAAAGGCCAATATAGTTTCAAGGAAGTTCTCATTTGTTGTTGGGAGTTCCTCTCTTCCAAAAGTTTCCATTTCCAAGATTGTGTCCTCCACAGTACCAGTAATATAAGTTTTCAAAGTTAGTGATTCTCCGGTTGTATTATAAGAATTGCCACTCCCTTCTTCATTATCATTTCCATTATCGTTAGCTCCACTTTCCCAATCATTATACTATACTCCTTCACTCCTCTCTGTTTCTCCATCTCCATCCATGGCCCAATTATATTCATCCCTTCCTATCCTCTCAGTAGGGGAAATGATTGCTTCTCCAGTTTCAACTCCACTACCTCGACAACTTTAATTTACTTCCATTTCAACTTCCAATCTTATTGCATCCGCTCCTGAGGCTATTCTCACTTCCACCCCTTCTATCATTACCACATCCATTTCATTACCAACTAATATTACCAGTGCTATTGTTTTATCTAGTGCTCCAGGTGCTGAATAAACCATGCCACTTTCATCTACATCCACTATACATGATTGGCTATATCGCTAAACCCTAAATAAGAAGAAGAATGTGCCTCTTGTAGACATGATAGATCTAAGTGTGCTGGAACCTACTCCTAAGAGATGGGACAAATGGCCAAATATCGTCTCTAGTTTATGAGTAAACAAATCAAGAGAAAGGATCGTGGAAGTAGCCACCTTCGTTGAGGGCAAAACTAAAGAAACTATAACAACGACAAATTATCAGATCTCTAGGTTTTCATTAGGAAAAGCAACACATGAAGGGACCAAACAGGATGTCTAGGTGGCCCTTGGATTTTTTTTGGAGAAATATGATAAAGATAAAGATTACAAAGATTAATTGAAGTCAAAGGTTGAACAACTCACTGCTCTATTAAGGAATGTAACACAACCCACTACAATTATCGATCCTTCAAATACAACTGATATGACGGTTTCTTCGGTTTGGATGATATTTCATATCATGAAATTGAGAAGATAGATAAGAAGGAAAGATCAGTGGATGGATGGATAGAACGAATGCTTTAGGAAGCTAATCCTTTGGTTAAAACAAATGTTGAATTATATAACGAATTACAAACCGAGATGACTTCTATTCACATGATAGATGGAATTCTCTTCGAGGATAATAACAATTTGAATCTAAATTTAAGTACATGAAGTGAGATTAGAGATGTGGACCTGATTTAAACCTTCAAGAAGGAGTAATTGATGATGTTTATAAAATGTTTGAGTTTAAGAAGGCCATGAAATTTAGATCCCAAGTGTTGTAGGATTTGATTAATAAATTGGATGACAAATGTCTGGAAATAATGGACGGTTTAAATGATATTTTAGAGGAGTTTGATAATATCAACTGCAAGCTTTTCAATGAGAATATTGATGATCTTTCAGTGGACCAAATTAAATCAAATTTTAAAGATTTGGTAATAGAATATGATAAAATAACTAAAAATTTCAATAGCAATTCAATTGACAGGTTGATCTCATGCCAAAATTTTATAAATTAGCTGAAGAAAGTGGTGAATAAGTTGAAAAGGTTACCAGCTAAAATTACAAGGGAGATTGATACAACTGATGTGTTGAATCATTATGCTTATAAATCAGAGGAAGGAGAGGTACATGGAATCATCAATCGCTTCGTTGACTACCAACAATGGATGGCTATGTGGGCGAGAGGAAGATCAAGGAAAGATTGAAGAAGATAGAGATGATGCAAGTCCGAGTTGAGCCAGGTGGTCATGATCAGGACGGTTCTAAGCTCTGAATCAGTCAAAGTTGTAGGGTTGACTTAGTAAAACCTAGCAACAACTTTTCTATTATTTTGGAGCATGTTACCTTGAACTTATTATACTCTATCAACTATAATGGCTCAAACTTAGGAACTTAGAAATAGTTGAGTTACATTAATTTTATCTAGATCATTTTGGAGAAGTTACCCTTCAAGCTTGGAAGAGTACTTCATATACTTTGAGGCTTTCACTTTTATTCAGAACAATATTTTTACATGAAAACATCCGGTTTATTGTGTTAGTTATTGATCAATTTATATCTTGTGAATGTTTAATTCCTTGATGTGATTGGTTAATATGCCTTTATCCTAATTATCTTGTTTCAAATCATGTGAAAAGTGATATAACTACTTTTATATTAGTTGTGGAAAAGTTGTTTCCTTTCTGTTACAAGGTTGCATTATTGTTTATAGGCACGGATAGAAGATGATTGACACACATTTGCATACCGTATATTGTTGTGGGTAGTTGAATGTGTGTTTAAGTGGGCCTATTTGTTCGAAATAATTGGTGCATCACCTTATTAATTTATGTTATCTCTTACTTTAAGCTCATCAGTTGAGTAGATTATAATTATTTTCAAATGTTTTAGCCTTGCATATTGATCTTAAATCAAGTGCTCCAAGTTTTAAAGGAATTCAGCCTTATCTAGAGGTTCATCCCAAGGTGACAAGATCCCACACCTTGGGGATGTCCAACGTTGCATGGGATCAACAAGAGATTTAATGGGTACATGATCCACGTGACAACAAGGCTTTACATCAACAATTCACTAGTGAAAATTCCACATATATTGCAACTCATATATATAAGAACATAGAAACAAGTAATTTATTAATTAATTGCATAAAATATGTTTGAAGTAATAATAGCTAACAAAACATATTTAAGAGTAATTATTGATCTTTAATAATTTAAATATAGTCGTCAAAAAAAAATATTATATCATGAGCTAAGTAGCAACACAAAAATATCCAAGAAAAATAAACGCCAATATAGAACATTGACAGGAACCATTACACTCTTTAGTTGGTATGTGAAGAACCATATCAGTAAAGTTTTTAAAATTAAAAGTTGTGTATAATGATAAACTACAACTATGTTTTATATTATTTAGAGTGTAATGTCATCGACATACACAAATAACATTGTGATATCATCGAGATACACAAATAACATTGTGATATCATCAAGATACACAAGAATTTTTTTATTGATAAATCCCTTGAATGCCATATCCCTTTACATGTAAGCACCGATGAAGTGGGAGCGGGAGTGGGATTTGTTGGAAATTTCAAAAGAAGGAAATGAGTGGGAATCTCCAGTGGGTCAGACAGAGTAGCAGGATGAGCGGGTTGAACTTGGTAAAGGATCACGTGATTGTTGAGCCCAAGGAAAACAAGGATAAGGATGGGGTGGCGAGCACATGGGTAGAACATTTGGTTGAAATTTTAGACAAGGGGATTTTGGAGGGCCTGGAACCGTCTAAAGAGAAAGGTAATTTATCCCTTAAAATTCCTGAGATTCTTATGGCTAGAACCAAAGCCTCCATGGAAGGTTCTTTATTTGCAAAGTGTCTGGGCTCTAGACCAAATATTGACTATTTTAGAGGATGGGTCAAGAGGCGTTGGGTGACTAATGGTGTTGTTGAAGTTTTAGCATATGTAAATGGTTTTTCTTAGTCTCTTTGCCTAGTAAAGACCATGTGGTGAAGATTTTGGTTGGAGGTCCTTGGTTTATTGGAAAATCTCATGTGGTTGTTCGAAATGGGAACCGGATTTTAACCCTTATGTGACATCTATTTCTAAGTTCCCTATTTAGGTCAACCTTCCGGGCTTACCCCTGGAGTTTTGGGAGCCAAAAGTCCTTATTGGCATTGTGAAAAGCTTGGGTAAGCTGATTTCTCTAGATCCAGTCACTAAGGCTAAATCTAGACTTACTCATGCCATATTTTGTGTCAATATGGGTCAAGATGCTATTATGGAAAGTAATATCAAACTCTTGACTTCTGAGGGAGTTTGGGTGCAGAGATTTGACTATGATCCATCTCCCTTTGCTTGCAGAAAATGTAAGTTGGTAGGTCATGATCATAGAAATTTTCCTCTTCAGAAGAAAAAGATTGATCCCATTGTTGGACCTCAAAGGACAACTAATAAGGAGGCTAAGGAATGGAGGTGATTGGGAAAAATGGAAGAGTTGTAGAAGCAAAGGATCATCTTATCATCCAGGAGGTCTGTAAAAGAAGTGGAACCCTTGGTTCATCTTAATACCCCTTGCAAGGAATTGGTTGTTTCGGTTTTCATGAAAATGTTAATGAATATGAAGATGAAAATGAAAATGAAGATCTGGTTTTGGAAGAGGTGGTTATAGAAATAGAGGAAGGGGCTAGCCATGATTCGGAAGGTAATGCTTTTTCTTTACAAGTGGCCTGTAGACCTTTCTTTGGATGAGGTTTCTTCTATTGGCTAGAGTTCCTTTGGCCAGAGATAAGAAGAAGTCCTACCCATGTCTAATGTCTTTGGGATTTTAGTGGACTATGTTACTGATACGTATGATATGGCAGCCTCTCCCAAGACTCTAGTAAGTAAATCTAAACCTGTCACTCGTAGTAACTCTAGAGCTGATATTGGTAAAGACTCAGCTCTTAAGGGTAGGAAAAGTAATAAGGAATTAAGGGAGACTAACTCTAGGAGGGAAGTGGATGCTAGTATTCAGAGTACTTTGGGGAAGTTGTTTCCTCGAAATAAGAAATGTTAAATGATCCTCCTCTCTTGGAACATTAGGGGATTGAATAATCCCAGTAAACACATAATTGCTAAGGATCTCGATTTAAAAAAAACCAGATATTTTCATGCTTCAAGAGACCAAAATGAATATGGACAGATTTAAAGAGGTGGGTAGGTTTATTTGGAAAGAAATTTTTTGGGAGGGGTGTAGTTCCTTGGGAGCCTCGGGAGGTGTTGTCACTTTGTGGGATGCTAGAATTGTGCAAGGTGTTCGATCCTTTTTCCTTGGTCATGTGGTTTTGAGTTTCATGGAAATTGTCTCTAAAAATCTTGGTATGTTTCTAATATTTTTGTTCCAAATAAACATAGTGAAATAAGGAAGTTTTGGAAGGATATCTTGAGTTTTAGAAAACTGTTTAAAGATAATGATAGGATTGTTGGAGGTGATTTCAATACCCCCTTTCCCCTGGTGAAAAGAAAGGGGGCTCGATCTCTTATTCTGAGAGTATGGAGGATTTAGCTAATTTCCTGGCTAGTAATGGTCTATTTGATTTAGAATTGGAAGGTTCCAAGTTTACTTGGGCAAATAGGAGGATGGGACCGAGCTCATTCAGATTAGATTGGATAGATTTTTGGTGAGTCATCTTTGTATGATCAATCAACTATATTCTCTAAAAAATCTCCCCATAATCGGATTGGATCATAATCCCATTCTTCTTGATTTGGGGATGAATCAATCGAAAAAATATAGACCTTTCAGATTTGAAAAGATGTGGTTAGATCACCCTGATATTTTCAATAGAATTCAAGAATGGTGGGATATTCAGGTTCTTGGGGTTGCTAGTTTCAGATTGTGTTTTAAATTGAAGCATATTAAAAGTAACCTTAAAAGATGGAATAAGGAGAATTTTGGAAATATTTTCTAGGAAAAATTAGAATTGCTGAGGATTTAAGAAATATTGAGGAACTTATGGAGAACAATGGTTTTAATACAGTTCTCAAGGATCAAGAACAAAAACTCCTATCTAAGTACCATGAGATCCTGGCTAAAGAAGAGGTTTATTGGAGACAAAAATCTAGGGTAAAATGGCTTAAGGAGGGTGATAGGAATACTAAATTCTTCCATTTCTCTGCCACTTCTAGAGCTAACCTCCTTAAGATTAATGAGATAAGAAGTGAGAATGGTGAGATCTACTCGAAAAGTAAGGATATCAATGTTACTATAATAAATTACTTCAAGGAGATTTTTAAGCAGGGGCAGAGGGTGGAGGAGTTGGTTCAAAATAAAGTCCTAGATCTTTTCCAGAATGTTATCACCCCTCTTGAAAATAGAGATCTCTTAAGGAGTCCCTCGGAGGAGGAAATTCGTTTTGTGGTCTTTGATATGGAACTGGATAAATCTCTGGGCCCAGATGGTTTCCCCACCTTTTTCTTTCAAAAATTATGGGAGGTGATAAAGCATGAGGTCATTGAAATGGTCCAATAATTTTTCAACAATGGTCATCTTTTGAGGAAAATGAATAACACTTTCCTGGTCCTAGTGCTAAAAATTGTTGGAGCTAAAGAAGTTAAGGATTTCAGACCTATAAGTCTCTGCAACACCAGTTATAAATTATTGACTAAAATCATAGCTGGGAGGATTAGAATGGTTCTTCCAAACTTCATTTCCGGAAATCAAGGGGCTTTTGTTTTGGGAAGGCAAATTACTAACAACATTATTGTGATTCAAGAAGCCATACATTCCATTGAAAGATCTGGTAGATCGCAATGTTTCTTAAGTTGGATATGCATAAATCCTATGATAGGATAACATGGTCCTTCCTCCAGGCTATCCTGTTAAAGGTTGGTTTTGATAAATTTCGGTAAATATGATAATGACCTGCATATCCACTACTAGTTATTCGGTTTTGGTAAATGGTAAACCGGAAGGTTTTTTCCAAGCAAGTAGAGGGTTGAGACAAGGTGATCCTCTTTTTCCCTTCCTTTATGTTATAATGGTTGAATATTTGAGTAGAATCTGTCAACATGCTATGCTTTCTAATTGTATCAAGGGTATAAAAATCTCTAATGGTCTCTCCTCTATCTATCTTAATCAGTTTGTGGATGATAACTTTATGATGGGTAAGGCCTTTGTCCATGAAGCCTCCAATTTTAAGGTGGATCTTAATGATTATGAATTGGTTTCAGGAAAAATGGTTAGTTTCCATAAAAGTGTTATTTTTTTCATTAATGTGGAGAATCATGATCAAGCCGATTATCTCACATCCTTGAGTGTAGGCTAAAGCATTTTCTGGATTCTTATTTGGGTATGCCCCTGATCCAAAAGAAGCTTGAAATTTTGGTTTGGAATGCTTTGCTGGAAAGAGTAAATTGTAAAATTTTGTCTTGGAAAGGTCTCTTACTTTCTCAAGATGGTAAGATTCAATTGCTCCAAAGCTCCCTTCAAGGTATTCCCATTTATGTGATGTCACTTTTCAAGCTCCCTGCTAAAATTATTGGGTCCTTGGAGAAAATCCAGAAGAGATTCCTTTGGATGGGAGTTGTGGAGAAGTTTAAATTCCCTCTCGTGGCTTGGGAAAAAGTTATAGATTGAGCAACAGGGAGAAAGCCCGATTATATTTATCAAACTCAATCAACCAACATTACAAAGAATGGGCTGCAATACTTATAGATATTGCACACCAAATAAAAATAGGAAACTAAGTTGCACAGGTGCAACCATATTCCAAATTACATTAGCTTCCAATAACATCTAGGAAGCACAAATGAATAAAAACAAATATCTTGTTAAAACAATAAACTACACCGGTATACAATTAGATGGTTATGAAGAAATATAACCATATAACAACATTTATTTAATTAATAACATTAATTAAATAATTTATTATACAATGCAAAATTAATAATATTAGGTAAATAATTAACCTAACATTCCCCCAATTGTGCATTGTCTGAAGAGATGAGGAGAGGAACTCTCTAAACAACTCGAACTTGTCACGTGTAAGTGACTTTGTGAAAATATCTGCTCGTTGTTCAGCAGTTGGACAAAATTGAAGCTGGATGTTGTGCTTCAACACATGTTCACGTATGAAATGAACTTGTACCTCAATGTGCTTTGTTCTCTTGTGAAAAAATGGATTGCGAACAAGTTTGAGAACACCTTCATTATCAACATACATGGTGGTCGGTTTGTCCTGTGGTATTCCAAGTCCTTCCAGTATGCAACGTAGCCAAATCACTTCACAGACAACTTCTCCTGCAGAATGATACTCCGGCTTCTATGGAAGAGAAAGAAATGAAGTGTTGTTTCTTACTTCCCATGATATTGGTCCAGATCCCATAAAGAATACAAATCCAAAAGTGGGTTTTCTATCATCAATGTTACCTGCATGATATGAATCTGAATATGCAGTTAAGAAGAAGTTGTCATTCTTCTTGTATTCTAGACCAAGATCCACTGGTCCTTTGAGATATCTCAAAATGCACCTTGCTGCTTTCTAATGACAAAATTTGGGTTCCCGCATGAACCTAGATAGATAGCTCACTGCAAAGATGATATTTGGTCTAGTGTAGGTCAGGTAAATGAGACTCCCAATCAACTGCCGATAGAGAGTGGAGCTTAGCTCAGGAGATGGATCTGAATGAGATAACTATAATCTGATCTCCATAGGTGTAGCAATTGGTGTGCAATCCATCATCCTAAACTTCTTGAGCGTTGTCTTAGTATATTTCATCTAAGAAACAAAAATATGATTCTCTTTCTGCCATACTTCCAATCCAAGATAGTAATGCATCAGCCCGAGATCAGTCATGTTGAATGATCGATTAAGATCCTAGATCTCATTCGTAGCATTCGGTATATACAAAGGCCTCCGGGAAGTGCTTACGGGTAAAGCCGTCGTGACTACTACTGCACTTAATGCCTAATATAGCTGCAACAACGTCATCTGGGCATCGAACCTTTAAATCAATGGGGAGTAATAAGGTCATAGTGCACACACTATGAACCATCCCATCCATCTGTGAATGATTGCATGACATAAATCCAGACTGAGAAATTATCCAAGTATATAGCGAAGTTACGTGCGCGTATGAGCATATTTCTTTGAGCCGGTGTTAATAATTGCACAGACCCCATTAGTACTGTCTTGGTACCATGTATTGAATTCTTTCATGTATGTTAACACCTCTTTCACATATCACCAGGTATATAGAAAGGGTGAGCTTCTTCCACGTACCACCGGGTATATCAGAGGGCGTGTATATAGAAAGGTTCGGCATATTAGACTGATGATATATAGATTGGGAGACCTAATACTGGAGTGATAAGAGCCAAACCCCGTCGCTGATCTCTGTAAAATGGGAACCAATGCCCCCAAATTTTTTCTTCCGGATTCACAATTGCTCAGAGGAAACAACTATGCTGCATGGAAGACTAAAATCAAGACACATCTTAAGTTTGAAGAAATCTGGCCTGCTGTGAATGGTACTTTGACCAGATCAGCATGATACAACACAACAATGACAGTTTGATAAAGTAGATCAGAAGACCAAACTCATCATCTTATTTAGAGTGTTTGATGATGTGCAACCCCACATTCGAGATGCCAAAATAGCAAAAGAATTGTGGGATAAATTGAGCACAGTATACGAGGCCAAGAACAAGAATGTTATACTAAATTTGCAGAGTCAGTTACACACACTAAAGTTCAAACAGAATGAAAAAATTGAAGCTTTCTTAAGAAGAGTTATAGAATTGAGGGCTTCACTTCTAGCCCTGGGAGAACTAGTCATAGATGATGCTCTCATTCCCATTGTTCTGAGAGCACTCCCCTCTTCTTACCACATTTTTGTCACAACACTAAATGTGTCAGATACGACAATTAGTTTTGACAAACTGGTAAACCTACTGCAATAAGAGGAAGCAATGCACAATAAGGATGATGAAGAGGAGCAGAAATGTCTTCACATCAAAAATGGAAAGGAAAAGGTAAAGGAAAACCTAATTCCTATCAAAAATCCCAAAATCAAAATCAGTATCAAGGGGATAAACAACAAAAGAAGCAATGTCCAATCAGAAAAGAGGACATAACCTACAAGATTGTTGGTATAATACTTATAAGAAAGGTTCATCAAGCAACTCTGGACCTCCACAACAATCTAACAAGGGACATTCTAACTACAATCAAGGGCAGAAAAAGGGGAACTGGAAAAGAAGACCCCACCAGCAAGGTAATATTGCTGAGCAATAAGAATAATCAGACAATGAAGACTTCTTGTTCACTACTTGATCAAGTGAACCATCCACGTCATCTAGTGATGTTTGGTATGTTGATTCGGGAGCCACTCGACACATGACCGGCCATAGAGACTGGTTTATTTCAATGAGGGACACGCCATCGAAAAATCATGTTTCGTTGGGAGATGATTCTTCATATACGTTTAGGGATTGGAAACATTTCTCTACCCCTTGGTTCATGCAAATGCAGACTATCAGATGTCCTATATGTCCCTAGGTTGACAAAGAATCTACTTTTAGTCAGTCAACTCCTAGATCACAACCTAAAAATTGACTTTGATAGTCAATCCGGCAAGAAAACGTGCTTGATTTGAGATAAATCAAGAGGCTTGAAAATAATTGCAAAAGCCTCCAATGTGGGATGCATGTTCCAACTTGATTTTGTTCACAGAGACGATCAAGAACTTGTGGCTAAGAACTCCACCTCAGCACAATTGTGGCATCAAAGATTTGGTCATGTAAGTTTCAAATATCTCGAAACACTTCACCGGTGTAATATGGTACATGGGCTACCATCTCTTCAGAAGGATACAAACAAGTGTCCTCACTACCTAGAAGCAGAAAACAACACAGAGCTTCATTCTAGAGGATTACATTTCAAGCTCATGGTAAACTTGACCTGGTTCATACCGATCTTTGTGGTCCAATGCAGCAAGTCATTTTGGGTTCCAATACTTCATGCTTTGTGTTGATGACTATTTGAGAAAAATGTGGATTTTCTGTCTTCGCAAGAAAAGTGAAGCGTTTGAAACCTTCAAAAAGTTCAAAGTAGCAATTGAGAAAGAAACTGGTCGTCACATCAGAACTCTCCACTTAGATCGAGGGGGGGAATTCACCAGTGATGAGTTCAGAGACTACCTACAAACTCACAGGATTCATCGACAAATGCCTCCTCCACACACACTGTAGCAAAATGGTGTTTCTTTTTTTGTTTTTCTTTTGTTGATGTCGTTACCCCTTGCTTTTCCTTGTGCAAGTTGAATGAACGTAGGGTCTTGCTTCGAATCGCTCGCCAAATCAGCAAACTTTGGTTGTTTTTCCTTATGCGAGTTACAAGGGTCACATTTTTTTGTTTTGTTTCTTTGGTGGAGGGACGTGAGGAGGGAGGACCGCTCATGGTGTTGCTAGAATGGACAACTTTTGGAGATCATGAATGCTCCACTATTTTTTTATTTCTCTCACCATTTTACAGTTTGGAGAGCAGTCTACGTTTGGGATTGCAGGTTGGATGTGAAGGAGATTGAATCGTGCCTTTATCTCCCTTCTTACATTGTATTGTTCTATCCACTCCTTATACTGTCACCGTGTGTTTTTGTGTAGGTCGCAGGTTGAAGAAGATCGAACAATGCTTGAGTTGGTCGTCCAAGTAGTACATGCCAAAGTGTAGGCTTTTGCTTTGTAGTTGCTCATTCTGTATTACACACCAAAGTGTAGGCTGAATGTTGAAGCAGGGGTTTGGTTGGCCTCCAAAAAGAGCTCAATAGACCTCCAAAACAAGCAAAGTAACCTCCAAATACAAAAAGACTAAATGGTTCTCTAATTTAGAGACAAAACCCCTATTGGGGAATAATTTTTTTAATTTTCAATACCTACAACAAATTTTGCCTGGTGTTGGGTGCACCTTTGGTGCAAAATTTTTTTGCGTTCCAAACACCTAGAACCAAACAAGAGGTTTTGAGTTTGCAGGGGGTTCTGGGAAGCTACAGGAGGCAACTTGGCTCTCCTTTTGTTGCAGATTTATTCTCCACAAATTCTCCTTCTTCTGTAACCTTCTCCAACCTTGCCAGGAGCTTCAATTCGCTCTGGTACCAAATGTAAATTGGGCAACAGGGGTGGAAGCCTGATTATATTTATTAAACTCAATCAACCAACATTACAAAAGAATGGGCTGCAATATTTATAGATATTGCACAACCAAATACAAACAGAAACTAAGTTGCATGTGTGCAGTGCAACCATATTCCAAATTACATTAGCTTCTAATAACATCCGGGATGTACAAATGAATGATAACAAATATCTTTGTTAAAACAATATAACTACACCGTATACAATTAGATGGTTATGAAGAAACATAACCGTATAACAACATTTATTTAATTAATAACATTAATTAAATAATTTATTATATAATGCAAAATTAATAATATTATGTAAATAATTAACCTAACAAAAGTCACTAAACCAAATCTTTGTGGGGGTTTGGGGTTAAAAAATATTTCACTTATGAATGAGGCCTTGATTTCCAAATTTGGTTGGAGGATTACTAGAGAGGAAGGTCTTTGGGTGGAAATCATAAAGATGAAATATTTTTGAATATAGGTAGAATGGAATCCTTTTTTAATCAAGACAATCTTCTAAGAGGGTCTTCTTTTTGGAACTCTTTTGTGGCCTCTAAAGAAATCTTAACCAAAGGTACAATGTGGGAGATAAGAAAAGGTAATAGAATAATTTCTGGTATGATAGTTGGATCAAGGATTTCCCCTTAGCTAACCTGGAAATCTGGAAAAGGGTTGCTCAGTTCTATGAGGAAAAAGGAAAATTTTGGATAAGAGACTTTTGGATCCAGGAGGATACTATTAGGTGGGAAACCATTGATCCTCCTCTGGAATTTGATGGAGATATCCAACCCTTTCGGGTTCTCAACAAGAAATTAAAGGATTTCCATAACTCCATTTTCCGACATCAAGGAGGATTCCATTAAATTGAAAGAGGAAGATTCGGGAATTTTCTCAGTAAAATCTACCTATATGTTCAATTTCAAGGATGATATGAAAATGGATTATTGGGGTAAGCTTTGGGTGAAGGATCTTATCCCTAAGGTTAATATATTTTATTGGTTGGCTGTCCAAAATAGAATTCTGACTGTGGATAATCTCAGGAAAAGGGGAATGAAGCTTCCCAATAGATGCTCTCTTTGTAGGAAAGAGGAGGAAAATGTCAGCCATCTCCTCCTTCATTGCTCCTTTTCCCATGATGTTTTTTCTTCCATTATGGATCTGTTAAATATCCATTGGATTTTTCCCTTGACTATTGACTACTACTATTTTCAATGGGAGAGTCCCTTCTGCATTTTCCCATCTTGGTCCTGCCTCGGAATAATGCCCTCCATCATTTTTTTGGGAGTTTATGGAAGGCTAGGAATGATTGTATGTTCCACGACTAGAAAGCTCTTCTCTTGAAATTTAAAATAAAATTTTTGGCTGCCATAAAGGAAAATATCAAACTTTTTAAAGGAAAGGAAAAAAAAACCTTCCCGAAAATGAAGCGTAAAATTATTGATAAGTTCTCCCTTGGACCGGTGGAATTACACAAACCTAAAAAGAATTCCATTTGGATCAAGCTTGAGGAAAATGTTGTTAAGTTAAATTTTGATGGGGCGTCAAAAGGGAATCTGGGTCTAGCGGGGAGGTGGAATTTTAAGAAACAATGAAGGTGATTGGTTATTTGTTTATGTTGGTCCATTAGGTTGGAAAACAAACAATATGGTAGAAGCTAGAGCTCTCCTTTGGGGGGTTTTGTTGGCAAAAGAAAAAGGTTTCAAGGACATCTAGATTGAGGGTGATTCACTCATCATTATTAATGCTCTTAACAATCGGGTTCCATTAATTGGCCCTTAAGAAATATCCTCAATGATGTTAAGGAAACTTTAAAATATTTTGTAAAGGTTTCTTATAATCATACTTTGCATCAAGGGAATAAGTGTGTGGATAAGATGGCTAATTATGAAGCTCTTAGTAATGATTATAAGATCTGGTGTAAAGGAGATGATTTACCCATGGACATTAATGAAACCATTATTAGAGATAGAGGGCACTAAGTTTGATGATGTTGGAACGAGTGAGCTCTGTGTCTGTGATAGCTTACATAATAAGTTGTATTCCTCGATTTGTTGGTGTGAAAGGGGGTCTGAATTTGAGAAGTGTTAGCAAACAGGAGAAGTTTGGTTTCATGAAGATGGGTGGAGATAGAATCATGGTTGAACTAGCTAGGTAGAATATTGAAGCTTTTAATCAAAATTTGTGGAACAAGGTTAAGATTGGGGGTTTCAGTAATTTCATTGCTAAATTACATGGTCACGACCCTTCCCTGTCAAAGGATTTTGGAAAATATTGGAAAGAGGGAAAGTTAAAGGTCAGAGGAATGGAAATTGAGGTTTCAGAGTCCACCATTTCCCTTGCGATGGAGATGAAAATGGATGGGCTCAAAATATTTAAGGATAGAACCCATGCAAAGAGCATGAAATTGAGTTGTTCTTCGTGGGTAAGGAAAGGTGCTCTTTCTTTACTAATGGTATTACTAGGTCATGTATCCGGGAATATGGAGAGAAGTTTTCCTTCAAATCATGAAGTATATTACTCGGAAGGTAAATCTTTGAAAAATCTATACTCATCATATGACCCTTCTAAATATGTTTTTCCATAAGGTCATGATTAGCATTCCTTTCTTTATGTTTATGTCTTTGACAAATTATTTGACGATGTTCTAGCAGAGAAGAAAGAGATGCCTTTGCATGAAGGGCTCATCCTTCTGTTGTTTGAAAATGGGAAACCTATTATGAATTCTTCTCTGAAAGATAAGGTGGAAGAGGATGATCTCACTCTTGTGGAATGCCTTACTAAGATGAAGGCTGGGAAATGTAAAAATGTGGGGGAGGATTCTGAAAAAGAGAAGAGTGAGGAAGGTCATGTGGTGATGTGAGCACCTTGAGAAAGAGGGGTTGGGATGGTAATTTTAAGGGTTTCGAGGAGTGGAGTAGAAAGGTTCAATATTTAGAGGGGGTGCTTTAGGCGATGGAGGAAACCAATGTTGGTCAAAGGGAAACCATGTTGGATGTCATTAATATGTTTGAGAAAATTGTCTCGGCCCAGGTGAAGTCCAAACAAAAGATTTTGGATCTGAAGTATCAGGTCAAAAAGCTTAGTGATAGGTTGGAAGGGATGGAGGAAGGCACTAAAAGGAGGAATTTCAATTTGTGCATCAGTAGTTCCGAGGACGAGCTGGAGGAAGACATGAATGACAAGGGTGTTGAGATCAAAGGTAGTCATGTTGGAATTAGTGAAGTTTTCCTTAAAAAATAGCTGGTTTTTTTGTATTGTTTGCGAGACTTTCGCGAACTTGCAGTTTTGATGGTTTAGGGCCGGTTTCTTTTCTTTGTTTTACTCTCTTTGGTTAAAGTCTTGATCTTCATTGTATGAGTTAAGCATGTTTAACTCCTTTTGTGGAATTTTCTATTTCTTTCTTGCTCGTTGGTTTTTGTTCCTCCTTTTGTAAGGCCCTTGGGAGCCGATCCTTGTTTTTACCTTATCTAATAAAAATATTCTTGAGTTAAAATATCATGCTTGCATATCTTTGGGAAACTAATCTTCTTGGAACTATATTGTGGTACTAGCATCACCTCGCAAAAATGTAAATAAAGCTGGTTTTTGTGGTGCATGTGTTATCCCAGTCTATAATTATCAAGCCATTAACTAGGAGAAATACTTTAAAATCAACACACCAAACTTATGATTCTAGTAAATAGATTTTTTTGTAATGCAACTACATCAAACCCTTACAAATTTCAATGACCCAATCAAATCAATAATAAATCTTGAGTGATGTAAAAATTTCTTAAAATATATGAATGTTTTTCTAAATAGTTACAATTGATTTTAGTATTAAGATGTTTCTAAATCTTTATGATTTTATTCAAAATTTATCTTGAATACCATAATGTATTTATAAATGTCTAACTATCTTAAATTAGAATTAGGATGTTATTGAATATTTCAATTTCAAATACACAATAAATAAGAAATGTTGATTAAAAAAACTCAAAATTATTGTAGCTCGATATAGGTTAGTGTGGTGCACACAAATAAAAGTTGTAGCTATAATAAATGTCCTTGAGAACGAAAAGTGTTCAATTTTTTTGAAAACCAGAAAATAGCACAAAGGATAAAAAATAAAAGTCGAAGAAAACGATAAAAATAAAAAATATTAAAAACAAAAAGAAAAGAACATATTTGTATATAGCCTTAAAGAAAGAATGAACCAAGAAAAAGTTATTTAGACTAGTAATATTGACAAGCTCACAAATACATTAAAATATTAAAATTTTAAAATAATATAGAGTAATAAGACAGCTAATCTTGTGTCAAAACTAGGAATAATAAATGTTTAATTAACGGATATTACAAATATAATAATATAAATTTATAAGAAATAACTATTCATGTATCACAAATATGAATTTTTATTTTTAATTAGTGGATACTACAAATATATGCGATTTATTAAGTACCCTTGCTATTTTTGACTTAGTTGGATGGGATCGACGAATTGAAACGATAGAAACAATAGAAATGAGGTGTATTGGCTATAACAATCCAAGTACAAAAGTTCAAAATTAGGCATAGCTGCTCTGAAATTCAAAAACCTTTGAGATTATTCCATGGGTAAGACTCCAAGAAAGAAATAACAAGGCTTTGACGTGACACCTGTAAAAATGATCACAAATGTCATTCATGTAGTACAAAGGAAGATGAAGCCTTATAGAATATAATTCAACTAAGACATTTAAGCATATTGTTAGAGTCCGGTCCATGTATAGTTGAAAATAACAAAAGCTCAAACAATTTAAAGATTATAGCCATCGGAAATGTATCTATTCGTTTTTTAAGTTACAAGCTGAATCTGAACGAATCTAATACATCAGTACTAAGTGACCAAGGGCTTCTAAGACATGAGGATTTTTCTTATGTAATTTTTTCGGGGCAAGAGATAGAATTTCTATACTTAGTGTTTTTTGGGATTATATGGTTTTCACTAGGTTGCTTGCTAATGTTTTTAGTTACTTACAAAATTATAATAATAATATGGTGGAATCTTTTTGAAAGAATTGTAGAAATATAAGTCCACCTTATATAGAGCCAAGTTAATCTCAGAAGCTACATTTAAATTATGAAATTGTTTCATGATATAATTGTCTGATTCTAGAAATCTCTATATTGTTAGAAACCAGAAATAAAAATTGTAATGAAAATGTAAATGTGATAAGAAACAACAATGAAAAGGTTGCAAATATGAAGCACATGCACGTGTGTGTAAGTGCACATCCATACTTCTATACATTTATCTCTATGTTTGCAATGTAAAAGAGCCGTAAATAAGAGGAAGCATCACTTAGACAATATGGAAAGGTAAAGGTGAATTAAGATTCAGTAGTAAATTCTTTCAATGCGGAGAAGTATATAAAGTATGTGTTTGCTCAGGCCCAAAATGATGGTGGAGAGATAAAGAAACATTAGACATACACAAGTTGAACTCAAGAAGATGAAAAATCTTTATAAATTAATATGCATGGACAATAATCTTGACAAGGTGATATGTCTATCAATTTGGGAATACTCTTGAGGTTGCACGAAAGAAAGAAAACTCCAATAAAAGAGGTGACAATTTTTGTAAACAAGATGCAAGATAAGAAGTAAGAAGTAATTGTTGTGTAGTGATTGACAGTGGAAGAACAATTAATTTGGTGTCGATAGAGATGGTGAGGAAGTTCGAATTGGAGTGCAAACTACAACTAGATCCTTACGTGGTAGCTTGGGTGGTAGGAGGACAAGCTAGTATTATATGAGAGAAATGTAAATTCGGAACGAACATTGAATGATTCACGGACATGTTTTAAAAAGATACATTACAATGCCTCGATCGTATAAAAGACATGTTTGAATAAAAACATGTAATAATCATTAATTTTCTTCTCAATTAGTATATCAGAGACTTAGAATCAAATCTCTTCCAAACGTGCCTGCAAACCCAAAACCACTGTGCAGTGTTGAAACTGAGAAAAACTATAAAGAGAAGGGAAAAAATAAGATATGGAAAACTCCATGTCTATTGTTGAAGTCATATATTTTGGTGTTGGGTGGTTGACACTATATTTGCTTATCAAACTTGCAATAGCAATATGGTGGAGGCCTCTCCAGATAGTCAAGCATTTTGAAGCTCAAGGAATTACAGGTCCTCCATACAAGCTATTGTATGGAAACGCCTATGAATTGGGAAAGCTAATGCAGGAGGCAAAATCCAAGCCCATGGAGCTCTCCCACGACATTGCTGCCAGAGCCCAATATTACTGCTACAATTGGTCAAAAATATATGGTAAGTTGCTTTTTTATGTATAATATTTGTATTGAGATTCCGATTTATGTTAACAAGTGTATATCTTTCCATCTAACAACAGGGCCAATATTTTTAATGTGGTTCGGGACAATACCAGTTTTAGTTATTGGAAGGCCTGAGCTGGGAAAACAGCTAATGGGTGATAAGATTGGGAACTATGGAAAAGGTCAGGGGAATCAAAGTATGGCAGATCTTCTTGGAGGTGGTCTCGTGAATTTGAATGGTGAGAAGTGGGCACGCCACAGAAGAATCATAAAACCCTCTTTTCATATTGATAAACTCAAGGTTTGATCACAATCCTCGCCTGGTATTTTTTACCACCTTTCAAGAATTTATAGTTTAAGCTTAGGGTAGACCACAATTTATGGCTAAAGTTCTCCATTTTGTTGGGGAGAGAGGGCAAGGAAATCACTTATTTTCTTTTATTATGCCATTTTCATAACAAAAATGGATTAGGATATGGTTTCTTCTATGGTGGAGAGCATTACTAGTACTTTGGACAAATGGGCTGAAGTTATCAAGAAGGGTGAGAATGAAGTGGATGTGTCTCAGGAATTGAAGGCTCTCACTTCAGAAATCATTGCCCGCACAGCTTTTGGCAGTAGCTATATCCAGGGAAAGCGTATTTTTGACATGCTCGCTCAGCAGTTATTCATTTCCATTGAAGATAATGCGAGTTTAATGATTCCTGGGTATAGGTAATGTGTTGTTTCTTTCAAAACTCCAAATTTTTCCATTTGCCTTCCTTGAAGGCGAGATCTCTGTAGTCATCATGAGATCGGAAGTTATGAAAAATTGTAAACCATGTTATATGTGTAATTTTTCTTTAACATTCAATATAAATTGTTGAGTATGAAGTAACCTGTCATTGTGGATTGGACTTCAGATTTTTGCCCTTCAAACGAAACAGAGAGAGTTGGAGAATCCGTAGAGAAATTAGGAGTTGTTTGAAGCAACTGATCTTAAGCAGAGAAACATCTGGTAGAAGCTCAACCGATGGCTATGGAAATGACTTGCTTGGTAACTTGATGACCACAAACCAAGAAATGCAGAAGACTGAGAGTGATCCGAGGCTCACAATAGACGAAATCATAGAAGAATGTAAGACATTCTTCTTTGCTGGCGAAGAGACTACAAGTGGATTTTTGACGTATGTCATTGTTCTCCTGGCCATGCATCCTGAATGGCAGGAGCGAGCACGCGCAGAAATAGTGCAAGTATGTGGAAATTGCCATCCAAATTTTGAGACCATAAGCAAACTAAAAACGGTAAGTAATAAAAATCCATCCACATAGTGATACCTTTTGTTTTTTGGTTTAGTTTGGTGTTATTGTTCTTCTAATAAAACATGTTTGGAATCATCTGCCAGTTATATTTATTAGAAGAATATTTCGTTGTGGTTTAACAATTAATATTAATTATGGCATTTTTTTAAAACTACAGTTTCTTAAATCACATACAGTATTATTGTAACCCATTTTCTAAATGTTGCTATATGTTGAAGATAATATTTTTTTGTTATTGAAGGTTTATTGGAGTATCCCTACTATTTGAGTCAATCCCCACTAGTCATCTAGAAGATTCTATATTTTGAAGATAGAATATTGTGTTATTGTAGTAATATTAGATGATCCCCATTATTTAATACCGAGTCAATTTTCACTACTCATCTTACATACAAATTTAAATACAATAATAGAAAATAGGCACACATAACCCACACATATTTTTCAATGTTATTTCAAGCTACATAAGATATAGAATTATAATATTATTCCATTCACAAACATGATTCAATTTTATATTTTTCTAATTGAATCACCCAAAACTGTAACTCCTCAAAAGTGATTCAATTAGTTTTAGTGAAGCATCAATTTTCTCACATAGACACATTCTCAGAAACCATTTCAAAAGTCTCACCATTTAAATTAAAGAGTGGTGTGGAAATGAAATATCACATAGAAGTTGCATATAATTGTGCAACATTGGAATCTTTCTAGAAGTTAAAGAGTCATGTGGAAGTTAAACATCACACATAATTTTAAGAACTGCATGGAAGTTAATTAAGCTTATGTAGAAGTTTTGAAGATTCACACAAAAGGCAATGCTTGTGCAAAAGTTCAAGAGACTCCCAAAAGTGAGCTTTTACATAAACTATAGAGCCACATGGAATGAAAGCTCATGTTCAAGCCTTGCATAGAAGTGAAACTCACTCAAATGTTGATGAGTCAAGAAAAGTGAAATCCATTGTAGAATTTGAAATAACAAAAAAGTAGAATGACTCGTGCAATGGAAAAATGAATCATGAAATGGTAAAACACATTCCAAAGCATAATGATTCTCACAAGAGTAGAAACAAAAACATGCAAAATTCTCAACTTATCTTCCGAAAGGTATAACTTTTGCATACAATCTTATAATAAATATGATAAGTTTTTCATAAGTGGATAATTTTTAAGAAAAATCCAAATGTGTAGTAATACTTATGATGTACACCCCCATTCAACATCTCCAAAATTTGGAGCAGATGGAAAACGTTTACAGAGATAGTGCGAGGATCAAAATCTACGAAAAGAATGAAAGGACTGTTTGACGAAGATCTTATCGGTTTGGGATTTAACATTGAAGCTTTGTCCAAGGAATGGGCTGCTTCACTGACCAATTATGATAAGTAGGATGAATGATGGATGTTGCTTAATGTTTGTTGTTGTTTCTGTTAGTTTCATTAGTCTTTGTTAATTTATAAGATTTGGGTTACTATCCTGTTTTGTTATACCTATCTGTTTTGTTGACTATTATTATATTGAATATTTGCTCTTTATAAGAGTTGCTTACTATACGAGGTAGGGTCCCCTCAACCCTCTTTTGCCTTGAATCAAAAAAATGATGTAAACCCCATGATGTTATTTCCTATGCCACAAAACCAAGAAAAAAATGTAAACACACAAGCAATTCAAAATTGTAAGCATTGCTTATTCTACAAAACATAAACCTATTTAATTTTGGTTGATGCAATATTTCTTATAAAATTGAATATGTTTTAGCATCAAACACACAAGATAATGACTTTATTAATGAGCTATACTCACATGAAACGTTTGTAAGATTTCTAATGGATTATAAGCAAACTAAAAATGGTAAATGATAAAAACACTTATTTGCATAGTTTAGTGATACATTTTGTTTGTTTGGATTAGTTTGGTGTTATTGTTGTTGTAATAAAACATGTTTGGAATCATCTGCTAGTTTTTTTTTATTAGAAGAATATTTTGTTGTAGTTTAACAATTATTATTAATTGTGGGATGTTTTAAAAAAGTATTGTTTTTTGAATAATAGATATAGTATTATTGTAACCCATCTTCCAAATGTTTCTATATTTTGAAAATAAAATTGTGTTATTGAAGGTATATTGGACAATCCCTACTATTTGAGTAAATCTCTACTTCTCATCTAGAAGATTTTATATTTTCAAGATAAAATATTGTGTTATTGTAGTAAATCGATAATCCCCATTATTTAATACTAAGTCAATTTTCACTACTCATCTTTTTTTATGTAGTGACATTAAAAGAGGTTAACAAATGAAAAATTTAGATCACATAACATACAAATTTAAACACAATAATCGACAATAGGCATGCATAACCCATTTACAATTTTAAAAAACATTACTTTATCTTTAAGGCTCTTAATGTGAAATATAATGCATACACCAACAACATATTTTCAATGTTATTTCAGGCTACATAATATGTAGAGTTATAATATTATTCCATTCCTAAACATGATTCAATTCTATAAATTTCTAATTTCATCTCCCAAAACTATAACTTCTCTTAAGTGATTCAATTGATTTTAGTGTAGCATCAATTTTCAATCTAAGAAACCATTACATAAGTCTTACCATTTAAATCAAAGAGTGGTGTGGAAATGAAAGATCACGTCAAAGTTGCATATAATTGTGCAACATTGGAAGCTTTCTAGAAGTCAAAGAGTCAAGTGTAAGTGAAACATCGCACATAATTTTAAGTATTGCATTGAAGTGAAAGGTTATGTAGAAGTTTTGAAAATTTACGGAAGGGAATGCTTGTGTAGAAGTTTAAGAGACTCCCGAAAGTGAAATCTTGTACATAAACTATAGAGCCATATGGAATGAAAGGTCATGTAAAAGTTGAATTCTTATGGAGAATTAAAACCTCACACAAAATTTAAAGGGTCGTGGAAAGTGAAATATCACATAGATGTTGAAGACTTGCATAGAAGTCAAAACTCACTTAAATGTTGATGAGTCATGAAAAGTAAAATCCAATGCAAAATTTGAAGTCACCAAAAAGTAAAATGACTCATGCAAGGAAAAATGAATCACTCAAGGGTAGAACATATTCCAAAGTATAATGAATCACTCACATATTCCAAAGTATAATGACTCACAAAAAAAACATGCAACACTTACAAGTTATCTTTCGAAAGGTATAACTTTTGCATACAATCTTATAATCAAAATGATAAGTTTTCATGAGTGTATAATGTTTTAAGGAAAATCCAAAGTTGTAATATTATATTTATGATGTACATGACATAATGTTATTTCCTATGCCCTAGAGCCATTCAAGAAAATGTAAACGCACAAAAAATTCAAAATTGAAAACATTGCTTAATCTATCAAACATAAACCTATTTACTTTTGGTTGATGCAATATTTCCTACAAATTTATTTATGTTTTAGAAAATCAACCACACAAGATAATTAATTTCTTGATGAGCTATACTCATGAAACATTTATAATATTTCCAATAGATTATATGTACTTGGAAACTTCAAATGGGTTAATCTAAGATGCATCCGCAATTGATATATTTTCTCATTACCAAGTACTTTGTGTACTTTTTGTCTTTTGTTGATCCATATATCTAATATTGCATCAACGTATTCTCTAGCTTTCTTAAGAAACTTGTATATCCAATCAACACTTGTAGAATCTAAAATTTCTCCTTTATCACTCTCTTGTCACTCATAATTAGTATATAAATTATCCTATAAATTGAAGATAGGTGATATGTCTATCTCATTTGATATATAATCTCATATACTTTAGTTGAAAATCTCTTCAAATATCTATTAGGCCAAATATTATTCATTTTAAATTTGTTATATGTTTCTTTGGAGAACCTTTCCTTATGAATATGTCAAAACCAAGCCATCGGGTTCGAATTTTGTTTTGTATATATTATTATAATTGGTAGTTCAACTAATATTTCCAATTTAAAAATGATATAATATTTTAAGTTATTTTTTCTTATATGTTCATAGTTCAACTAATATTTTCTGTTTACATATAAGATGATAATAATGTTTCTATTTTTAAGTTAATTTTCCTTCAAGTTCATTCAATTCCATAAGTGGTGGTTCATTTTATTATACAAAAATGTGGGGTCTCATTTATCTGCTTTAATTATTTGTAAGAATAATCTAATTCTTTTAATAATCTTGTTCTAAATGAATTTAGAGTCTATTTCATCCTAACAAAAAATTTATTTGTTTAATATTGGCTTCTATAATATTTGTCTGTTACGGTTACAGCTGGGACTGATTTTGAAAGAAGTGATGAGGCTCTACCCACCAGCACCTGCATTTCTGAGGGAAGCATGTAAGGATACTGAATTGGGGGTATTTCAATTCCAACAGGCACAAATATCCTCTTTCCATTGCTTTCACTGAATCATGATATTCGCCTGTGGGGTGAGGATGCCAACCAATTCAAACCTCAGAGGTTTAGTGAGGGAATTAGTAAGGCTACAAAAGAGGATTCTGCCGTATTTCTTCCCTTTGGATATGGGTTAAGGTCATGCATAGGACAGGCTTTTGCCACGCTGAGTTCCAAAGTTGTGATTGCCATGATTTTGCAACGCTTCACTTTTGCTCTATCTCCGGCATATATTCATGCACCAATTTCCTTTGTCAACATTTTTGCTCAGCATGGAGCACACATTATTCTGCATGACTTGCAGATGGATGGTTGATGCAAATAATGGATACTCCATTCTGGTAGTCAATGTTAGGAATCCTTCTGTTATATTTTGTTTTTCTTCTTCTTTTTTGTGTATTTTGAAAATTAAGTAACTTCACTATGCTGTGTTGAATGGTAGTTATACATGTTTTATTTTTTTAATAAATCAATATACTTTGAAACAATATTTAAGGCAACAGTAAAAGTATTTTGCATTTATGTTGGCGAGGTAAATGAGTAAAATTTTAAAAGGTAAAGTTTGAATTTTTGGGTTCAAAGTTAGTTTGGCAATCAATCTTGTTTAATCTACCCTTCTCCAATAATGTGTGAACTACGATGACTTAGGATTGTCAGAGTCGTCGAAAAAGTCACAAGGTGTTCACAGTAATAGCAATTACAAATGAGTTGCAGAAAATGTTAGTAAAAATATCATGATTAATTTTGGTTTTTATTTTTAATTTTGCTATGTATAGATATTTTTAAAATTAGAAAAAGTATTTGTAGGTGTTTGTGGAAGGTCCAAAGCCATAAGTTTATGGGTGCAAAATAATCAACACACCCACTATGAAAGTTTCATGTATGATAAAGTTTTTGAATGAATTTGTATATATTTTGCCAATTGGAATAGTAATTTCTTTCAAGTCATTTGAACTTTTATGTGAATATTTCCCCAATTTGAACAACAATTTCAACAATTTCTGTTATGTCAATGGAATTTTTGTGTGAATATTTCACAAATTTAAACAACAATTTCTGTTATGTCATTCTAACTGTTGTTATAGAACATATGTAATCCAAAAATGAACTTTCATCATAATAATGTATTTAAGGGTATTCAATAATAAACAATATTTTGCTTGCTTTTATAAAAATAAAGATTATGTTCAATATTAGTAAAGAGTAAATATTGATTTAAAGTTTTTGTGTTCATGCATTTTATTTAACAATTTACATTTTTAAAAATACTTCCACATTCTGCATGTATATGTCAACTTAGCCATCTCGCAACTACAACATTTTTGAATTGTGTTTTGATCAATGGCCACAGTGATCAATTGTAGAGTTCCCTATTTGGCATGTGCAAAGAAGATGTTTCAAAAGTTATGGAATTTGTCTTTGCCCGGCATTGCAATTTTTTTTTTGGTAAGTTTTCAAATCCTTATCAACACACTTATTTTTTCCGCATCGTGCAACATAGTCCTATTGTCCATATCTCCTTGAGAAATATCCTTGAAAGGATTTAAGTCCTAGTTAACAATCAACTTTCAATTGCATTGATGAAAGTCCTTAACATTGTTTTAAAGCTTTCATTGTGGTACACGCTAGAAGTATGCAAGAAAGGGTTCTAGAATACAATAAGTTTATCAAAGGATATATTGGAATGACCATTTTGTGCATGTCATGCAATCATCACAATCAAAGAGGAAAAGTATCTTTCAAGAATTTGTTTGAAAGTTACCAAACTTAGTCAAGAAGGTCAATTTGTGCATATCATATAAGAATAGCATTTAATAAAACACATTTCTTTGAGGCATTTTTCCAAATAGTTCGTAAACATCTACCAAACTATTGCTCTTATTATATATGTTAAAAAGTGTATTTTCAAAATTAATTTTTTTATAAATATATAACACTTATTTGGACGAGAAAAATCCATTTTAAATGATCTGGTTGCATATTTTTTTGGTGATCATCATAAATGTGTTTGGAAAGTATTGCATATTCAAAACAAACACAACCATAATCATATCTATAATGCACTCCCAAACTACTGCTCTTATTATATATGTTGAAAGGTGTATTTTTGAAATATAAAATTTTATAAATATATAACACTTATTTGGACGAGAAAAAAATCAATTTTAGATGATGGTTACATACTTTTTTTTGGTGGTCATCATAAACATGTTTAGAAAGTATTGCATATTCAAAATAAACACAACCATAATCATATCATGTCATGCACTAAAAAATAAATAAAAATTTAGAGTAATACCTGTTAAGAAATCATGTGTTAGTGCTGATTATATATTTGTATGGTTGACATATTAGCATTAGTTTGTTGAGTGAGTTATTTGGTTGTTGAATTAACTCACATAAATAGATTTGATAGGTGTTAAGAATGGTTACAGGAGATATTTGTGGGATTGGATTAATTCCTTGATAAGGATATCTAAAGCCTATTCATGTATAGTTTCCCATATGAATGAATATAATAGAAGATTGTTATTCATGTTAGTGTTGTAGAAAATCTGCAGTCTTATATAACAAACATCATACAAGAAATAAACAGAACAATTAAATAATTTGCATAAACAGAAGAATATTCTAACTTTGTGTGTAATATCTATTAATTAACTCATACTCAGAGCTTCGGCTCAAATTACAATGAAGTTTGTGCATGCAACACTTCTCTAATTCTGCCTGTGTAGATTTCACACTTCTGTGTGTGCATACAAAGCAATTACAATTGTTGTTATTTAAATAGAATAACTCACCCACTAACAAATCTTCAACTGAGCATTCTAAATTTAAACTCATGCTTTAAAACAATTGCATGTTGTGCATGAATTAAAGCAGATTTATTTGAATTAAATCTAATCCTAAAAATAGGATAAAGCTGAGATAACTAAGGAAACTAAATCTATTTTTAATATTCCTAAAAATCTATGGTTGGAATTACATGCATATTTCCAACACTCCCCCTTAATTTCAAACTTGTAGCTTTCACTCTTCTGGAGCTTTGTTTTCTTTTTCAGATCTGCCATGCGCAAGATCACAAACTCCCAAACAATCTCTCAAATATTCAAAAACTTCTTTTGCCAAAGCCTTTGTAAAAATGTCTGCAAACTGATCTTTGGATCTAAAAATTCAAGATGAATTTCCTTGTTGTTTACTAGCTCCCTAATGAAATGATACCTCATATCAATATGCTTTCTCCTCTTATGAAAAACATGATTTTTGGACAATGCTATGGCTGAGTTGTTGTCACAAAAAAATTATGTAGCTTCCTCTTGTTTTTGTTGTAAATATGTCAACACTCTTCTCATCCAAACAACTTGACATGTTGCTCCTATTGTTGCTGCTACATACTCTACTTCTATTGAAGATAACGTGACAATGGGCTTGCTTCTTTGATGCCCATGAAACCACTCTTGTTCCAAAGTGAAAAGTATAGCCGGATGTGCTTTTCCGATCATCTATACTTCCAACACTATCACTATCTGTATACCCAATTAATTTGAACTCATCTGAACTTGAATAAAGAATTCCATGATTCCTTGTTCCACGTACATACCTCAAAATTCTTTTTCCAGCTTGCCAATGTGAATCTTTTGGAGATTCCATGAACCTTGATATGAGGCTCACACCATACATGATATCAGGCCTTGTGGATGTTAAATACATAAGACTTCTAACCAACTTTTTAAAAAATGTTGGATCCAAAAATGATCCTTCATCCTCTTTGCTCAACTTCAAACCTACTGTAATTGGTGTTGGCGTTGGATTACAATTCAACATGTTAAACCTTTTCAAAACATCATTTGCATACTTTTCTTGTGAGATAAAAACTTCACCTTTTGATTGTTGAACTTCAATGCCCAAAAAATAATGCATAAGACCAAGATCTGTCATCTCAAACTCCTTCTTCATGGCTGATTTGAATGACTTTGTAGATAGATTTCCAGTAATGATCAAATCATCTATGTATAAACAAACAATTAAAATTTTACCTTGCTCATTTATCTTGGTGTATAAGGTAGGCTCACTGCTGCTCCTACTGAAACCATTCTCAATCAAATAAGAATCTATTCTGTTGTACCAAGCTCTAGGTGCTTGCTTGAGACCATAGAGCACTTTCTTCAATCTGTATACTTTTCCTTCATGACCTTTAATCTCATAACCTTCTAGCTGATTTACATAAACTTCCTCTTCAAGAAATCCATTTAAGAATGTTGATTTAACATCCATATGATAAATAGGCCATTTATTTTGAGATGCAATTGCTAAAACCATTCTTACCGTGTCTAAACGTGCTACTGGTGCAAATATTTCATTGTAGTCCACTCCATATTGTTGTGTAAAACCTCTTGCTACCAGCCTTGCTTTGTGTTTCTATACTTTTCCATCAACATTGTATTTGGTCTTGTAGACCCACTTGACTCCTATCACGTCCTTTCCTTTTGGAAGATCCATCAGCTCCCATGTTTGATTCTTCTCTATAGCATCGATCTCATCATCCATGGATTTTTCCCAAACTTCATTCTTTATAGCCTCTTCATAATATATTGGATTTGCAGCCTAAGAAAATAATGCAAAAACTGAAAATGAATTAGTTGTATCAACATTATAAATCTCACTTAGACTTCTTGTTTTCCGCTTACGCAAGACTATTCGATGCAGGACTGCTTTGTGGTGATGGAGTAGCTTCTATGGTGTTCTCTTGTGGTGTCTCTTGCATGGCTGAAGATGGCTGAAATCTTGGTGACCTCTTGACTGTAGATGGAGGTGTAGCTTGTGCTACAACTTGTGGTGCATGTCCAAGATTTGTAGATATACAATACCTTGTTGCTCTAAAGTTTCATCTGCCATATCATCATGTGGAATAGTTATTGCTATACTCATTGTTTTCTCTATACTTCCATCCCATGCTTCATTCTCAATAAAATGTACATCCTGCTGATCACAACCTTTAGTGATTGGATTGTACAACTTGTACGCTTTTGTATTCTCTGAATACCCAACAAAAATACACTTTTCTCCTTTGTTGTCTAACTTCTTCCTTAGCTCATCAGGTACATGTGCATACACTACACAACCAAAAACTCTGAAATGTGAAACATTGTGTTTCTTGTTAGTCCATGCTTGTTGAGGAACCATGTTCCTAACAAGTTTCGTTGGACACCTATTCAAAATATAAACAGAAGTTTTCTACTGCTTCTGCCCAATAATCATTTGGAAGATGTTTTTCCTTCAACATGCTTCTCGCCATCTCCATGATGGTTCTATTTTTCCTCTCTACCACACCGTTATGTTGTGGTGTATACCTAGTAGTAAACTACTTGTGTATACCATGATATCTACAAAAATTCATAAAATCATTAGAAACATACTCACCTCCTCTATCCATTTTGAGAACTTTGATGTAGTATCCACTTTGCTTCTCCACTAATGCCTTGAACTGCTAAAATGTATCAAAGGCATCTGATTTATTTCTTAGAAAATAAACCCATGTCTTCCTTGTGTAATCATCAATGAATGTCATAAAATAAATACAACCTCCAATAGAAGTTTTCTGCATAGGTCCACATAAATCTGAGTGTACAATCTCAAGTGGTGCACTTTGCTCTTGTTATTTTGCCAATTGGGAATGAATCTCTGTGTTGCTTCCCAAAATACAACCTTCACATACCCTTTCCGTTTTTGAATCAATGGAAAACCTTTAACCATATTCTTTCTATGTAATAAATTCAAACCTCCAAAATTCAAATGTCCATACCTTAGATGCCAAAGCCATGATTCATCCTTCATGACTGAATGAAAAGTTGATTGTGTTCCTTTAGTGCAAGACTCAACTGTATTTGCATAGGAACTAGTGCAGGACTCACTTGTTGCAATGCAAACTTGATTTGCATTGGCGCATGACTTGTTACACTAGCGTAGGACTCTTTTACCTTGGCGCAGGACTCATCTGTTTGAGAGCATAGGACTCAACAAAAGGCTGATTTGGCTTAGCGTAGACTTTGCTGTGAATTGAGCTAGCTGATTTTGCTGCAAACAAATATGATTTCTTCTTTTTCTAGGTTTTAAAATCAATGGAAACATCCTATTGCTGCTCATCTTCACTTTTTGCAATCAACTAAGTGCTAGGAGCTTTGTCCACAATCACACACTCATTGTCTTCCATATAGACTCAATATCCTTTCTGTATACCAGGTTTATCCAATACTCATAAGGTTATGTTTCAAACTTGAAACATAGTAAACATCTTACATACTTGTTTTCTCCCCTGTCTTGTTAGAATACTAACCATTCCTTTTCCTTTCATAGACACAATATTGTTATTTCTAAGAGTTACATCACTCTTAATTGAATCATCCAAACTAGAAAACAAATCTAGATTACTTGTCATGTGATTACTACAACCTGAATCCAAATACCATACATCACATGGACTCTCTTTTGAAAAATTACATTCAATAGGGGATAAAGAAGGTATTCTTTAGCAATCCTTGTGCATGCAATAAACATAGGTTTAGAAATAGAACTTCCAACCTGATTTTGATTTTGCCTCTCCTGATCATATTGCTTTTTCTTGCAATCATAAGCATAGTGCCCATACTTTTTTTGCAATAATGGCACTGAACATGAGACTTATCTTGTCTCTAACCATAACTTTGTTCTTGATTCTATCCTCTTCCACCTGAGCTTGATGAGCCGCTGTCACGTCCTCTAGATGGACTTCTTCCTCTGCCTCTTGGGCTGAAACTACCTCTTCTTTTGCCATGACTACTTGATGTCTGAGATGCAAAAGTCTGATCTACACTTGCATGTGATCTATTCATCCTCTATTCATGATTGATTAGTGATGCATGCAACTCATCAATAGAAAACTGACTCAGATCCTTAGTTTCTTCAATAACAACAACTAAAGGATCAAATTTCATAGGAAAACTCCTAAGTAATTTTTCAATAATCCTTCTATCTTCAAGAGTCTCACCATGGGATTTGATTTGATTGAATAAGACAACTACATAAGTAAAAATGATTATTCATAATCTGAATCTTTCATTGCTAAATTCTCAAAATCTCTACGAAGTAACTGTAGCTTGGCGGTTTTTACTTTCTCCTTACCTTGATATGTAACTTGTAAAGTATCCCATGTGGTCTTTGCTTGATTGGTTGCTGCCACTCTTGGAAGAATGCTTTCATGCATCACCTGATGAATATAGAAAATATATTTTCCATCCTTCTTTCGTAACTCCTTCAAAGTATCTTTCTCTGCTTGAGAAAGTGCAGTATATGTTGTTGCATCTACGGGCTCTGTGTACCCATCTTCAATGATCTCCCACATGTCTTGAGATCTGAATAGCACCTTCATGGTCAATGACCAATATTTGTAATTCTTTCCATTAAATTGTGGTGTTTGCATACCTGGATGTAGAAGCCATAACTTGTTACCAATTTAATAAGTTCGTTGGAATAACCTGCTCTGATACCAATTTGTAGAAAATTTGTAGTCTTATACAACAAACAACATAAAAGAAATAAATAGAACAATTAAATAACTTTCATAAACAAAATAATATTCAAACCAACACTGTTGTGCATAATCTCCATTAATTAACTCATACTCAGAGCTTGACTCAAATTACAATGAAGTTATGTGCGTGCAACACTTCTCTAATTCTTCCTGTGCAGATTTCACACTTCGTGTGTGCATACAAAACAATTACAATTGCTATTATTTAAATAAAATAACTCACCCACTAATAGCTCTTCAACTGAGCATTCTAAATTTAAACTCATGCTTTAAAACAATTGCATGTTGTGCATGAATTAAAGAAGATTTATTTGAATTAAATCTAATCCTAAAAATAGGATAAAGCTGAGATAACTAAGGAAATTAAATCTATTTTTAATATTCCTAAAAAGCTACGGTTGGAATTACATGCATATTTCCAACAGAAGTTAAAATCCTATGTGAGAGGGGAAAATAGGTTAATATGGTCTAATAGTTGATATGAGTCTTGACCACACAATACCCAATAGTTATTATAGTACCTCTTCATAGTTGTCATAGTACTATCTAGTGCTTATTTATTTTTGACATAATAATTATGTAGAGTAGTCAATCACATAATGAAATGTAATACCTCTCACTCATGTAAAAATATTAAAAATTCAATATTCAATCATTATCACCCATATTCAAGTATTGGTTTCCACCATGGTTGTAGTGTAACTCAATTTTTTTATTTTAAATAAATTTTAAATATGGCTTTCCTCATATTAAACATTCCAAATAACAAATATAAGTTAAGACAAATTTGAACTCGCATATTAGTGAAAAAATGTGACCCCACATGATAAACAATTGATTTTGTGGACCCCTTAACTTAGGATATACCACTATTAGCCCCTCTCCCCTAGTCAACTTTGACTCCTCCCGCTTGACTTAAAGTCATCAACGTTGCACAACTCATTGTTTCTCCCTTTCACACATCATAGTCAGCCTAGATTCAACACATTTTGTAAATGGTCCCTCGGAAAATAAAGGAACATGGGAATCTACTATCTATTATAATTCAAAGCGTCCACCTAAATATCCCAAAAAGATATGGTTATTGATAATTTGACCATCCATAGTCATTCATTTATTATCTACCAAGTTAGAAGTGAATCATGGTTAGTATATGCGTTGTGTAAAATGTTATTTATATCAAGATTATAGTCTTTGTTTAGGAAATTTTTCCTTATTAAAAGGGCCTATTAGTATTTCTTCATATTTTAAAATTGTCTCTATTTTAAAAGTGTGTCATTTAGATTTAGGATTAATTGAATCTATTTTTGTGTCTTTTTTTAATTATGTAAATAGTTGGTTTTGAGGGGACCCAAAAACCCACCATTATAAGAGGAGAAAAGATATAACAAAGAGGAACCAAGATGATGCCTCTACCAACATCCAAAAGAGATAAAAACGGAACAATCATAAGTCACTAGAAGAAAAACTAGGTCAAGAAAGACCAAAAAAGCAAGGAATAACTAAAAGATGTAAAAAGGAAGCCAAGTCAAAAGGACTTGACCTAGCACAAATCAAGATCCGACATCGTGAGGCCACCCGAGAACAAGTCTCGCATCATACGAACGGATTGAAAATTTTATTTTGGTTGGAGTGTAGTCCACACACCCCCATTAGCCATGGGGTCCGTCGACCCCCTCAACTTTCCACCATTCAACTCAAGGGAAACCACCAACTTACCCTCCACATCATCCATCAGTCATTGACCATTGTCCCATCCTTGATTCCACTCCAGTCATAAAAGAACAACACTCATCTCAGTAAACAATTTCATACGCTACCAATTAATTGCTAGCATTGGCATATTTTTGTCTAATTTTTTTTTTTACAATTTTTTAATTTTAATTACCAACCACATTAAAGTGGTGTTCAAAATTAGAATTCAAAATAGGGATTTCTGCTCAATGGGTCCTCTAGACCTATCACCATTTGTATTACCACCGACAACATCCCTCACCACCACCACCTTGAAAGCGCAATCAAAAACCATTCTTTGTCAAATGTAAATTGTCTTTATAAAAATAGGACGACGTTGCACAAACAAAATTAAAGTCCTAATTTTAATTCACCCCACCGACAAGTCGACGTTGGAGCAATCAACCATGCCACACAACACCTCCTCCACCACGCTGGCTCCAACACGCACCACACCAACATTTCCACCAAAGTATTTATCTGCTCACTCTTCCAATTTTCCATAGTTTTAGGCTTGCCAGTGTGCAAACCAATGTCTCGCCATTTTCCTCCACTTCTTCTTCACTGGAGCTCAAATCATCCTCCTTTGACTCATTATCAACCTAAGAAACATGTATCCAACGTTCCCCATTGTTTTCATGATTCTCCGTGTGAGTCATCTAAGAACCACGAAACATGAATTAACCTCATAATCGACCTTCCGGAAATTGTCATAGATAATCTGTGACTTCTCAAATGAAATCTATTGTTCACATTTTTCATTAGAAGTGTTCAAGCAGATATTTGTAGGCACTTTTCTCCCACAGAACGTTAATGCAAATCCGAGCACATACAAGCATAGAACATGCCTTCGTAGAAAGCAGGTCAATGTGATAAGCACACCCATAGATCTTGCGATGCTGAAAAAAACTTTTGACTCACACAATTCTAGGAAAATACCTAGGAGACGAATCCAAACAAGGAGATCTTGCAAGGTGTACTCGAATTCAAACCCAGTCGCGGTTGTAAAGGTTTAGAGCTCCTTTCCCATAAATTCATGACACTCCCAGAAGCACCCATTTCAGGTCCACCTCTTCCTAGAAACAAAAAAAGAAAATGTCTCCCATGAGATCTCTTATGTCTAACTTACATGCCCATTTCCTCCTACACCAATCTCTTACAAAATCAATATTTGGTTTGAGGCATGCGAATCGCCAACAACAATGTATTTGTATTTATTCTTAGCATGAATAACCATAACCTATAGAATCTATAGATCCAGAACATCTTCACACCATGAGGGCATGAGTTTCGGGGGATCCCGATGAGCATTACCAAAAGGCATTTCCTCTCAGGATTTTGCCACATAGGGGGTGAAGGAGCCGAAGGAATCACTATCACAAAAAATTGTCCTTAATTTTTTTGCCTTTACCTTTAAAATAAACATTCCATTAGTCTTTTTTTGTTATTTATTAATTCATTTAATAATTTGGTGTATATTCAAATTTATTGAGTAAAGTTTATTTTTGCTTACATAGAGTGTCAAAATGAGTGAAAACATGATATTAAGTTAATTGTTGACTTCTTGTTGTATGAGAATAAGGTCATAATTTAAAAATTAATAACATGATTAGTTTGTAAAAATGTAGTTATTATCACTTTTGTTAAGAGTTGAAATAATCAAAGTCTTTGTAAAGCGTCATTGTTAAAAGAGTCATTGTAAAAGTGACAACATATATTAAAAATATTCATACATTGTAATTGGACACCTTTTTTTGGTATAATTTGACGTCCTATAAAATAAAGTTTTTAATATTGTGAGGGAAAGACAAAGAATAATCCTAATATGGAAACAAATGATCTTCATGTCTTCATCAACTAATTAAGAAACATGTCTATTAGAGGATGGAGGAAATAGAATGAGGAAAATTGTCATTCTCTTGTCAATTACCAATGATAGGGAAACATAAAAATTCTGGTTGTTTGTGTGAGTTTTTAGAGTTTTCTTTTATGTTATGTTGTGATGTGTTAATATAATCGTAGTACATATAATTTTGTTTTTTGTGATTAATACAAACCGAGATAGAATCCTGTGTGTGTGTGTGTGTGTAGTATGCTTTCTATAGTTACCATATTGGTATGATGATGTGGAGATCTAAATTATAGTTAGAAGATTGAATTGTTCTTGATATCTCGACTTGTTCGATTGATTGATGTGAATTAGGCAATGGGTCCCAATTCATGTATTTACTACAATAGGTTAATGGGTCCCTACTCATAAATGATGTAGTTCCCAAAGTCAAGGTGATGATTGAGAACATGTGTAAACTACATAGTGGTATGTTTCCTAGTTGAAGGTGGTATTTTCTCCCATATTTACACTAGGGAGAATGCATAAATCATTTGTTAGTGATCCACATTATACATTTATATGGTTTGTAACATATTAGAATTAGTTTGTTGAGTGAGTGATTTGGTTGTTGAACCAACTTGCTTAAATAGGTTTGAGAGGTGTTAAGAGTGGTTATAGGAGATATTTGCGGTATTGGATTTATTTTTAATAAAGATATATAAAGCCTATAAGTGTGTAGTCCCCTGTCGAATGAATGTAATAGAAGATTGTTATTCATGTCAAGTATTTGATTTTTAATTGTGATTTTATTTGATAAAACTCTAAGTAGAATTACACATCTTGCATATAAAAATATTCATGTTAGTTATATTAGTTACATGAACTATTACTATTTAAATATAAAGATATAACTTAAGATCAAAATATTTTAACATGCAAAATTCATTGGACCAAGAAAATTACTTTTTCAATTAAGAGGAAGAATAAAAATAAAAGGTGGTTATCTTTTCTTTTCAACCACTTTTATGAAAACCATTGCTTTTTCATATATCCTTTATTTAGGCATGACAGAAGGAAATTCCAATTTAAGTATGGTAGATATGACTTTGATCACTTGCTATTAAAGAGGATTTTTGTTTTCTTCAATTTACAAGAAATATTGTAGTGATGAGAAGCTTTTGTAGTGTTCTAAGCACCAAGATATGACAAGGTTTAATATAGAAAACATCTATGAACTTATGTTCTTATTGCTGAAATTTAGATCTTCACAAAATCAAGAACTATAGCCTCCACCGTATGTATATGAAGATACAACATGATCATATCTTTCTTGTCAAAAAAATAGACAAGCAACCAACTTGAGAAATAAATAGTTCCATTTATATGAGGGAAAACTACGGGTAGGAGCTCTTATTTTTAATGTAGATATTGACATCCACAAATTAATATTTGTATTCCATGTAAGGGAGTGAGGTTTTATACAACAAAAACATACATAAGGAACTTTTACAATTGCACATCACATTTATCTAGTTCTAAGGATTTAGAATGAAGGATTTAAGAAATTGGTGAGATTTGATTCTCAAGTGGAAAGCATGACATGACTCCCACTTACAAAACACAAATGCAAACACACTAAATTAGGGTTCATTTTTTACATAAAATAATTTTCTCCATTAAAGTTTACTAAAAAAAAAGAGATACATATTTATAAACTATAAAAATCTATATATACATCTAGAAAAAATCCAAAAATTTGTAAGGACAAGAAGAGAAATGCCCTACCTTTGTTTCAACTTCCAAAAATCTTACACTTCCATCACACTTCATAAACCTATAACATTTGAAAATTCAAAGTCCCACCCCTTATAGCCATATTCCCAAAATTTAACAAGCCAAAGCCACTCTTGTATTTCATCTATTAGATAAAGATTAAATATTTCACTATCCAATTTAATTCCTTTTGGTGATAAAGAATATCTAGTTTCATATGAAATAGAAAAGGAAACAATTTTTTTATTGGAATCAATGTTGGTGTGGTAGACATAAAGAACTCAGAGATGCATGGGAAAGTATACACTTTAGGTAGGTGTTTCTAAAAGATACATGCCTCTAGTATGAATATGTAATTCAAAAATAGCTACATAGGTTCTATGAAATCTACAATACCTAAAACAACACCCACATGTATGCATAATGTAAATTAAAAAAGTATAAAAATTGCTAGGTACTATTATTACAATATTAAATATCAAAAATATTTGGTTGAATACCAACATTATGAAAATAACTCTCATCCACAAAATGTACATTTATTACTAATCCTTTATGCTCTTCAATAGATAAGAAAATGAATCTAGAGTTAGGGTTAGGTATGAAGAGTAATTATTTATAGAATGAATCTCCTAAAGATATGGATTTCATATTAATAATGCAATTTAATTAAGTAATGATTCAATTAATAATATTATCTAATAATAGGGCATGAACATATAAGTATGTATAAATATTTTCTTATCCATAATTATAGTTGATTCTAAAAATGAATCTCAAAATCATAAAAAGTGTGAGCATTAAATACACTAACTTATATGCTTAATATGTAATTAGTATAGGGAAGAATGGATGAATCACATAACTATCCCCCTTAACAATGTCATCCTTCACTCCATAATTTTTCTTAAACTAAACAAAGAAATAATGTCTTTGCAAGATGTCTCTTGTAACGCCCACAAAAATGATGTTCTAGGAACACATTAAACCTTAAACATTTATCCAGAAGGTTGAGGCAATTTTATTTTTTAAAGTTGTTGTTCTAAGTTATAAGGTTACAAGGGTGACAACCGCTAGTGTACGTTAAAATAATTTTCACCAATAGTCTCTACTTTATAGAGGGTGGACCAAGTCTAAGCTAAATGATTAAATATTCTTAATTTATATCTAAGGCCAATTAATTAGAGTCAACTAGGAAGGTGCCATAATTCAATTTACATGGTTAAATGTTTTTCTCCTCCTTAATTAACATTCAAACTCAAAAAGATTAACCTTATACTTAGTTACGTTAGTCGCATTATCTTAATAGCTTAAAAGTCCATTTCATTAATTTCCTAAAACATACTAGGAACTAAAATAATGACTTGCACACCAAGGTACTAAATGGCCCCATTCACCCATCTACACATACCTTTAAAATTTATTTAAAACCACCCATAATATTCATTTCTACCAAACAATGTTTGGGTTGATCCTCGACCCTTGGATCAATTTAATTTTGGCCACTGCATCCTAGGATTCTAAACTAACCCCAAATATCCTTATGAATTCTTATTAAATCCTTTTCTTTTCCCTAGTCTCCTCATTTGGTCAGTTTTCCTTTGTTTTATTTACAGGTTGGAGAGATGGAAGCCATGGGAGCAAGGAAGGAAGAACTATGGAGGAATTTACAAAAACAAGCTTAGTTTAGTCTAGGTTGTAGATTTATCATTGTAATTTATTTCATATGAAGATTGGAGGGGGGTTTCCTTTCCAAATCTGGTGTTGTTTCAATATTGTTTTTAGTTTGAGTTCTTTATTTGGGCCAAACCCTACCTCCATTTATATGTATGAGATTGAGCACTTTTAATTAACCATTTGAAGATTTATTTGTTTTGAACAATGAAATTTTACCTTCATTTGCTTCATTGGAGGTTTCCTCTTAATTTTTATAATCTTAAATTTTAGTTAGACCAAGTTAAAATTTGCACAGGCATGGATTTGTGTTTTTCCGCCGTTAGTGACAGAACCGCCACCTAGAGTAGGTCGGTGGTCCTGGGACTGCCGCCCTACTTGGGTGATGATTCATGAACCGCCACCTTGCCTAAGCGGTGGTTACGAGACCGCTACTCTGCACAAGGTAGTGGTCCTATTTCTTAGAAACAAAACCTTCAAATCCAATATTTTTCAAAAAAAAAAATTCACTAGAGTGTTTTAAATTCATCTGAACTTAAATTTATGTGCCTAAAGTTTCCAATTGAAGGGTTTAATCCATCTATTCATTCCATAGTAAAATTACTCATTTTAAAGCATTTCCTATTTCAATAATAACAACAAAAACTACAAGATCATTTTCATTTTTGTTCAACAAATTTTCTTTCAAGTCCAAAAGTAAAAATGCAACTAAATCTACTTCCAATGTTGTTTTTCCTTACTACTAAATGCATTATTTCAACATAATAATTTACTTAAAATTTATTGCATCTTTCCATTTCCACTACAACCATTTATTCAAATAACTACAAAAACATTATTCCACATTCAAGTTTGCCATACATACACTATTAGCATTTTACAACTTCTATGTTCCTTCTTTCTCATTTACAATAATACAACTTCAACAATGAAAGTAAACTTTCTTTTTCTTGAGCATAGCTCATTCCTTTTAATGCAAAGAACTTACTTTCTCCCAATCCAAATCATAACTAAACTTTTAAACATGATTTCCACTTTGATTCTTTTCTTTACATACTAAAGTTTTAGGAGAAAATAAATTGCACAATTCCTCAATGAGCTTCCTTCAAAATAATAATACAACTTGGTAAATGAAACTTACAATACAACAATTTTTTTTTAAAATACAATACTACAAGTCTTCCACCTCAAGTGGGAATAACAAGAAGGTTTTCTCACAAGGAAGGATTTATTTTGGACATCAAAAAATGCTCCAAGTTTCACATCATCAAAGAGATCTCCACCATATCTTCACTTGATCAAAAAAAAAAAAAGGGGAGAGGCAACACTCTCCACCCAACCAATAATCCAATGAGGAGAAGAAGTTATCCTCCTCATTGGCCCTTAAGCCCCAACCATAATGCAATGAAAGATGGATCCAACTCATGGAAACAATACAAGCTTCCACATCACAATACAAAGATTTTACAACCATACCAAAAACACAATCAACACAACTACAATCACAAGAAGGAAACTAACAAAATATACAAGGCTTCAAAATGCAAAAGCCAAAGGAGCAAGGATCTATGGGGAGGTCACTTATGCCTCCCAATGGGAAATAGGTTCCCACCTTAAAACCCTCCAATATACATCTCAAAACCCCTACACAACTCTTATGCCTCCCTCAAGACCCTCTTATGCCTCCCACATTCTCTTATGCCTCCCTACAATCTCTTATGTCTCCCTCATAAAAACCAAGTAAGAAATGCAAGCATTTTCTTGTCCAAGGTGGGGCACCCAACCCAAATCCCTCAAAAACATGAAATAAAATCTTATGCCTCCCTACATGTAATATCCCCATAGTCCCCTCCTACACCACACTTAGGAAATCTACCCAAGCACCCAACAAGCATACCAAAACACTAAAAACATACACATATACACAATATAAAAGAAAACATTTAACAAGAGTGTAGCTCCTACCTTTCCATGGTAGAGCTTGATCCAAGAGTCACACACCAAGCTCCTTCAAGCCCAAAATATCACCAACAAGCTCCAACAAAATCCACAAGCACTCCAAAATCCTCCAACTCCAAAAATGCAAGAGCACAAAAGAAATGAAGTAACCCCCAAACAAGCAAAAGAACTTGAATAAATAGAAAAGGGAGAGAGGAGGGTGAGGTGGCTCCATGTAGGATGCCACATCACTCATCCTCAACTCCACCTCAAAAGTCAAACCTCAACCCCAATGCACAATAAATTTGTGGGTGAGAGGAATGACAAACCTCTTACACACACAATCCAAACCCACACCGCCTAAGGAAAAAATTTAAAACCCATGTAATAAAAGTGCAATAAATGTCACTTTTTGTCTTAAAAACACATAATGGGGTCTATTTTTGACCCCCCAATCCATAGGTAGGGTTGGTATAGTAATTTAAGAGGTGTGGGACAAGTTTAACTTGTCCCACAAGCCTCCAAAATTGGCCCTTAAGGCCAAATCCGAATTTCCAAGATGAGGTAGAGTGTACAACACTCAAGATCACAAGCACTCAACTTACAACACATAACCCAAAGAGACATCTAATCTAATAAATGAATTCTTTTGTCCCATCCATAATTAGTTTAGTAACAAGATTAATTTACTAATCTAGACACAAATTAAATAATTAATAAAATGAAAATACATCACTATAAAATCTCATACTAAAATTAAATAAAGGAAAATATAAAAGAATAACACACAAGCCCCCTTGGTCACAATTGGAGGTAACCCCCCATGGGAAACCCCCTAACAACAATTTAAACACACACACAACAATATAACACAAGTTTTCATGGTGACCATTGTTGAATTCATCTAGCATTCCAATGTGGTTGATCTCTAATCCCATATTGTTTGTTGTGATATGTTTACCGCAAAAACATAATACCTCCGTTGGCCTCATGGCCGCATCAACATATTCAAGATAAAATAAAAATCATCTACACAAATATAAATCCATGAATTATTTTTTATACACAAAGATTTGTGTATATCAACAAAAATTCTTAGCATCGCTAAGCTTCATCACTTATTGAAAGGGATGGTATTGTGTTGGCTAGGCTCAACAATTTCTTATTTCAAAAATAACAATAGAATAACAAATCATCTTCTAAATTGGCAGCCACTATGATCTAACCATTATAACTTGTTATTGTTAAAAAATATCATTACATATTGTGATTCCTAGTGTTATTCATTGATTATAATTGCATTATATTTTTCAGACTATCCCTAGAAGAGACAAGTGTTGCACTACATACCCTAGAAATGGATCAAGCCTTATGTAGTCCTTATAAAATATATTATGTATAAAACATAATTCATAAATCCCAAAACAATAATTTGGGGTTGGTTCTAATGCTTTGGTTTCTATTATAACATTATATAATTCAACTAGAGCTCCATATAATTGAAAATTTCAATCTTTTCAAAATAACATGTTATTCCTATTTGATAATGTTGTTTCTATGGATCACTATTTTCCCCTCAGGGTCTCCTAGTTTCTTTATGCATGAGATTTTCATTCTACAATAGGCTTGAATCACTCACTCTTGTCACATTTAGGTAATTTTCCTTGATGGTACAAGGGTGAGTTATTCAAGCCCATGGTAAGTTAAAAACACATATGATAAAGAACAAGGAGTCTTTGTGGGAGAAAATAGTCATGTGAAAAAACTATCAAATTTACAAACCAGATATTATATTTATGCGTTGCAACGAGATATTTCAACAAAAAAATTCTTTAAAAATAGGAACACCTCTCTCATATAAGAATTTGATAAATATACAAGTAAATCATATTTAATTATTTTATCTAGAATGTAAAAACTATCCTAAAGGAATCTTATCTCAAATGGTCCTTATGTTTCACTGCGTAACCTCAAGAGGGACATAGCCTTATGTAGTTCTCATAAGATGTATTGTTTATAACACATAATTCATATCGTTTCTTATTTAGGAAAATTACTAGCAATCGCTAAACTCCATTAATTCCATTGGGTCTTTAGTGACCACTAAGCTATTCCTTTGAATAGGGATTCATAAACTATAATGCATGGTTTTTGTTGTCCAATATGTTTTTGTTGAAAAATCCTATCACCCGATAGTCTCTTTAATTTATAGGAATCCATTGTAACAATTAAAAATAATAATCGAACAAATCGATCGATGGTTATTTTCATTATTTATAATAATATCATATTGGCTGGACTATCCCTTGTGAAGCCAAGTGCTTGAATACATAAGCTCGAGAAGGATGAACCCTTACGTTGTTCTCATAGGATATATTTTGTATAAAACGTAATGGATATTAGTTCGTAACAACAAAAAGTTCTTAGTGATTGCTAAGATCCATTACTTATTGAAAGGAATGGCTTGGTGGTCTCTAGGCTAAACAATTTATGGTTTTCAAAATAGTGACCGAATAAAAATTTGTTATCTCCTTAGTGACATAGTTAAGAAATTTTTGATCATAGTAATATAATTTCATCATTTAAGCCTCAAGTATTATCCTTTCCATCTTGGCCTTACATATTTTCTAAAAATCAGCCATCAAAGAAAATAGACCAAAATGATTTACCAAATATGCATGGTGAAGATGAACATGATTCTCGCTCATGATTAAATGATGAACTTATATTATTATGATCTAATCTTGTTGATATAATCAAGATTAACTAATATGTATATGCCTTCTATTACGAGTATCCCAAAATTTGTGATTGATAAAAACTAACACAATTTTGTAAACCTTTCTCTAGGAAGGAACAAATGAGACCAAGAAAATCCCTCTCGTTAAATGGGACAATGTTTCTCTTCATAAAGATTATGGTGGAGTGGGGATTTTGGACTTGGAAAAAAAAAATATGAATTGAATATTAATAAATTAATGATTGAAGGTGACTCTCAAGTTATTGGTTATGCCATCATCAAAAAGTAATCCTTGTCATGGAAAATCAATCTTATGTTAATAAAAGTCCTTTTAAGGATTTCATTAATTCTGGATTGGTCCTTAAAGCATATCTATAGGGAAGCTAATAAAGAGGTAGATTTTTTAGTGAATCGAGGGATTGTGCAAGAGGTTGGTGATAAGATTGGTAATCATTATTTTGATTATCCATAATTCATCACCCTTTCCAATAATGGTTAATGGTGAAGGCCGAAGAAAGTTTTTATTAATTCCAAGCATGGGATGATAGAGTCTCTCCTATATTTTTTTGGCTTCTCTCCCTTCTCTTCACACCATTCGAGATTTTTCACTAGATTTTTTTCATCTATCATAGATGGTCCATTGTTTCCTTTCATGCAATTCTCCATTTCGGTGTGTGAAATGGCGTTCTATACTAATATTTCATGTCTTCATCTAAAATATATTTTTAGGATTGGATCAAAGAAAATATGGTTTTTATTGAGTGAGTTATTAACACTCGACTATATTTCTCTAGAGGGTCATCCAAGGGTTAATGCGGAAGTGGCCTCGACCTTCATTTTTCATCTACTTATTATACATCCGGTGAAGGATTGGGCTTTGGAACTAGGGCATCACTAGATCAAACCAGCTTATAGGGTTGGCATGGAAGCTGAAATTGAAAAAAATATACATGCGTCACAGCCCCTTCTTTCGAGGGTCACTATATCCGGGGAAAGGTTTTTGGTCTAGGAATTTTTTCCCGAGTTGTACAATCGGTTTGAGGTCCTGATGGGTTTCACGGATTCTACGGTTAATTTAAGCAATAGCTCAATGATGGGCTTCATTTTGATCAAATTCCCTTACCTAGATGCTCTTTCTACTCCCCTTTAATCGTAACCAACTCATTGCGATCTTCTTCATAGCCAAGTACGTGAGGCATATGATTTGTTGAAGAGTCAAGCTCGCTGCTAGAAAAGATCATCTCTTTCTAGCTCCACCTTCCCCTCTTGTTTACCACTCTTTTAAAGTGGGGATTACAGAGGTGTCCTCTAATTATGAGAAATAATTGTTCCTAAATTTTTTCAGTTTGTAGCTTTGTTTTTCTACCTATATAGACTTGTTAAGTCCATATTAATCAAATCATCTAGTCTATTTGGTTGATTGGTTTTTTTTGTATTTTGAACCACTTGTGCTTTTGCCATAGTCTCTTGGGTTTTTCCATCAAAGTATTCCTAGATTGTTCATTTTTTTGGATTGATATGTACAATATATATTTAATGTAAAGGGAAATAGACCCTTTAATCCTTGTTTGATTATAAAAACAATGAACCATAAATTTAAACAAGTAATCATTAATAAAATTGGAACACATATCCCATACAAACAATCACTAATAATTCACTCAAATAAATAGTAATTTCCTTGTTTGGAATGTCATGACTAGAATAAAGGCCTCTTATCTCACATGGTCGTTAGGCTACACTATATATACTTAAGAGGAGTAAATCCTTATGTTGTTCTCATAAGATATATTGTGTATAACATGTTGTCAGTTTTTTCCCTCTTAGAAAAAAATGGACAACGGTGGTAAATTACACCTTGGGACTAGAAATTCCTTCATAAAGCAATTCATGAAGTTGGTTCATCGAATGAGGTTGCAATTTTTAATCCATCTTGACCTATGAGTTACTAAAGAAATCAAGTTCACACAATGAGTATTTATTCATAACATCGATGGTTCGAGAGAGTGAGGTGAGAGAAAGATGACAAGGTCACAGATAAAGATGTTGAAGATTTTCACAATTTAATGAGCAAACAAATATCAGATGTTGCTTTGAACCATTTGGGTATACCCGTCAAATATGTTATATTTTCAGAAATTTGCAAATGAAACAAAGATAAAAGGTAAATTGATTGAGGTGGATGATGTTAAAAAATTGACTGAAGAAAGACTTGATGAATTGATCAATTCAGATGAGGTTTTGATCTGATAATAGGTGGATGCTCCATGTTTTCCTAAGATCAAAATTTTCCCCTGTGAGCTTACTTTCCGTCATCTCAGGAAAAAGTGGTTAAAAATTAATAGATCAATTTTAAGGTGTCTTTATACCTTCATTATTCTCTAAAAGTGAAAAATCCTAAAATTTTGAGGGCTAAGCTAAAGAAAAACTTGAGAATTTGAGCTAAGCCATGTCATCTAGGGAACTCGATTGTACAAAGTTGAGATCAAGAGATTGTGAGTCAAAGTGAATAGGATATTTTGGCACAAAGGATAAGTGAGCCAAGATCCTAACTTCATTTTTGGAGGTGTCTTGTTCAAACTCTATAGAGGAATGGGTGCTAAAAGAACACTATGTTATGTGTGGGTATTAACTTGACACCAAAGAGGTAAATGTTCGAGCAAAGCTAGGCAATATGGTTGGTTAATCACTAAAGAAATTTGGGACCATTGAGCTTGAATGAGAAACTTAGTGAATAAATGTCATAGTTTCATAGAGGGAGTAAGAACTCGAGTTTGGGGCTCGATTCAAATGTTGGCAAGATCAAATGGTGCTCAATCAAGTCACCAATGAGGTTACTTGTAGAGATAACAACATGTAATCTCATTAGATGTCTAGGTTTGAGCTGTAATTTTTGGAGAGCTAATAATTGTGAGGCTCAAGCGAGAAATGGAAGCAGACTTTGTCAAGTTGTGTGCATGACATGGAGAGAAAAAAAGAAATGAGTTCTTTATTGAGTCTTTGGCCTCCATATTTTGGAAATTTAGCATTAAGGCATGGGACCTAGTATTACAAGGACACTACACATATTTGGTATATGGTGATGTTGGCATTTAGATCAAGACAATTCCATTAAAAGACTTTGATATTATCGCTACTAAGTAAAGGAACTATGCATTGCACACATGACAAAAGGAAATTTCAAAAGAGCTCGAGGCTCATGGGTCACTCAATAGGCTGAACAATTCATGACTAAACTATAAATGGCTCGGTGTCATTTGAAGCAAGAAGGTAGAATGATCTGCCATCGAGTGGCTTAGGAGCAAATCGGTGGACACTTGCAAAGATTGAAAGTGAGTTATGTAAAGGATCTCAAAGCTTATGGGTGATCACAAACATGGTGAGGGAAATATCAAATTTGTTAAAGAGCTCACTACCATTGAGGGCCTTTGTGGGTAACTCGCAACATGGTAGGGATTCATAAGATTTGGTTGGCATCATGGACTTGGTGAAATACTCAATAGGAGCTCGATAGGAGGCACGTAGGATAGAGCTCGAAGAGATGCAAAGTGAATATGGGTTTCAAAAATGGTTTTTCTAATTTCAAGGACTTAACGAGTCGAGTTTTGAGAATGTTTGTGAGAAAGTTGATGAAAAGTAAGCCAACTTCGGAACTCTGAAGTTTGAAATTTGGACTTGATTTGAGTCACTCATTTGATTTCGAGGATTGTGTATTTTGGGTGTTGTGTGGAACATGTTCCAATGCATGTGAGAAGTTTGAGGTAGGTATATCTCGTTAAATGCCAAGTTAAAGGTAAAACATGTGTTGGAATGGTATAAACTGTGGTGAGTTAAGCGAATCGTGCGTTGGCTCTACAACACGAAGGTAAAATGGGTCGTTGGTGTGGCGAGTCGACACCTGGAGTTGTGGAGAAGTTTGTTGCAGAGTTGAAGGGAAAATCCATAGTAGCATTAAATAAGGAGGCCAAGTTGGTTTATTTATTTAGAACATTATACGGTGGACTTGGTCAATTGGTTTGTGATGGCGGAAAAGAAAAGTCGACTTGTTGATCAATGCAAAATCAAGTAACGTTGAAAATAAATGGCCCTCTAATTGGTAAGGGATGAATTCAGTTGAAAGATATACCATGCATAGGATGTTGAGCTTGATGGTGGATCCAACGTAGAGTTAGTGTCGTCAATAGAGCATTCAAGAGGCTAGATGAGCCATCAGTTGAGCAGAGAAACGTCAAGAAAGGAGAAGATAATTGATCACCAACAATGACGAAGTATGAAGCCCGGTCAAAATGCATTGGGCGAGGCAAGGAAAATTAAAGCGTGATGGGGTAAACCACATGAAGTGGTTGGTGCACAAAGGAACCCACTAAATGCAGAGTGACCAAGTCACCAAAGAGCTCGTCACACCAACTCGATGAGATGGCTTACGAGCTATTTTACTAAATCAACATTATGACCCCTCACAATGCAAATTTCAAATGTTGGAGCCCACCAAGGATGCAAGGTTCCTCAAAAGTTATTTAAATATTATTTTAATTAAATAATTGAGAAAATTCAATGTTTTTGAAGTTATGAGGCATAGTGGAGGAGAATTTTCTCAGTGCAATTCATGAGATAATAAAACATGATCAACTCATATGCTACAATTTTTTCTAGCATTTAGGACATTCTCCTTTCTCTACTCGGTTCAAAAAGTGCTATAAATTTTAAAGGTGTGCATATTAAAAGGAGGTTATATATTTTTCCAAGATTCCCCTCTCTTCACTAGCTGAGTTGTTGTGAACTTGCAGGCATTCAAGACTTTCTTATCAAAATTGTAATGGTAGCTTTTGCTTGTCCCTATTGTAATGATGCACTGTGCAAGTTCTTGGAATAATGATATTATATTTTGTGGCTAATTATTTGTCCTTGCATCATTTTTTTGTTTCTATTTTCCTTTCTCATGTCTCCAGATGCACTATGCAACCTTGGTCTCCATTATAAGTTTCAAGAGTTATTGTGCTTATTCTGGGAGTGAAGTATTGTATGAGGTTGGGTTTGTAATGCACGTTCATTCTTCCCATGTCCATATTTTTCATTCAAAATATGGAACTTTTTCTATCAAACCCCTTTCTTGGTGGATCACCACTTCTAATTTAGATTTTATTTATTGTAAATCTCTACCCAATCCCCTTGAAATGTTAGTATATGTCTAGGCAACTGTTCCTATTGTGTTAAGAGTAGTGTAGTGCTTAATTTAGGAAGAGGAAGTTGACCTTCTCCAAAGGTTCACCTTAAGCCCCCAAGTCCAATAGATTGAGAGGTGATCCCATGTTACCCAATCACATCGAATGCCCCACTCATTTTCGTGCCATTTGGGGGTGTAATGATTTGGCAATACCAAAACACATAATTAATTTCGATGAATTTCAAGGAAAATGATTAGCGACCTCTAAGCTCCATTCCTTATGTTTGGTCTTATCCTTTGTTATGTTATTACATTAAAAAGAGTTAAATCACATTAATACATGTTTTATGTTGTCAATTTGTTTATATACGAGAAACCCAATGGTAGCTAGCTTTTATATGTTATAGGAATTGTTTCAAGAAATGTAATAACTATTTTTATTACTTTAGATCACTAGTATGTTTCAATATTTATAATTAATTAAGTCATATTGGCTAGACTATCCTTGGCAAAGCCTAGTGTTGCACTACATACCCTCTAGAGGGATCAAGCCTTATGTTGTTCTCATAAGATATATTGTGTATTTAACAAATAATTCATATCAATTTGTATGAAAAAAAATTCTTAGTGACCACTTGGCTCCATCACTTATTGAAATTAATGGGTGTCAAGCCACAAGTTTTAGCATTTTATTGTTTTAGAATCAGCAAATGAATAACAATAAAATATGTTGGCGTAGCAGCTGAATAACACGATGAGATCCCTCTCCACCATCAGTTTGAGATTTTGGTGTGATGGAAAGTTGTGTAGCTCTGATACCAAGTAGTTAAGCGTGCTAGCCCTAGAGTAGTTATGGGATGGGTGACCTCTTGGGAAACTCCCGGTGTCACTGCCTACTAGTGTTGTTGGGCCTGATTGGGTGTATACCTGGCTCCATCGTGCAGGAGGGTATTAGCGTAGCAACTGATTACCATGATGAGATACCTCTCCACCATCAGTTCGAGCTTTTGGTGTGACGACAAGTCATGTAGCTTTGATACATGGCAGTTAAGCGCACCACTCCCAGAGTAGTTTTGGGATGGGTGACCTCTCGGGAAATTCCTGGTGTCACTTCCTCCTAATGTTGTTGGGCCTGATTGGGTGTATACCCGGCTCCATCGTGTGGGAGGGTATTGGCGTAGCAGCTGATTAACACGATGAGATCCCTCTCCACCATAAGTTCGAGATTTTGGTGTGACGGCAAGTCATGTAGCTCTAATACTAAATGATTTTCTGTCACACCAAAATTTCAAACTGATGGTGCAGAGGGATCTCATCATGTTATTCAGCTACTACGCCAACAAGCTAGATGTTTAATACATTGCATTTGATATTCAAAAATATACAAGACTACAAATATTCCAAGATGTATGAAAATATTAACAATTATCCTAAATACTCGTAATCCAAGATGAAATTTTAAGGCTAGCGGATGCTAAGTTCAACATGATGTTTTAATTATATCCCATGATTTTCAAAGCCCCGACATGATATTCGAATCCTAGTGGTAAGGTCAAAAATTATTACATTGTGTTGGTGCACCATAACTAGGAATTGAGAATAGTGACTTTGTTAGGACCCTAACAAACACTTGGGTAGTCCATGATTTTATTGTTATTCAGTTTTGATTCCAAAAAAATAAAATGCTAAAACTACTCGGGAGCGGTGCGCTTAACGCGCTGGTATCTTAGCTACATGACTTGCCGTCACACCAAAATCTCAAACTGATGGTGGAGAGGGATCTCATCATGTTAATTAGTTTCTATGCTAATACCCTCCCACACAATGGAGCCAGGTATACACCCAATTAGGCCCAATAGCATTAGGAGGCAGTGACACTGGGAATTTCACGGGAGGTCACCCATCGCCACACTACTCTGGGGCTGGCATGCTTAACTGCTTGGCTCTGATACCAAATGATTTGCCGTCACACCAAAATCTTGAACTAATGGTGGAGAGGGATCTCATCGTGTTAAACAACTACTACGCCAACACCCTCCCGCACGATGGAGCCGGGTATACACCCAATCAGGCCCAACAACATTAGGAGGCAGTGACACCGGGAATTTCCCGGGAGGTCACCCATCCCAAAACTACTCTAGGGGTGATGCGCTTAATTGCTTGGTATCGAGCTACATGACTTCTGTCACACCAAAAGCTCGAACTTATGGTGGAGAGGGATGTCATCATGTTATTCACCTACGAGGCCAACACCCTCCCATATGATGGAGCCGGTATACACCCAATCATGCCCAACAACATTAGGAGGTAGTGACACTAGGAAATTACACGATGAGATCCCTCTCCACCATTAGTTCGAGCTTTTGGTGTGACAGTAAGTTGTGTAGCTCGATACCAAACGATTTTCCATCACACCAAAAGCTCGAACTGATGGTGGAGAGGGATCTCATCGTGTTATTCAGCTGCTACGCCAACACCCTCCCACACGATGGAGCCGGGTATACACCCAATCAGCCCAACAACATTAGGAGGCAAGTGACAACAGAATTTCCCGGGAGGTCACCCATCGCCACACTACTCTGGGGCTGGTGCGCTTAACTACCTAGCTCTGATACCAAACAATTTGCCATCACACCAAAAGCTCAAACTAATGGTGGAGAGGGATCTCATCATGTTAAACAGCTGCTACGCCAACATAGCTTAATGATCGCTACTCTTACAATATCTTATTGGAAAAATTAAAAATAATAATGAAGTTTTGCTCATTTTTCAGGTAAGTCATTACTAATTGTCTTGTATGAAAGACAAAAAATATTATAGTTATCACTTATCTCAATTTTTTTTTATGTCACACTAACACAATGTAATAATATTTAAACTTAATGGCCGCTAGGATTTGAAAATCACATTATAGAATTCAAATATTATGTCAAAATTAGTGACCGCTAGGATTAAAATTTCATCTTTGATTACAAGTATTCAGGAAAATTGTTAATATTTGTCTTTTCTTGAAATATTTTTAGTCTTGTCTCTTTTTCAAATATCAAAGCAATGTAGTAAACATCAAACTTAGAGGTCTCTAGTTCTTGAATATAATAGAAAATTTAAAAATAATAATGAACGCTGCTGAAGTTTTCAAGTAAGTCACTACTAATTGTCTTGTATGAAAGACAAAAATATTATAGTGGTTACTAATCTCAATTCTTTGTTATGTTGCACCAACGTAGTTTTTTAATCTTCAACCTTAGCAATTGTTAGGCTTCAAATATCATGTGATAGGATTTAAATATCATGTTGAACTTAGCGGCCGCTAAGCTTAAAATTTTGTGTTGGATAATGTGCATTCAAAAAAATTGTTAATATTTGTTTTGTCTCGGAATATTAGTTGTCTTGTCTTATCTTCAAATATCAAAGAAATGTAGTAAATATCCATCTTAGTTACCGCTATTCTTGGAATTTTGTATTTGAAAATATTAAAAATAATAATGGTGCTTAGGTCAATTTTCACGTAAGTCATTACTAATTGTCTTGTCACGAAAGCCAAAAAAATATCCTCACGACATTAGTCTCAATTCTTTGTTATGTTGCACTACTCAATGTAATAATCTATGACCTAAGCAGACCACTAAGATACATAGATGTTTTCGATAAATAAGAATAATAGCTTGGTAACCGCTAGTCTAGACAACAATTTTCATGATTGAATTTACAAAAAGATACATACACATACGTGTACAATTGTGTATTAATATATTTAAAAAATTCTATATCTCGCCAATGATATGTAGTATACTCAAAATTAAATTTATTATAAAATATAATAATTCTCTAGGTTCACCATTTAATTAGAAATAAACTCTTGGTTTCGTAAAATGGTCTTTGAAATAACGAATTATATCAAGAAGGACACAAAGCTATGTGGTTTTTGGCACACAATAAGGTTCACAAAAGAAATTATATATTTAAAAATATAATGATTACAATTTATATTTAATAATATTTACACGTATACATAATATTTTTACCTTATAGTTTACATAAAAAAGCTTACCAAAGACATTGAATTTGACTATTTCTACATGGGAAAAGATATATAATAGATATCAATGTGCCATCCATATAAACAATGAAAATTAAAATAATTAACCATAATTACTTCTTTCATCTTAATAAAAATCATTAAAGGAAGTCATAATGAATACCTAAATTATACTAAGTCAAACCATTCTGTTTTTCTAAAAAATGAATAAGTGCATTGTGTTTTGTGATTACGGAGATAGGTCATCACTATTAGAAAAAATACTCATGGGAAGGTCAATGAGAAAACAACAAAAAATTATCTAGAGAGAATGTAGAAGGGCTGAGAAAGGCCTCGTTTAACAAAGACGAATACAAGAGCTATGGATGAACAAAAATTTATGTTTTTAAGAAAGAATACAAATTTTAATGGGGATTTAATTTTCTTTGGTTAGGGAAGAACAAAAATGTTGTTTCACAAAGAGCATGAATATTTGATAAGGGGATGAAATGGAATTGCAAAGGCAACAGAGGGAAAGGCATGGTTGGATAGTTTTGAAAAACACAAAAACTAGCAAAGACAGAGCAATTGAAAGTGTCTACCATCAACTAAGGTACACATACACTAAAATATATGCTTTTGATAAATACCTAATTTAGTATTATATGAAATTATTACAATCTTGATGATGCATGCACATATTGTATTATGATTTCAAGAGCTTCTTTTCCACTATACCAAAAAAAAGAAACCCTAATCTATATATCTTCGGGGTATTTAATATTTTTTGATACAATCCATGAAAGAAATTTTGAATTCACCCCTTCATAAGAGAAAGTGCAGGATATTAAAATTTCAAATAGTTGCATTTAATATTGGGGATTTTCAATTCAAAATTTTTAATTATCCTCTTCAATATTTTCATTGAATGTGGGGATTTGGGGGATATGGGGAAACCAAATTTATCAATTTTCTTTTTAAACAAGTGGGACAACAATGAATATTTATTTTTGAACTCACAGAGCATCAACAAATATTAATATAAGCATGATAAAATAAAATATTATAAGAAAATAGAAGTAAAATTTTCTAAACATAGTTTTAAAGTGTAATAGAGTAATATACACACATTTATTATTAATTTTTATCGAATTCAAATTTGATATTTTTAGATATAGTGCACACTAATTTAAAATAATTATTCAAGTAAAATGTGCCATGTGGCAAGTTTGAACCAGATAGTTAGGCAACAATATAATTGACACATTTATTAAGAAATTTTTATTTAAAGAAACACCTATAAAATAATTTTAACCTATAAAAATCTGTCATATTATTATGTAAATGGAACCCACTAAAATGTTGACACGTGGCATGAAATTTCTAATATATCTTGTGTTTGTCAATATTTTGGTGTTAGTTACATTTTACAGTAGCAAAACTAAAACATAATTTTCCGCTTCACATGTATTTCACATCGGCTTATATATAGGAATGAACTTAGTGACCACTAAGATCCATTACTATGATTTGTTATTCCTTTCAATAGGTGTTAATGAACAACTCGACACGTCTTATATTATTTATTTATTTGGAGAATCCTAGGCGTCGCTAGCCTTTACAATTCTTAGAATGGATTTCGATAATGTTAAAAACTATTTGTAAATTTGTGGATCGTTAGTATTTTTCATTAATTATAATCTATTCATATTGGCTATACAATCCTTGGTGTATCCAAAAATGACACTACATACCCTTTAGAGGGATCATGACTTATATATCTATCATAAGTTATATTGTCTGTAACACATAATTCATATCGGTTCGTATCTACGAAAATGTTTAGAATGAGATTGCTAATCTCCAAAACAAAGGGGAATTTTGGATGTATGAGTGTTGAAGTAATTTTTGCTAGTTTTTCCTTGAATGAGAACCATTTATTGTCTTTCCAATTATTTACGTGAAATAGTGTGTATATTTCTATTAGCTCTTGTGAATTTTAATTCCCTAAATTAATGATCTTCTTACCAAGAAATAATAAGATGGTCAGAAAACTAAATTGAGTATGCTTTTCAACACAAGAGATATTATTTCACCAAATTTGGTGTTTTCAGGTATCGTGGGCCAAAGGAAATAGAGGTTTACTTTTAATATAAAACTTAAGTGCATATTAAACGTAAAACCTTAAAATTGAAAAAGAGTGTGGTAATAAATTAAATTATAATCTCTTTTTAATAAATTAGATTCTTAACCAAGAAATAATAAGAGATGGTAGAAAACTAGAATTGAGTATGCTTTTCAACACAAGAGATATTATTTCACCATCTTAATTATTTGAAGAACTATTGATAAATGCATAAAGCTTAACATATATAAGGTGACTTGTAATATGTATTATGGCTTGTTGAAATGCATATTAAAAAAATTGAGTGAGATTTATCCCTTGAAAAAAATAAGTGTATTTTTTCCTTAGGATTTAATTAGAGGTAGAAACCCATTGGTTTGTGCTCCTTGACGCAGTGCTATACCATCGTGCTTACCTTCTCGCAAATTTGGTGTTTTTGCATAGCATGTACTAAGTGAAATCCCTAAAAAAATAATATTGGATGTATCAACCCATTTTGATTTCGGTATATTGTGCATGTACTAAGTGAAACTCATAATATTTTTACCCCCTTAAAATCCCCAAAAATTAGTTTATGATACGTCAATAAGGAATCGACCTTATATTCCTAGAGACTCGCCTCGACATAGGGATACCCACAGCCTTGAGGTGTTTCCATTGTATCTCAGTAGAAGTGAGGGAATTTTTTTTTATAATAGTTGATGTTACCCCTTAATCAAGGTGGACTTATAATCGATAACAAATCTGTGCTATTATTCCCAAACCACCAAATGAAAATGGAATCCTTTAGGTCTTTCAAATCCATTTTAGTGTCGGATGGGAAATTAATTTCATCTTCTCTAAAATCAGTTGTGGTTGGTGCAACCGTGGCATATAATTGAGCATAGTATCTCTTCCGTAATCAGTAATCTAATGTTGTTAGTGGTCATGGCTATCACTTTAAACTTGTGACAATAGGACAAGGAGGTTAGGTAAAACACCTAGATTTAATTGTTCCCAATTCCCTCAATTTGTCATTGGCGTGGGGGTGTGTTATGGCTTGAGGTGTGTTGTCACATAGCACCACCAAACTCACCATGCCAATGTTGTTCATGGCCATGGCTATCACTTTAGCCTTGTGACAGGGGGACCAAAAGGAATATTTTTGAACACATAGCTATATTTGTTCTCAATTCCCTAAATCCAACTCAAGGTGAAGGGGTGCGTTGTGGTGGGGGTGAGCTATGGCATGGTACCACCAGAATCAACACACTAATGTTGTTCATGGCCATTGTTGTTCAGAATTATCTATTTTAGTACTCACACGAGTAATTGTGTAAATCATATTAATAAAATTATATGATATGTTGACATAAACAACTCATCATATCATAGTTAAATAATATTGATTATTGCATAGATTGTTTTTACGACCTACTTAATAGTGTAACTTATTGCAGGATGTTTCCTATACTATAAGAACATTATTCCTATATATGTGTGAATGATTTATATATGAATCAATTAAAGAAGAAGAATTTTGTTCGTCTTATTTTATCTATGAAAATCTGTTTGTTCCCTTTTATCTGGTATCATAGCTATGATCCTATGAGATTCTATCAAGGGTTTCTTCCTGTCCTAATCGTCTCTTTTCATGAGGAGTGTGAAACGTGCAAGATCTTAGAATAATATATATTTTAGATTAGTTTGTATTCCTGGTGGATCGTTGACCCTGTGCATTAGATTGACTGCAAGTGTTTAGTACGCAGTTGAAAATTTGTAATCTTATGTGCCTGAAGGACCCCAACCATTATGATTTGTGCATAGGCGTAACAGTCATCGATTCATTTCGCTACATATTCAAATACTTTAATTTATGTATGCATCTTGATGCAGGCCGCGTGATTGGCATTGATTTTTACTAGGTGGGACGTGTCTACAAGCAGTGTGAAAAAGAAAAGAAAGTGATGCAGAGAAATTTGTGGGACAAAAACGTGCATATATTAACTTTAGCTGTGCAGTTTGTCTATTACTAGATCCTTCATGTGCATTTCTCTACCCTGGTAGAAGCATTCAACAAAGAGGAGACATTCTCTTGACATATGGGTGTGTTTTCTTTGATCTTTGCATTCTCTACGCAGTGGATCTAGGCCATTGATGCATCGATTTGCAGGCGAGCTCTTTAAATTCCGGTGAATTAGTAGCCATAAATTATGATTTGATTTGTATAACAAATTTTTTCAGTATTGTCTAGTTTGTGGTGTTGAATTATTATATCTCTTGAAAAAAAGAAAAAAGTTTTCTTCCCTCGGGTGAAAATAAAAGACAATATATATTTGATTTCTACTACGGATCACAATTTTCCAAAGAAAGGATTCGGTTTGTCTCAAAAAGTGGTAAAATAAATTTCCTTAGTTGTTGTTATCAGTAAAAGTGTCGTTTGTTTAAATTTTCACCATCACATCAGTTGTCAAAAGTTTTGTTGTAATGGAAGTCCCATTAAAAAATTATATGGGTTCACTTTATACATTTGGAAAGTGAAAATACAAATGCAGTTAATGAACAAGATTTTATGGTAGATTGTGAATGGAAAAGAAAAAGCACCAATAGATCAAGCTAAATTAGTAGAATGGGAGAGTAGGGTTGATAAAACTAAAACCATTATTGGCCTAGCTCTTTCAGATTTAGAATTACATTATGTGGATCTTGAAAAACCATCTAATGAAATGTGGGATAACTTAAACAACTTATTTGGAGCAAAACCGTGAATGCCGAGTTCTCCATAAAATTCTAGTTTTTCAGATTCAAGATGAATGATGGCATCACCATGTCTAGTCATATTAATAATTTTAAATCTCCCACTTGCACAATTAGCAAAAATTAAATCTCTGGTTGATGATGAAGATGCAAAAGCCATATTGTTGAATAGTTTGTCTTCGAGATATAACAATTATGTTGTTTTCACACTTGGACATATTCCTTTGAGTCATTGGAAGATATGATTTCAGCTCTTATAGCCAAGGAGAAAAGAACTAAAGAGGATATAGAAGAAGAAAAAACATTCGGCTTAAAAGGAAGTATACAAAATTCTCCAAAAACAAGGAAGAAATTGAATGTTTCTATTGTAAGAAAAAGGGGCATAAAGCTCCATTTTGTAAAATTTGAGCCACTGATCTTTTAAAAGGAAAACTAAAAATGGATGAAGCAAATATGGGCATAGATGAGGAATCAGATTACGAGGAAGAAAAATCGTTGAAGACAATGGTGATAACTCGAAGATTTTATTTTCTAAGTAAACAATTAGAGGATGGAGGTCATTCAATGACCTCTCGTTAGTTTCCAATGATGAGCCCACATCAAGGTTTGGTGACAATATATTTTCTTTCATTATTTTCGGTGTGCTTTAGATTTTAGTTTTCCTATTTGGTTTGCGGAATAAGTAGAAATTTCAAATTATGGGAGGGGGACATGACACAATGTCCCATTTCCGATTCGGTAATCCCCTAATGGAAGAATGTGATGAGATTTGATAATAATACTGAAACATCATGATATTATGATTGTTGGTTATCCATTTTGAAAACCATCATGAAGGTTTGTTGGTTATCCTAAAAAAAAAACCATCTTTTGTGGTTGTTGGCTTTCCACTTGAAAAAAAACCATCTCGGAGGTTGTTGGCTATCCTGAAAACAAAACCATCCAGATCATGAGAAAGCTTTGAAGTGGCACGTTGCAGTACAAGGTAAGTTTTCCCCATGTTCACACTTAGGGGGGGGGGAGGGAGAGGATGTTAGGAACTATCTATTTTAGTATTCACATGGAGTAATTGTGTAAATCATATTTGTAAAATTATATGATGAGATGTCATAAACAACTCATCATAGTTAAATATTCTTGTTTGTTACGTAGGTTTTTAATAACCTACTTAATAGTATTATTTGTTACTGAGAATGTTTCCTATAAGTTATAGGAAGACTATTCTTATATATGTGTGTATGATTTACGTATGAATCAATTAGATAAGAATTATTCTATTGGGCTTATTTTTCTCGTGTATGGTTTACATATTAAATTTGTTTGTTCCCTTTTAATGGATATGTTAAAACCTCTGTTACATTGGTTGGTGGTGTCATTGATGGAAAAGGAGGTGTCAAATTTCATGTAGATAGTTGTCTATCAATGTTAACTATAGTAGTCTCCAGTTTGTTATTTGAGCTTTTAGGATGGTTTCAAAGTGGTCTTAGAGTACTATAGGATTTAACAATGAGGTTTTTGTTCACTAAAGGTAGAATTCTTGTTGGTATTCCTTGCTCATATGTTCTACGGGTTGTAAATGATGGGCTCAACGTGGGAAAGAGCTCTTGGAGTGAGTGTCAAGTCATCTTTTGGAAGTCTCAGTTGAAACTATCTCATTTAGGTCTAGTTGTTATAGGTCATGAAAAGATTAGGTAATCATGGGAGGATCCCAAGAACATTTCCTAGGGCATGTATGAGCAATAAAAAAGGCTTATTTTAGCTCCTGGAGGTAAATTTCAAATGTTCACCAAAACTACCTTTGAAGATTGACAAGTGAATATTGAGGTAAATGAGATACGTTTGAGATGTAAAAGAAAATTTATGGCTAACCAACCTATGACAGGTGTATGTAGTGATTCATGCCAAATTTCATCAATTTTTGAAGAGGTTTGTGGAAGTTATGCAAGTTTTCCTAAAACTAGTTTATTAAGGAATGCAAATTGAGCACCCTATCTTCTTAGCATCCAAGAAAAAATATGGAGCCTTATTTAGATAAATAATAGAAGTAATTTTTAATATAATTCCAATCTTGAGTGTTTCAAATTTTTTGAGGGAATTTGGACAAGTAACAAAGAATTTATGATTACTTTTGTAGCCATGTTTTTCTCACTTCCAAACACTTGCTTGAATTGATGGAGGTAAAAGTGGTTTTTTTGTTTCAAATATTATGTTTAAGTTATTTTAACATGTTTTAGGGTTGTTTAATATTGACACCAAGTTTCTGATTCATTCAATTCTTTTCAATAATGACATCTTCCTTCAAGATCTTTTAGTAAGGCATAGATTGCATTCTCTAGGCATAATGAGATAGTATAGTCACAAATTTTGTGGTTGCATCAACATTTCGGGATGTAATTAAAGTTTTATTTCTCTTCAAGTACATGTTAAATAGAATAATGGTCCTTATATGGCAAATTATTGGCATCCTTCTCTTTGTCTCAAAATTTTCTTATAGGAGCACTCTTTATGGTTGAAGCCTGAATTGTTAAGACTAGTTTCAAGGCCAATGACAACATATTTCTTAGTTTCAGCTCAAATTTTCAATGAGGCGGTGGCTCTCGATTTCTAATTTATGCATTCTAGAAATTTTGAACAGTAAGAGTTTTTTTAACTGGTAAAGCTCCTTGTTGATTATGATGTGATTTGTATTCCATAGTGTAAGGTGAAATATTCATGCAAAGGTGATTTCTTGGATTTTCGTGAGGTGTGTGATGTGAAAATGAGGTTTAAAATGATTAAATTATCCTTCATGCTAAAACAAAGCTTAGTCTAAACCCTAAATCATTTTTTTATCTTAACAAGTAAAGCACTATCATCTTTTTGGCTACTTGTGCACAATTTATGAGTTTATGAGAGTATAATGAAGTGTTGTCAACTAATTAGAAGAATGGATAAGATGTAAACTTCCTTCACATGCTTCATGGAGTTTGAGTTTGATTTTTAATTAAAAATGAGTTAGAAAATAAGTTTTATCACTCTCGGGATCGCATAGTCTACGTGAAACACTCAAACAAGGGTTTATAATGAAAAATTCTTTGAATCTTCAAGATGCACCAATTAAAATGCACAAAATTTGAACCATGTCCCTATGAGGTGGTCATCTCTAAGATTACTCAACTCTCATTATTTTTCATCAAGGTTTGATTGATATTTTCGTGTGTGATTACCTTGAGGAAGAGCTTTAGTTTCTCTAACTTGATCTGTGAAGGGTTTTAATGTAATTTTTTTATACATTTGAGGGTCTATTTCTTTGTTCCTAGCTTCAAAAGTTCAAAGGATGATGTAATTCATATATGGGGTGCTTTGAAAGTGTTTGAAGTGGAAATTGTAGTGGTATTACTTCCAAGGTATAGAATCTCGAAGTAAGAACCAATCATTCATACTCTCATCTTAATTGTTGAGCAATAACCATATCTCTTAAAGAAGACTGTGACAAGGTGAGTAATAATTTACATTAGGAAACAATAAGGGTTGGAGATAAAATTAAAGTTCTCTAATTTGTATGATGAGGGTTTCGTAGTCCAAGTCTGTGTTCTTGCTCCTACTAGTCTAAGTCTTCAAAAACTATTGGTCATGACTAAGTGAAGTTGAAACATCTTAGCAAAAGTGAAGGAGCTCATGGAAAATATCAAAAGTTAGGTGCATCTAATAACACAAAATTGTAACTCATCCTTTATTAACAGTTACCTGTATATTTCATTCATGATTTTGTTACAGATGTTCTCTATGATCACTTGATTTTTGATGTAAAACACCATGTTTCAGAATATATTGTCTCATGATGAAGTTGTAGAGGGGTCATAGAGGTGGCACATGTCATCCCACAAACTCCAAGCATCCTAAGTAGTCTTTAAATGTATTCTAGGATGTCAAATGCCTAAGTTGAATATATGACAAGCTTTTAGACACTTACAATCTTTAGACTTCTCTTATTCAATATCAAATCACTCTTGAGTGTAAAATTTGAAGTGGTTTTTATTTTTAAAAATATAGTGAAGATCCAATTACGAAATGTTGGAAAATTTCCAAAAGGCATAGAATATAAAACAAATAAGTTGAAAATTTGATCTTGTGGTTTGTTATTTCGAGTAAGAAAAGGTAAGAGTTTAGATACTTGAGAGAAATAAGAAGGTGAAAGGTTAATATTTTTATATAAAAAAAAGGGTGTGTGAGAAAAATGTTGTTGTCGAGTGAATAAAAATGGATTTGAAAGATGAAGTGTACATGAATATGTTATGAGTAAGAGACTCGAGAAAAATATGCTAACAAAGATAGAATGTGCTTGAAAAATGTGACTAAAATATTGTTAAATGATCACATATGGTTGTGTTGAATGATGTATTGTGAAGAATGTCTAGGGTACTGAATTGGTAAATAAAGGGAAGATATTGAGTGCTTCAATAAGAAAAAGATTAGTGGAAAGTGTGTAATGAATTGATGAACTAACGAAAATACAGATGGAATAAGTAAGTTAGTATACTAATATAGGGTCACAATCAATGTTTCAGAAAAAAATTGGAGTGCGTCATAAGATTTTATGTAGTCACTAAGTTGTAGCTCAACAAAATTAGAAATTTGTAGCTTTCTTACAAGTGGTAGCTTTCTTATCATCAAGTTGTAGCTTCATTGGTTGAGTTTGAGCTCAACAATATTGTAACCATTGTGAAAATATTCCTTTGGTTTAGTGGTTTTTTTTTCCAAATTAGGTATCCCACTTAAAAATATTCTCTCTCTCTCTCTCTCTCTCTCTCTCTCTCTCTCTCTCTCTCTCTCTCTCTCTCTCTCTCTCTCTCTCTCGCTCTCTTATGTGTGTTTATTTTTGCATCTAATTTTTGTTGTTACAATATGGTATAGCAATAAAACATATGATTTAAGGTTGAATTAAACAATGATTCACCCCCTATTAGTGTTACAATTTATAATAATTGGTATCAGACCTTGACCATGGTGTGTTGAGTTTAACATCTCAAGGGAGATCTAGAAAATTTAGTTATGGAAAACGATCATCTACAAACTGGTTTTTCCACCTCCAAAATTCCTTTATTTAATGGATCCAATTATGCCAAGTCTAGATTTTCAGAATGAATATTTACCTAATTTCACTTGGGTTTGACATATGGAAATTAGTTGAAAGTTGATACACTATTCTAGCTACACCTCATACATATGTAACATGAAAGAGAAAAAGTGATAAAAATATAAATTAATGAATGAAATTTTCGAGTGGAATAAGTGAAATTTGAGTTCATAAAGGTCATGCAATGTACCAAATCCAAGGAAATGTTGGGAAAAAATTAAATACTATATGTGAAGGAGACAACAAGGTAAAATTGGTCAAACTACAAACTTACTCTACTCAATTTGAAAGCTTGAAAAAAAAGGAAGGTGAAATTTTTTTCTTCGTACTTATAAGTAATGGATGCAGTTGTAAATATGATCAAAGGCATAGGATATAAAATGGAAGAGAGTGTGGTTGTTAAAAAGTGTTGAGATCTCTATCCTAAAAAAATTATTCTAAAGTGTTAGCAGGAGGAAGCCAAAGATTTAACCACCTTGAAAATGGATGATCTTCATGGAATTTTAACTACATATGAGATGAGAATAAGTGACTCAAAGACAAATAAGAAATATGAATCCTTAAAGGTTGATAAATAATCATAGTTTAAGTAGAATAAATCTAAGTTTGATATGGAACTAAATGATGAGAAGATGGAATCCATGTTTTGTAAGGACGCTAAAAAGAGGTTCGAGTAACTACACAGAAAGCTACCATTCAAATGCTTGATTGTGGCGAAGTTGGTCATTTTCCTTAAAAATGACCTTACACACAAGGGGGTCAATAAGATGAAGAATATTCTTAATGGAAAAAGAAGAAATTCAGGAAGCAAAGGGGAAAGAATAAATACTTAAAAATAAGAACAATTTATACACTTAAGAAGGTTCGGGTTCTTCTTAGTCATGTAACTCCAACAGCTCCGAGAGCAATGATGAAAGGAATCAAGATAAAAATTATTCATGACTATGGAATTATCTTATGCAAGTTATTAAAAAGGAAAAATTCACACTGAATATTATAGTTAAGATGAAGAAGAGGTAGAAGTTAACCTTGAGCCTGAATTAATCAGTTCTTTAGAAGAGTTGAAACTTTAAATAAATAAAAAATAATAAATTGAAATTGATGGTGAAATAATATGAAAGAAAAATAATTCTTCTTCAGGAAAAACAAAGCAATTAAGGTGAAGCACGTGAAGATAGAGTCAAGGAATTTGAGGCACAAATCAAGTTGGTGAAGATTCCTTCAAAATGAACGAAGAAGAGAACCTAAAGCTAAAACCTGAATTGGAGCTGTTGCAAACCCAATTAGATAAAACCTCCACAAGATTGAAGACCTATCATAAGTTTGAAAAGAGCACAACTGATCTAGTTTACCTTCTAGGAAAGAAAATAGATGTTGATCACAAATCTGGTCTAGAATTTGAGGAGAAGAATGAGGATAAAAATCGGTAGACAAGAAGATAAGTAAGATAATTCAAGAACATCCTAAAGCTAAGAGAGATGATTTCGGAAGAGGCACCATTCAAGAAGGAAACATCATGCTATGAGTTATGCTCATTAATTTTATGGATATTGTTTTTCATGTAACACATTTGGTCACAAAGCCTCAAAATGTAGAATGCATTTTAAAGGTCATGGTATACATCTTAATTTTTACCATTTGAGTGATTTGTTACAACTGAAAAAATTATGGAAACATACCTAAATTTTTCTATCAAAGACCTCAAAACTAGAGAAATCCATGAGATTCTGCAAGATAATACTTTCTTAAATATGTAGCAATTACTTGATGTAACTTATGCCTGTTTATTTCAAGAGATCCCTTTGCCTAAAACTAATAGCACATGAATACGAGACTAAAAAGTGAGTTGAGTAAGCGATGTCTTTACTTTTTCTCTTTTCAGGTACATTGATGGACTAGATGATGTAGAAGATGAAGATGAAGGAGTTGGAGCTGGAGCAATGAATAATGAAAGAAAACCCAAAGGAAATGATGGGTTTCTTCTATATTCCTTTTCTTTTAGTTTTACGTATATATATATATATATATATATATATATATATATATATATATATATAATTTCAGTAGTCATAAGTTACATCCCATGGCTTGTGTGGGAAACATTGAATTTCCTCATGAATAAATGATATTATTTCTATAATTGAGTTGTGTACTTCCTTTTACTTTCAACTCTTATGATATGTAATGATTTTACAATGAATTAAACAACTCAATAACATACTTAATAACACTTAATCATAGGAAATGATCAAATTTAAAATACCTATAACTTAATAATGAACTATTGCAACTTGTAAAAACAACTCTATTTGCTATTATGGGATGTAAAATCCCACATATCATGTAATTCTTGCCTTCATTAAGGCAATTTAATGGTCCTTCGGAATTTTGTGTTTCTTTGTTGAAGAAGAACATGAAATGGCAACATATGTGAGGTGTTAAATTTTGTAACATCACACATAGATGTAGATTGCATGTTGTTAATCAATTATTTTAATTAGGTCCATCTCATTAATTTCTTCTATCAAAAATAAAGTTTCAGCTTTTCCCTTTTTGCAAGGGTGAAAAAATTAACAGATTTCCACTATCACTTTAAATCTTAATATAATCTCTTCATAAGACATAACCACTCAAAACCAACATCTTCACTAGACCTTTGATTAGTGCCACACCACTTTAAAATAACACAAGTGATTATTCATCCACACACACCTCTCCAACTTCCTTTGGCATCCAAACACCTCCCGTATATTTTGTTGTTATTCCTACTACCATATCTCAACCACTATCCTCTCAAAAAGCACAATGCCTATCAAAAGCATTACCATGTCTATCCCCACATCTATAAATTTAATCAACACTAGTGTTATTTCCAACACTCGTCCAATTTCACAACATTTCTCAATCCCCCTTATTTCACAATACACATCTTAGCTATTGTTATCTCTCAAAAGTACACCCTTGTTGAGGGTTGACAAATCTTCTAACTTTTCTTCTCCCTCAATTTTTTAGATATAGTTGAGACACCTCACGGGTTTTGGGTCTCCGTATTGTGAGATGAATCTCTAGGATTACAAGGTTGGTTCCTTCTTTGGAGTATCTATAAACTAAAATTGTGGGGTTTGAGGGTAAAAATATGGCTAAAAATGTAATAAATGGGGTGATACACCAAAATTATTTAGGGATTTATTGAGAAACATGCACAATATATTGAGATTAAATTGAATGAAACATGATCCAATGGGTTTTGGCTCGTCATAAGGGAAAAAAATTCTATTGAGGGACTTCTCACAACAACACATCAGATAATTGCACACTAAAACTAGCAAAAACACCAATTTGTAGTAAGGTAAATAGCATAAGAAAGCTTAATTAATTCAGGGAATAAAATTCATAAGAATGACTATTGTAATACACACCACTACAAATTATTGGAAAGGAAATTAACTGATTCTCATTCAAGGTAAATTCTAACCAATTTCTACAACCCTTAGTACATCCAAATTACCCCTACAAATAGACTACAGTCTAAACTTACCCTCGCATGTTATTATTAGCCTTTATCATTAATTAATAATAATAAGGCTTAAAAATAACATGTTGTTACAAAAAGGTAAAAATAGCCTTCCTTTTCTAATTTGGACTCATAGTCAACTTATTTGACTCCCTTATTAGCCTTTGCATGAATGGGTATGGGGATTTTGATAATTCAAGGTACCCTCCAACAATACAAGATAAAGACTAATTTTGGCATCTAGCCATTTTTGGATTTACATACACTCCATTATAAAACTTTGTCTTTTCTACATAATTACCATCATATTTTGGCACCTATTTGAATAGCCATCAATGGGAATTTGAATTTAAAAATATCCATCCCAAACCTTTCACATGACTAGTTATGTATAGAAAATAATTTAAAATGTCATGCTTCCCACTTTAGAGTTTTGTTATATAATCTTGCCCGCTTTCACAAATAATGATCTTCTGAATTATTACCCCCACATACTTAATTTGGTATATCAATAAAATATTCCAAACCTACACCCGTGGCATAGTTCGAACCATAGTCATTTTTACCAAACACACCATTACCTTGGTCAAGCCATCCGAGTTAGGGTAAAACCCTAAGTTTATATCATTTTTGCTTCGTGGCTTTTGAAAATTCTAGTAACTATACCTAACCATCATGGATATTCTAGGTTTTCTTCTAATTTATGCCATTTAAAGTTGTTTTTCAAGATTTATTTAATATGATTCGACCTTGGTTATGAGTTTTGTGGGTTGAATCTGTGAAAAAAAAATTGAACTCGTGTCATGGAAATATTCAAGGTAAGATTTTATTTTCATATTTGTTTGAACTCCGTTACTCGTTGTATTGGGGCTTTTTGCCTCTACTTAAGCTGTGAATGAGTCAATTTTTGGCTCCCATGATGAAAATATGAATACTACGAGTTCATTGACAAGAAGGTGCATGGATTTTTCCTGTGAAGAAGCTCTCTATTGCTCAAAATTTTTGCCATGAAAATACTTGGAGCTCGGTTCGACCTTGGGTTTTTGTTTCACCATTTTGAATGGATTTTTGTTTCGCTATGGTGTTTTGTTCTAATCTAAAAAAACATGGTAGGGTTTGGATTTTTGATCCAATTGAGATTTAATGTGACTCATGGTATTGAAGCTCTTATTCAACTCTTTGGGTAAGCTCTTCCTTCTCCATTGTTACCATTAAGCGTTTGGTTTCTCTACTTTATTGAGCCTCGTTCCATGGCTTGAGGGTTTGAGTTTACCTATATTTTCCTTACGTTGGCTTAATGGATTTCATTTTCACCACTTGGTTGTAGCCTTCAATTTTTCTTTTACTTTGAATACGGGTTGTTTATACATTCCATCTTTGTGTTTGGCATCTTGTGGAGTTACGAGTCATTATTCCTGATGTTTGCTTTTATGGGTTGGGTTTTAAAATTATTCCTAGCCTTAATAAATTTGGTGAAGATCTTATGGCTTTGCAGTTGAATAATGAAACCACCATTTTTTCGCTTTGGGGCTTGCTTCTCCTGAAGGTAATTATGCATCTTGCTCTATATTTCATTTTTCATTATTTCAAACAAATGGAGTTTGTATATCTCGTATTTTCAATTTACAAGAGTCTTTGAGCTGCAAAAGTAAAAGAGTCACCGGGATTTTTAATGGTTATGGTTTTTGTCTCATTATTTTTATTGGCTCTGTTCTTTTGTATTTCCCTTAATAGCTATTGAGTATCTCATATTTATACAACTATTGGAGAAGGGCTCCTTAGAGATTTCTATATCATTTGTGAGTAGCTTTTCTTTTACCCCTATATTCGAGCTCTAATTTTGTCTAGGAATAACCACCATTGGAGCTATGTTATGTAAAATATTTGAGGCTTGATATGAAAATCCTTTATGTCATTTCTATTTACCTTATTTTTTTCCTAGTTGTGCTTCTAGGTTTTGTGCATGTTCAAGGACTCTATATTTCCTACGTCTAATCTATGCATTGTTCTTGAGTTTTCTTTAGTGTTCCAAACTTGCCATTTTATCTAGGTATGGCCATAATTGAGGGTTTGAGACTGGATTTAGCTGCGAAAAAAATATTTGGAGTACATATCTATGATAGCTCATTGTTATGAGCTTGGCGTATTAAAAAAATAGTGCTACGCCCTTAACCTATTGCTTGTATTAGGATATGAGTAGCCGACTTGTGGCTTACCATATCATTTTATTATATCATTTATACTTTCTCATGCTTAGTAGGTCATCCTTGGTGATGGCCATAACATATGAATAGTATATATAGGGGATTGTAGGTAGTAATTCATCATGATTGGAGCATTTGAGTATTATTGTATGGTTTGGAGGTTGCCCCCTCAAAGTGGCAAAGCTATTCTAATTGCATATTGAGATCATTATTCTGGAATATTTTGTTATTTGGTGTTATATTTCTGCTCATGATCTGAATTATACAAGTAATTTCATTACAAGTGGTATTAGAGTTGTGATCTGGGCCAAAATTAGGGCAAAAACCCTATTTTTTTGTTTCCGCTATATATTATGAACCCGAGCGACTTGGTGGGAGAAATTTTTATCAGAGTTGTGAAACATTTCAAGTAAGGTTCCTTGAAAATTTCAGACTTTTTAAATTTATTTTGCAAAAGTTATTACAAAATTAGGGTTTTTCATAAAATTGCTCCCTAGGGTGCAAATTCTGAAATTTTTTCAAATTCGTTAAATTTTCGGAAAGAAAAACAAAATTTATTTGGGGTTTGTTCTTTAAGTTTGTTTATATTTGGCCGAATTATTATCGAAATCCAAAACCCTAAAATTTGATCGTGATCCCTACATCCTACTATTTTGGGGCATCATGGCGGGGCCTTCCACAAGGGGAAAAAAGAATCCCATCACTCCAGGTAAAACACCAGAAAAGGATGAGATAGTAGTTGAGGAGTTGGAGATAGAAGATATAACTATAGATTCCTCAGGGTTAGGGTTTACTTTGATAGACCATAAAGTAAGCCAACTTGAGTTTAACCTGAGAGACCTCGAATCTAGGGTGGCCACCAAAGAAGATGTGGATAAGATTGGACATAGATTGGAGGATTTCATGCAAAAATTCAGTACACATATGATGGGTAATCATACTTATGTCAATCAAGGTGGATCCTCAGGTCAACATAATAGACACATGAGCCAGAGTGGATCTGCGAGTGTGCACAATCCAAATACGAGCACTCTGCAGGCCCACTATGTTTCCAAAAGTGGAGATGCGCAAGTTTGATGGAAATGATCCACTCAATTGGATCAACCAAATGGAGAATTTCTTTGAACTACATCAGATTCCATCAGGACAAAAGGTGACCATGGCATCTTTGTATCTCGAACCTGACCAATTCATATGGTATCGATGGTTATGTGCTCAAAGGCAGAAGAGTGGTATTAATGTTACATGGACAATCTTCACTGAAGAGTTACAATTACACTACAGTTCTAGTGTGTCAGATAATTACTTCAGCCAATTAGCAAAGTTGAGGCAGACAGGATCTGTTAAGGATTACATTCATCACTTCCAAAACCTTTCTCTATGGGTGGAAAATATTACTAAAGAGAATCTGAATGACCTATTTCTTGGGGGTCTTAAGGATCACATTGAGCATGAGGTGCGTATGTTTAATCCTCATAAAGTTTCTGATTCGATGATTATGGCAAGAAGGGCAGAGGAGAAAATTTTTTCAAGTAGGAGACAACATTTCACTTTTACTAGAGATCGCAACACCTTGGCCCCAAAGACTCCCTCGACTGGGTTAGATTAACACCTCAACAAATTGAAGAAAAAAAGAGAAAAAGGGTTATGTTTTAAGCTGTGATAAATTTGGACCCGGACATAAATGTGCTAAAAATAAGTTGTTTTACATTGATGGGCCTAGTGAAGATGAAGATAATAATAAAGATGCAGAGTCAGAGGTCTTGGTTGAGCCAGAAGAGGAGTCAGGAGATCCTCAGCCAACGATCTCATGCCATGCAATTTTAGGTATTAGCACCCCCCAAACCCTAAAGGTGGTTGGATTCCTAAAAAATAGAGGGTCACAGTGTTGATTGATTCAGGAAGTACTCACAACTTTATCAATCATAAGTTAGCAGTGCGCCTAAACTATTTCATTTATCCAGCTCCTAAATGTCAAGTAATGATTGTTGATGGAGGTACTTATTGTTACTTATTCTATAAAATGCCATAGCATTAAGCTTTCTATGGGAGATTACATACTAAATAGTCCCATGTATGCCATTTCTATGGGAGGAGCAGACATTGTGTTAGGGGTTCAATGGCTTACCACTTTGGGAACCATTGAGATGAACTTCCAAGACTTGTTCATGTGATTTCACTCTGAAGGAAGGACTTTTGAGCTAAGAGGCTTAAGAGAAAAGTCTCCACAAATAGTAAGTTCTCATCAGATGCACAAAATGCTAAAAAAAGGGTGCAGAGGGATTTGTGGCACAACTCTTTTCATTGGAGGCTCATCATTCTAAGGACATTATACCATCAGATATGCAAGTAGTGTTGGATGCACACTCTGTTGTATTTGAAAATATACCAAAGGGATTACCTCCAAAGAGAGATCATGATCATGCTATTCAGTTATTACCAAGAATTCAACCACCTAACATCAGACCTTATAGGTACCCATATGTGCAAAAGAGTGAAATTGAGAAGATTGTACAAGAGATGTTGGAAGCAGGAATCATCCGCCATAGTCAGAGTGCTTATTCTTCTCCAGTAGTGATGGTACGGAAGAAAGATGACATGTGGCACATGTGTCCTGATTATAGGGAACTTAATAAGTACACAATCAAAGATAAGTTTCCTATTCCTGTTATTGATGATTTGCTTGATGAGTTGCATGGTGCTATTTATTTTACAAAGCTTGATCTTCGTTCGGGATACCACCAAATCAGAATCAAGGATGAGGATGTTCATAAAACCGCCTTTCAGACACATGAAGGCCATTATGAATTCCTGGTAATGCCTTTTGGACTCACAAATGCACCTTCTACATTTCAAAGTTTGATGAATTCTATTTTTAAGTCATTCATGCGGAAGTTTGTCTTAGTGTTTTTCGATGATATATTAATTTATAGCAAAACATGGGAGGAACATTTGCATCATGTAAATAATGTTTTGGAAACCCTTGAGCAACATCAACTTTATGCAAAGCACTCTAAGTTTTCTTTTGGACTCAAGGAGGTTGAATATTTGGGTCACATTGTCTCTCATTAAGGGGTTAAAGTGGATCCTAATAAGATCAAATCCATGATGGAGTGGAAGGTTCCAAAAACCCTAAAGAATCTACGAGGATTTTGGGGCTTACACGGGTTATTGCGAAGATTTGTAAGGCATTATGGAAGCATAGCTACACCTCTCACAACTTTATTAAATAAGGATTCCTTTCATTGGAGTGAGGATGCAACCAAAGCATTCGAGAAACTAAAGGAGGCCATGTGCACCACTCTAGTCTTGGTTACTCCAGATTTTTCCAAAACATTCATTGTTGAATGTGATGCATCAGGGGTGGGTATGGGGGCAGTTCTCATGCAAGAAGGCCATCCTATTACCTTTTTGAGCCATCAATTCAAAGGTAAGAATCTTTCCAAGCCGACTTATGAGAAGGAAATGCTAGCCATACTTCATGCAGTAAAGCAATGGAGACCATATCTCATAGGAAGACACTTTAAAGTGAAGACAGATCATGATAGTCTGAAATACTTCTTGGAGCAGTGTTTATCATCTAAAGAACAACAAAAATGGGTCTCCAAGATGTTGGGATATGATTTTGAGATTATCTATAAGAAAGGGAAGGAGAATGTAGTTGTGGATGCTCTATCATGGAAAGATGACTCAACTGTAGCCTTGTTATGTGCCATATCCATATTACAGGAAGATTGGATAGATGAGGCAAGGTCTAAATGGAGAAATGACCCAACCACACAAAACCTCATTCATCATCTCCAGAATGATCCAAGCATGTCTGAAAAATTTGTATTGAAAGGGGATGCTTTATGGTATAAAGATAGATTATACCTATGTAAGAACTCCACTCTTAAAAATAGGATTCTATCTAAGCTTCACTCTTCTCCAGTAGGGGGGCACTCTGGATTCTTGAAAACTTATCATCGAGTCAAACAAGATTTATTTTGGGAAGGGATCAAAGGGGATGTCCAAAATTTTTGGCTAGAATGCATGGTTTGTCAGCAAAATAAGGGTGAAACAGTTTGATCCCCAGGTCTTCTACAACCTCTATCTATTCCTAGCCAGTGGTGGGAAGAGGTTTCTATGGACTTTATCACAGGATTTCCTAAATCTGAAGGAAAAATGTCATCATGGTTGTGGTGGATAGACTCACCAAATATGCTCATTTTTGTGCCTTGGCACACCCATTTTCTGCAAGCACGGTAGCAACAACCTTTATGGACACAGTTCAGAAGCTTCATGGGACACCGAAGATTATAGTAAGAGATCGAGACCCTATATTTACTAGTAATTTTTGGAATGATTTATTCTCGTGTTTGGGTACTCAGTTAGCTCATAGCTCTTCTTATCATCCCCAGTTTGATGGGCAAACAGAAGTTGTAAATAAGTGTTTGGAGGGATATCTTCATTGCTTTACATCAGATAAACAAGAAAGATGGGTCTAATGGTTGCCACTTGCAGAATGGTGGTATAACACTTCCTTCCATACTTCATCTAAAATGTCTCCTTTTTTGGCACTCTATGGGTACCATCCACCATCCATCACATCATCATTGAGAGGAAAACCGCGGGTTAGAGCAGTAGAAGAACACATTTAGTATCAACAAGAGGTCCTCTCTAGTCTCAAGGAGAACTTGGTCATGGCACAAAACCGCATGCAACAACAGGCGATCAACATCACACGGAAAGGCATTTTAAAGTTGGTGATTGGGTTTTTGTGTGGTTACAGCCATATAAGCAAATTTCTTTAAAACAACAACAAAAGGATAACAAACTTTCACTAAATTATTATGGCCCCTATCAAGTATTACAGAAGATTGGTACTGTAGCATACAAATTAGAACTTCCACAATCCACCAGAATACATCCAGTCTTTCATGTTTCTTGCCTAAAGAAAGTAATTGGACAGAGAGTATCAGCCCAAATAGTGTTACCTGAGCTCAATGAGGAGGGGAGGGTCATCTTAGAACCTAAATGCATCCTTCAAACATGCACTAAAAGATTGAGGACATGGGTTATTACTGAGTACCTAATCAAGTGGAAGAATATGGACAATGAAGATGCAACATGGGAAGATATGGCATTCTGCAAAGCGGACCTTGAGCTTCTCAACATTGAGGACAATGTTTCTTTGAAGGGGAAGGGCATGCTACGCTCTTAACCTATTGCTTGTATTAGGATATGAGTAGCTGACTTATGGCTTACCATATCATTTTATTATATCATTTATACTTTCTCATGCTTAGTAGATCGGCCTTGGTGACGGCTATAACATATGAATAGTATATATAGGGGATTATAGGTAATAATTCATCATTCATTGGAGCATTTGAGTATAATTGTATGGTTTGGAGGTTGCCCCCTCGAAGTGGCGAAGATATTCTAATTGCATATTGAGATCATTATTCGGAATATTTTGTTATTTGGTGTTATGTTGCTGCTCATGATCTGAATTCTACAAGTAATTTCATTACAATTAGGCCTCTATTTTCATTTCTCTGTTCCCTGAAAACTCAAGCTCCGTTTTCCTAGCCTTGCTCTGTCTACTCACCTAAATCTCGGCCATGGAATTTCACTCCTAATGTGATTTGGTACTTAATGATTTTGTTTTGTTTTAGCTCAGATTGTTTTATTTATTGGATTCATCGATCCACGTGGGTGTTGTAATGATTGAAGTTTTTATTGTTGTTTTAAGATCCAAACCAGCTCGCATTTACTTATTTCAATTGATCTGTGCACCTCGGTCACACTAGTTAGTGCGGAATAATCCACAATAGCTTGAATCTTGGAAGGATCGATGGTGATACCTTCCCCAGAAATAATGTGACCCAAGTGTTGTAACTCGACCGAAATAATGCACACTTTTGTAGGTTCTGTAAAGTTGTTGCTCATGAAGACACTTTGCAAAACTTGGTGAAAATGTTCCTCATGATCCTCAAGTTTTCATGAGTAAATAAAAATTTCATCAAGAAATATGAGCACAAAGCGATCCAAAAATTTCTTAAATACCCCATTCATCAAACTCATGAATACTACGGGGGCATTCGTTAGACCAAAAGGCACTATTGTGAACTCGTAGTGACCATATCTCGTACGGAAGGCTGTCTTATGAATATCTACCTTTGTGATCCTCAAAATATGGTATCTAGACTCAAGATCAATCTTGGAAAAAATTGTGGCTCCCTTCATCTGATCAAATAATCATAAATGCATGGAAGGGGGTAATGACTCTTGACCGTTAATTTGTTCCACTAACAATAATCGATACACAACCACGAGAGATCCAACCTTCTTCTTTACAAAAATCACTAGTGCACCCCAAGGGAATACACTAGGGTTGATTATACCTTTCTTTAGATGGCCCTCTAGCTGCAAATTGAGCTCATAGAGCTTAGGGGTAGTCATCCTATAAGGTGCTCGTGAGATAGGCTCTACTCTTGGAACCAAATAAATGTGAAAATATATCTCACATGGGGGAGGTAACCCCAGAAGATCCCCTAGAAAAACATCTAAAAACTCTCTCAAGATATAATGATCATCAAGTGACGGCCCACTCAACTCATCCTTTGAACTGTCACTAAGTGTGGCAAAGCATACAACAAGAAACCTCATCACACACATTGCTTAAGTTGTATAGTGGATATGGTGTAAATAGAGGTGGGTCTCCTAACTCCCACTATCACTGAATCCACTCCCAAATCATCTACACATGATATTACTTTACTATAACAATTAACTCTAGCCCTGTCTGCAAATAACCAATCCATGCCAGAATAATCCCATAGGAACCCAACAGAAGGATACGAAGATCCAAGGTCGTGGAAAAGGGTCCTAGGTAGACTATGCACTCCTTGACTAAGGAGTCTATTGTGAGCTTGAATCCATAAGCCATCTCTACATCCCAACTATGGCTCGCCTAATCGCCACTAGCCCTGCATCACTCCACTACAAAGGGGGAAATAAAAGAATTTGAGGAACCTGAATCAAATAAGACAGGAATAGAAATACCATCAATGCTACCTATCATCCAAATCACCGTGATCGGTGATTTTCCTAGCGATTCTTGACGTTGCATATATCATATGGCTCCTAGCCATGTCTCCCTTTGTAGGCTATAAAATTGGTGCCTTACCCTTGTTGATAGGGTTCTAAGGGCACTCTCTCCAATGATGCCCAAGTACTTCACACCCGTAGAAACTACTAGGTCCCATCCAATGAGAAAAAAACTCCTATAGGTACTCTAGTGGTCTACGTGCCATCGATCCTAATGATCCTTCTATGGACGGTCATGGTCGCTACTAATAAGATCATGTTAACTAAGCTCTGGCGATGCACGAGTCCTGACTAGTCCCCTAAGAGGAGGCCACATACAGCATTCCCTCACGAGCATTGAATCTCTGTGGAGGCCTAAAAGGATGACGAGTATGTTGTTGCTACTACTGAGGTGGTTGTTGTGGTGGTCTGAATGAAGACCATGCAGAACCATGTCCACCACAAGGAAGAGGAGCTAACCCCCTCGATATGTTATCCTGCATCTGATGGATATGGATCCGCACTCTATCTCTAGCCTGTTGCATCTTCCTCTGGTCTCCTCCACAATATAGGCCTTCTCAACGACCTCTGCTAATGTCTGCTGCGGGGATTAAATGCACACTTCCCCTCCAATGTCTAGGTTCAGGCCCTTGATGAGCTGTGGATCATCACCTGCTCATCCTGTATATAGTCCACATACTAAAGTAGATCCAGGAAATGACTCTCATACTCCACCACCATCATAGATGCCTAATGAAGGTCGTGGAACTCATCTATCCTCTGTTGAATGAACCTCCTAGACAAGTATCTACTCCTGAACCACTCCTCGAAGAGCTCCCAAGTGATTGTCTCAGAATCTACATGGAGTTTCTTCTCATCAGTCATCCACCAAACTCTAGCTCTGTTTCTCAGAAGGTGGATGGAAACACGAGCCTTCATGTTGCTAGTACACAAACATAGCTTGAAGCATCTCGCTCAAGTTGACTAACCACGCCTCTTCCTAAAATCCTCTAGTTTCCCCAACAAAATGAGATGGATGGAGTTTTAGGATCTCTCTGATGTGATCTACCATTGTAGATTGTCTTCCTCTAGGTCTCTTGACATGATCATCATGTTGTCTAGGGCTCCTAGATCTGTCCTTGTGTTCGTAGCCCTGTCTCTGTGACCTCTCAGTGGTGAATCTTGTCTGACTAACTCCACATGGGATTTCTCTGCCCTATACTCATCACTATGTCGGGAAGGTGCATGAGCCTCTACTAATGGCTCTTTGTCCTTTCTATTGTACCTCCACCCAATGATCCTCGCGTATAGCGGAATTAACATCTTGTAGCGTCTGAAGTATCTGAGGTAAAATGGCTACTATTGCCTAATCTGGAGGTGGTAAGTCTAGGTCAATGTGTAAAAACCTCTCGTCTGGTTCGCGCCTCATGCACAAACCAAGGCGAGAGTTAGTTTACTATTCTATAATTTAGTTTCAGTTTTCTAGGTTTTCTATGTTTAAATTATCATTTGAGTTGTGTGATCTAGGTTTAGAGTTGCACTATGTTTTCTTGTTATGTCTTATGTTTCCAAGTGTGCCCGGGGTCCAAGTGTTGAACCCATGGCTCTAATACCAAGTGTAATGCCCACAATTTTGACATTCTAAAACCACATTAAATCCTAATTAATTATCTAGAAAGTTGCAGAATTTTTTTTTTTTTGTTTTAAGTCATAAGGTTGCAAGGGTGTCAAACCCTAATGTACGTTAAATTAATCTCCACCAATAATTACTAAATTACAAGGGATGGACCAGGTCTAAGTTAAGTGATTAAATATTCTTAATTTATCTCTAAGGTCAAATTAATTAAAATCAACTAGGAAGGTGCCATAAATTAATTTACTTGGTTAAATGTTTTTCCCCTTCTTAAATTAACATTCAAACCCAAAATGATTAACCTTATACATAGTTACTTTAGTTCCATTATCCTAATAGCTTTAATGTCCATTTCATTAATTTCTAAAACATACTAGGAACTAAATAAATGACTTTGCACCCAAGGGTATTTAAATGGCCCAATTCACCCATTTACACATACCTTTAAGATTATATGAAGCACCCATAATATTCGGTCCTACAAATAATTATAGGGTTGATCCTCAACCCTTGGATCAATTTAATTGTGGCCACTATATCTTAGGGTTCCATAATAACCCTAAATATCCTTATGAATTCTTATTAAATACTTTTCTTTACCCTAGTCTCCTCATTTGATCTATTTTCTTTTGTTTAATTTACAGGTTGGAGAAATGGAAGCCATGGAAGCAAGGAAGGAAGAAGCCATGGAGGATTTCACTAGAATCAATCTTAATTTAGTTTATGTTGTAGGTTTATTATTGTAATGTCTTTCATTTGAAGATTGAAGGGTTTCCACTCCAAATCTAGAGTTGTGATTTAGTAATTTCCATTTTGAGTTCTCTATTTGGGCCAAAACCCTACTTCATTTTTAATCCAAGAGATTGAATGTTTTTAAATACCCATTTGAGGATTTACAAGTTAAGAAAAATGAATTTATGCCTTTATTGTTTACTCGGAGGTTTACTCTTTAATTTTATAGCCTTAAATTTTCAGTTTGACCGATTAAAAATTTACATAGGCGTAGATTTGCATTTTTCTACCATCGGTGATGGAACCGCCACCTAAAGTAGGACAACAGTCTTGGGAATGCCACCCTACGGGTGATGATTCACGAACCATCACCTTGCCTAAGTGGCGTTCGAGACCACCGATCTCGCATAGGGAGGCGGTCTGTTCTTTAAAAATAGAACCTTCAATTTTGAGATATTTCAAAAAAACAAAATTCACTAGAGTGTTTTAAGGATCATCCTTAGCTTGAATTTATGTTCCTAAAGTTTCCAGTTGAAGGGTTTAATCCATTTATTCATTCCATACTTAAATTACTAAATTTAAAGGATTTCCTATTTCAATAGTAACAAACAACTACAAGATCATTTTCATTTATTTCAACAAATTTTCTTTCAAGTTCAAAAGTAGAAATGAAACTAAATCTACTTCTAATGTTATTGTTTTCCTTACAACAAAATGCAATATTTCAACATAATAATTTACTTAAAATTTATTGCATCTTTCCATTTCCACTACAATCATTTGTTCAAATAACTACTAACAACTTTTTTCCACATTCAAGTTTTTCATGCATACACTATTAGTATTTTTCAACTTCTATGTTATTTCCTTCTTTCTTTCTTTTTTACAATAGTGCAACTTCAACAATGATAATGAACTTTCTTTTCCTTGAGCATAGCTCATTTCTTTCAATGTAAAGAACGTACTTTATCACAATACAACTTCAACTAAACTCTTAGACATGATTTACATTTTGATTCATTCCTTTACATACTACAATTTGAGGAGAAATGAAATTATACAATTCCTCAATGAACTTCCTTCAAAATAATAATACAACTTGGTAAATGAAACTTACAATGCAACATTTCTTTTTAAAAATACAATACTACAAGTCTTCCACCTTAAGTGGGAATAACAAGAAGGTTTTCTCACAAGGAAGGATTTATTTTAGACATCAAAAATGCTCCAAGTTTCACATCACCAACAAGAGCTCCACCATGTCTTCACTTGATCACAACAACAAAAAATGGGGAGAGGAAACACTCTCCACCCAACCAATAATCCAATGAGCGGACACTACTACACGGGTGGCTATTTTGAGACAATAATTAGAGACAAAACTTTAGTTTTGTCTCTAACTTTTTAGTTTTGTCTCAATTTTCTGCCCTTTTCTATTTTAAAATAATTAATTATCTTTTTCATTGTTATTCGTGCACCAAATAGTTTTTTTTTCGTGTTTGCTTTGATTTTCCCTTTCCTCACGCATAACATAGCCTAGGTTTAGTGCTTTGGCCATGTTTTGGTAAGTTTATTACATTGAAATGCATTTCTTCAGCTGGGTTGAGCCTAGGGGCTTCTGATAGAGGGAAAAAGGATGTTGAGAGACACGGCTAGAGGATGTTGAGTACGACTCGATGCCAGCCGTAGGATAGAGGGGGGAAGGAGAAACCCTAGGTTAGAGAAGAAGTGGTCGTGCAGAGTGGAGGAGAAGAGAGAGGGTGCCCAGGATAGAGCAAAGCATCGATGACAGCACAGAGGAAACGAGGAAGGGAAGTGGAAATCGTGGCAGAAAGAGGTTGGAAAACTAACATATCACGTGAGGAAGGAGTTTAGGTTTTGTGATTGCAAAAATTCTCATTACTGTAATTAAGGGGTTGATGTTTTTGGTTGCAGGGTGTGGCCGGAGGAAGGGTTAGGTCGGATGACGGGGGCAGCGGACGGAATGTACAGACAACGAGTCAAGATAAATAGTTATATCCACAAAGCGAGTATGTAACTCAATTTCCTCCCGCCCACTTATAAATATAAGTATTTAGGGTGAATTAGTTTGATTGGTTTAGTTTGTCTCCGTGGTTTTTGTTCTTGTGTGGACCTATTATATGGTGGGTTTGAATTTTATTTGCCTGTGTGAATAAAAATTTCATTCCAGAATAACAAAATGACATATTTTCTTGTATGGCCACAGAGCAGCTTTTTGTACAGAGTCTCCAAGGTTGTGGGAAAACAGTGGCCGTGAAATGCCATTATTGTATCTATTTGGGCGTATTCCATACTGAATCTGTTTGTAGTGATGTAAGTTTTTTGGGGTTTTTTTGTAGTAGTTGTATTGTGCCTTCTCTGGTTGGGATTATCATTTAGGGTAAGGAGAATCTGTTTTAGTGAGTGCGGCCTACTAAAATGAGAGATTCAGTTTTAGTGGTTTATATGCTTCTGTTGTCCCGTATTCTTATTCAATCTTACGATTTACAGTGTGCATGTGGAGAGATGATTTTGTAAAAAAATAACTTTTCCCCTGCAAACCGTTTATTGGTACTATTTTCCTTGAATCTATTTTCATGTTGATATGAAACACTTTTGCAGATATGGAAAATGTGGCTTGAGGGTTTGCAACATCGCCTCTTAATAACAATTATTTAGTGTGTCTACCACTATTCCAAAACAGATCGCTTCAGCTACAGTTGGAAGGTTAGTTCACCTCATTATTGAAATGCCCCTATGTTGGCCCATAGTTAAAATAAATTTTGTCAAATACAACTGAAATGGTTTTGGGGTTTCTACAAATGGAATATGATCACCGCAACCAGCCATAGCGATTGCTTGAACAAGTGCAGAAAATAATCATACAACTGATTAGTTGAGCTTTCCCCAACGCTAAAATAAGTTCTTTGGAACAGGATATGTGTGCCCTTTGGAACATGGGACGTGGACACCTGAAAAATGTGGAACTGGGAGCTCTACTTCACCATCATAGCTTTTGTTTAGATCTGCAGGTATTTTTATTACATCCAATCGCCCAATCTTCATCTTAATTTCTTGGAATTTTGGCATGTTTATTGTCCTATGTCTCTTCTGTTGCATTGCATCCATCCCCCTTTTGTTAGTTGAGCGACCATGAATTATATTTTTTAGAATGTGTTTATCTCCTTGTACTTTGTTTTCCGTATTCCAATTCTTTTTTGCAGCCATTTGTTTTAGTTTGAGGTTCATACACTAATAATAATAAATAAACCTACCTATAGGACAATGACTGATAATATAATGGTACATAGGGACGACCATAGCATGATTTTTAGCCCTGTGAATCAACAAATTGTGTTCATTCTGAATTCATTAGCACCTAGTTATTACATCGGAACACTAGACTCTTGCAATATGACGATGGAATTGTTTTAGGACAAGACGTACACTGTGCCTTTACACTGTGAATTTCCTTTTTGTGAAAAAATTCCAGGCCTCTTGAACATATCCATTTTGTGAATATTTGCAGTCATTGCAGCTCATGCAATCACACTTTCTTTAGGAATTTTATCAAACAGTTCACATACCCTGTATAAAGATTCACATTTTGCATAGATGTCCACTAGGGCACCTGCAACTACAATGTATTAAAAAAATACTCTTCTTATTATGATTTGATTAATGTCCAAGCCATGTTTCAGAGCTCCAACTTTGGTACAAGCTCTAAGGATGATGAAAAATGTAGTGAAACATTTTTTAATAGTTTGAAGCATTTGATTTGTATCCATAGATGATATTGCTTTCTGAAAAAGTTTTACTTAGGGTTTCAATTTTATTTATTTTTTAATTGCAAGGGAGTTCCGTGCTATACTAATTTCAAATAGTATTGTTAGGGCTGAGTTGATTGGTCCTACAATCAGGTGTAATCTTTGGGTTACCTAGCTACTCTGCATATGGAGTGGTGTAGTGAATTGACAAGGTTCAATTCATCCTTCAACTTGGTCACAAGGTTGAAACCCAAGGAACAATATTGATAAGATAAATTGAAAAAAATTCCTTTATTGATTTCATGCCTACGAGATATGTTGGCTGGGCTGTGACAAAAAAATGACCTTTGTGTCCCCTGCTCAAGAATTTCTCTACACTTAGTGGTAAACTTGCGTGTCCTAAGTTAGCGTTTGATCTTTTTAGCTTAAAATCTTAAAAGATAAAACAAAACCTATTTTAGGAGCATAAATATTTTTTCACAAATACTAACCACTAACATCATCATCCTCCAGCTTACAATAAAACTAGTGGTCGCTCCAAGCGGAGCAAGATTACGCCATGAGTGGGTCAGTTGGCAGAAAAGAGTTTCAGTTTTCGTCTCTCTAGAAGAGAAAATACTGCTGCTTCACTTTTTAATTCAGAAATCTCACTCTCAATTTGATTTCAATTCCCTGAGCAGGCTTGTAGACTAAACGGTGGCTGCTGTCATGGCTCAAGTACATGTGACAAAATCCTGGGAAGAAGAAACATTATTAAAAATACAAGTGGTAAATCGAGAAATTGAAGGCAAAGGCTTTAATTATCAAGCTTATTAGTTAAGCCTGAGGAGGTGAATATCAATGGTCCATCAGAAATCTGAAAAAAATTATGATTGGGATTCTTCTAGGAGGGGGGAAAAGAGAAATAGTATCCTTTTTACAAATCTGGTGCCTTTTTTGTATTATGAGCAATGACAAAAATGTATGAACCCTCTCTCACATAGGTACAGTGTGTAACATTCCTATTCACCTAACTACAAAGGGAAACTAAGTGCATTATTAGTGCAAAATATTATCTTCTTTGTAACATCAATCTATAAAGCAAGTTATGCAAGTTTTCCTGGCAACATAAAGAAATCTCTAACCATACATGAGAAAATTGAAAACCCACAACAAGACATATAAATTTGTATGATCTGGTATGTATAATTCAATCTCAAATCGTTGATATTACATAGGAACAAAGTGATACAATTAATCCAGACGATAGGCACCAGATAAAATGACAAAAACAACTCAATGTTATGACACGTCCATGGTATAGGCAGTAATGCTAATTGCGTACTATACATCTGATTTTAAGAAGTAAACATCATGGTCTAGAGCTCCAAACACTTGGAAAATGAAATTATTTAGAAACTTGAAATTGAACCTGGTCCCTTCTTTATCACTGCAGGTCTGACAAAGTGCGCATTGTTATAGTGCAAGCCTATGTTTTCAGATTGCTTCACTTAGCATCCCCAATAATCTCTGCAGATCTGACATGGTGCACCTTGTTATAGTGCAAGCCTGTGTATACAGATTGCTTCATTTAACATCACCAATAATCTCCACAAGAACATTTTCCTTGGTTAAAATGATGGAACCGGATTGCATCTCTCACAACAATTTGTCTTGCAACAATCTTGGAGATAAACTTGGTTGCAGTGTGGCACTCAACACATACGTGAAGGTTCTTGACAACTCTTATAGTTGTTCTAGGGGGCGTGTTTAACAATCCAAATGCAATTTCCAACTTCTCACTATGGTGGCAGAGGAATAATTCTTTTTTCTCCTCCTCCATATCATTCAATACATGTCTTGAATCTGCAAAATACCCTGATGCCTTCATTTCCCAAGACAATTTCTCCAACTTTGCATAGATATCACGTGTCTGTGGGTGCGATCTGTCTCCAACTCAAAAAGCATGTAATCTCTTATGGCCTTCAATCCAACTACATATAGGGTATCTTTCTTAGTATATTAGACAAAAGAACATAAGTTGAAGCATTTTTACGATCCATCTCAAAAAGAAGAGTTGTTGTATATGCTCCTAAACCTATATTCTTATGTGCTCTACAGGCACTAAGCAAACATGTCCAGACAACCAACACAGGATTAATCAAAGCATTTTGATGATAAAGTTTAAAGTTTCCTCAAGATAGCCAGCACGGCCAAGGAGGTCAACCATGGACACAAAATGATCAATTGTGGGTCTAATGCCATCCAAGTCCCTTTCCACCAAATTTATCTCGTTTTCCCACTTAATTTATGCATTTGAGCCAAGAGAAGAGAACCAATAGGTCTAGTTGGCAGGCCACGGACAGCAGTGGAATGTTTGTTTTACGGTCCCCAATGCATTGCTTCTAGGTAGTTTTTTGGATGCATCCCAACTGATTGCAATCAGCTTAGTTGCTACCACTGGATCTTGCTGCAACTTTTACTTCCTCAACTCTGTTCAGAAAGTCAAAGTAGGATATCTCTAAACAGTATTGCAATCCCTTGATGAATCTCAGTGGGCCTAGCATGCTCTCCATTCTCTGCACATATATGAAAAAGTTCCATGATTTCTTTGCAAATTAGTGTAACTATAATTGGGTTATAATTCTTTTTGTGATCATTACCCAAATAACATATTTCTTCATGAAATTATGGTAATGATTTATTATTAGTAGGAAATCTGACCTTATTGAGGGCCATGAAATCTGTGTCATGGTCATAATGAAGGGCAACTTGCAGGCAATATAACATTGGGCCAGCAGTATCAGGTATAAGCTTTGTGTCAAATGAGTAGGTGAGGGACAGTGGTACAGAAGGCCAGCCATTAATTGGATCATTATTGTTAGCCAACACAAATCCTTCCACATAATCAAAAGATTTTACCTCGGTAAGCTTATCAACATCTCCTGATCAGCTCTGAAATCTTCAAAATCAGCATATACAACTCTGATCCACCTTACCTGCAAACCAAATCAAATCAGACCATAAGAATAAGCTTTAAGGAAAAACAATTAAGGATGACAAAAAATTATGAAGCAGAAAAGCAAATAGACTGTCTGCTGTAGGTACCCACTTCTAGACATGAAAAATTGGCAGACAAGAAACTCAAATAGCAATAAATGTTGGGAGATGCAGTGCATATGCAACATGTCACTTTCTAATCCAGTCCAGCACAGAAACAAAAAAGAAAGGGGGACCTGATTCCACTACTACTATTCAACCATGTTGTATAATTGGTTAGCATACCATGTCAGGAGCCTTCTGCAGCATTATTCTGGCTTTGGTAATGATCCCATATTGACCAAGTCCCCCAAGTACTCCATAGAAGAGGTCTTCTCTCTGGTCTGGAGAACATGTTATTGCTTCTCCTGTTTCATCTTTCTCATTTCTGGTAACATAGCTGGGACTACACTTTATGTTAGATTTGACTATAGAGAATACTATTCAGACAAATTCATCTTGCCTTGCATCTGGCTCACATAATGAGAACTCTATGCTGATTGAGTATTAGGATGTATTATAATCAAAGTTGAAAGAATGCCCACGTTATACAGGTAATGTTTCGTAGTCCAATAAGACTCTATGGCATTATTCTTTTCTCTAGCCCCTCAAAACATTCTAAACAAATTAGATTTCATGAGCAAGTATTATGTTTTATGTATTATTTCATCTAAAAGTCGGAACATATTTTCACAAATGGAAAATAGTTTGTAATTTGTTTCTTGCATTGTCGTTTCGTCATACTTCATCTTTCTCATTTCTGGTAACATAGCTGGGTCTACACTTTATGTTAGATTTGACTATAGAGAATACTATTCAGGAAAATTCATCTTGCCTTGCATTTGGCTCACATAATGAGAACTCTGTGCTGAATGAGTATTAGGATGTATTATAATCAAAGTTGAAAGAATGCCCACGTTATACAGGTAATGTTTCCGTAGTAGATCAAATTATGATGCAGGGGCATCCTTATGAAAATATGCTCAAATTTTGGTTTTCTTAGGTCTAGGACCTCAATTGGTCCAATAAGATTCTATGTCATATGATTCTTGAGATATGTTGTCTCAGTTCTGAGAAGAACCCAGAAAACAAGGTTTTGCATTTGATTCTTGTATTCTTGAGCTCCCGACGAATGGTATGAGGGTGTCGGGATTTAATAAAGATGAAGACAAATTTCTTGACATTATAATTTCTCCTTTGTTCAGTTGTTATTCCTCAAATCTTATGAAACTCTGTATTTTCCAGGATTTTCAAGACTGTACTGAGCTTTCATATGTTTCTTGATATATCGAGATGCTAATAGCTTGTTAGAGGTTTGCTGTACGTATGGAGGCATGTAGAATTTGGTAGGAACCTCGGTATATTCTTGGTGTGTCGATATTTACGACAACCCTCATATTCTGCCTTGACTGTCATATAATCCTATGGATTTCCTGTGCTGATACAGGTCTGTACAACATTCTTACATGTTCCCCTGATATCTAGATGACTACAAGTTGTATTTGTGGATGTATGTCTTGGAACGAGGCAGTAACTGTAGGATCCTTTGTATATTCTTGAAGAGTCACTGGTTCTTAAATCTCTCATGCTCTGTCCTGTTCTTAGTAAACATGTGGTTAGGGTTACAAAATGTGATTTTGGAAACTGTAGCATTGAAACCTGGCTGTCATCATATAGGCCTCCATCAGAATTTTTGAGAGGGAATGTAATATAAGCCTGAGAGTATGTTTGGAGAGCTTAATACTTTGAAACCCCTATAACTCTGCCCTGTGACAGTGACCTTCTGACTTTGGGCTCTAAATAGATTGTAACCAAGATGTAATTATAGTATTTTTTAAACTAAAGATATACTGAGAACCTATGTCATGGGACTCAAGAAAGAAAAAAGTATACTTAAGATATATGCTTCAATTCTACATTAATTCAAAACTAGCTAGAAACAGAGGAAAACATATTGGCTGCGTTCTCTTTTATGCACTATAATCAAAAGAGAATTTGTGAGCATAGTTTGGCAGAGCAACACAGGTGTAAAGGAAGATCAAAGAATCATCAAATGAGAAGATAATTTAGTTGGGCATTCAGGGTTTCCACCCAGCCAGAAAAAGAGAAGGCAATGAGTAGAAAATAAGAGTAAAAATTCAGTAGAATAAACACTAAACAGAAGGATTGATTTAAGAGAAGGGAAAAGAAGTGAACTTGCATAAGCCAAATATGATAATTAAGAGCACCATGCAAGTACAGATAAGGAAGCCCTATCCTATACTAATAAACTTTCAAACTTAGAAAAACTAAGTTTTTTTTCTTTGTGCGGAAGCATTAATCAAACTCATATAGCTTTAGATGATAGAAAATTATTAGCTTAATTATTTGGAATATCAAATTTTTATTTCATGAAAAAAATATTGAAAGGCATGCTTCATTCTATCATCGAAAAATGAATTTTCAAATATGAAATCATATGGAATGGTAGGAAATATGTTTAAATTGCTTAACTCTAGATTGTCATTACCATATGAATCAAAATTTCTAAAGAGAATACAAGCAAGAGGTTTGCATATTTACATGCTTTAACAATTCCTTATCATGGCCACAATAGTATCACAAAGGTTTTCTGTTCCATTGATAAGCACATCAATCTTACAAGTTGAAGATTGGTGGTTTGAGCCTGCCATGTCCTACTTATTCATCCGGGCCTAAGTTATGATCCTTGTCAGAGAGTGTCATAAATGTAGACTTCATAGGAAATCATATCACTGCTTTATCCTCCCAACACAACTTTTCAAAAATAGTTTTTAGCCTTTACACGACTTTATTTTCTTTATTGTTTTTCCCTGTAATAGATTTATGTGTTATTCTCTTTTATTTTCCTACACTAAATATATGCTTATTCCTCACTTAACTTCTAAAATAAACTTACTAGTTTTTTCACATTCTACATTCTTGAATATCAAGAGAGCTAGTGAAACATATTGGACTCGTTACCTAAAATTTAATTTAATGTCAGAAGATTTTCCATCTCTGCTCTAGACAGATTCTTCCTATAATTTTCAAACAAACTATTAGTTGTTTAAGCAAGGCATCAATTTCAAAATCTTCACATCAGTATTCCTGGTCAAAATGATTGTGGTTATGTTTATGATAGATATTTGTTGCTCCTGAAAATTGGTCAAATATGAGTCTTGCAATTATACACATTAATTAGTCGGTATTTCAATGCGATTACCTTGAATGCACCATGTCTTGAGAAAGAAGAAAATTATAGTCAATGCCTAGCCTTATGTTTCATTTATTTGAATGATTAGTGAAGTAATAATTTGCATGTTAAGTATTTTTTTAACGACGAGTTCCTAAACTGTGGATCAGGAATTTCAAGACAAAGTTCTTCTGACCTATAAGATGGAAGAAGTTACCCTGTTGGAAGACCAAAAGGAATCAGAAAAGGAGAATCCAGGGGCTGAAGCTCATTTCCAAGAAATTTCTATGGTACATGTATCTTCTGTAGAGACTGGTGATTTACTGGTAAATACTGAATATAAATGCAATGATTTGAGGGTTCTATTTTCCAGTATTTTCTTGATTAGTTCTTCATTAGGATTTCAATTTTAAATCCTATGCATTATGTACCAAATCCATATATTTATATTTCCATTTATAGGGTCTGAGTGAGCCAAATTCTGATCCATCAGCTCTGGAAGAAAGCAACGCATTGGCTTTAATTATTGTTACATCTGGTAAAAACTGTAACGATATGCTAATTTGAGCTCATTCAGCTGGTTGGATGGATGGATTGTCATTTTTTTCAAATGATGGAAGATTAGTCATGTACAGACAAGAATTTATTTCGTCACCACACAATATGTTCATTAAACTTGATCTATTTATCTTTTTTTTTTATGCACGTTCTACTACTTCTCATGATTCTAATGGTCTGCCAGGCTCGGGACTTGATTCTATAGGGTGGGAATTACCCTGGTTACTACATCCACTAATAACAGTAGTAGTCTCATCGAGAGTAAATTGGTAAGTTGTTACTCTCCCAATTCAATCCAGGACTATTGTAGATCTCTGTTACTCTGAATGCACTTGTATGCATCACTGAATTCCTTCAACTTCGTGATTTTCTATTATTGTGCGGGAAAAGATTCATACATTCTTTGGCTTACTAGGTGTTCTCATGAATGGAAATCTTGTGTGAACATCATGTGAATTTGATTTTCCAATGTTCCCTGTGTAAATTTAATTGTTTTATGAGTTTTTTTCTATACAAGTTTTATCCTGCTCTCCTTTTTGCATTGTATTTACTTTCTGCTAAATATAAAGAACTCTTGTCTTTTTGAGTGCATTGCATAGTAAAGCATTATTTGTTGAGTACTTTAGATTCATCTATCGTGAACCACTTAATGATCTAAATTTTTAATCATTGTTTTGTCTTGCAGAGCTGTGTGAAGAAGAAATTATTGTTGAATGAGTCGAAAATTAGTTAAAATCTCTCAACCTGTAGCTTTCTTACTATGTCACAACTTTCTCTTTTTATTTTCTTAGAGGATGATTTAATTGAATTATTTTTCACAATCCTTAGGAAAACTGTCTCTTAGATATCCAATTTTGAAATAAATTCATTTTTGGCAATAAGATTATTTGTAGTTTATGAGTTTTTAAATAAACCTCCAATTTTTGAAATAATATTTAATACATGACTTATGAATCCAACTTTATGTGTATGTTTTGATTCTAGTGAATTTTAATTAATATTCAGGGTTACATTATGATTTTTTCTAAGTCTGTTTACAAAATGTGGGTGAGTGAGTATGCTATAATTTAAGGTTATATACTAGGATTTCTTGTTTTCCTTTCAAAAGGTGCAAGTGATTTTGGTTTGGATGTTTTCTCTCAGGTGGTTTAAATTATCTTTTCTCGGGCTCGATGTAGGGCATCGAGCTGCTCTTTATTCCACCGACCAAAATCTGTGAAACTTTGAAGAAATTTCTATCCCAGGATGAGCATGAAGATCCCCAAATCTCAGGGTGAATGGAGTTGCCCATCAAAAATTGTGCATAACAGTAATTTTGACTGAAAAAAGGAGGTAACAGTGTACAGGACAGTGAGGGTAAAGGGTAGAATTTAATAGATAATTCTTGTTTATGTTTGTGGACTTGTTCCTAAGGTGACATGAGGCGTGTTTGAAGTGTTTAAATGAGAATTAGGAGAATTTAATGAAGAAATTACTACTGTCCTATGAGAACTAGACTGGTTGGGCACAAAGAGACCTAAGTAGGTCACTAGCATAACTGTTTCAAAGAGAACTGGGCATAATTTGTCAAGGATCAGTGCATAAAAGTTGGGGAAACATCTCAAATAGGATAAAGGGAATCTAAACTTAAGAAGTTTGTGTCTTGAAACCCCTGGGCAGTGTTTTGGTACTTGATTTGGGCTCAAGAAGGGTGAAAAGGAACCTAGGACAAAGTAATAAGGAAATAGAAAGCAAAACAAGTGTATGATAACCAATGTTGGATCAAATACCTCTGAAATGATGCCATTACCATGATGAGACAGGTATGCATGGTCTTATAACCTCTATGTTTAATATGTTTTCATTGGTGGTCAAATGCATGGTACAAAGAACTAGGATTGCATGAATGAGTCTTAGGGTATGAAGATCATCCTTGAATGTGTTAGTGAAGAAGCGTTGGATACATATATGGTTTTGGAAATCTTGGTTTCAAATTGATCAAATGAAAGTATGCAGCAGAGTTACTAGGGAACCTCACACCTATGGACTGCTATGTGATGGTCTTAAGGGGAATTTCTGACCTACACCCTGAATAAGACAGTGAAGAACAATTATATTGGTCTAAGAAATGAATAAGGGGTGGTATACATGTTGGAACAGTATCATCAAAGTCGACAAGCCATAAATGTGTGAATTAGCATACAAGGAGTGAACCATTGAGAACTCTCCAACTAGACTTTCCTAAAGAACAACTCATATGACTATGAATTGAAGACTGTTACAACTGTTCTAAAGCTACTTTTTCGGTGGGAAAGCAGGGAGCGTTTGTTGGTACCCATAAGGGGAAGCGCCTCTCCTATAATGCATCAGGTATGTTACTAATGTGAACATACGTATTCAGAAAGAGCTTATATCACTTTGCTACAAGCATTGAACATTAGTGGTTCAGACTAGCTGTGCAGAATATGCATTGTTATTACTTATTAGTTCATCGATTTCTAATCATTTTCACCATTGAGCCATATCACAATCATTCATTATTTTTCTTGACTGAAATAAAAATGATGATGTATATTGTCTAAAAAATTTGTTCCTCTCAAAAGTTTGGTTAAAAACAGGACAGCTATTTTTTGATATATAGCTGGAGGAGAGAAAAACCCACAACTCTATATGTGCAATTGAGTTTTCAATTGAATTAACCTAGTGATAGAAAAGCATCTCTGTGCAATGCCATAGATATGTAAATGCTTACTTCTAGCATTCATAACAGGGTTTATATTTTTTTGAGTTAAAATTATTATGTGATACAATCCAGGTTAATATGTCAGAATAGCTTGGAAGCTAGTTGGTGATTGAAATTCAGCTGTTAGCATTTTACTAAACCTAATTTACTGTTTGACAGTATTTGCTATCATCATCAATGGACAAGACTGTGAGATTGTGGCATATGTCACACCAAAGTTGTCTACGAGTGTTTTCACATAATGACTATGGTAAGGTGAAATTTGGTCTGGGTAAATTTATGTTGCATTGGAATTAAATTGAAAATGCCTTTAGCCTTTCGGCATTGTCAGAAATTACTTTAGCTTCTTTGTCATTGCACCACATTATTTTGATATATTTAATGAAAGTGAAATCCTACGAAGTTAGGCAGGACAAAGATGTCATTCTACTTTGTGTAGTATCTCTTTCCTTTGTTTTGCATGATATTGTCTGGATTATCTAGCTACCCAACTTATTTTTCTTTTTGGTGTTGCCATGGGAGGTAGTCACATGCATCCAGTTCAACCCTATTGATGATAGATACTTCATTAGTGGCTCACTGGACAAAAAAGTTCGAATTTGGAGCATTCCTTCTCGTAAAGTTGTTGATTGGACTGATATATATGAAATGGTTACTGCTGCATGCTATACTCCGGATGGACAGGTTTGCTTAGAAATCCCTCCTTCCATCCAGTTGAATACCTACACATTAAAATTGATAATATGAAATCATGCTAGGATGTTTGGATACACCATGAGTGTATTCTAAAGCTAATTTTTGGTGGGGAAGCAGGGAGCGTTTGTTGGTACCCATAAGGGGAAGTGCCTCTCCTATAATGCATCAGGTATGTTACTAATGTGAACATTCATATTCAGAAAGAGCTTATATCACTTTGCTACAAGCATTGAACATTAGTGGTTCAGACTAGCTGTGTAGAATATGTATTGTTATTACTTATTAGTTCATCGATTTATAATCATTTTCACCATTGAGCCATATCACAATCATTCATTATTTTTCTTGACTGAAATAAAAATGATGATGTATATTGTCTGAAAAATGTGTTCCTCTCAAAAGTTTGGTTAAAAACAGGACAGCTGACTGAGAATTTCACGGTTTACCCCTCTAAACACCTTACCAAGCCTCAAAATATTTCACACATCTAAATTTTTTATCCCTATAAAGCTTTCCTCAAAGTTTCATCTTATCTGGATCATCCATTCCCAAGTTATGCACTTTTTAGAGCTGCTAAAAGTGGGGGTTTGCATTACTTACAGACCTGATGACTGAGTTTTGAACATAACTCTCTCTCCAGGTGTCCAAAAACTCTAAAATAACTTGGAACATGTTATAAAAATCACATTTAGCATGTCTATATATTTTCATAATATTTAGATCATTTGTTTGAAAGATATTCTACTTTTAGTGAGCTTAAACCCTTCTTAAACCATCACCTACAGGCCTACTGTCTGTATTTTTGCAATATCTCCTTCTATAGACCTGAAATAGGCCTAAAATTTGTCCAAAGTCCTATTTCAACCATCCAAATATGCTCCTAAAATTTCATTAGGTTTGGATGAGGGAAACTCCAGATATCAACGTTTTAGTATTTCAACTCTAGACAAGGATTTGACAGGACAGCAAGCACCCAGTTTGCAATTATCTTTGTTTAAAAGTTTCAAATTCCTTTTCAACACTTCACACTGCTCCTGTAGGTTTTCCTACAACTTCTCTACACTTTTCCTTCTTTGACTTACCTCAAAAACCATCTACAACATCATCTACAATGCATGTTTCTTCTTGACAAGCAAATTGTATATGCCTGATTTCATAGAAAATTGCAATCAAGATTATATGTGATGTTCATAGGCACTTTAAAGTATTGAAAACCACATTATATCTTATATTTTTACCCTTAAACGATCCTTTCACAAGAGAATGATTTCCTTATTCAATGAAAACACCAAAATCTCATAGAAACATGCTCAAACAATAGTTCATACAAGCCACTTTACATCCACTGGTTGTAGCTTTGCAAACACTTAGGGGCTTGCAAGAACACTGTTCAAGCCTGGGAATACTAAAAATCACTGTTACAAGACTTCCTTGTCTCAATTCTCTATTTCAACAACTTATCCATTCATTATATTGCATGTACACACTATATTTTTCAGTTCAGACCCAACATCTTCAAGTTGTCACCGTGACATATCATGATGAGAGAAACTATACCCTGCAACCTGTAGCAACATTTCACATAACTGTCCAATCCATGATACACATTATAGTCTTTAAAACTTTGATATTGCCTTTGAAAGGTACTAAGGTCATTTGAGCACTGCTATAGACTCATAAGGAAATATGATAGTTTTCTTGTGACTATTCTGAGTCATTATGTATCTCTTGTGATCCATTGATTGTCCTTGAACATAGTTGATCCTGTATAGGCAAGAGGTTTTCAAGGTCACAATTCCTACAATTTAAGCTCGAGAATATCATATGCCATATTGAATTTCTGTTGTGTAATTTTATCCATATGCGTGCATGTTGATGGCACTGTTACAAGGCTGAGACCCAGAGTTATATGCATGCACGGCTAGAATATGAATTGTCATGCATTATTCATTTTAAAACAAATCGCAAAGGCTGAAGTGCCTCACTTTGCTGTTGGTGCGTGGTGATGAGACTTGAAAATGCACTCATATTTTTTATATAGAATGTTTGTGGTGCTATTGGCAGCCAAGACTTTGGATGTTGTTGAGTGCATGCCTTCTGTAATATCTATATGATCTCTTTTACAAATAATTTCCAACTAAAAACACATTATATATCATTCATGTTATGCATTATTATTTTCTCATGTTATGTTGTTGGTAATGATTAATGCAGGAGCATGCCAACATCGGCTGCACTTGATGTGGTTGCCAAAAACTTGAATCTTAAGTTTTTTGAGGTATCAAATTACTCCTACTTATATGCATATTTGCCTATTCCTACTGTTTTATGAGTCTTGTAAAAATAGGTTTATTGTTTTTTACTCATCTATTAGGTGCCCACTGGTTGGAAGTTTTTTGGAAATTTAATGGATGCTGGATTGTGCTCTGTTTTTGGTGAAGAAAGCTTTGGCACTAGTGAGTTCTATTTTTTTTAATCCTTGTGTAAAACCATTCTTTGCGTAGCTTTCTTGGTGAGTATTTAGTTTCTACTCTTAATAGTAGCTCGGTTTGTTAAAAATAAAAAATGATATGCATAGCTCCTTATGTCAGGATCAAAGTCCCCTTGCTCATTTTCATAGATCTCATTGTTGTGCTTGAATTTGGTGTGTAGCTGGGGATCTATCACACGACATATGCTTCTGTCTAAATAATTACAGGCTGCATAGCTAAATCTCTGCTCCTCTCAACAAATAAATAAACATGAGTCTGAAGAAGCTTTAGGAAAACAAAAAGAGGTAAGAAGTTGGGAAGACTAACTCCCTACGCCTCTTCCAGCAAACTTATTTCTTCAACAAGAAACTTATCCGTGGAGAGTACATATGTTACAGTAAGGAGGTCATGCAAGTAAGCCTTGAACATTCTAGTGAGAAAATCAATACAATGCATGTCGGGCTCATCAGGAAACAACTCGATGTCTCCCTGTATAATGAGCTTGTGTAGCATTCCCTTTTGTATATATTGTATATATTGTATATCAAGGGTTAACGGAATTTAGACACCCTTTTGTATTTTATCATTGTATTTCAAGGGTTAACGGAATTCAGACACCCTTTTGTATCTTATCTTATTTGATATTAATAAAATATTTGTGGACCCATTTATTGGGCACAATATTTAAATCAAATTGTTGTTAATTTATAATATTAATTACCAGACCACTCGACATCATAGATGATATGTAACTTCGTTGATTGCACTATATGATATTTGGTTATTGTGTAGTTTTAAAATTCATATTTTTCATTCTTTAAATTCGTATCGTCTCTAGAGAGACAATAAAAATTGAAATTAGTATTGTCTCCAGAGAGACAAAATGTTAGTATTCGGTATTGTCTCTAAGGAGACAATAATGATATTGTCTCTAGAGAGACAAAAATTATATTGTCTCTCAAGAGACAAAATATGTATCAATCATTATTGTCTCTTGAGAGACAATAATTAGAGACAATATTAGAGACACCCGCTTTGAGACAATAATAGAGACGATATACAACTTTTTTATTGTCTCTATTTGAGACAATTTAGTCAAATTTTGTCTCTATTAATGTCTCAAAAAAATTGGCCCTTAAGGCCAAATCCGAATTTCCAAGGTAAGGTAGAGTGTACAACACTTAAGTTACTTACACTCAATCTTAAAAACACATAGTCCAAAAACCAACAACTCTAATAAATGACTTCATTTGTCACATCCCCAAATCACTTAATAGCTTGATTTAATTACTAAAAGAATCACATTAATCAACAAGGGTTAAATAAATTACATCACAAATAAATTACATACTCTACAATAAATAAATAAAAAGGGAAAAAGTGCACACAAGCCCATGGTCATAATTGGAGGTCATCCCCCCCATGGGGAACCCCCTTAACAAAATTAAAACACACAAACCACAACCTAACACAAGTTTCCATGGTGACCTTAGTTGTATCCATTTAGTATTCCGTTGTGGTTGGTCTCCAATCCCCCTTTTGATTGTTGTGATATAATTACCTGCAAGACACATGATACCTCCTTGACCTTGTGGCCACATCAAAACATCAAGGATAAAACATACACATATCAATCAATAACCATCCACATATAGTTAATTCATCATCTAGACTAACAATGCTATCATTTGTCTAAAATTTCAACAACATCTCAATTCTATCTTTTATCAATTTCAACAAGATCACAAAATTAGTTCAAAAGTTAAATCCTACTCAATACGATGAGAATCATGAATGTCAAGTAATACATATATCAACAACACATCATCATCATCATCATATATATATATATATATATATATATATATATATATATATATATATATATAGAATCCACACAATCATACTATGAATCACAATCCATCAAAATCAGAATATATCTATTGTCTAACATCATGCTAAACCAAATTGATACAATAATATATAGGTCTAAAGTCAACTTGATAATCCAAAATAAACATATAATAAGTGTCAATAGAGTGGGCACTCCACATATAATAATACATTTGGATTTCAAATCAAGAAGATTCCTAAAGCTTGGATGTTAAATATATGTATTATTAATATTCCTTAATAATGATATGGACATATTGATATTAAGAGAAATGAATTCACAATTTAAAAACAAGGGAAATGGATGAAAAAAATCAGTAGGAAAAACAAATTGTTATGAAATGAGATTGTTTCACAAGGAGAAGATAAATATGATGTGATGCTTAGACATAATAAAAATGATGTCATCCATGATGATGTAATTTAACTATTTTTCTTTGCATTCATACCTCTGAAGATGATGATGGAAATGAGTAGTATGAAGGGCATGGGTGAGTGTGCAACAAATGAGAGAAATGAAATAATAATTTATACCCAAAGGAACATGGTAGGGAAATTCTATTCCTAAATGTCATTAATGGGACATGGACTTGGGCCTTTCAATTTAGTTGTTTGTATTTTTGTTCCAAATTACTATTCACATGCATTTTTTAACATCATTTCGAACATTTTTTTAGTAAGTTTAACACATCACCTATTATTCCATATCGTGATTAATTAGATATATTCCTTGTGATTCATAAACATAGTATTAACACTCAAATGTGTTTAGAAGTGCTGATATCCTTCAATATTTTATGATATATTCATTTGGACCTTCGTATTAATTATTTCATTTAAGTCATTTTATCTAAGGAAAATTCAATAAGTCTATAAAAGTATAGATTCATAACAACTATATAAATATGTAGCATTATCTGTTTCTTATAGTAATATGAAAATAAATTTGTATCGAGAAATTAAAATTAATTAATGTATACGTATCCATACAAAATTTGAATTCAAATTAGAATCATTATTGTCTTCCATCTTTGAATTGCATACTTTAAAAATCAATTATAATTGATTTCACTTTTGGTTCAAAAACAATTATCTTTCATTTCCTCGCATCATTCACACTTACAATCAAAATCTAAAGCCTTGTTATATTTTTGGAAAGAAGGATAGATGGACAAAAATGTTAAAATTTGAGACTAGTGATTTATATTCCCTTATAACGGGATTTTTCACATAATTTCTAGTTATATCAATTATATTGATTCTTTCTGAATTGGATAGACATAAATGATTAATAAAGTGCATAAAACACCCTATCATGCAACCTTTTCACATTAATTTTTAACGTCATATATTTTTTTACATTTTTAAATACAACAATTAGAGACAACTCATCCAATACAATGAGTTGTAATATGTGAAAAGTTTCATATTTTTGTGATTCGCAATGTACTTATCCTATACTTTTTCCTTTTCAAATATGTTGAAGAAAAACAACATTTTTGTATCATCCAAGTTCCAAAGTGTCATTTGCATATGGAATCAATGATTCCTTAACAAATTTAGAAGGGATTCACTTTGACCACAACCTACATAAATGCTTGAAGAAGCACTAAAATATTGGTAATCAATAATACCTAACATTGATTTAAACTAGATAAATCAATTAAACAACAGATAAATCGTGATGCCATTCCTTCTCAACCAATAATACCTAACATTGTTTTCAAATATTGCGAATCAATAATACCTAACATTTTTTTAAACTACGAAAATCAATTAAACAACGAGATAAATCGTGATGACATTCTTTCTCAACCAATGTGAAACCAAAGAAAAGGCAATGAGCATAAGAAATGACATAATAAACCATGTTATTCCCTGTATGTGTTTCACCGAATCCAAGTACGATGGTTGCATTCCATCAAAATCATTAACAATTGGGGAAAATTCATCTTTAGAGGCATTGATTGGATAAAGAGGTACAAGTGATTTATTACATATGGAGGCACACCAACATAACCAAGAACACAATTGTGTGCTAAAAAATTGCAATTTCCATGCTTCAAAATTTAATCAGGCCTCCCCATCTTCTTCATGCTCTTGTTGATATCAAAGCTAATAGTTGATTCCTCATCCCCGTGCCTATATATTGTGAGTTCACTTTTCAAAAATTAGTTACTTTCTTGAATTCTCTTATATAGTTCGGTGTTATTCAAAGAAGTATGAGAAGCAACAACTACTCCATATTGCATAGGATAATATTTAAAAATAAAAAATAAAAAAATAACAAAAATCTTTTTAGGAGCCATATAAAGATAAGTTTTCAAGAATGTTAATCATGTATTAGTGTATCGGTCATAATTAAAAAATAAAATCAACATCACATTCTTACAAATATCGCTTGGCCTTTTGCATAGTATTTTCGAATACCCATGATTTTGTTCATAAGATATAGACATAAACAAGTTCAACATAAACCCATGATACACACTCAAAATTCACAAAAAATCTACAATTATATTTGAACCATTTTTAAAATTATATTTTTAATAATATAATCTTTCAACCCCTTAAAATTACATATTTGAACCATTTGTCCAATAAATTACAAAAAATTACTTGCAAAAAGAATCCATTAAAATTATCAACGGTTTCTTAAAAAAATCTACTACTTTTAAATGAATATTAATTTGACCATTCACAATATATTATCCATTCTCTATCACAAGCATTAATATTAATATAAAGCGTGTAATCATGTATAAATGTAATATTTACAAATTTATTAGTGATCGTTTTTATATTGTTCAATTAAGAAAATATTAGAATTATTTATATGCTTATTTAATAAATGTAATCCACTATATAATATAAAATATAGATAGAGATGTTTATATCTATGTAGTATGGAACTTTTCCCTTAAAATGAAATGATTACTTCTAGATAAATTGTTTGTAAAAGAAAAATTAATGATAATATCTACAAACTAACATAGTGACAATATTCAATGTGTGAGACTTCACTACTAACAAAACAATATTAATTATAAAAAATTGATTGTTAAAATAAATTAATAGTAATATGTACAAGTTAATTTGACGATGTAATATGAATAAACAATAACAAAAATTGTATTACAATAAAAAGGAAATTTAAAAAAGATTTTTTTAAGATTGATTTAAGAAAAAGAAATTTGTATTAATATATTAAAATATCATATTATCTGTTTTATTAAAAAGTGAATGAGAAATTTTAATAATTATTCTCACAAATAAGAAATATGTAAATGTTGTCTATAGTTTTGAACTTATAATTTTTCATATAATTATTTAACAAAAAAAAATTTAATAAATTATCTAATCAAAAATAATATAAATGATTATATTGTATGCAATCAAATCTTTATCTATACATATGATTTTGTAATATTTATTTATTTATAATATATTTTAATAATTTAGATACATTCTTAATATTCTATCTAAAAATATCATTACACTTTAGCTAGATGACAATAAGTATACAAAATAAATATAAATGTATTTTTAGAAAAATACTATTTAATACAAAGGCATTATAAAAGAAAAATTAAAAAAATAAATGTTTGAAGTAGTTGTCTTCTTCTTTTTGTTGCAAACATTTTCATCTAACTCTCTTTAATTTTCAAATGTCTATTTTTTCACATATCTCCAATATAATGCCTTTGGATTGTATAGCTTTCTCTCAAAAATAAATATATATTAAATCTGTATACATATTGCCATCTAACAAAAGAAGTTGATTTTTTAAACAAAACATTTGATATCCATTTAAATAACAATTAATTATATATTTTTAAAACATAAATATAATTATAAATATTTGTTCAATTGTTAATTTTTAATACTGAATAATTTTAGGAATATATAAAAGAAAAATAATATTAAACATTTTAAAAATATTATTTCAAAAATATTCAAATTATTTGTTTAATCCTGATAATAAGCTTATACATATATTAATGAAAACAAACTTATGTTTATATTAAAAATAAATAAATATTTTTTTAATATACTAAATACACACTTTTCAAATGCACAGCCCAGGAGATGCTCCAAAATATTTACCATGACATGAAAAAATAGTGCACATCTTTTAAAGTGAATAAATTACAAATTCAAGTAATGCTTATCTCAATATTGGCTGGTAGTTTTGGAAATAATTTAGACGTACTGGCCACTGGTCCATGAATATTACCTGCTGCACCAAAATATAAACAAATATTGCGTCGTGAGAATGCCATTTTTTTGGTGGTGATGAGTAGAAAATCTAAGAAAGAAAACCCTAAAAACAGCAGATTCGAAGTGCCTTTCCGAGTTTTGGAATGATGTAATACTTCATCTCATGAATACTATGCAGTTGTGGTCTATGGTTATTATCTGCTGCAAAAGAATGTGAAATGTAAACTAAACTACTTCACCATTTAAAACATACAAGTTAAACTAAGTGGATAAAATCTAAAGAGTAAGAGTATTTCAACAAAATAAGATTCAAGCAGAAATATTTGTACATGGCTTGGCTTCTTCACAGCGTGGAAGCCATGGGCACTATTGCAAACCAAGTATTCCTGTGATGCGAAGAAAAGCAAAGTGCAGCCTGAGTTATATAGAATTGTAGGGAAATATGACCTCCTCCATATGCTACCCAAATTACTCATCACAAGACAAAGATATATCACTAAAATATGTATTTGAAACATGTACAGGTTAAACCTGCAAAAAAATATTCTCTTTTTGTGATGAAGGACATAGTGGTGAATACCTGGCATGTATTTATAGAAAGCTGGGGCGTTTTAACAGTGACAAACAGAGGCACAAAAAGTATTCTCTTTTCATATAACCAATCCTCTCGTTTAACAATGGTACACGTACTATTCTAAGAAATATAAAGGACATAGTGCTGGATATCTGTCATTTATTTATAGAAAGATGATGTGTTGTAACAGTGAGAAACAGAGGAAAGAGTACACAAACAACTGTTTTATAAGGCTGCAATTTCCAATCATGAAAATAAAAAACAACATCCAACTCATGTAAGTACCGGGTAAAGTTGGAAACATGATATACGGAGAGATGCTCAATGTCCAGTATTTTAATTTTGGGAAAACTCATCCTTACTAACTATTAAAAACAAATAAAAAATTAAAAGGTCAGAAGGTTTTTAACTTGAACATATTAGTCTTTATTTTAAACTGTATTTTAGTATTAAAAAAATATTGGTACAACATAATTAAGAGTATATTTTTCTGGCATTTATAAATGGAATCAATATTTAAATATGCTTATAAATGGTTGTCTCAATATTTTTAAATCTAATGTATTGGACGTTCATATTTATTTCTTTGAGACAAAATAAGTTTATAAGTACTTGATGTATCAACCATATATATATATATATACACACACACCATAAAGTATTGTTTTTCATAATAGGAAAATATATTTATGTAAAAATATATGATACTACTTTTGTATCTATAGATAATTGAATTTAAATTGGGTACATTATTCGAATGGCATGCTACAAAAAACTATAATAAGTTCTTTAACTTTTGGCTCATATTCAATTAGATTTCAATTTCCTCCTCACAATCTTTATATTATCAATCAAATTGAAGGTCTTGTAATATTTTTGTTGAGAAGGATATATTACTAATATGGAAAGAAAAATCATTAATTATGATTATATCACTCACATCGATTCTTCATACATTGGGCATACATGAATGGTTAATAAAAGACACATTCCATAATGAAATTTTCTAACATTAAGGTTGAATATCCCTTTATTTCCATTTTTAAATACTACATTTCAAGACGACTCATCCCAATAAGTGACATATTTCATGTTTTGTGATTGTGATGTAACTATCTTACTATGAAGTTGAATGTTCTTGTCTTTTCAAAAAGATAAATACAACATTTCTAAATCACCCCACTAGGTGGTGAGAAAGAAAGTATTCAATAGGGTCATCTCTACATGAACTCAATAAATATTTAACATTTGGAAGATAATCATTTTGAGTAGAACCTTCATAAGCATGTGTAACGCCCACATTTTTCCCACACAAAACCCAATAATTAGTTAGAAAAATTACGAAATAATTTTTTTTTTTTTGTTTAAAAGGTTCAGAACAAGATATCTTCCAACTAGATTTAATTAATTCATGATTAATAAATTCCTCTTAATCATTAGGTTTTCGTAATTAAAATTACCAATTAATTAGTATTATTTTATTTCAGTCATTTCAAGATATAATCCCCTTTTATTTTATTTAACTTATCGTTATAATTCTAATGTTATGCATTTACTTAATAACTTACGGCTATAGTCTAACTCGCCCTAACCCTAATGATCAAGTTCAAATAATTTTAATCCTTATTAAAGCATTATCTAGTTGTCCATGTACAAAATTAATTTAATTAATTCTTTAAGTGAAGTCCTTTATAAAAGTCACTTAACTAAGGCAATAAAGGTCACACTTTAATCCTAACATTCTAACACCCCTTTGGTGGCCCCATTCACAATTTACACATACATTTTAATTTAAAAACATATTCCCACAAAAATCCCCACCTAACAATTGTAGGATTTATTTCCTACCCGTAGATTGATTATTATGGAGGTCATCAAAGGTTGCTCAAGCTTATGGATGGAAATGCACATTTTCAGTTGCTTATTTTCATTTGCAATCTTCTCCTAGGGTTTTCTCAGATTATTATTTGTTATTTTGTGTACATTTTATCAATCTACCCTATTTGGGTATGGGCATTTTGTCTTGTGGTTATTTTTTTTAGTATAACACACACACACACACACACACACACACACACACACACACACACACACACACACACACACACACACACACACACACACACACACACACACACACACACACACACACACACACACACACACACACACACCATTGCATATTTTGTTCTAATAAGATTTAACCATTGACTTAATTTCATTTATATAGTGAGGTTATATAGGCAAGTAGTTGTAAATTATACTATTTATTCGTCTATATGGAGTAATAGGAACAAGAGTCTTTTAATCCAGCCCAATGCAATTAATGAATTGGATATATTCATTGGTGTCAAAAACACTAAATATCTATCTTTTTCCATATACTATTGTATGAGATTGTACATTTCTAACTTTTACGATAAAATAAGAAAATATTTTCTTCCTTTCACAATAGAGTAAATGACATCCATTTTAAGAAAACAAGTATATTTTTCAACATACATTCTCCATTCAATAATGTCATTTCGTTAAATTAGATTTACAATACAACCCCTAAGTATAAGATTAGATTGGGAGAGCATCTTTTTCATTTCCAAAACCATTTCAAGGTTCTTATTTAATCTAAATAATACAAGACTTGATAGTTTCATTTTTACAAGAACTAACCAATTTAAAATACAAGTTTACATCAATACACTCTTGATAAACTAAACAAGTTGGAGGAGGTATAATAATACCAAGATGCAACTTCACAACCCTCCCTTCCAACATAATAACTTCTTGAATATCCAATACAAAATAATTTTACAAAATAATTTTACAAGAAGATGAAGCTTTAAAATACAAGTTACAAAATCCCTCCACATAAGTGGAGACAACATGACAAATATTTTACATGAGTAGGATTCCTCCTTGTCTTCTTCAAAATGCAACAATGTCCCAAAATCTCACTTGAAATCCACCATTTTATTCAATACGCAACACAACGAAAAATAGGGGAGTAGGCAATGCTCTCCACCCAACTAATAATCCAATGATAAGGAGAAGCCTTCCTCCTCATTGGTCCCAGAGCCCTAACAATGAATAAATAAGGGGTATAATACAACCAAGGTAACTTTACATGGATTTCATAACAAAATTCAAACAAACTTCCAATACAATGAAAAAAATACCAAAATCACAACACACAAGTTTCCCAAGAACAAAGGATCCATACTCAAGCCAAGAGAGAGAAAAGAAACATGAGGATTCACTTATGTCTCCCAAAGGGGTTGAGTTCCCACCTTGAATCCTCCAAGAAAACTCAAATCATATACCAACAAGACTCTTATGCCTCCCTCAATAAAATATACAAGATAAGCACAAATTTTACGTATGTACAAAGGTGGGACACCCCAACCCAAATCCCTCCCAAGATGCACAAAAATACTCTTATGTCTCCCTCCAAAATATCCCCATTTCCTTTTTCTCCTACATGACCTACAGGCCATTCTATTCCCAAAACCAAAAACATGCAACAATCATCTATTTACAACCATTTTCACAACAAGATAGTAATAAGAATACATGGGTGAAGTCCCTACCTTTCCATTCCAAGAATATCCAATCTACAAGCACAAGCTCCAAGTATTTCCAATTCCAAATAAAGCACAAGCCAACTCCAAATTTTCAAACAAGCACTCCAAAAACAAAATCCTCCAAAAATGCAAGAGTCCAAATAAAACATGTTGTAACACCCAAAAACGACAATCTAAAACCCGCTAACACCTAACACTTATCCCGAAAATTGTGACAATTTTTTTGTTACAAGATCAAGGTAAGAGGATAAAACAGGTTACAAGGATGTTAATCCCCTAGGGTACAACAACTAACTATCACCACTAAACTCCACTTTTTGATTAAAGAACCAGATCTAGATAAAGGTTAACATAATCTCAAATTTATCTCTAAGGTCCATTAATCCATTATTCATTAGGAAGGTACCATAGATTAATTTACATAGTTAAATGTTTTCTTCTCTTTAGTTAATATTCAATCCTAGAAAGGTTAACCTTATGTTAATTTATTAAATTTATTATCCTATTAACTTAGAGTCCTTTTCATTGACTTCCTAAGGCTTGCTAAGAACTAATAAAGGTTTAGCACTCTAAGGCAATTAAATGGCCCCATTCACCCATCTACACATACCCTTAAGGATTTAATATAAACATTTAAAATACATTTCTACCAAACAAAAGTAGGGTTAATCCTCCACCCTTAGATCAAAAAATCTTGGCCACTAGATCCTAGGGTTCCAAACTAGCCCTAGAAATCCTAAGGAAATATAATTAAATTTTATGAAATTGTAAGATATTAAATCCAAAATTAAAAAGGTGTTAAAAAGAAACTATAAAAAAAATTAATAGCAAAAATCGTTAATTTAGATATATTGTAAACAAAGGATATTTAATAATGTAAAAACATAATAAGGAAGGGGAGTTAATTATGCCAAAATGTGTTCTTGGTGGGTCAAGGCTAGGCGGCTCTCGATAGTGTGTAAAGGCATCGATGGTGGAGAGAGATGGGCGAGATGACATTGAGTACGAGATCGCTCACGGGTGTAGATTCTGGGAAACCCTAAAAAATATATCTTAATGTATCAACGAAGAAACCCTAAAATCGATTCAAATCTTGTTGAAGTTTCGTAAAAGTGATTCGAAGAGCCTCGAAATATTCAAACTGGGATGCTCTTTCCTAATTAGTTCAGGTGCTTCACACAACAAGTAAATCTTCAACGATAGGAAAGTCTAGCATATGGGCGACGTGGCCTCCCTTTGGGGAGACCTCTGAATTTCTTAAGCATGGCCCCCATTTCATCAAACATAGAAAGACGAGATATGGAGAGTTGTTCAAATCGCACATTCTAGGATGCCCCATGGTGATATCAACGGATCCAGAGCTGAACAGGTACATATTGTTGAATGAAGGGTGAGGACTGGTTCCTAGATATCCCCAATCCATGATAGACATTCTGGGCAAGTGGAACATTGCTACAGTGCACGCCATTCTCCACAAAACCATGAGAGGCGTCATGCTTGCCCTAATCAACCCTCCTAATCAAATACCATCTGCTCTCTCATGTAAACCGCTTTATGCAAAAATTTCTCACTTGGTATTTCTTCTCTTTTACTCCTTACTCGTTTTACTTTTGATTCCTGACTGATTCGGATTGAAACCTACACGTTGCAGATGGCGTTGCTTCTGCCATTCAAATAGGTAATGAGTCTGGATTGCGGTCCGAAGGTAGAGGCTTAAGGTTGGAATTCACCAATTATAGACGTTGGTTTCAGGTATATTCAAATTCCCAGATAATTTACAGAGTACCCACTTGGGAATCTCACCAATGTTTCAAAAAATTACAGCTATTTTATTATAACTTTGATCCATCAATTTTTTCTGTTGGGCTTTGCAATCTATACCGTACTTTCCGTACATGGTGTGTGGATTTGCTGGACTTGCGCACAGGTGTTCTACTCATTCCAACGAGTTCAGTGTGTTCGAGGCAGATACCCACACCTCGTTTTCCTCCTGCAAAACACCTTCCTTTAGTTTGAACAAAAGTGCACTTAACTTACCTTGGATTAAATCGACCATCATGCTCACGAAATGAAAATCCTTGTCACTGGAGTCAAAACCTCGACCTTGGTGTTATATTGATGGAACATGTAGATGGAGTAAATTTTGTGAAAATATTTCTGATTTTCTTAAATTTGTGTCAAGAATCCAAACTTATATTAGGAAATTTATTTTACAGGAAGTTTATTAGAACAACCATGGGAGAAGTGGGAGTATAATCAATCCAATATGTTTTGTTTTGCTCGTGAAAAACATGGGAGCCATCATTAGCAATGTATACTTTTACTATTGAAGAGATTTGCTGAGATCTATTTCTAGAGATTTCGGGGTGATTTGCAGCTTGAAACCCTAACCAGATCTCCTTATTTGCGTGAATGAAGGAGGCCATAGATTATCAGTGGGGAAATGACATTGGGTGGACATGGATCCACTAGAATCACTGAAGCTTCGATTCCATTTGGGGATCTCACTCAGAACCCCACCAATAAGGATTCCTCCCCTGTTGCAATGACAAAAGCTTCTGATAAGAGATCATTCAGGGAGGTTTTGTAGAAAAAGCCAGAGATTGCAAGCATGAAGCCTACTGAGACCAACCCATGTATAACCTTTGGAGATGAAGTCCTTGAAACAGAAGCATTTTATCAAGCTCATGCCTTGATTTGTCGATTTCCTAGACTTTGGCCTACTTTTGTAACGACCCACAAATCACACACACGAACAACACAGTAAAAGACAGGATAATTTTTTTTTTTAACTTGCTTGACACATAACATGACGCAACATGTCGTCACCAAGGATGCAACTAACACTGTGAACAATTTAATACAAGGATGGCCGTAAGGGCAGCACGGAAACGATCACACCTATCAAGGACAATTTACTCTTCTTTTGACAAGACAACATGGAAGTCCAACCACATGACACACTTACAGCTAGGGCAAGCCACAGTAAGAAATGATTGGAGGTTATTTATTTTGATAAGACACCCTTTAGCTCATGACTTAAGTTTTCAGAAGGATTCAATATATGATTCGCACAAATTCATCTTACCAACTGAGTTAATTTCTTATACACTGTAGAGAAGTTCACTTAAAATCTTCACTTTACGACAATAGAATTGTTTAGTTCCATTAACTTAATAAAGGGAATAATTAAATTCCACAAGGCTATCTGTCCATACTTACGCTACTAGAACTTGTTCATTACCTTGCTACAACAAGAATTCGTGTTCAACAAAATCAAGAGGAACTTACAAAGTATCCTGGGAAAGAGATAAGGAGATTAGGTCGAGTTAAATTCCTCTTTAAGACGTCATTAGTTATTACCAAGGTTTAATTGGAGCTTGGGGTTTTATACGTAATTATTAACGCTTTTACTTAGGCTTAACTGAAAGAGTTTATCAAAAGGAAACTACTTACTTTCAAATAGGCTGAGAGATAAATTGTGTGGTTTCAAAATTTTCTTCTCTTACTTGTTAAATCTTATTAGAAACTAACTATTGTTTTCCTTTGGCTTGTTTTAGGCGTTCACCAAAAAGAGTAGTGTTCACTAGTTTAGCTAGGGATATCAATTTATAAAAATTTACTTTACAAGGATAGTTTCACCTTTGAGTACTTCAGGAATCTCTTGTTCTCAAGTAAGTCATCTCTATATTAATTTATCTGAATACACATATTTTAGTTAACTTCTATAAGGGTTAACCATTCCATTTAATTTTACTTATATCACATCATTACAAGGTGTCAGAGAGTTTTGACTTAACACTTTATTCTCAAAAACAAGGTTTTACAATACTTATGCCAATGTAATGATTGAATATCATATCTCACCAAGGTAAGTAACTAGTCTAACAACAAAAAAGGGAAAGAACACTTCACCACGTAGTTTTCCAAACATACAACGGCAAGAGATCTTCTAAACTCCTTGCAAGCAAAGTTACAAAATTTACAACGCATTGAACTTTCTACAAGAACTTCATAATTTGAACTGATGAAACTTTTACACTCTTTTCTTTAATCTACTCGCATAATCCATCTGCACAAATATTATCTAGAGTCAGTTCGCTAGAACTGAGCATGATAAGATATAAACCTCACCTAATAACTTATGCCATCTAGTATTTAAATAAATGAAAGTTTGCAATACTCCTTATCAAATAATTTCTAACATACATTTAAAACTTAACTGCACATCTCATGATAATGCATTTCATACTCATTAATGTTCACTTCCTTAAGATCTGCTTACATAAGAACACCATTCCAAGAGACTAGATATACAACCTTAATCATGCAATTAATCATACTTAAATTACAGTAAATAATAATGACGCTCACCTAATACCCTCGACCTACTTCACATATATAAGTGTCTAACAAGATTATCTTTCAATTAAATAAAAGCACCAACGACATTAAGTTTATATAATAAATACAAGTATCAATCTTACATTGTTCATCGATATTACCCAAGTATCAAACCTTCATAGATAATCAGTGGTATGTAAGTATAGTTTGGATATTTATCCCGCAATTTTAAGATTATAATTATATTAACAAGGATTCCACCAATCCACAGGTTCATGTATTATTTAGGTGTCCTTTTGGTTGCTTATTCCATGTCTTTATATATTTCTTCTAGTAAAAGAGTCCAACTCATAAGAATGAGTTATGACCGACAATACTGTCATCTGTTGGTAATATGCCAAAGATACATTTGACTAGCTAAGATATGCAAGCGCAGCCCAAGCCACTATGAATGCAAGTATCAACATTATCTCAACTCCTAATAAGATGCGAGTATCAATTTTTTGCTAAACATAATAATCATCGTAAATAACAGAATTATTCCACTCGTTAACCAAGCATTGAAATAACATATTTATCCTTACCGGTTACCTGATAACATAATATACCCTATTATCTAATTCAACCTCCACTTGCATACCCCAATCTATGGGTATTAATAATTGTTCTATAAAATGAAGTTAAAAATATTTCAGGTGGATTTATATCCTTACTGTCATACATGGTAAGCACAGTTCCATTATGGTAGCTGTCACCTTTACTTAAGGCTATGCATGACTCCAATTTAGGGTAGTTATCTTAACTTCTCTATTCATCTGTTTTCCTACCAAAAGTCTTTCGACAAGCTTCCAGGTCAAAGTATAAGATAAATTTAAAATTTTATTTTTCAAGCGTTGCCTGAATTCGTATGCATGAGGGCATCACAAATCAATCAAACTTGGAGAATCTCGATGCATCCAATATTACTTTAACCGATCCAAAGGTCCAAGTAGTGCCTCAAAAATTAAGCCAAAGAATTATCCTCACAGGATTATGACTTGCGTGCATAACATGTACGTAAAGGTCATAGAAAACCCATTAACACATGCTTCAGGAGGGTTCCAATCTAATAATAAGCTCATAGCACTAATAATAGCAGAGGGTCTGGTGAGGGGGTCTCCCATAATCCCCAAGGTAAATGATAATCGAATGACTCAGATGGAGCTATCTAGAAAGACCAATTAAACTAGTATGACTCTTCCCAAATAGAAGCCCCCAATCCTAATGGGGTTTAAATTATTATAAAACCACAGTAAAATCCAAATACAGTCATAACGGAAGATTCCCTTTTTCAAGCCATGTTCTACAAAATATAAACGATACAAGAAAAAAATTAAAAACCTCATTCATGCTCCATACTATTTTCTACAGAAACCCTCATTCGAAGAAAAATCAAGGCAAAAAGACAAACCAACATTATAAGATCAGTAGGCAAGAATCGATGTAGAGATTTCTTCTACTCAAATAGTAAATAAGATAAACTGTAAAGGGGGAGAGAGATCAGTTCATGCAATTATAATTATAAGTCATCCAAAACCCAATCTCTACAGAATTCAAACAGAAATTGCAGAGATTGATTTACCCAAATACTAAAGGAAATAAATTATTAAGAGAGAGGGTTAGGGCTTATCATGCCTGTTTTAAACGCTATCTCGATATGCATCTGATTGTTTCAATGCAGCTGCTTGTGTTGTAGCTCTTGGGCAGCACACTCACTCCCTGCTCCAAACCCCACCTTAACAAAACCTGAGCTACAGTCTTTCCATGCTTCTTAGCAATCTCCTCAATAACAGGATTTTCCATCACAGAATTGGAACCATAGAAAGTACCAAATCCTCCTAAAGGAGACCACGCACTAACATGAATGTTGACATTGCTGCAATAATCTCTTAGCTTCTTTTGTTGCCACAGAGGATGCATCTCCTGCTCACACCAATAGATTTACAGCCCTCAACTCCGCATTTGTTGTGATGGGAGATATGTTGGCATAGATACACGAGATCCGGATATTACCCAAGCTTCAGAAAATTCTTTAAGGGTTTTCTTAGTAGGAAAACAGGTCCATCGTGATCACTGATAAATAATTTACTTGGTCACAAAAAATTTCATCCCCCTCGTTTATAATCCCTATTAGAATAGTGTGATTGAGCTTCTCTCAACTTTGTAAAGGTCGCGGTCATGCGCACTTGCTTCATCTAATCTATGTTCATCAGGCCTTGGCCACCAAAGCCTCTCAGTGGTATTGCTATTTCACGAATATAGCCATGAAACCTTCTCCGTAAGTCGCCGAGCTTCTTGCAGGATAAATTGCTCACACCAATAGATTTAGTAAGCCCCAACTCCACGCATTGCTCCATTCCCCTCCATATAGACTCTATATCTAATGGCAAAGAAAAGAAAGTCCTCCTCTTTGGGATTTGGATGTGAAGCCCCCTTTCTCAAATTTATAGGCCAGTGGATAAGATACAGATCCAGATATTCTAGCTGCAAATTCTTTAAGCTTTTTCTTCAAACCCAAAGCGGAAAACTTTCGGGTCATCGTGATCACTGCCTTGCCTCAAATAATTTCATGTTAGTCACCGCATTTTCTTTTATCTCGTCCCTCCTTGCGTGAGGGAGACGGGGAGTGGGTGGTACCCACTCGGGAGGAGGCCAAGGTGGCGACCCTAAAATAGGATCTTTCGGCTGCCCTACGGGGCATTACACGATTTTTGGAGACCCACACAGACTTGAATCATGCAATTTCATAACTAATGCCTCAAGGCCACTTTTAGGTGTTTAAGTGCATATGAAATGTATATCAAGGAAGCTCTGCATTTCACTTTTAGGTGTTTAAGTGCATATGAAATGTATATCAAGGAAGCTCTGCATTTCACTGCGTACCATAGACCCAAAAACCAATCCTTTTCTTTATTACTTTGCAAACCTAGGTGCCTCATAATGGTTTTCAAAAAGTAGATAAGGAAAGTAGGTTTACATTAACAATGCACTTACAATTAACCACATACGCTGCAATTCAGATCTAAACAGATATCAATCTGAAAAATCAGACCTAGTTGCATACAAGAATGCTCTTGAAGTAATAATACTTGTTAAGAAGAAAACTATTTGAATTTGTAAAAGCAAGAAATTTCTTTATTTCAAGAGCATCCCCATGGCAAAAGCAGAATTCAAGCACATAGAGAAGAGCAGCTAGTATTTATTTGCTACATTAATCAGAGGATTGAAGACACAAGGGTTGCATTACACCTACCCTACCTATCTTACATGCATGGATCTCCAAACATTGGATCCCACTCCTAGAAGGAAGGTTAGATCTCTACCCTTGTGCTAAGGGAATTTTTATTATTTCTTTCAAATCCATTACTGATAAGAATATCATTGCTAAGTAGCTCTGGATCTGTCAACAAAAATACCTTATTCTAAAACCCTGGTTCCCATCATTTAACCCACTCACCGAATCTTTCTCCCATAAACCAATCTGGATTCGATTACCCCACCTTCCTCTGCAATTTTGGGATCAAAAGTGTCTGATATCCATAGGTAATGCCTTGGGCAGTATCATTAACATTGACTCCCAAACCTCTGATTTTACCCATACAACCTATGCAAGAATTCTTGTTGAGATTGATACTTCAAAGGATCTTCCAGCTCATATTGAGCTAAAAGTACAAAATAGATCCTAGACTCAGCCTCTGGACTATGAAGGCCTGCCTTTTAGATGCAGGAGATGTTTCTCTTTAGGACATTCGGCCACTAATTGTGAGATAGTAAAACTAGAAAAATGATAAGGCCAACTGGTGGAAAAATGCCCTCCCAGAACATATGGTGTTCGAACCTAAAGACATTCCCGATGTGGATGAGGAGGTGGCTACTGTCCCTGATACTAATGTTGATACTGGCATGGATGACATGATAGAAAAGACCCCTTTGAGTGAAGAGTCACCCGGGGATGAAACTAAAAGGACCAGAAACTTTGAACCAAACATGTCTTTAGCGGCTAAGGACCCCCCTGGCTCAAGCAATACTTATCAGCCGATAGCTGATCTTGAAGTTCTTATTCCAATGCAGGAAATTTCAGATGCTTGGATCACAGTTAGAAAAAGAAAAAATCCTTTGCCAAGAAAACTGCCTTTTCTCGAGGTAGTTCTTCACTGTTGTTCGGCTAATCCATATTGCTATACTTCTCTAAGCCGGACAACATCTCGCTTTTTGGCTTCTCATCAACAATTTTTTTGTTGTTGTGTTATTGGTTTTGGTTCTTCTCTTGGCAGATTACTCTCTTTTCTGCCGTTTGGGCCATAAATGTTTAATCTGGTTTTCAGAGCCCCTTTGTTCAAGGGTATAGTCCCTTTCAAAAAACTATTTACCCATAATAAACAAAAATATATACTTTTACTAAAACTAATTTGGATTGCATTGCAGCAATGAAATTCCAGGTCTTTTGAATTCTGAATCAGACCCTCCTCCATTGTTTGATGGAACTACAAGGTATGCTCTACATTCTTTTGGGGATCTCAATAATTTTGTTTATTACTTCTTAGGATAAGATAAATTTAAAACGGTTTTGAGGTTTTCTATTGTAATTGATTCTTGCTTAATTTGGGCATTTCATATAAGTTTTTGTGTTGCTAAATTTGGTTTTGTAGACTGTATATCAATGTGGCACATTAGCTCATTCCATTTTAGGCTGAAGAAATGTTCAAATATTAGTTTTGCAGACTAATTTTGAGATCAGGCATGTGCATACTGATAATGATTATGATGCATGATTCACTATAATGATGTTGATCATGCTAATAAATTTCTTAGCTACAGGTTACCGGCAAAACATTGAAAATGGTAAACTTGCAATGTCCAGGAGAATCTGTTTTCTTTCTAACAAGTTTCTCATAGAAGATATTTCAGCGTATTTTCCTCTTTCATTCTATCATCTAGAGATGATTCTCATCCACCTTAAGAATGATTTGGATTTTTTTGGCTTTTTTTGTAGTAGATTTATGAGGATGAATTTGTTTCTATCCAATATTTTAGATGGGTGAATGCTCAGGAAGCAATGCTTTTATGATAATATACGGGTGCCTTTTCGAAAAAACTTGTACATATCTTGCCACCTCTTTGTTGATAATTTCCATTAATATCTGTCGCCATGCCTTTAATTCTTGTTCTTACTCTGTCAGAGTCAACAATTATGTGTTGCAGGGCAACACATGTTTGAAGTCATTAGACATCATTTGTATTATAAAAAGGTGTATTTTTTTTAATCTGAGCTCAATTGTAAAAACTACATCGGTGATATTTTTAGTTTCATTTTGCAGTAGGGTGAATTTGGAGTGCAGGGTAGTACCAAAATAAGATGGATGAGGAAATTGACTCCTCATTTATCTAGACAGTGACAATCTTCTGAGAAGGTGCTTTATCCTTCTTTAGGTCTGATTTGTTTCATGAATGCTCAGGTGTCTGACTTGAAATGGTTAAATAATGACCATTTCTAAGTTTATTCGAATCTATGTTTGTCACCATGCCACCTAGTTGTTTATTCCCAGGTTAAATGAATTTTCAGGGATAGTGTCTCAAAATTGTGCATCTTTTCATGTTTTCACATTCCTAGACTTGACAGTTGGATGGTATTACGGATGATTCTGCGGTATATGGAAAGTTATGGAAGCATCCACCAAGGCGAAATTTTGAACCATGTGTAGAGCCAAGTGAATCATATAAAGGTGGGCCTCAGAAGTCAAATAGATGTACAAGTTTTAATCATGGATTTTCTAATCTGAATGTGAGTTTTTGTTGTTTACAGCTCCTGTAGAGTCTTGAGGGTACTTACTGGTCCACACTAATGGTGGATTGAATCAGATGCAAGCTGGTGTAAGTGTTTAGATTTGAATTTAGTTTATCCCCTATTATCATAGGAAGATTAACTTGCTACTATAATTCATATCCCAATAAATTAACATCTCTTTTTTGTTTGAAGAATTGAGATCAATTTAACATAGAAAAGAGAGTTGAATGGACTCTTTGATGGAGTATCTGAAAGTGAAAGTTTTCGCTCGAACTTTTAAATGTTTTGGAAGACTGTATGGGAAAAGAATTAACATTTTTCTTCAAGCTATATATGTGCTATAAGTAGTGAGCACTTATTTTGATATTTGTCTTAAATGCAAGTTTTCGTATTAGGCTTGTTGCTTTTTAAACACACATTTCATTGCTTACACTTTAATATTCAAAATTTATAAGAACTTTACGAAGTCAATTTTTTCATCTTTTGGTATGGATTACAGATTTGCTACATGGTACTGGTTTCCTAAATTCTTAATGCCAGATTAGTAATTCTAGAGCTGGACAAACAATCATTCTAGCAAGATTCGAGGTGATGAGAGATATCTGGCCTTCATGGAAAAAATTCTTTTCATTTCATGAGAAGCACCTTTGTTTTTCACAAGTTCATATTCATCTCATAAATTGGAATTTCGGTAATTTGCAGCAATTTTCCTGATGTTTTTGATGAGGAATACTTCATAAATAGTCTGGCGAGTGATTTCAGAATTGTGATGAAACTTCCAAAGGAGCTTCTTTCAGTTACTAGAGCAGTAAAACACTTTCAAAGTTGGTCTAGTGTTGAATATTATCAAGAGGAGATAGCTCCCTTGTGGCAGGAGTACAATGTAAATTATCTCGATTGACTGTGAGGGGTAAGGTTTTAGTCTGGCTGAAGCAATGAAAGACAAAGACCCTGTTTGGGATGTGCAATTGTGAAAGAAAATAATTTATACCCCACGAGAGTTGAAGAAGTTAGAACTTGGTGGTTTGCAGAGTTTGTACTCTCTCTCAGAGAGTATTATACATAGCATGAACAAAAGCAAGGAGCTTGGTTTCTTTGGGTTTCGTAATACAGAAACTTCCTTCCTCTCATGGATTAACAAAATGAAGGCATCCAAGATTATTCCATAGCTTTGAGCAGTTTGTATGGAACTTGGTACACTAGGTGAAAGAGTTAGCCAACCTCAGTGGGGTACTATTATATATGTAATTGTGTTGTTTCTTCTGCACCATAATAAGTTACCATCTTGTTGTAAGGTTGGGAATTCTTGTATCCATTTACTTGAAAAGATGATGTATTTCTTTTCAAGCCACCTTCATCTTTTTAAAATTCAAAAAAGCTCGAAATTCACAACGTTTTGTTTTGTATCTGAAGTTATTTAGTAAGCAATAATGTTGGGAGCATTCATAAGTTTTTATTAGCTATTACCCTTCCATGGTCCTTTCCCATATCTGATTATTAGATAACTAAGAAGCTTGATTCTTTCTTCTTGTTTTCAAGTGGGAAAATAATATTGGATGGTCTGTGATATAAATGTTGCAATATGAAGATACTTAAAATAGTGATGTAGATAAAAAAATCATAGCTCCTTTCTGGGTTGATTATAGGCTTAAGTGTGCATAGTGTGATAGGCTAATTAACTCGAGTGCATTGTTATATGGTATAATGTCTTAAGCTAATTGTATGCATTTTGATCGGATATATGGTTAAAAAATTAAAGAGTATTGGCATCCAAATATGAAGTTCACAATTACTCAACATGTATAATTGTACGACATCAAAAAATTAATAATTTTGAGCCATCACATCTTGTTCATATCACCCAACCAAAATGTACATATTGCTTGAGTTGAACGGTGGGCTAGCACTTGCACTTACAAGGAGTTAGAGAGTTGGCACTTGTAGTAAAATGTTTAATTTTTATGTTGATAGTAAAATATATAAATATTTTGAGAGTTGTCAAAGTGAATCCAAGATATATTGAAAAATATATTTGCTTTGGGTAGAAGGCAGTAAACATATGTATTCAACAACAAATTGACTATTATGTTAGTGAGAGGGTCATATCTAGAGTAGTTTCGTCCATATTGACTTAAAGATCATAACATATTATCACATGCCACAACAACCAACCAAAGTGGGATTGATATTTTGATTGTATGAGGATTTTTAGAGTCGTAGAAGAAATTTCAAGATGCACTTAGTTTGCATCAACAACCATGTTACTTGAAGATGGAGGAGTGGACATTATATCTTATTCAACACCTACTCATGTGTGCCAATTGTGTCTTGCAAGAAACATGGATCAATTGCGGTATTTAATGGGCAATTTCTTTGACAATTCATAAAATACATTCATTTTTAGAAAGAAAAATGATAACTTTTGTGAATTGCCAAGTGACAGTATGTGGATGACATGCACCATAATATCATAGAATTGAATGTACAAATACTTATATATAGATAAAGTGGGTAGCAACATAAAGTGGTTATTTATTTGATTTATACTTTCATTCTCCTCATTTATCGAATTTTGATCACGACTTTCTTTGCCTTACTCATAGTCATTTTTGTCACTCATACTCTTAACTCTCTTTTGCATGTACACATTATTCACCTTTGAATGCTATGTGGTCAAAACATTATTACTAAGGAAAAGATATAATGTCCCTACATGTATATATAGTAGTCCTCCTATATTAATTAAAATATTGGTTTTCCAATACTTAGGTTTATATGATCAGATATTGTTTCTTGATAATTCTCAATTTAGTCTTGCCATCGCATGCCTGCCTTATCCACATTGTTTGATCACTTAACTGCACTCACATTTCATCTACCCCATCAAACAAATTTTATAATAACAATGGATTTATTCACGCAAATGACTAAACATTTCCACTTCTTCCTTTACTACTATAATACACGTTTGATTCATCCAAGTCTTCCCTTTCGACATTCACATCGCACTTTGCTCACGCGATTGCTAGTAATAGAAAATTCCAATATAAATTTAGAAATAAGGGTATTATTTATTATCCAATGAATATATAGGATAAGCTTTAAGTGTATATAGTGACTCATGACTTGTTGTTACCATCCTTATGAATATGATATTTCCTTTGTTAATAATTGCTCATAATATTCCCTATAAACCTACAAAATATATGTCCACCAAAATTCCAAAGTAAATTTATAAAATTTAAAATTGAGTCCACGAATTCTCGGTGTTTTTCATTAGCCATACATTACAAGGCCGCATAAAGATCCTTAAGTGAGAGGGGCATCACATTAAATATTTACAATAGGAGAAAGTTTGCAGGGAATAGCATGACGGGATTGTTGTAGAAAACCCTTCCTTTTCTCTTTTAATTCTTGGATTTATAATCTTTGACCATCTTATATTTTTCTTGTTAATTGATAGGATCAAAAATATCTAATAAATGTAGAGATGCAAATATCTACTAAATAACGAGTGCCACTAATTAATAATTGGAGTGGTACGCAAAAATCCTTTTCTAGATATAAAAATACCGACTCACCGAGAAACAAACTCATACAATAATACATTTGGATTTCAAATCAAGAGGAAATACTAAAGCTTGGATCTTGTGTGTGTGTATTATTAATATTCCTTAATAATGGGCATAGTGATACAGAAGAGAAATGAATTCACAACTTAAAACCAAGGAAATGGATGAAAAAATCAATAGGAAAAACAAATTGTTATGAAATGAGATTGTTTCATAAGGAGCAAATAATAAATTACCTAATGTGATGCTTAGACATAATAAAAATGATGTCATCCATGATGATGTTATTTAACTGTTTTTCTTTGCATTCATACCTCTGAAGATGGTGATGGAAATGAATAGTATGAAGGGCATGGGTGAGTGTGCAACAAATTAGAGCAAGGAAATAATAATTTATACCCAAAGGAACATGATAGGGCAATACTATTCCTAAATTTCATTAATGCAGGGACATGAACTTGGGCCTTTCAAATTAGTTGTTTTTATTTTAGTTCCAAATTATTATTCACATGCATTTTTTAACATCATTTCGAACAATTTTTTTAGTAAGTTTAACACATCACTATTATTCCATATCATGATTAATTAGATATATATTCCTTGTGATTCATAAACATAGTATTAACACTCAAATGTGTTTAGAAGTCCTTGATATCCTTCAATATTTTATGATCTATTCATTTGAACCTTCGTATTTATTTCATTTAAGACATTTTATCTAAGGAAAAGTCAATAAGTCTATAAAATTATAGATTCATAACAACTATATAAATATGTAGCATTATGTGTTTCTTATAGTAATATCAAAATAAAATTGTATTGAAGAAATTAAAATTAATTAATGTATGTGTATCCATACAAAATTTGAATTCAAATTAGAATCATTGTTGTCTTCTATCTTTAAATTGCATGTTTTAAAATCAATTATAATTGATTTCACTTTTGGTTCAAAAACGATTGTCTTTCAATTTCCACCTCGCATCATTCACACTTACAATCAAAATCTAAAGCCTTGTTATATTTTTGGAAAGAAGGATAGAATCAATTCTATTGATACTTTCCGAATTGGATAGACATAAATGATTATAAAATGCATAAAACACCCTATCATGCAGCCTTTTCACATTAATTTTTAACGTCATATATTTTTTTCCATTTTCAAATACATCAAGTAGAGACAACTCATCCAATACAATGAGTTGTAATATGTGAAAGGTTTCATATTTTTGTGATTGCAATGTACTTATCCTACTTTCAAGTTGTATTCTTTCTTTTCTTTTCAAATATGTTGAAGAAAAACAACATTTTGGTATCGTCAAGTTCAAAAGTGTCATTTGCGTATGGAATCAATGATTCCTTAACAAATTTAGAAGCAATTCACTTTGACCACAACCTACATAAATCCTTGACGGAGCACCAAAATATTGTGAATCAATGATACCTAACATTTTTTTAAACTATGGAAGTCAATTAAACAAAGATAAATCATGATGACATTTATTCTCAACCAATGCGAAACCAAAAAAAGGCAATGAGCGTAAGAAATGACATAATAAACCATGTTATTCCTCTATGTGTTTCACTAGATCCAAGTACGATGGTTGCATTCCATCAAAATAAATAATAATGGGGGAAAATCATCTTGAGGGCATTGACCGGATAAAGAGGTACAAGTGACTTATTACATATGGAGGCACACCCAACATAATCAGCAACACATTTGTGTGCTTAAAAATTGCAATTTCCATGCTTCAAAATTTAATCATGCCTCCCCATCTTCTTCGTGCTCTTGTTCATATCAAAGCTAACAGTTGATTCCTCATCCCGTGCCTATATATTGATAGTTCACTTTTTGAAAATTAGTTACTATCTTGAATTCTCTTATATAATTCAATGTTATTCAAAGAAGTATAAGAAGCACCAACCGCTTCATATGCATAGGTAATATTTTAAAATATATAAAAATAAAATAAAAAAAATTTAGGAGCCATATAAAGATAAGTTTTCTGTTAACCATGTATTAGTGTATCGGACAAAAAATAAAAATAAAAACAAAATCAACATCACATTCTTGCAAATATAACTTGGTGTTTTGCATAGTATTTTCGAATACCGTGACTAATTTGTTCATAAGATATAGACATAAACAAGTTCAACATAAGTCCATGATACACACTCAAGGTTTACAAAAAAAATTATAATTATATTTGAACCATTTTCTAAATTATATTTTTAATAATATAATCTTTGAATCCCTTAAAATTACATATTTGAACCATTTGTCCAATAAATTAAAAATAATTACTTGCAATAGAATCCATTAAAATTATCAAGGTTTTTTTTTTTAAATCTACTACTTTTAAATGAATGTTAATTTGACCATGCACAATGTATTATCCAATTTCTATCACAAGCATATTAATTAATATAAACTTTGTAATCATGTATAAATGTAATATTTATAAATTTAGAAGTGATTGTTTTCTTGATTGTTTCCTTAAGAAAATATTAGAATTATTAATATGCTTACTTAATAAATGTAATCCACTATATAATATAAAATATAGGTAGAGATATTCATATCTATGTAGTATGGAACTTTTCCCTAAAAATGAAATGATTACTTCTAAATAAATTGATTGTAAAAGAAAAATTAATGATAATATCTAGAAACAAACATGGCTGCAATATTCAATATGTGAGACTTCACCACTAAAAAAACAATATTAATTATAAATAAATTGATTGTAAAAAAATTAATAGTAATATGTACAAGTTAATTTTATAATGTAATATGAATAAACAATAACAAAAATAGTATTACAATAAAAAGGAAATTTAATAAAGTTTTTTTAAGATTGATTTAAGAAAAAGAAATTTGTATTAAAATATTAAAATATCATATTATCTATTTTATTAAATATTGAATGAGAAATTTTATTAATTATTCTCACAAATAAGAAATATGTAAATGTTGTCTACAGTTTTGATCTTAGAATTTTTCATACAAGTATTTAACGAAATAAATATTGCAATAAATTATCTAATCAAAAATAATATAAATGATTATATTATATGCAATCAAATTTGTATCTTTACATATGATTTTGTAATAATTATTTATTGATATTATATTTTAATAATTTAAATACATTCTTAATATTTTATATAAAATATCAATACACTTTAGCTAGGCGACAATAAGTATACAAAATAAATATAAATGTATTTTTTAGAAAAATACTATTTAATACAAAGGCAATATAAAAGGAAAATTAAAAAAATAAATGTTTGAAGTTCTTCTTTTTTTTTTGCAAACATTTTCATCCGGCTCTCTTTAATTTTCAAATGTCTATTTTTTCACATATCTCTTATATAATGTCTTTGGATTGTATAGCTTTCTCTCAAAAATAAATATATATTAAATCAGTATACATATTGCCATCTAACAAAAGTTGTTGATTTTTAAACAAAACATTTGATATCCATTTAAATAACAATTAATTATATATTTTTAAAGCATAAATATAATTATAAATATTTGTTCAATTGTTAATTTTTGATACTCAATACTTTTAAAAATATATAAAAGAAAAAATAATATTAAACATTTTAAAAATATTATTTCAAAAATATTCAAATTATTTGTTTAATCCTCGATAATAAACTTATAGAAATATTAATGAAAAAAAAAAACTTATGTTTATGTTAAAAAAATTAAATATTTTTTTAATATACTAAATACACACTTTTCAAATGCACAAATTGCCCAGGAGATGCTCCAAAATATTTACCATGACATGAAAAATTAGTGCACATCTTTTTAAAGTGAATAAATTACAAATTCAAGTAATGCTTATCTCAATATTGACTGGTAGATTTAGAAACTAGCAATCGCATGTGTTTCATGAGATGTGAACGCCGAACGGTATATGTTATTTGATTTAGAGGTATAGTTATTATTGATCCACTTAATTTGAAGGTTGTTTCTACATTTCAAACTTGTTATAAATTCGTACATGATTACTTGTGATATCATTTTCGATAGTTAATCAATTTTATAGTTGATGTTGTTAGTTGTGCATCGGTTGTTCAGTTGGTGTTTTGTTGGAGAAACATTTATTATACAATTGATAATGTGTGTGATTGATAGTTGTAGTGTAGGACTTTAGTTGAAACATTACATTGTAATGTTGTATGTGTACATTTAATTATGTTATAGGTTCGTACTTTTAAAGTTGCATACCATATTTGGAAACATAAAATAAATGTAGGTATACGTACACGTAATGAGACATGTATACGTTTGCAGTATTTATATCATGAGTGGTAGCCTTTAGTGGGCAATTTTAGTTTCAATAAACTTGATTACATTTGATATCCCTTGAACGACCTTGCCGCTTTCGATAGAAGAAATGTTGAGTATAGTAGTATTTGAGGTGCTATGAAAGCAGAAGCTAGTATTTACGATGGGTTGAGTGATAGTAGTCTTGCTTCCTCCTTTCTTCTTGCTTCGAGTGCTGGTACGTGCGCCATATTTGAGTATCTCTCGAATGAAAAAGCGGGTGAAATGCGCAGATTTGCAAGCGAGGGTACTCTGGAGAAAGCTGTGAATGTCAGACCCTGCCTTTCAGTGGTTCCAATGTCGACGGTTGCTCTGTGCAAAGTAAGTCCCTGCGACTTGTGGATAGTTAATCCCCAGGCCATTTTAATCGGCAACTGTCTTCGATTCCCTCTAGAAATAGGGGGTATGGGAATATGTAAGGGGTTGGAGGGATCCCAACATGGGCCGTTGTATCTATCAAATTTTACAACAACAAATAAAGGTAATGTTGGTGGTTGCATTGATGCGTCGTAGACAATGTCTGTGATTGTTCCTGTGGCACCATTCACGAGGCCTGCATCAACCCATAGATTTTCAATAAGCATGATTTTTTGTTGTTTGCATAATAGAACGTTGTGTTGCAACTGATCATCATCAGAATTTCTGGTCCAGTCCACCTGTTACTTTCAGCAATGGATTGGGCGATCGGAACGTTCAATGCCTTCAACATCTGTAGGTTGTGGCATGCCACTTGATCATTTTTTGCAAACAAATGTGGTGCATCCTTAAAAATGTTGAGCTCTTGTTGAGTTAGGTGTGTGTGTCTGTGCGAGACATCAAGAGTTCCCAATCCTTAATTAGAGGGGTTGAATCTCACATGTGGAGCAATAAATTCTGGAATGAAACCTATGCATTGGTTGTTCCTTGTTGCCGAAATATTGTTCGCAATGTAATGGAAGATTGAAATCCCTTCCAAAGGGTTACTCCATAGGAAGTACTTGCGTAAAGAGGACTGTCCAAAACTAGCGGTAATTGCCCGACGTCATCAAGGAGGATGACTGATCTGTTTCCCAAATTCGATGTTCTTGAGTGTGGGAAAGCTTCATGAGCCCTCATCACAATTTTGCTTAGCAACTTTGGCCCAATGAAACTCACTTCATCAATAAGAACATATTCTATATGTTTCAGTGATTCTTGAAAAGACGATAATGCACTACCTTCAAGGGGTTTTAGTTCTTTGATTGGAATACACATGGCTGCGTGGATTGTGGATGCAGAGATGTTGAATGCTGAAACACCGGTAGGGGTGAGCACAAGTAGAGGAGAGGGAGATATGGTTGATGCTGTGAATGAATTCCAGATTTTATTTATCAGAAATGATTTTCCTGTGCCAGCCGTTCCTTGAATTATCAATCTTAGTGGAGGTAGAAGGGATTTGTTTGCTGAATGGTGTAGTATGGTATCAAGAGCTATTTGTTGTTCTGGAGACAAAGGAAGTGTGGAAGATGGTGGTGTGGCATGTATGTTGTTGTTAATTGTGTCTTCCTTCTCTCTCTCGATGAATGATGAACCAGTTATCTGCAAATCATGGGGAACGTCGTGTATGGTCCAATTATTGTGTATGTCAAAATCTCGTTTCCCCAACATTTCAAGACTGTCTAGACCCGTGTTGTTTCCAGGGTGAAGTTGTGTGAAGACCTGCCATTCTTGCAATGGTTCTTGTTGAATACTGCATTCGGGCTCTGAGTCAGAACTAACATCTGTAGCAAGTCCTATGTCTGGTAGTGCGTAGAACATGCCATGGTCTGTAGTTGTGCTTGTACATGTCCCAAGTGCCATTGATGTCATGTGGGGTTGAGCCAAATTCAAATGCAATATTTCTGAAAGGCTTGTATAATAGGAGTTCTGACCAACAGAAAAGGTCATATGACATTGATTCTTGAGCAGGGACATCCACAAATCTCAGGTGGACCCGAACAATTGCTTGTATCGGTCGCTTTTTCCATTTATCACCTTTACGGTGCTTGTTGTAGCTCCAATCTCGAGCAACTTGAATAAGTGGTAGGTGTTCCATGGTTGTTGGATGAACTTTATATGCATCCAAGAAAGTGGTTGTTTGTTGTGCATCGGTGTCACTTTCAACGACACATCTCAGAATCTTTTTTCCAACATTTAATGATACGAATGGATGGCTGCACATAACAAGTGGCATTTTTTGCAGCATGTGGCATGTTTCTTGTGCGCTTATGTCATGTTCAACAACACTTTCTATGAGCATTTTATGAATCGCGATATGTGCTGGAGAATCTGCGTCTGCATCTCTTGAAAATATGGATAGCATTTGGTGATATGTTTTGAAAATTGCTTCGGCTTTGAAGCATATTTTGCAATATACTTAAAACGGCATGGCGGAAAAGTACCGGTTGGTAATCGACATTTCTCTCCATATGTATATCATTGTTCGATTGTGGATGTTCAATCTATCATCGTTTCTGGAAGGGAGGTACTTTATTTTCCTGTCACCTTCAATGTGTAAGGAAGAAGTAGGTTGCATGGCCCAAGGAGTGTTGTACCTGCACTACAGCTGTGATTGCTTTCTACGCAGGCATGTCTGCTCTGAACATTTAGTGTGGCGCTGAACTCGATTAAGTAGTTCTTCAAGGTCCGCATGCGGGGAGGTGGATAGAATTTGTGTTGTATCTAGCAAGCAAGGGTCATCTAGGAGTGACCTGCGAATGAAATCCAAGCGGTTGCAAGCCGGGCGGGGGTTCCAGGTAGACACGAACTTATCAAAGTATTGTTTTGTCGCCTCAATAACTGTTGTGTCCTCCCAGTCCAGTTCATCTACTTTTGGTGCATTCTCGAGCCACAATAAACCGTGGACATGTGCAGAGCCTCTATGTTGCCATTCATACCTGCGAGACGAGGGAACATAAATATTAGATATGTAGTTTGGGAAAACTTTGAAATAAGTAGATTTGATTACCTGTACCAAAAGTCTACTGCTCCAAGTTCCTTCTGCAATATTTCTTCCCGAAATATTGTGAATCTGTGATGCAGGTATGTTGATACTCGATGAGGGTTAGAGACAATGTTAAGTGTTCTCCAACGTTGTGTAGCTCGAGGATCTGTTGGGCATTCACCAGACATAATATTGTGGAGATCTGGCCATTTAGTGTTTGCAACACTTAGAGTGAAGAATAAGGTTGGTGTCCCTAATTGTTCCACCATATCTGAAAGCTTGCTTCTACTTTTTTTGTCCCTCGAATCGATCCAAAGCGCATGTTGGTGTCCCTAATTGTTCCACCTCGAAAACTTTTTGGCTCGATCCAAAGTGCATTAAGCTATCTGGGAGGTTGTCTTTGGGGCATTCCAGTAGTTGTCTTTGTAGATCTCTAATTGTCGGAGGGATTCCAGATTCGATGTTCTATTTCATAAAAACTGCTGCTGTGGACTGGCTTCTATGTCGCATTATGAGGTTTAGAAGGAAGTAACAAAATCTTGGGTGGGAACCGAAACACCCATCATGGTAACGCATCAAATGAAGTGTGTATTCATGCATTGGAATTTCTTTAATGCGGGTTGTTGCCACATTACTTTTCCCGTCGGAAATATAGTTGGGAAAGCCATTGAGAAGTGTCTTCCGTATTATATTCATTTATTGGCGAAAGCCCAAGCTCGCCATGGCATGGTAAATGGAGTGTTACCATCATGGTTGAGCAAGAACTATTCAATTTCCTCTTCTTCTGTTCCTGTATTGTGAGGTGTTGTACGAAAGATGATGACTGTGTTCATATGTTTCATTATAGTGGGTGGGAACACCACTACCATGAGTTGAGAGAAAGTTTGCATTTGGGGCGGTTCCATTGTGGGTGTTGAGAGAGGAGGAAACATTTGACGATTCAAATGGTAGAGAGGAAAGGGCATCATTGTCGATTAAGACATCTTTGTAATATGGGTCGTGTTGGATTTTATATTGCAAGGCTGCACAAACACGAGATCTCTTGACCACATAGAAATCATAATTTTTAAATTAGATCCTTCCCTTTGTATGAGTACTATGTCCAAATCTCCAAGGTGGCGGGTACGGTCTTTGCTTTATTGAACTAATGTTTTCGGGAAGCTTATGGTGTGTCCCGAGTATTTGTATTGCCCACCACGTACTTGGGTGACTGCATTTGCATGAATGGATTAACTCATGCAATAAGCATCTCCTCGATTTGGGTTAAAGACACAAGAATGATAGGTTGTTTTTCAGGGTCCATGTTGTTCCATGAAGAGAAGCGGTGGCCTTGTTTTTCACTTTTGATCTCATTACACGAGGGAAAGCCTTTGAAAAAAATTGTTTTAATTCCAGGGTAATTTTCCAAACAGATTGAGCAAGTTTGGATGTTCGCCAACAAATCTATTCTTTTGTGAAACCGACGTTGGGCTTCTAAATTCAGCGAAGAGAGTGGGGATATGGGAAATCTCTGTGTATTAGAAGGGGTGGGGTGTTCTGTTTCAGTCGTTTGTGGATTGCAAGGTGGAAAGCAGTCTGAAGGAGAGGAGAAACCGGTTGTATATGTGGGATGAACTGAAGAGAGGTCAGTACTTGAGATAGTTTCATGTGGCATCCTAGACATTTGGGGCAAAGTGATAGTTCAAGTAAGAAAGATGGGTTAAATGACGAGAGGAAGTGGTATGCTCTTGAAAGGTTTTTTCCATGGAAGTTACATGCGGAATGTTGGTTGGCAATTCTTCAGTAGTTGTATTTGATGGCAAGATTGGAATGTCGGGGGATCGTAGGTTGTTGGTCATTGTAAGTTGAAAGATATTAGAGATTTTCGTTGTTCTATGCTCTAATTTACGACGTCATTGCTCAGCAGTTATGTGTACTTTATTTTTTGCGTAGTTCTCTCTTCGTTGGGCTCGTTTTGCAGGAGTCGACATGATTGCAAAGTCACAGGATTATGGAGTACCACCTGTTGGATAAAGATCATTTTGGGTTAGCAAGGAACGATACATAGTTTGATGACAAACAAATGCAGAAATAAGTGAAAATGTAAAACTAAATTCAATTGTAATGCATGTGGAGTTCCAATGGGAAATACGCATAAGAGGTAACAATTTGAGTTTTGAGAAACTACTTTTTTTATTAAGGAAAAGAGTATTAGATATATAGAAACATACAATGTGTTCACATACTACAGAAGGATGTAAATACGTACATAACAAAATTGCATTTTTTTATATTTATTTTCTTAAAAGTACTAACAATCCGCATAATAGAAGGAGACAATAGTATGTCAGTGTATAAGGGAATTCAACAGTTTTCTTTTGAAGCAGGGAAAAAAGTGAAACATAGATATGAAATAAGAAACATAGCAGTGATAGTTCAAAGTATAGAATGGGATGAGTGAGGGTGTAATGTTTGAAGGGACGGGTGGGTTGGAAATCCTTGCGTAAAGGTTATGGAGGAGTTGCACTATTTTCTGCTTTCTTTGAACTGAGGATGACACATTTCAATCTGTTGTTTCCACAATATGTCTCTTTTTTCAGTGAAAGTGTGAAGCAGTATTCGTTTCCGATGACATTACTTATAATTTCACTAGTCGCATCTTCGTCTATAGTCAATATATGGAGGTCGCTAGCTGCAACACCCATGATTAACTCAGCTATCTCATCAAAAGCGGTAACTGATTGAAGTTCTCCTGTTGGGTCCTTTAGATCGATTCTGAGTGCATATCTATAATCATAGTTTTGCACTTGTCTGTTGCAACTCGAACATAACCATGAACCATTACCATTCTCTTTCACCTTTTTCCTACATTGTTTGTCACCTTTTTGAAGAGGACATGCCTTGTAAAAAAAGTTTTCCATGCTAATATTCATGATTTCTGCAGTAACCATGGCCCATTCATTTCTCTCAGTGTTCCCCATATTTAGTACCTCCGAAATCGTTGTTACAGAGGTCATGCTTTTTGGAGGGCCTAGAAATTGGGTTGTGATAGAGGGGCTTAGGAAGGAAGTAGTCATCGGAATCAACCCAGCCATGAAGTGTATTTGTTTCTGAAATTTGAGGGTTGACGTAACATTTGGTTCTTGAAACAGTGTCCACTGAGCTTCCATTGAAACTGGAGACGTGGGCAGCTTTCAAGGCGAGGACCGGAAGAGGCGGTATAGAAAGCATGTCTTCAAGTTCGTTGCTTATATCATCTAAGTGTTGTCCCCACAATGTGACACTTACACTGAAACCCAACATGTCCTTTAATTATAGTGTTCTTCTCTTTGTTTCAGACTTGTCATACCGATGAATTGTTGAGCATGGTGACATCGTAACAACAATGCCAATCAAATCAACTGTAGAACCTTCAGTAACGCTTGTAGGTAATTCCTTGATTTTGGTGAAGTGAAAGTTATGGGAAGGTATTGTATCTTCATTTTCTATGAGTGGAGATATGGTTGAGGAAGGTTGCAGGAAAATCTCCAAAGCATTGTTCAAATGGTTATAACATAGCTTTGCATCAGCAATCCTCGCAATCCTCCCATTGGAAATTGTATATAGCTTCCCATTCTCAATCTGCTCATAGAATGCTTCCGCGGCCTCGTTGAAACAAGTGATGTGGATTTCCCCTCCTTCCTGATCAACAAAATCAAACCCAAACATGGATCCATTTCCCCTTGCATTGTGATATTGGTGAAGGGTTGTGCTATGTCATTGCAATCTAAATGAATCCTCATCTTCCTATTCAATGATTCACTCATTACTTAGAATGGGGTGTGCTATGACATGCAGTTGGCAGTCCCTCATTTCTAACTTGTGCTGTCACTTGATTCAGATGCATGCCATATCAGACAGACAATACACTTTCATTGATGAGGTTTAAATTGAGGCCTTAACCTGCGTACCATTAAGTTTTATGTGAGCTTTCAGATCTGTAAACAAAGGAAAGGAAGCTTAGTTGGAAAAGGGAGACGAGATCAATTTAGGAAGGTGGAATTTTCATTCTAATTTTAATTATGTAGTATAGGTGGAATTTTGGAGAATTGCAGTAAATACTTAAGTCAAACAACTAAACGTCAGGCACAATAGGTAAACAATTATGTGTTAATTGATTCTAAAGCAATATTGTAATGTTGGGCCCACAAACGTCTAATTACATGCATACATTAGATACTCGGGAAATATAGGATTTTCAAAGAGGAGACGACTGTACTCAAGGCCTTTGCAAATTTCTCGAAGAGGAATCGCTAAAAAGACTTATCAATTCCTGTTTTTTCCAGATCTGTTTTTGTAATGTTACAGACTTTGGCTGGGCAGATGAAGGAGGCAGGGTATATATCTAATAGAAAATCCATCTTACATGATGTAGAGGATGAGATGAAGGAACAAATGCTCTGCAGTCACAATGAAAAGTTGGCCATTGCATTTGGACTCATCAAGACAAGGCCTGGAACCCCTATTCGAATCACAAAGAACCTCCGCGTGTGTGACGATTGCCACAAGGCTACCAAGTTTATCTCAAAGATTGTGGGAACAGAAATTATTGTGAGGGATACAAGCCGTTTCCATCACTTCAAAAATGGATTGTGTTCTTGCGGAGATTATTGGTGATGCAATTAATAACAAATAATAAACATAAGCTTAATTATTGCAAGTTTTAATCCTAAACTGATAGCCAACAACTTGGTGTTATTGTCCATTTCTAAGCTGCTAATCTAATGGGTCACCTGTGGTCTTATAATCCAGTGCTGTGCCCATTGTATCCTCCTACAAAATCTTGTAGGATGAAAGGATGATGTTAGAAAACTTAATATAGAGCTTGCCAGTGGCAGGCTGGGCATTTGTATGGTCCGATTCCACGTTGATTGTATTTGATTGACTTCACATACTTGTGCATGTGTGTGTAAGATTGACTTCAAACACAGCAGAATTTGTACTTCAGTGTTGTTGGACTGCGAAGGTTTGGTTTACTTTCAAGCTTCGGTCATAATCTCCAAACTCAAGGGTATCAGAAAAAAATTGAAATTAAAAACAAATGAGAAAAAATAATTCATACTACAGGTTCATTTTCGGATTTCATTTTAGCTTCCAAGGTTTTGGCTATGAACTTAACACAAGAGGCCAGTCTATTCTCCAAATAGAACCATTGACCAGCTGCTTCTCTCTTGCAGATATTGCTTTCTCATTGCAAAGGGACATAGGTGTAATAACCTGTTTGTCGTTGGGCAAATAAAGCAAAAGTAGGCAATGAGTTGACCGCCAGTATAGGGTTTGAAGTTTGAATCCAAAACCACAGGGTTAAGAGCGTTTTGGCTTATGAACACTTAACAGTTCTCAAATTACAGAGAGTGTCTTCATGTTTCTACCTCTCTTAAACCACAACTCAACTGGGTTTTCACCTACCCACCAACACATTATCAGAGAACACTCTGCTTACAGTACAAGTGACAATGCTTCACTCTTGGAGGATTCTATGAAGAGTGAATCACTCTCACAGCACAGGAAACTTCACACCCACCTCTTCTTTGTTGACTGTACGACAAGCATGTCTTCTTAGAAGCCACACTTAGCCATCTATGTGGCATACTGGTTTATGCACGGGAAAAGTTTGACAATATATCTCAAAAACATAGCTTCATATGGAACATATTATCAGAGGATATTCCTGCAACGGTTTCTGTGAAGAAGCACTTACCCTTTACTATAAAATGTAAAAGGTGGACATGCAACCTGATAATTATTGCATAGCCAAAGCTGGACATGCGTCTGATATTACTGTGGGAGCTTCTCAACTGGAAATATTTGCCGAAAGCAGGATTATAAGATCACCGAATTCAATCAACCAATTTTTTCGTTGAGTTGGGTTGCTATCTAGATTCCGAGTAAGCAGGCTCAAAGCCAATATGGGGGAAGAATTATAGATAATATAGAACAAGAACACACAAATCGCCAAAATGGATATAGAGAAGCACCGGTCTGCCAAAACTTCAATGAAGGCCTTACTGCAAATACAAACTTTTGATCGTGAAATTGGATGGCGTCTACTGTTTACTGGTCTGTAAAATTCACTCAAAATTAAAAAAACTGTACAAACTCAAGCATCTACTGTGGCCATTCCTGAAAGCATAACCGACAGAAAAGAAATAGTTAAGCAAATTTACATACCAAACGTTGTCTGTCGACTCCCTCGGATCCCTCTTTCACAAAAACGAACTGCTTATTTGATGAGATAACCAATACAAACTCTTTATTTATAAAACAGGGCGGAATCTAAAAAACAACAGTTAAAAATAGGATCTTAAAAATAGAAAGTCAAAAATTGCATGCAAAGTAAAAACGACATGCAAACAACTGTCAAATTTAATCCCGTTTGAAAAACGTCTAAAAGGCTGTCAAATTTAGGACAGTTGCAGAAACGTCTGGAGGTCCTCTACCATAGGGGAACGCCGGCGTAATAATTTAGACGCATCTTGTTGGTCCATGAATATTACCCGCTGCACCAAAATATAAACAAATATTACGTCGTGAGAATGCCATTTTTGGTGGTGGTGAGTAGAAAATATAAGAAAGAAAACCCTAAAAACAGCAGATTCAAGTGCCTTTCCGAGTTTTGGAATGATGTAATACTTCATCTCATGAATACTATGCGGTTGTGGTCTATGGTTATTATCATTTGCAAAAGAATGTGAAATGTAAACTAAACTACTTCAGGAAGGGACCCCATAACCGTGCAGGGTCCAATGATTGAGAGTATTTTAGCAGAGTTTTAAACTATTGGTAGAAACTTATTTCCTCAAAATTAAATGAAAAATGACATAAATATGTCCATATTTTCTTTAGTTATTGTGAACTTTGTTAGTTATTATTATTTCAATATTTAAGTGTAAATACATGTCATTCTCACTAAATAAAGTGCACATCTGTAAGTTAATACATTACATGTTAATATAAAGAGGTTATTTCAACATCAACTATTGGTGCCATTTAAGTTTTTTAAGGCTCCAACATATACAATGTTAAAAATTATTTGTGCAATAATAAATATATTTTCTTTCAATACTAAATCCACTTGCTTACATCATATTATATTTTTATGTACATACATCTGCCCTATCTAAATTCTATTCATCCAAAATCTCTCAACCTCCAATGTCATCCTCTATATTAAATGCAAGCACCTGCAAACAAGAAAAGTGTTGTAAGGCTCACTATTTACAAGAAAAAATCACAATTAATGAAGGATTGAACAAGATTTCAAAAATATAATTAAAAATTGCACAATCAAAGTGATGTATTTCCCACTCCATCTCCACCTAACTCTCTCCCCCAATAGAATTTGAGTGCATGGATCAACCAAAGTTTCAAATATAACAAAGAAATTGATTCATTTAAATTACCAATCCATATCAAACTCTCTCAGCCAATAGAAATCAAGCACACAGATCAAACATGGATCCAAATTTTTGAGTAAAATCTATAAATAGTAGAGTTGGGTCATATACTTCTTTCCTATTCAAAAAAGTTTGAATATAGCTATTGATTCACATCTTGTTGTGCAAACACTAACTTGTTGTTGCTGGATATTTACATTTTCTTGTTGTGCAAAGGCTGCTGACTAGCCAGGTGAAATCTCTTTCATGTTGTTTCAATGTTATAGAAAAGTTTATTTCATATATTTTTTGGTAAAAGAAATTGTATCTCAAAATAGAAAGTTTACCATTAAAATTGGTATGAACAATAATGGCTTATTTAGATAGTTTATAAGCAACACTGGATTTGATTTATGATCAACAATAAATTGTTTTATTGCTAGAAATCCACAAAGTGTTTATATTCTATCTCCAAATGAGCAGTTCATCATTATTCATAACTATTTTAATGATAAACTCAGTAAATTTACAACAAATCCTATGTTTTTTCAATTAATCATCTGTCATCATTATTCATAACTGCAGTTTTAATGATAACTGTAGATTCTGGAAAGAAAAAAATTACAGCAGTTTTATTAAAAGATTACTGTAAGTTTTGTTAAAAATATACATGTATTTAAATAGTGTAACCAAATATGCTGACAGAGGTTTAATTGAAAAAACAGAGTTTCTTGCATTTCATAATGGCACGTGCAAAACAGCTGCCAAAAGACCAGTTAGAAAGACAAGAAGCAACTTGCAGAGGGGAGTGCAGTTTACAAATATTTCGTCTGATGAGGATAACATTGCTGAGAAACAACCTCAAAAATCCACCACAGCCAATCAAAGGAAGAATCAGTCAAGAGCCAAAGCACAAAATTTTGCCTTCATTAATGCAGCTAAGATACGTAAGAAAAGAACATCTTCCAATAAAATGAGGCATCCATCAAGAGGTAAGGAATTTTCTTTTGATGAGAATATCACAGCTGCCCAAGATCCTGAATTCAACATTACTAATCCAACTGTGGAAGTAATTGGAAGTACTGCTACAACAAAGAAAGTATACATAAGAGGGCAATGGACAGAAGCTGACATGAAAAATGCCTTAAGGGATGTAGAGGAAAATGGAATGTCCACGCGAAAAGTAAAGCAACTAAGTGGGGAATCCCTTGTACAAATGTGACTGATTGGTTGTATGGAAAAAGAACCACTAAGAAGAAGGGACCTCCAACTGTTTTGACAGATGAGGAAGAGAAAGAAATTGTTACCTGGTGCCAAGATATGGCAGAACTTGGCCATGGTCTTGAAGTCATTCACCTAAAGGCCTATGTAGCGCACATGTGCCAATGCAGACCAAATCCATTCAAAGATGGCCTGCCAGGAAAGTCATGGTGGTATGGATTCGAAGACGTCATCCTGACTTGACAATAAGAACTGCAGAAGGCCTTGACCGAGATAGAGCAGTCATGTTAAGGCCAAGAATTGTTGCTGCTTTTTATGATAACTTACAAAAAATGTATGCTGCAAATCAATATGGGCCAAACAAAATTTGGAACTGTGATGAAACTGGTGTTCAAGCAGGCAGAAATTGTGGCATGCGTGTCATTGCTAAGTTGGGATGCGAAGTGTTCCACACATTATGTCAAAAAGTAGGGAATGGATTACCATATTATGTTGTGTTAATGCAGCAGGACAAAGCATTCCTGGATTTTATCTTTTCAAAGCAAAGAGACAACTGAAGAACTACATAGCTGGATGTGAACCTGGAGCATGCATGGCAGCCCAACCACATGCTTGGATGACAAAAGAGTTGTTTATGAATTGGTTACATCATTTTGCAAGATCAGTTCCAGGTGGAGTTTCACCAAAAAATAGGCATCTTCTCATATTTGATGGTCATGGAAGCCATGTAGCTTTAGGCACAATCCAAGAGGCTAGAAATTTAGGCATTGACCTTGTGACTCTACCAGCTCATACCAGCCATAAGCTTCACCATTAGATGTTAGTGTGTTCTCTCCATTCAAGAACTACTTTAAAACAGTGAGGTCTAAATGGATGGCAAGGAACCCAGGTCTTGAAATAAGGAGGACAGAATTGGCAAAACTTGGTAGTCAAGCTTTCCAACTTGCACTTACACCTGAAAATATCAAGGCAGGTTTTCAGAGGACAGGTATATGGCCACTTGATGAGAATGCCCTTTCCAATGATATGAGGCCAAGTGAGGCCTTTGATGTTGAAGAAGATGAGGTGGCAGCTGTTGAAAACATATTGAGGATGGCGGGAGTGGAAGAAGCAGATGTGCAATGTTGTTTAGAAGAACTTGCAAAAAATGTGGTAGGTAATGAGGAATACCAAAAAATAAGGGAAGAACATGTTGAGTCTACGTGTTTTGGCATGCCTACAGATTTTCATCAGTCCCAAACACTTAATGAAGAAGATGGTCACCTTAGTTCAACAACTCATGTGAGCCAAACACAGAAGCTGTAGATATTGATGATAGTTTGAGTTTACCAACACAATTCAGTGCACCTCAATGGATTAAAGAAGGGGCTGCTAACCTGGGCATGCAAATTGATTTCAACAATGAGGAAGTTTCAGCTTCGATGCCATCTCCTCCCTCATCTCTTCCAAGCGAGGTGGTGCACTATTATGCTGACACATTGGCGTGGGAAGATCATGATGCAAACCAAATAGATGCCATGAATTCAGATACACATGGTTTAGATAAAGGAAATTTTGAAGATGATGACTTTTTAGCCACTCAAGAGAACCAAGAGGTGAACTGCACCCAAGATGAGAACAACCAAGCATATAAACCAGTAAGCAAATTCTTAAAACTGCCAATTGAGAAGGTTCACACCCGTGTACGGATAAATGATGATGCAATCAGAATTGGAAGGCAATCTCAAATACTTACCTCTGATGACTACTTGCATTTACTTCAAGAACAAGAGACAAGAAAAAGAGAAATTGAAGATTTGAAGGCAAAGAAAAGGGAACAGGCAGATGAAAGGAAAGTGCAAAGGTTAATAGAAAAAGAAAAGAAGGGGCAACTTAAAATTGAAAGAGAATTGAAAAGGCAGAAAAAGGAAGAGGCCCAGTCAGTTATAAAAAAAAAGGAGAATGAGTTGAAAAAGGAGCAGGCCAAACTCTCCAAAGAACATGATAAAAGGATGAAGGAATGGCAACAACGACAAAAGGAGTCTGACAGAAAAAATAGGCGATTGAGTAGTCCCTCAAATCCCCTACCTGATCAACATCATATTTTGTTAAGCATGTATAACACATTCATGCCTGCTTTTTCTTCCATTTTTAATAACCAATCTAGCTGCCCATCTTCTCCTACAAGCAATGTTACAAATTCTGGAATTTTAGATCAAGCGTTGCTTGATCAGATTGGCCAACTTTCAGAAGCTAATGCAAATGTTCAAGGTACACCTCCTACCATGCTACCTACTGCAGTTCAATCTGTGAATGCTACCACATCAAAGAGTCAAGAGGAAGTGCAACCTCCACCATTCCCAGGATTTTGGCCAAACTATTAAGTGAAAAGTTGTACAAATTTTGTTTTACATTGCCTTTTTAGTAAGCATTAGCAAATTTTGTCGAACTTGTAACAAAATTCCCCAATGGTAGTTGGAATATGTAAAATTCATAATATACCCAAGTCCTCAGGCCTTAAACAATTTTTTTGTAAAAAATATGATCGAATGCCTTAGCAGCAGGCTTTACTCAATATCTATAAATGTTATATATGTAAAACTTCAGGAAGTTTTCTTTGCTGTAATTTTTCTGGAAGAATATATCGAAAATTTTGAAATGGAAAACAATATACTGTAATGGTATGTCAAGGGACTCAAATTTATTCCATTCACTCTAACAATTGTAGAGAATATCAACATGTCATTCAATCTAAATTCTTTTAAATAGATCATTGCCTTAGTAAGGTCACACTCAACCTTACCTGCATATGTTTGAATCCAGCAACTCACAAAATTCCTGCAAACAAATTAATGTCAAGAGATTAAAATTTTTGTTAGAAATGCAGTTTAAAGAAGAAGTATTGAATTTCCCAAAATATAAATGTGTTAAAAAACACAATTTTGCATATTGCGTTTTCTTCAAAGAATTTGCACAACTCTTGCTTTTGAGCTGGTCAGCTGTCATTGCTGTATTTTTCCTCATTAAAAGCAGTCACTGGACAAACAGTGGATCCTCATGAGACTCGAACCTGTGATCAAACATCATCCGGTACATAATATAGATTCTAAGTTTGTGACAGTAAAGGATTAATCTCAGCTTTGATGAAAGTAAATCAGAAATTTTAATGAACAACAAAATGAATGTCCTAATACATGTGCATATAAAAAAGGAACACAGATCTAAGACTGTGAAAGAAAAAACAGACTATTCTTAGCTTTGAAGGCATGCTTATTGCTTAGAAAATCCTTGACCACAGATCGAGACTTTCAAAAGCAAAATTATGGCACCCATTTTTTTAAAACCAATGAACTGGAGTATGGAAAAGAATCTAAACAAGCTTACCAGATATCAGGGTAGGAGTGAACTGTTTGGCACTTCACCGTCTAAAAAGTCCAACTGCTCAAGGTCTCGATTTGATTATTGGTGATGAAATCTGTGCAGCCATCTCCTCTATCCATGCCTGGTTATCCATAAGATTAATGCAGGTCACATGTCTTCCTAGCAGGATGAAGATATATAGCTAAATAGAGAGCATCAAGAGGAGAGTGAGGAAGAGAAGAATATGAATTTACCTTGTATCCATCAAGAGCACTTTGAACAAGCTGGGAAATCTCCACAAAGACCTCCTCTTGTTTAGATTCATGGCCAAATACTTTATCAAAAGTAAATGAATGCTTCTGCACTGGGAACAGGAAAAATGCAGGATAAATACGAATGTTTTACTAAACACAATATCCACTTTAGAGGCAATCCATAGAGACTGTCAAGCAAATATTTGAAATATAGGTTATTGTATTGGAGTCACAATTACCTGGATTCTGTATCAGATCAATGCCCCGGCCAAGTAGTTCTGTAGATGTAGGATATACTACAACTGAAGACTCACTGGTGCATTGATCATCTGGCAATAGAGGCCTTACTCTGCAGAAAACCCTTATATCGCCTTTAAGTTCCTGATACAGGTTTACTCAAACAGACATAGTTAGATAATATGTATGCGTAAGTGTTGTAAAAAGTGGAAAGAAGAAACAGCTACATTACCAATATTGTGTTATGCAGTTTTCTTCGTAGTAGCTCTCCTTCAAAATTTTGAATATCATCTTCTGCAAGGCGACCTTGAAGTTCTTCTATTTTTTGATGTTGCTCAGCACACTGGGATTTTAGTTGCAAAGCTGAGAACTCTGCAACCTGCAAGCACAAACCAATAGGCATATGACTTCTCATGACCAATTCTCTCCAACACGGTAAAAATGTCATAATATGTTAATTTTAGCTAATTATAATCAGCATTATTCTGGTTCTGCTTTCTGAATTTGAATACCTCTGCCCTCTTGTTTGCAATGTCAAGCCGTTGCTGCAAGCTTCTTATTTGTTCACTCTGAGACGAAAATTTCTCTGGAACATAGAACATCAATCTCTCAAACTTTAATTCTGCACATATTTCTGCTATAAGATTGAACTTTGATCATGAGGCTTTCACTGATTTGGATAAAATCATGTCATGGATTGTCTGTATCATCATGAGTGCGCGGGAGGGAAAACCAAAGTTGGTACTGCTAATATTAATGCAATTCTCATCTATATCAACTACCACTGGCAATATTAATGAAACAGCTGTTGGCGTATTAACTTGCCAAGTGATCAGTAATAGATCCCATTAATAACAAGTGGCAAAACATAATGTGCACAATTTACAAACCAAATAAACATTTAATAAGTATAAAATTAATAATAAGTGAGTTTAAAAATTAACAATAATAGGTCAGTAGTTAAAAATGTCACATTTTTTACATTTTGTAAATTTCATTTTCCACATATTATATTAGATGTGAATAAGTTATAAAATGCACATATTTATGTTTAGAAATTCGATATCTATCCGTTGATAGTATTTTAGAGGACATAGTTGGATAAAAAGTGAGAAGGTTTTTAACTTGAACATATTAGTCTTTATTTTAAATTGTATTTTAGTATTAAAAAAGTATTGGTACAACATAATTAAGAGTATATTTTCTCGCATTTATAAATAGAATCAATATTTAAATGTTCTTATAAATGGTTGTCTCAATATTTTTAAATCTAAAGCATTGAACCTTCATATTTATTTCATTTGAGACAAAATAAGTTTATAAGTACTCGGATGTATTGTAACACCCACTATTTCAGACACACAAGACAACAAAGAAAAATACAAGATAATTTGTTTTTGACTTGTTCGAAGTATAGAACGACATTACAGGAGGACACAAAGGTTACAACTAACTTTTTGAACAACCTGACACAACTATGACCACATAGGCAACACGGAACATCCAACACCCATCAAGGACAGTTCACTTTTCTCTTTGACAAGACACCACAAAGAACCCAACTACAGTACATAGTTACAGTTCAGGACAACCCACTGTGAACATCTTCTTAAGGTTATTTATTTTATTGAAACACACCCTTCAAACTTTATCTTACGTTCTAGGAGATTCAGGTTTGATTTGAGAAAATTATTCTTACAAGGGTTAGAATCCTTTCTTTTACACTTAGAGACATTAGGCTTGGGTAAAAATTTCCGAAAGAGGATCATCTTTAATGTGACAATTATTGGATTGATCAGTTATTAGGTTAACACTAGAAGGGAGGTGGGGTGAACCAATCCCCACAAGATTATCTTAAACCAACACAAGCTACAGAATCTTGATTTAGACCTCCCTTGCACAAGGCGACGAGCGTAAGGTCCAACTGAAGTGGAGTGCCATAAGGTTTCAGAACTACAACCTCCTTGTGCAAGAATCAACTATTAACCACGCTTAAGAGAAGATTACAATATACTATGGCAAGATTTAAAGTGAGAAGGTCAATTTATTTCATCATCATGATCTCTTTAGTTATTAACTAGTCTTTTAATGAGACTTAAGAGTTCAACTGGATTTGGGTAAAAACTTCATTTAGCATTCTCTTGATTAAGTTCACTAAAGGATGCACAAGGGGTTCCCAAAATGGAAGCATTAGACTTAAAGTGTTCTTGTTCAAACTCCCCTACTAACTAAGACATAACTATAACCCCAAAACCAACAATGATTTTACTTTTTTTTAGAATACTTATCGTTTCACAACCAAGACAATAAATTTTAATTTATAGCTTAAGGTTAGCGAGGGTAGATTCTTTTACACCGGTAGATAACCACTTTCTTTCCAATTAAAGACTCTTAATTTTATCAACCAAGTACAACTTCATTATTATCTTATTTATTTATTCATCTATGTATTCAATTTATTTCATTATTTTGATTATCTTTAGAAAAGGATTCCCAACCACTAAAACATGCCTAGAATAGCATTGGTACCGATACCATGGAGGGTTATTAAACATGAAAGTTTTATGACCTGAAAGAATAAATTACCATTACTCATCGAGAAAACTAAACATGGTTATAACATTTCTACTCGACATGGCACACAATCCAAAGGTGTCAAAAGATTCGATTGAATTTGGATGAGAACAAGAAGGTAACAAAATTAGTCAAGCCACGCTACAACATTTTCATGACTGCAATAATATAATAAATAAAATACACATAACAAGGTGATGATCGAGTTTTATTCCTCACAAAGATAATTACAAGTTTTTTACAACAGGATAAGACATCTTTATTTCACAAAAACCAAAATCCAAGGCAAGAGGCCTTCCAAACTCCTTTACAAGTACCATTCCAAGATTTACAACACATTAGACATTCGTACAAGGAACTTCATAAAACAAACCAATGAAACCTTTACAAATCTTTCCTTTATCTACTCGCATAAGCCATTTGCACAAGTATTAACTTGAGTCAGTTCGTGAGAACTGAGCATGATAAGAGCTACAACATAAGACATTGTGTTGTTACCTAACTGTTTTATAGAAATAAAACCATTGTTAATGAAACAACCCCGGAAATGCAGGTTAAAATTTGTGAAAATACTTTCTAGTAAAACAATAAGGAAAAAGAAATCTCATAGATCCAACAAGGAGTAGTATTTAAATACGATCTCATCAATTCAATCCTGTTGAGTCTATTTCAAACACCAATATGCACTTTTACCAATTGATAATCATCTAAACATGGGTATTTAGGAAGGAAGGAATTCATATGTCCTATACTAACCTTATCCTTCTAGTCAAATCACAACCCAAGTCCCTCAACTAAACATATTCTAACTTTTCAAGAAGAAGCACAAGTCTTGAACAACTACCATTCTCTAATCAGTATAGAAATGTTTATTCAAAATTTTGTGACCTGGAAGCACTGAAAGATAAACCAAAATCTAAATACATTTCATCAACTACTATACTATTTTAGGGCCCAACGCAGAGTAAAAAATGGGATTGATCCAGAACAAGTTCCTACACTAAGGTGAGGAAGACTCAATCAGTTGAAACAAGACCAGATAAATTACATATGAAGCTTTCAAGGTAAGGGTGATTAAGTAGACTGCTCAAAATCTATCATGCCAACAATGGAAAAGAAATCACTAATACTCATTAGACAACAATTTCCTATAAAAGAAGTCAATAATTTCAACCCTACTAATTTCATTGGTGTGTTCGTTATGAGATTCATTTCCAATACGATGATATTTAAAACTACAACCATATTTTAAAGGGAGGAAATAATTTTTTTAAAAACAAGAAAAGAACTCCTAATCATTCTTCAACAATCTTCGTCAATTCAATCATGCCATAAGTTTTCCACTATACTACAATCCACATCCTATCAGCTATCTACATGAAGTTGTATACAATCACAAATGGCTTAACATGAACGAAATTCTGTCACCTATGTCCCTTCAAACCAAGTCCCTTTCACGGTCTAACTATTGATGCCATCAAACAAATAAACAATTCCACAGGAATTAAATGTAGTCACTGAGCATGCCTATAGGAGGTCTATTCTAGCATTGACAAGACACAACAACATAAGGATAGGGAACTCCAGAAAGGTCCACCAAGATACTGAAATCAAGAATCCACCAAATCAACTCATACTAATATAGCCAAGATGAGAGAGAGAGAATTATAACACAACATGCACTTCAAGTGATCAAGCTACAAATTGAATACACAAGAAAATTTCTACATAAGTCTAAGGGATCAAGGATGCCAATAGTTCTAATCAACAAAATCATAGAATACATCCTTCTCCGATAAAAATCAGGATCCAAGTTATAAGGATAAAAATGTTTCCTTTAACAATAATTACAGAAGTTCGCAGTTTAAAATCACACACAATAACCCCACTCAAAGAGATATTTTCATGAAAATCAAAGTTCATTTAATAAAACATTTAGATAAAAGCAGAAGAATTAAGGTGTAGGGCTTATCATGCCTGAAATTCACTTCCACCCATTGCATAGACACCTCACCGACCAACAACAACACTCAACGGGTTGAATCTCTGTCCACAAACATCATGGGCGCTAAAACCTCCACATACTCTCACGTTGGCACGGCAGGGAACTCTCAAACCAAAAGTACATCATCAAGAAAAGAGGTACAAGGACTCGCTTACGATGGCGGTGAATACACAAAAATGGGTTTAATGGAAAGGCCCCAGGAGCCCGTGAGAGATAGGGGAAAAACCAGAACCCCACAACCTCACAAAAATACTCCCAGCCTGCTTTCAAAAAGGAATAGTTAGAGTAGGGCAAGAACATCCCTTGGAGCACAAGGAAACATATTTCTTTGAAAGCAACAGACGTAGGTCAAGCACAAAAAGGGAAAAAAACAAAGCAAAACAACCTGCTCAGATCACTCTAGATAGAATACACATGGCCCAAGGAAAAAAGTAGAAGCTTAGGAACAAGAAAGGACATCCAACGAGGCACCAGGGGGACAGGTTTAAAGGATGGAGTCACAAGAGCCAGAGGGGCCGTGAATGCAAACATGGAGGTATGCACAAGGCGTGGAAACTACAAAAATGCCTCAAAGAGATGTGGTCTCCAGGAAACGCCTTCACAAAGGATAAGCACACAGGACACATGAAACATGAAATTCAACCTTGCTTCACCCTCCCCACACCATCACCGGGGTGTCTAGTCCGAATAGCTCACCTTTTCCCACCATATGCATAGCCAGAGCCCAAAAGGAAGCTTGAAATAGATAAGGACGTCCACCCCAGCATAAAGGAGAAAGGAATTCTATCATCATTCCAGTTGTAAGTGCCTGAGAGAGGAAGTTATGCAAAACATGTTGAAAGGAATTGATTTCAACGGCTTCTCCCCCAACTCGGTCTACAACACTTCTCTCCTCACGTGACCAGGATAAAACAACACTCAAGCACCAACGGAGAAGAAAAAGAAAAAGAAACCAGCAGAGAGAATAAAACCACCAACAAGTATGCGGCCAGCAGGGGAAAAAGTAAACGGTGAGGGAAAAAATTAAATTCACCAGGAAAGTTGCTCAACATCCACCAAACAAGGACAAAAAAACATAAAATAATGTCTCCCATAAATCCATGCCAAGCATGCCAATTAAATGGCCTAAAGAAAATAAAGGGAGGTAGGCATCCCACTTCCAAGGCATCTCCACGCATCCACTTGCCAAGAGACAAAGGAGAAAAGGAATCCAAATATCTCACGCCAAACAAGAATAAATTGCCATAAATTTCAAAGTATGTGTGGGGCCAACGAAGGGGGGGGGGGGCTGGCGATTGAAGTTTCAAAAACAACCACTAGAAAACAATCAACCATGACGTTGCACCAACAAAAGCTCCTCCTCTCTTGCAAGAATGAAGCTCGGTCAACGGGAGTGAACAAAAGGATACAATAAAATAACATAAGATAATTAATATTGATATCAATAACAAACGACAACAAAATAATAAAAAAAAAAAAATCATCGATCAACAATAAAATAATAATAATAATAATAATAATAATATCATTATTATTATTATTTTTACTGCTCACAATAATTATTAACCATATTAATAATGATCGCTCGTCAAGCTCGACAAAATAATAATAATAAGAAAAAATCGACAATTCAATATAATTATTATTATGTAGATATTCCTTCTAGCGGACATGCCCTAACAACACCAAGTCATCATTCAAACCACCTATAGAATTCGAGAACAAGATTTTCCTTAACAGGGTAATCGAAAAGGGTGTTGCGGAGGCCCTCCACTAACAAAGATCAACAAGGAAACGGGAGACCGGATGGGGAGGAAGGACGTTGATCCTTATTTTAGACAAGATCGAGGTTGACTAACAGACAACGGAGTACACAAACCACCTACCCCCTCTTATCAATAGGGTCGTCGAGCAAGAACTAGGGTAGCATCGAACGGGCATTACATGTATCAACCACACACACACACACACACATACACATATATACCATAAAGTATTTTTTTCATAATAGGAAAATACATTCATGTAGAAATAAATTATACTACTTTTGTATCTATAGATAATTGAATTTAAACCGGTACATTATTACTTTCTATCTTCAAATTGTATGTTGCAAAAAGCTATAATAAGTTCTTTAACTTTTGGCTTATATTCAATTAGATTTCAATTTCCACCTCACAATCTTTAGATTAGCAATCAAATTCAAAGGTCTTGCAATATTTTTTTGAGAAGGATATATTAATAATATGTTAGCATAAAGGATTAAAAATATGGAAACAAAATTCATGAATTATGATTATATCACTCACATTGATTCTTCATACATTGGGCATACATAAATGGTTAATAAAAGACACATTTCATAATGAAATTTTCTTACATTAAGGTTGAATTTCCTTTTTTCTATTTTTAAATACTTCATTTCGAGATGACTCATCCCTTGCAATATGTGACATATTTCACTTTTTGTGATTGTGATGTAACTATCCTACTATGAAGTTGAATGTTCTTGTCTTTTCAAAGAGATAAATACAACATTTCGGACCACCCCACTAGGTGGTGTGAGAAAGAAAGTATTCGATAGTGTCATCTCTATATGAACTCAATAAATATTTAACATTTGGAAGATAATCATTTTGAGTACAACCTTCATAAGCATTTGTAACACCCACATTTTTCCCGCACAAAACCCAAGAAAAACCCAATAATTAGTTAGACACATTACGAAATAATTTTTTTGTTTAAAAGGTTGCAATGAGATATCCTCCAACTAGATTTAATTAATTTATGATTAATAAATTCCTCTTAATCTTTAGGTTGTTGTAATTAAATTAACAATTAATTAGTATTATTTTATTTAACTTATCCTTATAATTCTAATGTCATTTATTTACTTAATAACCTACGGCTATGGTCTAACTTACCCTAACCCTAATGATTAAGTTCAAATAATTTTAATCCTTATTTAAGCACTATCTAGTTGTCCATGCACAAAATTAATTTAATTAATTCTTTAAGTGAAGTCCTTTATAAAAGTCACTTAACTAAGGCAATAAAGGTCACACTTTAATCCTAACATTCTAACACCCCTTTAGTGGACCCATTCAATATTAACACATACATATTAATTTAAAAACATATTCCCACAAAAATCTCCACCTAGCAGTTGTAGGATTTATTTCCTACCCTTGGATTGATTCTTTTAGGGCACTTGGATCTTAGGTATTCAATCTAACCCTAATCATCCTTATGGAAACTCTTTTATTAATTTTCCCTTTCCCATTCTCGATTTTTATTTTGCAGGTTTGGGATGAGAAGGAGAATGGAGGTCATCAAAGGTTGCTCAAGCTTATGGATGGATATACACATTTTCAATTTCTTATTTTCATTTGCAATCCTCTCCTAGGGTTTGCTAAAATTATTATTTGATATTTGTGTTTTTCTTCAATCTACCCTATTTGGGAATGGGCATTTTGTCCCATTATATCTCTAGTTCTAAATTGATATATATACACATGTGGTTTTTTTAGTGTGTGTGTGTGTGTGTACCATTGCATATTTTGATCTAATAAGATTTAACCATTCACTTAAGTTCATTTATATAGTGAGCTTATATAGGCAAGTAGTTGTAAATTATACATTTTGTTGATCTATATGGAATAATAGGAAAAAGAGTGTTTTAATCCAACCCAATGCAATTAATGAATTTGATATATTCATTGGTTTCAAAAGCACTAAATATCTATTTTTTCCCTTATACTATTGTATGAGATTGGACTAAAATCTACAACATTTCAAGGTTCTAGCGAAGCCCGCCCGGGAGCTGGCCCGATCCGCCCCTATATCTATATGGCGACCCTATATAGATCTATTCGCTCAGTGCTGCACCAGAGGGGGCCGCCTCCCACTGAAGTGAAGCGGAGGGAAACGAGGGTTATCACTCCGACTCCAGCCGCTCCCCCCCCCTATCCATCCCCCCTATCTCTTTTTGTTCGACGACCCCGGCCAGATCAGATAGATAGGAGGGATCGGAGAGATATAGAGGGGGGGGCTCCTACCTGAATAACATGTTTCCCCCGGGCCTCTCTATCCAGGTCTCTAGCCAGGCCAGACGATACTCTCTCCCCCGCCTCGTCAAATAGAGAGATAGGGGCTCAAATAGATAGAGAGGGGTGGGGTGGCTCCTATATAGAGAGTATAGATATAGAGAGGGGTGGGGTGGCTCCTATATATATCTATCCGGGGCTCCAGAGAGTATAGATATAGATAGGGGTGGCTCCTCTCTCTATATCCGGGGTGGCTCCTATATAGATATAGAGAGAGATATAGATATAGAGAGAGATATATATCTTATCTGAGAGAGATATAGAGAGAGATATAGATATAGAGAGATATAGATATAGATATAGAGAGAGATATATGTATCTATATATATATATATATATATATATATATCTCAGATATATATATATATATATATATAGATATAGATATAGATATATAGATATATAGATATATCTCTCTCTATATCTATATCTCTCTCTATATCTATATCTAACTTTTACAATAAAATAAGAGAATATTTCCTTTCTTTCACAATAGAGTAAATGACATCCATTTCAAGAAAACAAGTATATTTTTCAACATACATTATCCATTCAATAATGTCATTTATTTTAAATTAGATTTACAATACAACCCCTAAGTATAAGCTTAGATTGGGAGAGCTTCATTTTCATTTCCAAAACCATTTCAAGGTCCTTACTTCATCTAAATAATACAAGACTTGATAGTTTCATTTTACAAGAACTAACCCATTTAAAATACAAGTTTACATCCAATACACTCTTGATAAACTAAACAAGTTGGAGGAGGTATAATAACAACAAGATGCAACTTCACATGCCTCCCTTCCAACATGATTACTTCTTGAATATCCAATACAAATTAATTTTAAAAAGCGCTTTTACAAGATGATGAAGCTTTGAAATACAAGTTACAAAATCCCTCCACATAAATGGAGACAATATGACAAATATTCTACATGAGTAGGATTCCTCCTTATCTTCTTCAAAATTCAACAACATCCCAAAATCTAACTTGAACTCCACAATTTTCTTCAGTATCCAACAGAACAAAAAAATAGGGGAGTAAGCAACACTCTCCACCCAATCAATAATCCAATGAGAAGGAGAATCCTTCCTCCTCATTGGCCCCCAAGCCCCAACAATGAAGCAATAAGGGGTATAAGACAACCAAGACAACTTTACATGGCTTCCACAACAACATTCAAACAAACTTCCAACACAATGAAAACAATACCAAAATCACAACAACACACAAGTTTACCAAGCACAAAGGCTCAATACTCAAGCCAAGAGAGAGAAAAGAAACATGGGGATTCACTTATGCCTCCCAAAGGGGTTGAGTGCCCACCTTAAAGCCTCTAAGAAAACTCAAATCACATACCAACAAGACTCTTATGCCTCCCTCAATAAAAGATACAAGATAAGAAATTTTTTTACTTATCTACAAAAGTGGGACACCCCAACCCAACTCCCTCCCAAGATACACAACAATACTCTTATGCCTCCCTCCAAAATATCCCCATTTCCTTTTCTCCTACACAACCTAAAGGCCATTCTATTCCCAAAACCAAAAACATACAACAATCATCCATTTACAATCATTTGCACAACAAAATAGCAATAAGAATACATGGGTGAAGTCTTTACCTTGCCATTGCAAGAGTATCCAATCAAAAGAACAAGCTCCAAACATTTCCAAGTCCAAAGCAATAACAATAAAAATCTAAAGCTTCAAACAAGCACTCCAAAATTAATCTCCTCCAAAAATGCAAGATTCCAAATAAAACATGTAACCCCAAAATCATCAAACAAACTTGAATAAATAGAAAAAGAGAAGATGAGGGTGAGGTGGCTCCATGCAGGATGCCACATCACATGGTCAAACCCCAAACCTAAAGCTCAATAAATTGGTGGTTGAGGGAATGAAAAATCTCTTACACACACAAACTCTTACCCACACCTCTAAAGGACAAAATTAAAAACTCATGTAAGAAAGTGAAATAAATATCACCCTTTTGCCTTACAAATCACATAATGGGGTCTATTTTTTACCCCTTAACCCATAGGGATAGTTGGTAGGTGAAATTAAGAGGTGTGGGACAAGCTTAACTTGTCCCACAAGCCTCCAAAAATGGCCCTTAAGCCCAAATCCGAATTTGACATGCAAGGTTGAGTACACAACACTTAAAAGTAATAAAATCCTTTCAAATCCAACATAAAATCAAGGAAAATCTACCAACATTAAATACCCCCTTTGGTCACATCTCAAATTATAATAATTAATCAAGATTAATCAACTTAAATGGAGCACATTAACTAACAATAATAAAGGTGAATCACATTACTAAAATAATTCACATACTCACAATTAATTAAAACAAAAGGAAAAAACACATTTACCCAAGGTCGCATTCGAGGCCACCCCCAATAGAGACCTCCTAACAATATATTAACAACAAACAACATACAAATACACAAGTTACCAAGGTGACTGTTGTTAATACCCCAAATTCCTTCATTGTTGGTCTCCTATCCCCTTTTGTTTGTTGTGTTACAATTTCCTACAAAAATCAAAACAATACCTCTTTGGCCTCGTGGCCATATTAACGACATCAAGATAATAAAACATACATATACATATCAATTCACATCATCAAATATCATAACTAAATCATCACTAAAATCAAGTAATTTCACCAATTGTTCAAAATTTCAAATATTTTGATTCTATCAATTCATCAATTAGCAATAAGATCACAAAGAAAACTAAATCATGAAACAAAATATGTTTACCAAAATCCAATGAGTCAAGTACATCCAATGAGTCGGTACATATATAAATTAATACTCTAGATCATCATCAAATACCGATATGTCAATCCATGCATATAATCCATGATATAAGTCGCATCATCTCAAAAGTATAAAAATTCATATTGTCTATCAAATAGGCTAATCAAATATAGTAATGTCCATCTATCAATGTTTAAATATCAAATATGATAATAATGTCTATGGCTCCAATCCAATGTAAGAGAATATCATAGTAATATCAATGTCGAATAGGAGTGGGCACTACAACTTGTGAGAGATGCCCAAAATATTGGTCATAAATAACACTTAATGTCTCAATATCATATATGGTAAACAAACCACCGACATTATCATTGTTTGTTACTATAATATGTATAGGTTCAATGAATCCAACACTTGTTTTCAAGATGGGGAAAATTTTAAGGACCTACAAAAATAAACTTGTAGAAGTCGTCACAAATGTCATTATAACCAGCTTAGTATTTTTGCTAAATCTAGTAATTTCAAGCCTCGATTTAGTGGCAAAAATGGAAAAATATATTAAAAATGCAGATCGAATGGTGAATCCAAGGTGTTATGTATTGAATTTGTAAAAAAATTTGGTGAATTACATGTATTAAATGAAGAATCTAATGATTTTTTTAATTGAGAATTCTTCTATTAATAATTAAATGTTATGACATGATCAAAAAGTTAAAACTAAACAGTAACAACAAGAAAGGCCCCAACAGAGACCAAGCTATGAACAAAAATAAAAATACAAATAAATTAAGAACCAATGCATTTGATTAACATGGAACAATGTCCAAGAGTATTGTTTCACATAAGAATTTGAAGACGATCCTACATCTTCACAAGTTATTATTTCAATGTTTCACATGTTATCAATTTGTTTTTCACATAATACAAGAGGGATCTATAGGGGTCCTCACACTTAAACTTGTATGTATGTATGTATGTACATTCATTCATACATATATACATACATGTGTGTACGTGTGTATGTGTGTGAAGTATAAAATAAAGGGATATAAATATGCTACCTAAACTTACATAAGATATCATGTAGGAGGAAAGAATAGTCTTGACATAAAAACTAAAAAATCGACAAAATAAATATACGCTATAGAAGACTATCCTTGTTTATAGTTCCATATGAGCAAGAGGACACGAGACTCAAAAGTGCAAAGAGTACTTTATACTTCCTAGATCATGAATTTCCTTATAATAAAATATATGTGTGTGCACATGGGGGCACACACACACATGTATGTATGTATGTATGTAAAAATGCATGTGTGTGTGTGTGTGTGTGTGTGTGTGTGTGTGTGTGTGTGTGTGTAATACAAAATAAAAGAATATAAACATAATACCTAAACTTACAAAAGATATCATGTAGGAGGAAACAACAATCTTGACAAAAAAACATAAGAATTGACAAAATAGATATATGTTATAAAAGACTATTCTTGTTCATAGTTCTATACAAGCAAGAGGACCTGAGACTAGTGTAGAGAGTACTTTATCCTTCGTATATCATGAAATTCCTAGTAATAGTCCACTTCCCAAAATAACAATAAAATTTGATTGATGCAAGACGTATACATTCCCTTTTCAATAAAATTCCTCTAGGAAAGACAAGTGCTAATTAAAACCTTTAGAATCTCATCTCATCTTAAATCATTTTTCCACCATAGGGGAAGGGTTTTCTTCCCCTTTTCTCTAACAATTATGACTCATAGTTATCCCTCGATTGAAATTCCACACTCATAGTTATCCATTTTAAGACCTTGCAAACCTTCCGCTACAATCTTCCTACTTTCTTTTATAACTCGAAAAAGATTTTGTTAGAGAATCTACGTCAGGGATTACACCTCCTACCCCCATAACCTTTGGGTGGAAGTTGTTCTAGATAGGATTTAGGCCATCCTCAGAAGTAAAATATCCTTCGGGTAAAATATTTTGATTGATTAATTGATACATCTAAAATAAAAGGGTAATACTAGCTAGCCTAGCAAGAAAACTAGAACACACATTGTCAATAGAATAAAAATCCTCCATTGACTCCATGGGAATAGGAAACATTAAGATATGATTTTAAAAGTCTAATTAAACATGTTTGGCATGAAAGAGATTACACTATAATCTCCTTAGAATTTCATTCATAGTGGGTAAACATAGATTACAAATTTTAATGGGAAACAACAAAGCTTAAGTAGTAAATGATGACAAAAGATAGAGAGCTCAAAATTGGCATGCTTGTATAAATTATAAATTATATCAGTTCTAACTTGTCTTTATATACAATTCACCATGACTAAAAGATCAAAACACTTATGCATGTAATTTAAATTTTTATGAATTGTGACAAAATAGAAATGTGTATTTGAAGTTTGTGTTTATTTTTAAGAAATAAATATTGCTATAAATACACTTTATAAAACATTTATATTTGAGCTAATATTATATTTTTAGGAAGATAAGAACAAGTTTCCCATTGTGGAGGATGAGTGGATAAATTTTCCTTATTTTGGGTAAGACTTTGTTTGAGTGGTTTCCCACTCCTCTCATGTGTCCCGTGCAGGTGAAAATTACTGATTATTCAAATTCCCATTATAAATTACATGGAAGAGCCAATTTTAGTTATGAGCAGCTGAGCGTAAGCAAAGCTCCTCTTGTTTTGTCTAATGTGGTTCTTGATCTTGATAAAGACCTTGAAGATTTTGTGGTGTCAAATGATGAAACTATTGAATATGTGGATGATGTGGTGACTGCGGCTTATGAAGATGCACCAAGTGTATTTATTGAGGATCGAATGTTGGTAGATGGATGGAAGGAATGCAATATGAGTGGCTCTTTGGAGTCACATTTGGAGAATGATTCTTTGTTAGTGAAATTTTTGGGGTAGAATATGGATATCCATGTTAATTACCACATGGACGTTGATGATACCATCCCCACTCCATTTGATGGATCTGACGTGGAGGTTGTCCCATTTGAAAACATGCGTTTGAAATATGGAATGGATGAAGCTCGATTTTCTAGTGGTAAATTGGAGGTAGAACTAATGTTCAATGATCACAACACTGAGAAAGTTGGCACGATGTCTTCAAAAAATAATTTTTCCTCCCGATTAATCCTGAACCTCTCAAGATCTTGAATTTCTAGGAAGGTCCTTGTTACAAATATTACATTCGCACGACATTTGGAGTGTAGGAGGATTGAAGATCCTAGGTTGATGGAGAAGTTTGGAATATTGTTCACAATAGAAATTCCAAATTCATGTAGACCCTTGGTTATAATTTTGTAATCGATTCTCCAAAAAAATATTGAAAGTGATTCTATCCTAGTTTCTGTGTGGGATTTTATCTTGGCCAAGTTTATTTGACTAGGTCTACCCTTCTTCTTTTTTAAGTTGTGTTGTTTACTATATCTCTTTCCACATGGTTTTTTTCTTTGGTTTTTTTGGTCCCCTTTAAAACCAATGTTTTAACCTAATAAAAAAATTGCAAAGCTAAATTAAAGTTTGACAAGACCCACTAAACAACTATCATTGGGAAAATAGTAAAAATGTTAAGGTTTATTCCTGGTTTTCACCTCAACCTAACTAATAGAGGTTATGTAGAATATGACAGTAATAAAATCCATGCATGTGGTGATTTATTATTGGTTCACGCTTCAAAATGAAATATACCCGATAGAGAGATCATAGAATAGAAATATTCCATAAGAACCGTAGATACGTGGAGACTTCTTTTGGCTTTTTTATACTTTGACATGGTTCTTACGTAGGAAAACAACATCAAAAGCTATCAAATATCACCACGTGGTATTAACCATACTTATAGGTGAAAAGACAAAAAAATCCATGGAAATATATGGAGAATTAGGAAAAGTTGCGAATTAAAGCAATAAGAATCGCAAAATCCGGGAGTAGCTTAAATCCTCAAAATCAATGTAGAATGTAAAAATTATTAAATGAAGGTATATAATTGAATTTTGTAATGGTATACCACCAATTTAGCATGAATTAGTAAGATTAATGTGAATCATGAAAGTATTTTATGCTCAAGCACATTGTATTTAAGCTATTACCAAGCTTTCAAAGTCTAAATTCAAGTGATCACAATGAAAAATAGAGTATTGGTATTTTCTAATATTGAGAGCTTTGCATGCCTATAGTTTCTCAAGTATTTTAAATTTTATAATCAATGGAGGCTTACGTGCACACTTTATTCTTAGACAAACTCTTTTGAGACACTATTTTTGAAAGAAAGGAACAATAACCAAATCGTGCCAAGCCAAGAACACGAGATGCTAATCAAACACCATGATCTATAAGATGAAAGCAATTCACCAGAATAACTTTACATAAAACCTTTGCAAATAAATGAGAAACAATATCATATATTATTATGGAACTCAATTCAATACATTGAGAATGGGCCTTGCTTAAATAGGCAAGGAATAACAATCTAAGAACTAGTCAAGGTCATAGATCAAGCCATAAATCAAGGAAATAACTAGTCATCAAAGAACTAGTCAAGACCATAGATTTAGGAGAGAATTAGACATCAAGGATCTAGTCAATATCATAGATCAAGGAAAGAACTAGTCAATACCATAGATCAAGGAAAAAACTATACCTAACAACTAGATAATATCTCTTAATATCTAAATAAAATAAAATAAATATCCACACACATAAGTGGGTGAGGATAAATACAATAAAGGTAAATAAAGTACCTAGGTGAACATGAGCTAAGGTAAATACCTACTCTAACACCCCCTCAAGTGAAGCTAGGGGCAAAAATAGATGTGGCATGTCCACAGTATGAGTCCCGGCAACTAGGCCTAATGAGGTACTCATGTACAATAAGCTGGAAAAAAGGGACACTACAAGGTACTCAAAACTAGTAACAAAAAGTAAAGAGAGAAAAACCCACTCCAAGGAATCCCAAGAAGCTCGCTCAAAAAACTCATACAATGTTGAAGAAGTTTGGTGTGCACTGTGGTCTAAATCCACTGCTCGATCAGAAAAATCAAAAACAACTAACACTGGGTTTCACCAGAATAGCTCCATACAAGGATACTATCAACGGAGTGATGTCGAAAGTGTAAAAAAATACCAAACATAATTCGATCAACTGCTGCAAATAGGTGTGCCACAATCCAAGAACAATAACCAAAGCAACAAGGTAAGGACACAAACTCTAGAGTGTCACGATCCAAGAAAAGCCAAGGTAACAAGGCAAGGACATGAAACCGAAGAAGTAGGATCAACACCACACCCTCCCATACTTGTTGAATGGGTGGAGTGACGCTACAAATCTGTATGAGTTACCCAAAATCAACTACTCAAACACTAACAAAATAACACTGGACTTCACCAAAATAGATCCCCCACAAGAGATATTGTCAACATGCCAAAAGTGTTAAAAATACAGATACAAAATCTCTCAACAAACAAGAGAGATACACTACACCTACTAAAGAAAAATGCTCAAAACAAGAAACATCACAATGCAGAAGGTATAGAAAGTGAAGCAAGAGGCCGAATGGTGGAGGAGCCACGCTGTAGAGTCCTCTCAACGAATGCCTATGTCGCCTCCATGAGTGATCAAATATCCACCCCAAATCAACACGGATGGATGAAGAAGATGCTGCATATGACTTGGTGCAAAATGCACAATGGGTGCATGTAAAAGAACATCAGAATGTGTGTCAGGTTGATCATATCTGACAACTGAAATCTCAGGTTTCTCAAGCCTGAGTGAAGATGTAGAACTCAAGATCCTCAAAAGAGTCGAGCGAACAAAAAAGGAGCTTTGTCAATGTGTGATCCCAATGAAGTATCTACTCGAAAACCAATGTCATGACGAGAATTCCACTTAACATGTGGAATAGAGGAAACAATACCTTGTGAATGTCTGCCAATGACTCCTCTAGTGAGACCCATAGAACGGAGCATGCGAGAACTGAATGCAGTGGTATGCTTCTTAAAAAACTATGCAGCTGAGCAGAAGTAGGATACACAACATGTGGTACTGTAATAGGCACAGATGTGGAAGAGCATGCAATAACAAGCCTCACAGGTTTAGAAGCATCAAAAGCAAGTTCGAGCTCAAATATTTGCGAGATCAATGTCGGTGGGTACTAGAGAGCATGACTACAAGTGGACTAGGAGCATGGATATGGTTTTCCATAATATTATGGTGATATTGTAGGCTAGCAAGTTTGTTCTGCAGAAGTGTATTATTATATCCTTATCATGAATGAGCTATTGTAGAAGAGAATTTTACTTCTTGAGTGATCTATTTTCTTCCACAAATCTTACAATATCCTCTTGAAGTCCACATACTTTAGAGAAAAGCATATCATTCTCAGAATCCATGATAGGTACAAGCTGTAACTCCCAAAAATTAGGACGTCAGGCTCATCCGAAATTGCGTCCACAATTGATTACAACACTCCTCCATATTTGACACTTTATAATTATAGTGCAAGTCTCAAAATAAATATTTCCAATGGAAAGAGCACAGAAAAACAAGCACTTTTGCAAAAAATAATACTCAAAACCGAGTTACCGATCAAAAGTTACAAGCTTTTTAATATTTTACTCTGTTATTTATTTTACTTGCCACTAAAACATTATAAATAGTTGTTGCCTTCAACACACAAATAAAATTAGAGGGGGCTCAAGTTAAGCACCTACCAGTAGGAATCACAAGTTTTAAGACCTCATATGACCATACCATATGACCAAGGGCTAAGGATTTTAATGGGTGCGAATCCCATGATTTCTTTTCTTACGTGTGCGAATCCTAAAGAAATCCAAAGTGTACTTCTCTGTAACAACAAAAAAACCACAAAAATGATATGTCTCATAAACGATCGAGTTAACTTGATCGATCTTAGGGTTTTCATGCCTTTCGGATCCAATGGAAGCCTCTGTTTTCCATAAAAATACATGCAGCAACAACATACGACCAAATCCCAAATATATGAATATACAATGAATTTATTTGCAAAATAAAACTTGAGATAGATTTCAACAGTAATCTCACTCGATACCATGAAAGGAACGATAACCGGATCGTACAAGCCAAAACACAGATGCTAATCAAACACCACAATCTATAAGATGAAAGCAATTCACGAATAACTTTAAATAAAACCTTTGCAAATAAATGAGAAACAATATCATATATTATTATGGAACTCAATGCAATACATTGAGAATGGGCCTTGCTTAAATAGGCAATGAATAACAATATAAGAACCATCAAGGTCGTAAATCAAGCCATAAATCAAGGAAATAACTAGTCATCAAAAACTAGTCAAGACCATAGATTTAGGAAAGAACTAGACATCAAGGATCTATTCAATACCATAGATCAAGGAAAGAACTAGTCAATACCATAGATCAAGGAAAGAACTATACCTAACAACTAGATAATATCTCCGATATCTAAATAAGATAAAATAAATATCCACACACATAAGTGGGTGAGGATAAATACAATAAAGGTAAATAAAGTACCTAGTGAACATGAGCTAAGGTAAATACCTACTCTAACATTTTTCACAAACAAGTCATCATCTTAGACCATTATACAACCTTGAAAATTAAGGTAGAAGTGCAATGCATGGATGATCTAGTGGCCATTAGATATAGTGGGATGTATATATTAATTGGATTACCTTATGTAATTTCTTGTATCAACTTACTTTGTGTCATTTTCCACAAAAATGTAAGTTTTATGAAAGAAATTCTAAAATAAAAAGGAGAAAATATAATTTCTTATATAATTGAAGAGGATATTTTTTCTTACTACCACATACCTAGATCTAATATTCAGTTCAATCAAGAAATAATGGAGTAATGGGGAAAGAGTAATAACATTAACACTGGGCTTAAAGAATGTGCGGAGAACTAGACTAGCTTCAATCCCAAAGTCACAATAGACATGATGAATACAATATATTGTAGACATTGAATGACAACAGTAATGGCCCTAATGAATAGAATTCTTGGAGAACCAAATAGTGTGCCTATGAATCATACATGGGTACCCCTTCTAGCCATTATTATCAATGATAAAAAGATACCTAATCTAGCAATACTTATAGATTTTAACATCTACAATAATTATGAGAGTGTCCAGGGAGAAGTAGGAAAATTTATATATGGTTTCTTACTTGTTTGACGTCATGTGTATAGTATAGAAATTTCACGAAGTCCCAGGTTGGTCATCAAAACATAGATATATAGTCCCCATGGTACTTATAAATATACACATCCAATACTATAGGAAGAACATTAAGAGGGTCTATAATAACTACTACCATGTGATCTTCATTGTCATAAATGACACACATATGCCTATGGTAAGTCAAAGAATTTTTGATTCATTAAGAGAATGGGGAGATTTGTGGTCTTACCTAGACTATACAATGATAAAATTAGAAGGGATTATCACTATCACATTTATACTACCTAAATATGTTTCAGAAAATCTAGTTGAGAAGGAGATTGTATATCATTTTTCAATTGCATCAGTCGTGTGGGAAAGGAACAAAAGAAGAAAAATTCTACTTATCCTCCTTTTCCTTTTACTGATAGTTCTAGAATGATTGTAAAAAGGCCAAGAGAATACCATCCCAAAGGACATTATTCCACTTATAAGGAGTAGTGAGACAATTCTCCAAGAACACTCTTGACATGGCCACTTACAACTACAAACATCATCCCCATAACGATGACCTTGATTATAAAGATAAGTTCGATGATCAAGTGGTGGAAATTAATATGAGAAATTTAAAAGTTCCTTATGCACATGTCGGGAAACAAGCCAATGTTGGTGGATTGGTAGTTAGGCCAGAGAAGGAGTAGAACTATAGAGGAAAAAAGAGGAAGAATATTCAGATGACCAAGGTATAGATTCAAAAAAATAAAGAAGCTTATTGTTTGTGTGCCTCCTCCATCAAATGGAAAATATAGTCCTTATTCTTATCCTTCTCTAAGCATAAAAATGACAAGCCCAACAAGATCTATTGTGACCAAAAAAATTCCACATATTCCATAAGAAACTAATCCTATTCTTAGTATTCCTCTAGTGAGTATTGTTGTTATTGTACCTCTTATTGCTGATCCATTTCTTTAAACTTATTCATTGCTACTTCAATAGGGATAGTTTATTCTTCTTTTATTCCATCTTCCTTGTACCTTTCATTAGAAGTATTATTTTTTCTAGTAGTTCTTCTTGAAGATGAAGAAGGAAGAGATTATGGGATTTTGGATCCTCTTGGTTTTCAAACTCCTCCATTCTCTTCCCCTATTTCTACTACTTCTATTTTTTTATCCTTCCCTCCTTGCTTCTATTTTACAATAGTTTTCTATTTATATTCCTTATTCTTCTTCACCCATTTATTTATTTATTTCTTCTCCATTTTTTCATCATGAACGACTACATCATTGTCTCCCAAAGTCATTAGATTCACTTCTTCCTAGCTCATTGTAGTTGTTAGTGCAAAATAACAAAGCACCCCTAAATGTCTCGCAACTCGATGGGTTGAGACTCTCAGAGTGATTGCATAACATGGAGCATCTCTCAAAGTGTGGGACTTTTAAACCGAGAGAGCTCTCTGGATGAAGGTCGGTTCCTACTTCCTAAACTACTTGCCACAAGCTACTCTAGTGCGGGAAAAAACTATCTAACCTAATATGACCATTCCAAGGAACCAGGGGAGAGAGAGATGTATAAAAACATAGCCTACACTAAGCGGTGATACACTAGAAAAGGAAGTGGTGAGATACTTTGCTGAGGGAAGATGAAACAAGGGAAAGGAAGATGAGGGAGGTCAGACATAAGTGACACGAGACCGAGTCTAAATCCACCATAAAAAATCCATGAAACAAGACATCCCACACACTGGAAATGTGATATACACGCACAGAAAATAGATCTAAAAGGGAGAGGCACTAAGAAAAAATAAAACACGAGAGAGGGTTGAAGAACACCACAAAAACATGAGTTTATTGCTCTAGAAGGTGCATAGACCATTACATTTCTACTCAGAGGCATAAAATCCACTTGTTAGGCATAGGAGAAGGCTTATACTCAAATGGAGTGGGAAACAAATTTTACAGAGTTTCCCCACACCCAGAATGTCTCTCCCTCTCAAATGAGAAGTGTTTACAATATATAAACGATGAAAACCAAAGAGAAAGAAGAGAAACTTGATTCTACTCTTAAATATCAACCACCAACCATCAATGCCCTACAAATCTACCTACAATCTGTCAATTTTGGTTCCCCATGTCTGTTTGGCATGTTGGAGAAGGAAAGATGGAAAATCTAGATCAGATTTGGGTAGTTGAAGCAATCGGATCCTTCATTAATGGCATGAAAGAAGTTTTCCTAATTTTCACCCATCAAATCCTATTGAAAATAATATTTTATGCTTCCATGGTGTAGAGGAGGTTGATATCTTTCCAACGGTACTAAATTTGTTGAATTTTGAGCACTGGATCGAAAGATATGCCCATTTGAATATTTGAATCAAATCTGTACAAAAATGGTGAAAAACCAAGTTTTCAAAACGGATCCGTGGGCCTGAAATTCACTTTGCACTTTTTACGAAAAAAATTAAAAATTACAAAAGAAAAAAACTCCCCACACCCCTACAAGCCCACAACTCCACATTTTGCATTTTTCATCTCAAGGCCCGCCAGCCCGCATTTTCCACTTTAGCGAAAAGTCTTCCCCATGCCCACTAAAAGCCCGCTTTTGGAAGAAAAATCCTTCCAAGGCCCACCTCCTCGCATGTAATTTAGGCCTGACATGTGGCTTCTCTAGGTGTCGGTAGAGGTGTGGCTTACTTTTATACTTTACGCCTTTTGAAACAAAAGCCAAAAATTCAAACTACCTCCGGCAACCCGCCTTCCCACTTTGACTTGAAACATGGCCACGTGTCCCTTTGAAGTTACACCAAGATGACACATGGAGAATTCTATTGGCTCTTCTATACTTAACCTATTTAGGGTTGGTTCAACTTTTAGGCTCTAACCATGTGGCGGGTTGGCGCTAATTCAGGGTCCTTCTTTGGGCCATGCCTTTTGAAGTCACATCGATGAGACACGTGGAGGCTTCCGCTACCCTGAGACTTTTCAACTACCAACACTGTCTCCTTTTTGGACCTGGGACACGTGGAAGCTTTGTACACATTTGGGACGGCCTTTGAGCCACACCTTTGGAATTTGTGTCGTTGAGCCTCGTGGCGCCCTCCGTGGGCTCGCCTATTTAGACTTTTCAACGGCCGGTTCTGCCCCTTTTCACTTCTTATTTTAGGGATTGGGACACGTGGAAGCTCCGCACTCATTTGGGGGACTGCCTTTGGCTTTGACCCTTGAAGGTGTGTTGTTGAGACATGTAGAGGATTCTCGCCGACACTCTTATACTTAGCTGATTTGGGCCCGCTACCATTTGACTTCTATTGGACCCTGACTACATGGAGAGTGGCGCTAGTTTGAGTCTCCACCTTGGGCTCTCACTTTTAAAATTGTGCCGAGCGACACGTGGTTCTTTCCACTCGTTTGGAATTTTCAATGGTCGACTCTGTCCCCTTTTTTGGACCTGGGACACATGGAAGCTCTGCGCACATTTAGGGTCTCCGTTTTGATGTGCCCTTTTGGAATTGTGTCAAGTTGACGTGTGGCACCTTCCATGAGTTTGTTGTTTAGCCCCGAGTCGACTCATATGCGGCTAAGTCCGAAAACTTTGAGCCTTTCCCCATTTTCCTCTTATGAGCCTCTAGCCTCCTTTGACATTGTTTGATCCTTCACCGACCCTGATCCTCCATTATAGAGTCCCGCCTGTAACCCTGTTGTTGGATTTGAAATGTGGGCTCGCAATACTGAGCTAACCCTTTGATTATCTCTTGTGCAAGGTCGTGTTTGATAAATTTTACCTTGGGAAAAATTGGGATAACAGTTTGGTGACTCACGGGGACATCTGCCTGCTAGATGAAATGATCAGTGGCCTTGAAGCATCCATTGGGCATGGATTTTTCTGGTAAACACAAATTTGATCCCTGAATGGACTACGCACGAGAAACAAAACACCACAACACACACTATGCACAAAACTGAAAATCATACATGCTCCAAGTGGAACATGCAGAGTGTGTAAAAGCACTTCTTCTACTAAAAACAAACCTAAACTAACCTAAACTAACCAGAAGCAAAGGGAACTCAAACAAATCCTGCAACTGACAAGGAGAAGTAGCTTCCCTTTCTCAAAAAAAGGGTAGCCATGCAAATGATTTGACACTGAATATGGCTTCTTGTATGAGTGAAAAATTGACTATAAGCTGATCCTCCACCCAAATCATCAAGGTGTCAACTGGAAACAAGAAAAATGCCTCTTTTAGTTTCTCTGCATTTGGATTGAAGAGGCATTGTAGCTGATCCTTGGTACTTTGGAGCTCATCCTCATGCCCTGAAGTGGGCATGATTGGTTTTGGCTTCTCCCTTGGCTCCAATGAAGCCAAGTACCTGATTGGCACGACTAATCCGATGGATGTGCCCATTGTTCTAAATTTCAAATCCAAGAGTGGAGTCTTCTTCATAACTTCTTGGGTGGATGGTGTGGGAGAGATGGGATCCTTATACTCTTTTCCTTCCTTCTCTTGTGAAGAACATGGAAGATTCATATCTTCCAACCTTGGTTCCAGAGGGTTGTTATGAAGTGTAGGTTTTTGTACTTGAATGCTCTCCTTCATGGCAGCAAGATCATGTGCTTGGAAGGTGGATGATGGAGGAGAAAATGACATGACATCCATGGGCTCCTCTCCATCAAAGCAATCCTCCAAGTCAGACAGATAATCTGCCTCCTTGTTGTCCTGTTGCATGTGCTTGACCTCCTCCATGGTGTCCTCCTGATCTGAAACTTTCTCACCATGGCTCCCTTCATCCTCAAACATGAAGTTTGAAAGATTAAACTCTTCTTCAATATTAGAGCTCAAAGGGGATGAAGTGGGAGAAAGAAATAAAGGTTCTTCTTGTGGCCTCTCTTGCATCTGAAGCTTCAGAACCATATGGTCCTCCTCCATCATGGGTTCATCAATCAAATCAGGCCCTTCAAATGAAAGCAAAAAATATTCAATAATGATTTCTTCACTAAGTGGCCTCAACTCTAATTTGATCTCTCCCAGTTGCTCCTCTTCAATGGGACTTGGAGCTGGTTGTTCTTCCTCCTTAACTGGTTGTGCAACTTGGATTAGATCAGCATCCTCTTCAAATAAAGTGCCATTATGGACACTTTGCATTCAAAGAAAACAGATTGCTGATCTTCTCTTCTTTTTCTTGTTCTTCTTCTGCTGCAAACTCAGCCTCAACCACCACTGGCTCTTCAACCTTGACCTCCTCTGTTGGCTTAACCATCAAGGGGATCTTTGTAAACCCAAATTTGGCAGCCCAACTCTTCATATTTTCTATCATTTCTTCTCTGTTGGGTTCTCTTCTTGTTGTTCTCCTTGACTAGTCTTTGGAATCTCTTCCCCACATGGAATTGGGAAGGAAAGAGGAGGAGTGGATGGGGTTTCAACCAGCTTTGCAATTGTTTGTGGTGGTGAGGGAAGTGGAACTTCTTGTTTGTTTGGAGGGATGACTGCTTGGAAGGGAAAAGGGTAGAAGAATTGAGATGAGATGGAAGACTAGGAGATGGAGAAGGAAAACAACATTTGGGGCAGCAAGTGAGGGGCTTGACTCTTGACCATGCTGAAATGATAAAGTTTGGGATGGAGAAAAAGGAGCATAAGGAGCTGGTGATTGACTTACCCATTGACAAGGTTGTCTCGCACTTTTCTCATATGCCTCAATATCCTCAATCCACTGTGCAAGTTGAGGAAAGCATTTCAACCATGAAGTCAACCTTCTCCTGAGGGTTGTAATGTCTTGGCATAGGGCCAGCCCATGGACAAGGTTCCCTATAGCCAATTCTGAACACTTTCATCTGAGTTATGGCCCTTGATTGTACCATGCATGCCTCCATCCCTTGAATCTTCTCCAGTGAGATCAGCATTTTCCATGTAGTTGTTATCATTATATGCATACCCTTGTTCTTGATAAGCTCCATAACCAAACTAGTTTTGGCATCTCATATGGGTAAGCATGATTATTCTAGATCTGATCATAATGTTGATCTAGAGGAGTTGAGAAATACATTGGAGGTGGACTGCACTGTTTCTGTTGCAAGTGTGAATTCCAAGATGGAAATGAAGTCATGATTGCACAACTTCATGGGATGGAAAAAGATGAAAGATATGGAAGGAATAATAGATGAAAATGGATGAGAGAAGGTATGAAACTCATAGGATGGGTTGTTGACTAGATGGAGTCGCCAGATGTGCTTTGCATGTGCCTCCAAAGGTGAATCTCACTAAGAACACATCAACTTGACAAAATGAAGTGGTAAGGTGTTTCAGACCTGTCCCACTGTGCATGCAAATGCTAAAAATGGTGATAATGAGACAAAATCATAGAACCTCTAAATGTTTGTAAAACTCGATGGGTTAAGACTCTCAATTTGATTGCATAACATGGAGCATCTCTCGAAAGTGTGGGACTTTGAAATCGAGAGAGCTCTCTAGATGAAGTTTGGTCCTACTTCCTAAACTACCTACCAAAGCTACTCTAGTGGAGAAAACCTATCTATCCTAATATAACCATATCAAGGAACTAGAGAGAGAGAGAGAGAGATGCATAAAAATAGTAAGTGGTGACACACTAGAAAAGGAAGTGGTGAGATACTTTGTTGAGGGAGGATGAAACAGGGAAAGGGAGATGAGGGAGGTCAAACAGAAGTGACACAGACCTAGGTCCTAATCCACCATTAAAACTCCATGAAACATGACATCTTACACTTGCAAATGTGAAATACATGCACAAAAATAGATCTGAAAGGGAGAGGCATGGAGAAACAATAAAACATGAGAGAGGGTTGAAGAACACCACAAAAACATGAGTTTATTGCTCTAGAAGGTGCACAGACCATTACATTTCTACTTAGAGGCATAAAATCCACTTGTCATGCGTAGGAGAAGGCTTACAACTCAAATGGAGTTAGGAAACAAATTTTATAGAGTTTCCCACACTCAAAATGTCTCCTCTCTCAAATGAGAAGTGTTTATAATATATAGATGATGAAAACCAGAGAGAAAGAAGAGAAACTCGATTCTACTCTTAAAGCTCAACCACCAACCATCAATGCACTACAAATCTACCTACAATCTATCAATTTCTGGTTCCCATGTCTATTTGGCATGTTGGAGAAGGAAAGATGGAAAATATAGATTAGATCTGGGTAGTTGAAGCAATCGGATCCTTCATTAATGGCATGAAAGACGTTTTCCTAATTTTCACCCATCAAATCCTGCTAAAAATAATATTTTATGCTTCCATGGCGTAGAGGAGGTCGAGATCTTTCCAACGGTACCAAATTTGTTGAATTTTGAGTATTGGATTGAAATATATGCCCATTTGAATATTTGAATTGAATCCGTACAAAATGGCAAAAACAAGTTTCGCAAAATGGATCCACAGGCCCGAAATTCACTTTGTGCTTTTTGTGAAAAAATTAGAAAAGTGTAAAAACTCCCCACAACCCCGCAAGCCCGCAACTTCACATTTTGCATTTGTCATCCTCGGGCCCACCGCCCGCATTTTCCACTTTGGCGAAAAGTCTTCCCCAAGCCCGTCGGCCCACTTTTGGAAAAAAATCCTTCCAAGGACCACCTCCCCACATGTAATTTAGGCATTACACATGGCTTCTCTACATCGTCGAGCAAAGGTGCGACTTACTTTTATACTTTACGCCTTTTCAAAACAAAATCCAAAAATTCAAACTGCCTTCGATGACCCACCTTCCCCTTTGACTTGAAACATGGCCACGTGTCCCTTTGAAGTTGTGCAAGATAACACATGGAGAATTCTTATGGCTCTTCTCTACTTAACTGATTTGGGGCTGGTTCAACTTTTCACTCACGACCACATGGTAGGTTGGCGCTAGTTCAGGGTCCTTCTTTGGGCTGCACCTTTTGAAGTCATGTCGATGAGACATGTGGAGGCTTCCACTACCTTGAGACTTTTCTACTACGACACTATCTCCTTTTCAAACCCGGGACACGTGGAAGCTTCGCACTCATTTGGTATTGGTCTTTGAGCTGCACCTTTTAAATTTGCATCGTTGAGCCTCGTGGCACCCTCTACAGGCTCTTCCTTGTTTAGACTTTTCAATGTCTAGTTCTTCCCCTTTTGACTTCTTCTTTTTGGGCCTGGGACACGTGGAAGCTCCGCACTCGTTTGGGGGACTGCCTTTGGCTTCGACCCTTAAAGGTGTGCCATTGAGACACATGGAGTCTTCCGTCGACACTCTTATACTTAACTGATTTGGGCCCACTTCCATTTGACTTCTGTTGGACCCTGCCTATGTGGAGAGCTAGTGCTAGTTTGATTCTCCACCTTGGGTTCTCACTTTTAATATTTGTGCCGAGATGACACATGGTTCTTTCCACTTGTTTGGAATTTTCAACAGCCAACTCTGTCCCTTTTCGGACTTGATACACTTGGAAGCTCCGTGCACATTTGGGGTCTATGTTTTGATGTGCCCTTTTGGAATTGTGCCAATCTGATGCATGGCACCTTCCGTGAGTCTATTTTTCAGCCCCAGTCGACTCATATGTGGCTAAGTTTGAAAACTTTGAGCCTTTCCCCATTTTCCTCCTGTGAGCCTCTGGCCTCCTTTGACGGTGTTTGATCCTTGGCCGACCCTACTCCTCCATTGTATAGTCCCACCTGCAACCTAACTGCTAGATTTTAAATGTGGGCTTACAATACCGAGCCAACCCTTCGATTATCTCCTATGCAGGTCATGTTTGATCAATTTTACCAGGGGGCAAAATTGGGATAACATTAGTTACTACAAAAGTATCTAAATCAATTAGTGTAGTTCCTAAAATCGTTGGTTCTACTTAGTTAACTTCTTCTTCCCTCCTTGTAATGTTAAATATTCTTAAGCTCCAACATAATTTGGAACTCTTGTTAGAATAACTTTTAAGGATATGTTGAAAATACCAATGCGAGCCTCCTTCTTCTTTCCTAGACCTTCCTTAAATTTCTTCTTAATCTAGTGGAGTCTCTTATCACACCATATGTTTCCCAAACTTTCTTATCATGCATGCATGTGCCACTCCTTCCAATTCCTTCTTTCATTCATATTTATTCTTTCCAGGATCCTATGGAAACTCAAAGTTTCATCAGCCATCTCTTAGCACACTTTTGGGATATGTTCAAGGTAAAGTTAAACCAAATTTTCCATAAAAACTAAACACCTTACCAAAATTGGTAAGGCCTTAATATACCTTACCTTCCATAATAACAAGCACATCTACTACTCCAAAAGGAACACAAACTCCTCCTATTTGGAAAAAACCAATGACATCTGCTATGGCACAACTTAAAGACCCAAAGTTGTAACTCAAGTATGATAATCCCACATGAACACTCAAGAGGATCAATAAGAGGATGTTTTCCCAAGGTGATACTCCTATCTATATGGAAATAGAGGATGATATTTTGAGGGTTTATAAGAAAGAACACATGGGGGAAGAATTCATGATTACAGAACCCCAATCATTTATTGATGTCACTCAAGTAAATGATAGCTGATTTGATTATTAGAGATGAAGGTTTGGTTTGATTCTCTTCATGCTTTGAAGTAAGTCATGCTACCAAAGAATAATTTTCCCAAAGTGTAAATGGCCTTTAGAACTTTGTATGAGCTATTAATTTCTATACAAAGTCATTAAGATTTAGCGAGAGAAAGGGTTACAAATGAGATACAAGTGTAACATGAACATATCTATAACATAAATTCCATCATATATATATACTAATAGTTGTTATAAACAAGGGTATTTATGTCAATGTATTATGAATCAAAATCAAGGACGTGAATACACGAAATATCTTCATGGTTGACATTATGAAATAATTAGGTGATTTGATGGCCATAGTGGAAGGATTTTTGACAGAGCTACGAGGGATAGTAGAGAAGATATCAAAATTGTTAGATAAATCTCATATCACCTCTATGCATCAAGCACAAGGCAAGTTAATTCAAAATTCCTTCTTTTAGCAACTATTGTAAGAATTCATAGCTACTCTTAGTACTATCTTTCCCCGAGGGAAGATATGGCTACGTAGACATCAAATATTATTGCATTCGTGACTTATGAAAATGGAAAAGTGGAGAAATATTTTCTTCTGATTGAAATAAATAAATCTATCTATAGAAGAGTTCAATTAGTGATACAATAAGTTCCCAATTTGATGAAGAGACTTATTCTAGACCTCGGTTATATTGAGAACGAGTTCAAAGCATGTGTGATTGAACTTATAATGTAGTCAAACACAATCTATACATGAAACTTAAAGTGGAATCTATGTAGAGCTTGAAGAAATAATATATTTCCTATTATTAGGATTTAATATTGTTAAATATGTAATCTTAAAAACAATACGTATCATCTTTCTTGCATGAAAGATATATTTTTATCCTTTAATTAGCCACTCGTAAACATTTTTATATTTTGATCTAGTTTGACTATCTATTGTTAATCCCCATGGAGGTGGTAATTTTTTCTAAGTATACTAGATATTTAGCCTCTACGAAGAAATATTGTTTATAAAGAAAGATCTTGATAGTCCAAGGATTGTTCAATGAGTGTTTTTCTATATATTTCTTTCTCAATTGTTTGCAAAGTTTCTTAGATCTATTTTGATTGATTAATCACTGTATAATTTTATTTGACATGAAATTTGTAAATGTGTAGGTGTTATTTGCATATTTATAAATTTGATTAGTTTTAATACTTAAAGAGACCTAATGGAGCTATCAATATTATAATGTGATCAAACTTTAATGTGCTTTGACACCTCCTGTCAAATACCTAAACATGTGATTGAAATACTAGAATCTATAGATGTGGTACATCAATTTGAGCATGGAATAGGTGGTTGGTGCAAGGGATGTAATCAAAAGACATGGTCATATCCCCCATTTTCTATTAGCGATTGTAAATCTAGTACTTCTCTATATCATCATATTTTTATAAGACAACATTTACCTCATGCATATCTTTATTGTTCAACTTGATATCAATATAAGGTGCGACCTTCATGGTTATGTAAACACTCATATCACATAAATGACCAAAAGGTATATTTAGCACTATAGGACATTCTTAAGACTTAATGATGCAAGATTTTCTACATCACGTAATAAAATCATTTGAAATATAATCAAAAACAACCAAACATTCCATTAAGAATATCAATTTTTGATCTACTTCAATTTAATTTTTATTAAATTTTCTTTTTTATTTTATATTCCTAAGTTAATTGGTATGCCTTTTAAAAATAATTTATCTATAGAAGGATATGTAAGATAGTCGATATCACTTTATAACTCACTTGGCACTTTTACAACATCATATTACAAATATCATTCCAAAAGAAAATAAAAGGGTCCTGAATCCTAAATCTACCGAAATCGTACAACACATAAATTAGAGAATTCCTTAGTACAGTCTAAAGAAATCAACTACATCAAATGGCTCATTAATTTTATAGGGTTCCTACTTGTTGCAGGTGATTACATTTCATCTAAATTTTTGAAAGAAAGAGTGGTGTACAATAAAATTCATTTCCAAACAAATGAATCACATAAGAAGTTTCATATCCATAATGTCAAAGTCTTGAAGACTACAAAGATTGAATTCAAAAATGTAGAAATTAGGTCGTGATCATATATTAGTTATATAGTCTTGCCACTTATCATTTCGAGGTTGGTACCAAAAAAATTATACTATTTGATCTACATGTTTATCTATGTTGCATATTTGGATCATTCCTTCTCTATCCTCTATAGTTATATTTCTATCTCTGTTCTTGTGTATTATAAATAAATTACTTCATGTATATCAAATGTTACAATTTTGAACATATAATTCTCATTATGAATGGTTATTTTTTAAGGAAATAGATAAAAATATAATATTTGTTTACAAACAAAATAATAATTTTTTTCTATGAAACTTTTGAGAATGTCATAACAGTGTTAGCTAACTTGACAATGTTTAATCAGTTATGAAACTACATGGAGCTTGTTGATTCATTCTTTATTCACATGTTACGAAGATAAGTACTTCGTGAATCTTATAAACCTTAACTTCTCCAAAGAAATGACACTATATGAAGCTATTCATTCATATACTATTCACATCATTATATCTTAAAACATTTACTTAGGACTAACATTACACTTTGTGAAATAAGGTTGGCTCACTTCCGACTATTTTAGACAAAGTAGTGTGGAATATTCTTATTGGTAAATAAATGACAACGTTATCAAAGGACCATCATTGCAAACCGCGAATTAACTTGAATCTTTATTATTGGTTCACACTTCAAAATAAGTAATAGGACCCACAAAACAACTAACATTGGGAAAACATTATAAGCATGAGATTTTATTATTGGTTTGCACTTGAGTGACTAAGAAAAGTTATGTAGAGTCTGAAATTACAAAATTTGTACATAAGTGGTGTATTATTATTGGTTCACACTTTACAATGAAATAAACTTAACAAAAATATCATATAATAGATATTGTCTATAAGAACCATACATATGTGGAGCCTTATTATTGGTTCACCTTTCTCACTCTCACATGATTCATACAAAGGAAACCTACATGTGAAATAAAGTGGAGATGTATTATTGGATCACTTCCGACTATTTCTGACAAAGAATTAGTAGAGATTGGTTATGCAAAAAACAATGTAGCATGGAATATTATTATTGGTTAATAACCAAAATGTTATCAAAGGGGTGACATTGCAAATTTCTATAACTTGGATCCTTCTTATTGGATCTTAATTTGCAATAACTAACATGACCCACCAAACAAATGACATTGGGAAAAACATTATAACCATAGAGATTTCTTATTTGTTTACACTTTGTGGTGACTAATATATAGGTTATGTAGAGTCAGACACTGCAAAATATGTACATATGTGGTGTTTTCTTATTAGTTTTCACTTCATATTGAAACATACCTAATAGAAATATCATATAATAGAACCATACATATGTGTATCCTTCTTAATGTCTCACTTTTCACACTCTAACATGGTTCTTACAATGGATAATAACATTTGAATCTATGAGAGCTAACCAAGTGGAATTAATGAGACTTAATTTTAAAGGTGAAAAGACTATAAAAATTCATGGGAATACATGATTGAAATAAGATGATAAAATTTCATGCTCAAACACTTGATATTCAAGCTATTACGAGAGATTTGGTATTCCAACGATTAAAAAATTTGCATATCTACAATTGCTCAAGTTTTTTGAAGTTTATCATCAATTATAAGTAAGGAAAAATATATTATCTAAACATTGTATTGATTATTTTAATATATTATGTGAACATATATATCCGATATCTACAAATGGAAGCTTCCAATGTATTGATGGTGGTTCATATCCATCATTTACTTGACAATTTCTTTTACTTGGCTAAGAGTGAGCGGGTACAATAGATCCATCCATGTCTCCAATAGATTTATCTGCTATATTTATGGCATTGTCAATACCACTCCTTTCATTAATCAAATTATATATTGAAAAATCCCTATCATAAAAAAATCAATCTCATTGAAAATATTTTATTGTAAGACAAACAGGTTTCCTCACACTAGAAAAATCAGCAATATATAATAATTTTTTCTTGGGCTTGTTTAATTAAAAGAAGTATTTCATCCAACATGGAAAAGGATACCACACAAAGTCAGAAATGTCTCTAAATCACTCAAACGATGTATTGAATCTCGAGCCTTGTCCACTTCCATTTGATTATACCACATTACTCCCAAAAAGTATTGATGTTGGTCGTACACCCTATAGGCGTAGTTAATGCAATGAGATATACCTAGTGTCAACATATTTTAATATTTTATGCCCATTTCTCAGTCATTTTGCGAATATTTGAAATTCTATGAACCTTTTAGGACTATGAAAGAAAAAAACACGCACCTCTTGAACAAGCTCTTCAAATTTTTCTACAAGTTTAAATTTTTAACTATTTTTTTATGCTAGATTACTTCTCTGAGCCATACAACAAATGGAAATAATATACAAGAAATGAGATGTTTGGAGTCTTAAACACTTAACATTAATATGACTTTACATTAAAGATACCCCATCTACCCCAATATATACCAGCTTTGTTACAAATGTAGAATCTTCCATACCACTAGTCTCCTTCAAACTTCTTATCACCAATTCACAAGGATTTTCAACATTAGATTTCTTCCTCATGTTCTGAATATAAATTAAGTGACACTATCTCACATGATTCATAATAGTATAAAATTCAGACATACCCAAGTAGTATTATCTACTATTGTAACATCATCAATAGACAAAGATACATATTGTGCAGACTTAAGTTTCTCTTTCAAGTCTTCTTTCTCAACAATAGCTAAGTATTTTTCCCAAGCACAACCACTAATTTCATGCCAACAAGAATGAGGAAAGTGATGGAAAAAAAAGATAGCATCTTCTTTTGTCAAGAAAATATATTATAACATGACCTCATTTCAAAATGTGAAAAATAGTAGCTAGCTACACTGTTTAACCTAAACAACTATTTTGAATGACCTTGTTGAATTGAGATGTAATTTTCCCTCCATTATCTACAACTATTGTTTTATTTATCATGTGCTCCTCAAACTAGTTTTCATACTTAATATGTAAACAATCACCCACAATTTTCCATCGGATAAAATTCTTCATAACTCAATATACAATTTGCTTTTCATATATATTTCATATGTGTTTCTTAATAATATCCCATTTAAGTTGCATTGTATTGTCCCTGCCTAGTTTCTAATTACATATTGTAAATTTTTTATTCTTTGGGATGTTCATCTTTATTTTCATTTTCAATAGATTTAATAAATGGAAACTTAGAAATCCATTCAAACCTCAAACTCCTTCCCACGCCCCATTTTATTTCCTTTCTCTTTCTTACAATATTAGGTGTCCCCGAGTATTTTTGTGGTAGAAATTAAATTTCATTGATTTCTAGAAGTTTCAACTCCAATATTCAATTGAGTAGGTAATGAAGTCCTACACTAGAGTAAAAATGTAAATCATCTAGTGATGCAGTTTTAACTTCATTTAATGGTATTTATTCAAGGGGAGGAATTTCATTGTCATCTTCATCAACAACATAAGTCATCAACTCATAAATGAAATAATTTTTAGTTTCATTTCAAATACGATCATTATCCCTTGATTATGTTGGTATTTCAAGAGAAGGATGGAATTCCATAGATGGTTTCTCAAAATAAGATGCGAGTTTTTGTATGTCAATAGATGAAGGTGTTGCTTTATTGGTTTTTCCTTGAGGTTCCCTTTTTAGTTTCCATTTTCCTTAATCTTGTAAGGATAATTTTTTATTTGGCTATGATGGGATGAAAATAAAATAATCCATTGCGAGTTTCATGTGACATGGAAAAAAATGACACTCGTGATACCATAAAAGTTGTAATACAAATACCTAGTTGCACAAACCAACAAACCAAGTTAAATATAATAAAGAAATTTGTAAAATGGGGATCCAGGATGACCTCGGTGGTCACCCAAAGAGTTATCTTATGACTGATTACTTCGCTACATCTCATACTCCATTAGTTATTGTGTGTGTGTGTGTGAGTGAAAATTATGCCCTAGGATTCCCTTGTGCATGTTGTACTATGATAACGGGATAACATTCTCTAAGTATGTAAAATGTGTGATATGGAATAGAATAGACTTACCCTCCTATGTATTGTATGCATAAGTGATGTAACCCTTGTCCCTTAAGTGAGTTTTCTAGATGGAATCTTTTGATGCTATTTGTACCTTTGGATGCAAGTGTAGGGGATAGTAATTAGTAAGTAATTCTAGTGTTTAGCCACAGATTTAGAATAAGTAACTAAGTATATATATGATTCACTTGTTTTATTTAGGAAATGCTAACTAGAAGACCGACCCGTGAGTGATAAAGGTTGACAATAAGATAAAAAGGACCGAAAAGTGTGTAAAGAAGCAAGAGAGTGTCAAGAGTTCCTAGGAGGGATGGGAGTGCCTAACGCTACTATCCAAACTAGGTACTAGTGTCCAAGTCCATAAAAGATAAATAATTCAAATACCAGCAAGGCTATAAGGTGTGTAAGGAAAATAAAAGTGTGAGAGATGAAGAAAAGGGAAAAAATAAATTTTCAATTACTAGTTTTCTTTCTTAGGAATCATGTATACATTAGTACACTTTAGGGCCTAGAAATGTACCCCAAGTGTGCATAGATTTTGTGTCTACCGCAACTAATTACACTTGGCGCATCCAACCTAGTACATGATATAGCTATATGTATGGAGAACTTTATCTATCTAGTTCATTTGAACTTTTACAAACGTGGGAAGCTAGGCCCCTCTTTCGTTCAATCTTCCAAAAGTGTATACATGTTTTTTCCTTCATTTCAAATACTACATTTATATGTTAGACACTAAATTTTACTTTACCATTTTCCATTCGGAATTCTTTACTCATTTATTATATATTATTTTAAGATGTTCAACATATATGATAACTAAAATTAAACATTATAAAACTTACAATTGATTATCTAACTAATCTTGTTACCATGGATGTTTGCAAAGATTATCCTTCGACACCAAATTCTTCTATAGCATTCAAATATAATATTTCCTACAAAAATGGTCTAATTTTACTCCATACGGTCTCACATATTCATGTCCCGCTACTTGATCAACCAAAAGAGTGAATTTTGAGTAGTTAAACTATTTAATTTTATAATTTTAAACATCCCCCTTTTTTATTAATCTCTCCTCTATTATTATTATTATTAGATATTAATGTCCACGAGAAGGCCAAGAGTCTCATTTACACTGAAGGCCAAGGATTTACACAGAAGGAAAATTGTGAATTAAATTTTTCATGTTTGACCAAGTCAATGTAAAATTGAACTACCTACTTGGTGCTGGTGTGAATGGGGGCGAAATGAATCCAATGTTCGAATCCATCATGTTAGAAAAATACATTAAATTTTTTTGTAAGAGGTCACACGAGAATAATATGTATTTTATCATATGGGTGTTATAAAACCTACACCTCTGCGATAACTATTTATACACTCATACTTACTTTTGCTCTTAAATTTCAATATTAGTATTCACACTCATGAAAAAGAACATAGTTTCACTACTTAAGTATCTCTAGTACATAATCCAAGTACATAAAAATAAAAATAAAAATAAAAATTGCACATGAGAGGTAAATGTGGACACATGGACAAAATATGATTTCACATATATCCGATGTCTTAATTTTCATATTTTGTTTACATATTTTATTCCTCTATGTAATATTTTGATTCCTAGATTTCATTAAGTTTATTAAATAGTTTTAGAATATGTTATTTTTGGTAATTTAATATAAATTATTAATTAATTTCCTTTAGTGTAGTGTAATGGTCGTTAAATACAAATTAAAAATTTCTTGGAACATTTCACTCATATCTTTAGCATGTGAGATAAAAAATATTTTTACTAGAGGTATATGATGCAAGACCATAAGGGTTTACTTGAAATCCTTTTTCAACAAAAAAAATTATAGTATAAAATAAATCTTGTACATTTTTTTGTATATTTGCAAAACATTTCACATTGTATTATTTAGTTAAGCGAGAGCACTATTTTCTTTAGAAAAAATTAATGCACTCAAAGACCTTTACACTTAAATAATGCAAAAATGCACACTTACACACATTCAAAAGATTTACACCCATGCTTGAATAATCTTCACTCTTTTAGGTCCTTGGTTAAATTTAGTTTACTATTTAATGTTCACTTTTTTCACTTTACACAAATATGCCCCATTTTTGTTTGTCAACACCAATATGATTAAGTGATAACACCAAGCCCTCGATTCATTTTTTATGCCCAAGGACAAACTAGGAAACATTTTATATTTTGATCGGTGAATACTCTTTCATGGGAGTTTACATACAAATTGGTTGATGGTATCCATGGTGATATAAGTGTATTATGAAATTTTTCAAGTGTATCTTTTCTTGCAATAGAATGTTTGTTCTCCCACTTGATTCTATAAACAAGGCATATTAGTACCACATAATTTCAAGCTATGATCAAAATAGGAAACTATTTTCCTCTAGATTTTATAAAAAAAATAGATTAGGTAATATTTTGGTTTTTGGGGCACCAAAAAAGCCATAGTACAAAAAGAGATAGGATAAATAGTTAGGCTAAAAATAGTAGGATCCGAGAATGGACAAGAAAACTTAACCAAGACACGGCTCCAACTAAGGGAAAGGAAAAAAAGGCCCACACGATACACAGTATAAAAAAATTATATAAAACCCTAGAGACAAACAGAATGAAAACCAAACATAACCAACTGGACGATCTGCCAAACATTGGCTAAATTTTATTCATTTTCTTATTTCTAGCGTGAGAGCTCGTACTTTTGTTTGAGTTGATAAGGATCTGCTCTAGATTCATCTCGACTCGATTGTCCATCCATGGCCTTCGTGGTCTCCTCCAAATATTTGGAGATTTGTTGAGATTGAGCTCCATTTTCTTCTTCTAATTCTCTTTCCTATTCTTACCCATCTCTTCTTCCTCTTCCATATTGTTGGTCTCCATCTCAGCCTACTTCATTTAATTTTCTAGTTTAGCCACCTTATCTTGCAAAATAGAAAGCCTTTGATCGACATAATGCGGTCACCACGAATACCATTAATTGTCTTATCTTGGGCCACTTATTTAAAATTTCACTCCCTCATATCCTGCATAAGATGCTCGGTGATGTTGAGCAAGGTATCAATATCCACTTGTATATTTTCAACTTTATCCTCTCTACTACCATCCCTAGGATTTTTATCGACAATACCCTTTCCCTTGGAATATTCCCCTTCCTTGAATCTAAAAGGGATTCGCCACCACATTTTCACTAGCCTTCACCCTAGGGGACTGAATCCTTCTCAACCTCTTGATAAGCTTCCTCATACATGGGAATGGTTTATGATTTAGGGGTAAGGGAAGGTTTACCATTTTGAAATAGTAATAGGATAAGGCCATGGTGGAGTGGGGTATCAATATTCTCATCCTTAAAGTCTGAGATAGAAACAAAAAGGGAGCACAACAGAAAAAAGGAAAGCTCATGGCTTGGATTCACCTGAAATAATTCAACATAGACAAATGGTGGGTAAAAATCTTACAAAATTTACCACGGAGATTCATGTACCTCATGAGGACCTTGTAGACATATTAGGATTTGAGTTTAGTTCTACAAAATATTGGTAGATTATGTAAACTTGGCTAGAATAGGTCATACAATCAAAATTCTTAGAGAAGTTTTGTGTAAACTTTGCAAGAGACTCGTAATGGGTGGGAAGAATAATTTGTATTATTTTTAATATTTCCACATATTAGTAGAATGTACATTAATGACGTTTTGTTAATTTTTACTTGAGATCATTCTTTGGTGATATATAACTTTGAATATTTATTTTTAATGGTATAAGGCATCCCTTCATTAGGACCCCTAAATTTGAGTGTTTCACTATGGGTTAGAATTTGTGATTAGGTTGATGGTTTAGATAACATACTACCAAACAAGAGAAGATACTAAAAATTTAATTTCAAAGGATTTACCTCGATGTAGATCTATTTATTTTCATCGAAAAGAAAAAAACATTACAAGAAACAATCAAAAAAATTGAAGGGAACATAGTCCAATTAAAAAGATTTAGATGGTAATGGATTTTGTTTTCATATTGATAAGTTATTCCACCTTCCTAATTACAATGATTTTTTCCCTTTCAAAAGACTTTCAAATATATTATTGTACTAACTAGCTGACCTACCTTATGATTTACCTTATGGATTTGAAATGATGAGAATTCCAAAGGATGGAGTTCTATACATGTCAAATGTACTATAAGAAAAATAACATTAATTGACATATTCAATTTCTTTTAATTCCTATAAATGTAATAAGTATTTTAAATTAATAAGAATACCTTACAAGTTTTACAAGTGACAAATCTTGAGTGTAGCTTCATAAATCACATTAGAGACATGATTCAATAAGGACAAAAGGGAGTCTCTATTTTTAAAGAAGCTTATAAAGACACCTTATTAAAAAAGAAAATTTTATCTCCAAATTTTCATTTGGGCACGACACAAAAAGGGCTTGGTTCAAATTATTTAGGATTCTAAGAAGCACGTTTTTCATGTATGAAGGGGGCTTTACAAATGGACACTTGAGGGTAGAGAAGTGTAATGAAAGATTGCATAAATAATTATTATTGTAGAAATGGGTAGCATAATTGAAAGAAGAATATAATTTTTCTTATACATGAATAGCTTTTTAGGAAATACTAAAATAGGTTTTACTCTTGATTCCTTTATGAAAACTATACACAATATTTAAATCCTCAAAACATTGTAACGATAACCCAAAATTATTGTATCTTCAATCGATGTCATAACATAACTTTGATAAAATAGGCATAAATTATTTTCCAAATGTTTTGATTGTATGAGAAAACATTATTCTCCTAGTGTGATGAATATATAGAGATTTCTAGTAAACATAGAGCCATCACATGCCGAAATATTATAAACTAGTTTGCAAAATATCAATCTTTACACATCATTTCATAGCAAATTTCCATCATAGTACTAATTTTTCTTATAAAATGTGATCATATGAACACTTAAAATTTAGGAGCATTGAGGCTATGTGTCAAAATTAAGGGTTTAATCATTTCCAAAATGTTTGTGGAAGGTATTATAAGTTATTAAACCACACCTAAAACGGTTTGGTAAGAGATTTAGATATGGGATTTATTTTAATAATAAAAACATTTGTTGGTCACTAATTATGATAGGAATTCAATTCACTTTGCAGCATAGTATCAAAAAATTAAAGATTTTGTGCCTTATAGAAATGGATTTCACACTACTTAGAGCCTTATCCATTCCGGTGATTAGATACCTTGGTTTGAACTCCAATTTATATATAAAATGGCCCACTCTAAAATCCTATCCATATTGAAATTTTCAATAATTTCCCAAAGATGTTATGTTCCAAAAGTTCATACATCATCCACCAGCTAGTTAGTGGGAAGATTGGCGTCGGCATGTTGACGCACTTTTAAAATAAAAAAATATTCCTGTAGACTACTACATAAGAATACGAACCCACTTTTTCTTCTCTTTGTAAGCTTAACTCATTTTGGAACTTTAATTTCAAGCCAAAACTTGGTTTGTTAGGCTTAATGGAGTATGGAATTCCCAATTAGAGCCTAATTTTTGAAAAATTCAATGGTCCCTTAATTATCAAAGTCTTCCTTTAGAAGAGATATTAAAACATGGTTGTCTTTTCACCTATATGTCTTGCATGTAATTTTCTTGAGTCATTTAAGTACATATTTTTGTATTGCCCCAATGCCTAAGATTCCTCAACCTAGATTTTCTCCTTCTATCATAGGTACCACCCTAGGCTATTCAATTGGAATCTTTGTGTTGTTTGGGTACCCATGTCATTGTTCTTCTTACGTCACTCTTATGTAGCAATTTAAAATAACCATTATTTTATTTCACTTAAGGAATGCTAGAAATGTTTTTATTTTTGGTCATGAAGATATTTTAACACTTTTTTACACTAATGAAAATATATTTTTCTCTTCCATGTGCCTTTAGATTGAAACATAGGCTCAAAATGTGGCCTTATAGTTTCAACATTTGAAAAAATTGTTGAATCATTGTGGGAGCTCCCTTTTTGCACCATGACCCATGTTCCTCTTGATTCATAAAATATTATTATTAGTTCTATTTTAATTTTCACTAGAATACTCAAAGAATTATTATTTGATAATTCTAATATAGAAGTTCTAAATATTCAAAGAGTTATCATTATTTGGTACTTTTTGATTATTTGACACTTCCTACTTTAGAACATCCACATACATACTCACTTGGATGGCTTGAGTATATAAACAATATAAAGTGTGGCGACAATGTACCTTCCACAACAAAGTCAAATTAGGGTCCTATTTTCCTATGAATAGGATGGAATGATTCATATGAATTCCAAACGTTAATTTCATATTTTAAATGTTACATTCTATTGGTTGAGTAGAAATATAGTTGTCAACTAACTTGTGAATCATTTAGAAGATAAGCGTAAGATATTGAATTCACTATGAAATTTCTTTAGGGCACGCAACATGTATTATAGTTTCTTAGTTAGGATACTAATAGATTGAGAAGGTGTACTCATGGAAAAGTTATATAATGAGGATCTATACAAAGATTTTTAGAAATAAGTGGATTAATAACACATGGATTTAAACAACTATCAAGTTAAGATAATATACATGGATATGTTGTCCCAAGAAATCAATATCTTTACCTAACATATTACGATTTTGCAAAATAGGAGGAACATTATGGTTCGTAGAAACATGCCTAGAAAGAATGTTGATATCATTTTCATCAAGAAAACTTCCATTATTTCCAAGTAACAATATGATTACTTTTATTCATATCCCTAACATAAATGGTTATAGGGATCATATCGATTTGGAAGATGGGCCCATCGGTAGAGGTAGTATCCCAATTGGAGGGGTCATTATAGTCGTTCTCATCATTTAAAAGAGGTGGAGGTAGTGTACATGCTTGTAGTGGTTGTAGGATAGTTTTTTTATTTTTTCTCCTTCAACATGGCCTTAGATAAGATACATTTAGAAGTGGCTTCACAACTAGGTGTGAGAGACATGGTGAATCTATAGAGGAGATATACAAACCCTAATACAAATAGGGGTAGTATCATGTAGTAAGTTGTATTAATAATCCAGAAAAATGGTAAAATCAAGAGTAAGGTATTTAGGAAAAGTATTTAATTTCATGTAAATCTAGAAATAGACATAGACGAAATCAAACAGCAGAAATGTGGTTTTTAGAAAAGATAGACATCCCATAAAGCTACTTCAAATCAAGAATTTTGCATAAACCACACACACACATACATTCTTTTGATACTAAAATTATACACTTCAATTTGGAAATTATATGGTTTAGGTAAATGTGGCACATGTATAACTTCTCTTTTCTCGATCTTGGACTATGAAAACCTCACACATAATTTTGAAATTCTATGTCGATAACTAGAATTGCCTTTTTCTTCCAAACCCTTAGAGGGAAGTTAGGTCTATATAATGAATGAGGATTTTTGGGTATTTTTTAATGTAAATAGAGTTTTTGAATAAATCATCTACTTATTGTGCCACTCAATAGTGTAGAAGTAGTATACCAAATAGAATATGCACCTATAATTAATAACATAAAAATGTCTTAAAATAATATGATTGTATGAATAATAAATGTATGTGTCTATAAGAACACCTTGTTTAATTTTAGCGATTTTTACATAGAAGAATAAAAGTCTTTTAATTATATGAAAAATACTCACATATCCTCCTAACAACTATTCACATCCTTCAAAACCTATAAATAGTTATTTAAGATCTTGTTGTTGTTATATTAGATATTCGTGACAATGACAATGTATTTCTTTCTCTATTAAACTAATCATTTTTTATTGCTTTGGGTGGAATTGTTTTTGTATTGCATCAATTTATTTATTTTATTTTAGTTTTGGATTATGGGTAAACGAGGGTTAAGGGACCTTACCTCGTACATATATTGAGAGAAAGATGAAATAATGAAGAACAAAGGAAGTAGCCTCTACCAATGGTACAAAAATCCAACAAAAACAAAATCCCATCCAAAAACAAAAGAAGATCCCATCCAAATCAACAGGACACACAATCCAAAGTAGCACAATAAGATCAAAACATAAAGAATGTTTATCTTGGTTCCCTCTTTAAAGTGGATCTTAATTAAATATTAAGGGGGTGGTATTCCCCTTCTTTTTTCGAGCCATAATCATGCAATCCTTTTCCAAATTTGGATTAAAATTTTCACAATAAATTGGAATCGTCACTTCTATATTCTCTTTAGGATTTTGGTTCTCTAATGAATCAATGGGTTGGGAACATGTCCATGTTACCTCTTGAAAGTGTACCATGTAGAGAGATGGTTGCAGGTGTTCTAAGCTTGCAAAATGATCTCTCTCTTTCGTAGATACAATGGAAACACCTCAGGTCTGTGGGTATACCTATTTTGAGGTGAGTCTCCAGTATCAAGGCCGGTTCCTTATTGATGTATCTTAAACTAATTTTTTGGGGTATGAGGGTAAAAGAAGACTGTAAAAATATTTAAAACTGAGGTGATACACCAAACTTGTATGAGGTCTTTGACTGAGTACATGCACAATTGATATGAGAATGAATTCTTGATGCACAAGCCAACAATTTTCTACTGTAATATTAAAGGAAAACACTTTGATGTATTGAGGGAAAGTATCACAACAATACTGTTAAGTTAAACATACACATTAATATCATGCAGAAATTACTGAATTTTACAATAGGGTAAGATGATTAATCAGGGAATTCAACATTCACAAGATTAATGGGACATACACAAGACTGCAAATAATTGGAAAGGCAGAAAATACTTCTCATTCAGAGGAAAAACTGGCAAAATCTGCTTCAACACTCCTGTATCTAAAAGTCATCCCCCTTTTGTGCTTTTCCAAGGCACACAATATATAGCAAAATTAATTCACCCACCCTTCCTAAAAATAGGCTAAAATTGTACTCGCCCATGCATCCTATTTTATCCTTTATTTATTAAGAGGCATTAATAGCCACTGGTTACATCTTAGTCAAACTGAAGTTGATTGTTCTATTTTTAAGAAAAGCATGGGTGAATAATTTGCTAATAATAAATCTTGCTTGATGAGCAAGTCTCCTTCCTTGTGCATGTGAATTTGTCTTCTTGTCTGTTCTGTCCTTTTGTGAAGGCATGCAAAAATACTCTGTGCAAGAAAATAAATACTTTTGATCTCCAATACTTAGCAAAAATTATTCACCTCACTATGGGGACCACTGGGAGCACATGTGCAATCATAATCAACTCTTATTTTGTGAAAAAAATAAGGTAATCAAGTCTTCAAAAGGTTGTTTGCATTCGATGTTGACCTCTACTCTATCCCTTGTGATCACATGAAAAATTTGCATTTCAAGTCATGTTCAATCCATCACAATCAGTGGGGACCACCTGTGGTTGTGAGCACTTGTATTCGTTGGGTTTGGCCACTCTTGTGGACTTAGCACATTACCATGGTTTAATGATTTGGCCCCCTTTGTATACACACATGGCATACTATATAGTCTACCACCTTTTGATTATCACTGCCTTGCAATTTTCTTGTCGGCTTTTGCATTTTGGATAACACTTGATTTATAGTTTAAAACCCTTACTTTTTGGGTGATCATTGTTGAACATGATTTGGTCGGCATTTTTGGAATGTTCGGTACTCAGACTATAGTTGAGATCCCCTTTTGATATGTCAAATGTAATAATTTTAAAATAAAATGGGTTGGCCCCCTCATGACGATGACTCACCCCTTTATCATTTTGTCATTTGGCATATGAAACCCAAGTCGAGTTTGCTTTGAAAGTTGTAATGATTTCAAGTCGTTGATCTTTGTACTATTGGATCTTAGGCCGTCGATCTTGACTCTTGGTTAGGGTTTCTAACCTAGAAATTAAAGTGGTTGGTGGTGTCTAACCATAGTGGTTTGCATTGATTTTGAGTTCAATCTGAAGACGTTGATCTTGCGTATTGTTTCTTCTCGTCATTGATCATATGACTGTGGTTGAGTTTCATTAACTCACCTCTTGAGTTTGTGTGGTAAAGGTCACTTATCCTTAATGATCACTTTATTTTATATTTTTGGCTTGTAGGTGAAGCCCTAGAAAATTTTTGGTCGACGCCATTGTTGATCTCTTTGAGCTCAGCTCCCCGCAAAAATGACTCTCTGTTCTCTCAAGAATCTGTATCGTCATTGTTTTTGCTTCTATCCAGGATTTTTGAGTTAGGTGGTTGGATGTTTTCCACCATGGTTGATCTCTTTGAGCTTGGGACTGTGTTATTCTTTGGGTGTTTATGAGTTTTATTTTGAAGTGGCCACCATTTCTTGATCATTTCAAGCTCTATGTACCTTGTGAGGTCTCTGATTTCTTGATCCTGAGCTTTCGAGGTGAAGCATTGTGGATGCTCGTTGTCATTGTTATAGAATTTTGAGCTTGGTTTCCTTAATACCATGTACTCTTTATGATGGTGTGATTATTGGTTTGAATTTTTCACCGAACTACTTCTCTATGAAATAATCTTCTATGCTGAGGTTTTGTTTTTGGGCCGTTTTGAAGGCTCGATTCGAATTCGTGACTCTGAGTTCCATCTTGATTCACTGACATCTACAGGAGAAGGTAAACTCATGGTTTCTCCTTAAATACTTACCACTTTTTATTGATTATTGACTCTCTAATTATAGATCTGTGTATTTTGAGATATGGGTATTCAGATTTATTATCCCACTACTCATTTCTTTTAATGGCCGCCTAGTAGTTTGCACCTGTGTATTTACTCACTATGTGTTTTTTAGATTAGAGAGATTTGTCGAAGATTTTACACCTTCTGACTTGATCTTCTAACCTCTTCTCTATATGAATTTTTTTCTTGTATCGAATGGGATTTGTTCTCATCTTCAGTTGTACAACTCTCAGAGGTATTGTTAATGAAGGAAATTTGTTTTAGCAAAGCCTTGCAGATATCCTTTTGCAAAATATGTGGTTTTTTAAAATGTTGATCTATTTTGCATTGTATTCTTGTGATGGACATTGCAAGTAAGGGCCTTCCTTTAATGTTGATTGAGTATTGTATTGGTAACATGTGATTCCATCTCATATTTGACTATGATTGTTTCAGATCTGCATCATCTACTACAAAACTACTTTGTTCATTTCTTTCATTTGATTGTTTGCTAAAAGACATTTTTCTTATGAATTCCTTTTTTACTTGACCCTGATTCAACTATACTATGAGATGCTCCTTTTGATTTTGTCTTTCATGTATCTTGCATGTGCTTTCTTTAAAGGATTCAATTACGTGAAACTGTAAACACATGGATATAGACCAAACCCGGAGCTCTAACAATATATATTGTATGTTCATAGGTACCTATTGCTAGGAATTGGAGATGAGGATGAAGCAACTGAAAATGAAGCAAAGCCAAAAGCACGAGAGAACCAACCAAAACAGGAAATGATGGGTTTCTTCTCTCTCCATTTTCTTGTAGTTTTAAGTACATGCATCTTTTATTTCCAGTACATACAAGTTACATCCCATAGCTTGTGTGGGTTCACTGTACTTTTATTCCATATGAATAGATGAACTATTTTCATGTAATGAGATGTATATCTTTCCTTTCTATACTTTCTTTCATTTGAATGGATAATAATGAACTTATACAACTCAACACACTTAAATAATTCACTTATGTATGGAAATAAATTAAAATCAAATGTACCTTTTGATGTTCATTGGATGACTGAAATTTATTTTGCACCCTGTCCGTAGCTTCAGAACTTCATGTCTGATACATGTTTCCCTTCCTACCTTCCTCAGGGCCTTGCATGGTCGTTTACAGATTGTTGCTGATTCGCGAGGGTTTCAAATGGAATGGCTGCATCTATGAGGCATGGTGTTCTGTAACTATACCCAAGTTATAGTTTTGATCCAAAATGACTCCCAATTGTCCAAAACTAAACAATTAAAATTTGTATGTTATTCTGAGGTGGCTGTCCCAAACATAGCCAAAGCTCGACTTGATTAATCTAAGAAACTTAAAAGTTTTGAGTTGACCCTTTTCACATAGGCTATGAAAAATGTCAACATTTCCCTTTGCATAACATCCACAACCATAGAAATCTAAGGATCGTGTTACAATTATTCATTACGCCTAGGAAGAAGACCTTTTACCTTATCTCGAGACCAACTCAACATTTGAATTACTATTTGTCAACTTCTCAACAACTAGGTGGCTAGGATTAGAGTTCTTCCATTGATAACTTCTACCTTTAACATGTTTACTCTCCCTAAGACAATATGAAGCAAGATGACCAAGAGAGAAGCTTGTATAACACTTGAATGGAAATCCTTCGTAATACAAGTTTTATGTCAAAATTATATTTTCCACTTTGTGAGTTCAATAGAGACTAGAAAATCTACAACAATTTCCATATCAACCAAAATTTGGGCAAAAGTAGTGTGCTCAAAATCCTCTTCCTTTGGGTCAATAGCCAAACATTTTCCTAAAGTGTTACTATGGAGGTTAAGAAACTTTCCTGCCAAAATTTGAAGGGTAGATAAGGCATACAAATCCAAACTAGATTGACTTGGAAAGTATTAGAAACTAGGTTGAATAATGGGAACCAAGGTTTTATAAGTAGAAAATGTGATTGGAGCTCCAAAATTTTCCAGAGATCAAATCCCTATTTGATGTTTCAGAAAAAACAACAATGAAAAAACCACATGAGTAAGAGTAAATATCCAACCTACCTTCCATTATAGGTCTCAAGAGGCTTGACATTCAGTCATGTAAGGAGGGAAAACATGGAAAGAAGTTGTTAAATCCACATATCAGGCCTTTTTCATGAAACAAGCTTCAGATTTCATCACTACGCTCCAAAACCGATGAAGGGCTAGATTTTGCATAATTTATAGGCTTAAAATTTTTCCGAACAGGATAAACACCCTTAGAGACCATCTTTCCCTTGTTTTTGTTGACAACGGAGAGGGGAATTGGTCCCATATTCCTTTGAAAATCCTACTTAAAATAAATATTTTTATGCTCAATCTGATTGAGACTTAGTTGAGTAACAATCTCACCATTAGCCCCCTAGACATTGACATCAAGAGCATGGTTAGTAGGAGAAGAAACCCCTTTCCCAACATTTTCAGCTATCATAGTCCTTGAGGTGTAGGATCTACACATTATAGAGTTTTCATAGCCTGCCCCAAATCTAGCCACACCACCAAGTACATCAAAAGTAGAACCTCTAGAAACAACACCCTTTCTATAGATAGAGATTCCAAAAACATGCAAGAATCCAAAGGTAGACTAAGGTAGGGATAAGTGCCATGCCACAAGACTACCCATAGCTCCATCCAAGTTGTTATTTCTTTCCTTCCCATGATCCCAAAAATTTTGCTACGGGGATTGAAACATCTCCTTATGCCCCATCCCACCAAAGCCTACGTCGTCGATGGAGAAAAGCCATCATTATGTAGGTTAGGGTTATGTATTTAGATCATAGCCATATTTAGAGATGTTAGATATTTTATAGGAAACTTATGTAAATCCTTGATATAGGTAATTCATGTTAGACAACATTATCATAAATTCGAGTATTATTATGGAATTTTATATATTTGAAATGGATAATTTGTCAACTTGTTGTCTACCCACAAATTACAAAATTTACATGTAACCAAATCATTTCACAAATCAGTAAAAACATATTGAGGCATCCATTTGCAATTAAGTGTGCCCTATTTTCAAAAGCATGGTCTTCATGTAAGATAATATAAATATGATTCATGAATTGTGAAATATCTCCTCTGATAGTCACGTGTTATTATGATTAAATGGAAATTGAGTTGGTGTTTTTTGGACCATGTAACATTTTACAAGATACCATATCTTGGGCCTAAAAATCTTTAGAGATGAAAACTCAATAAAATTATTTAAGAAAGTATCAGTAATATTATCGAGTGAACTAAGGTGTGTAGACGTACCTTTGAATAAAATTATGATTATTTTGTTCAAAAACTAGCTATGTTACTCTACTAAAAAAGATAGATGAATCTATTAACATTTATGATAATAGGAAAAATACATATTCATCATACATAATATAGAAAAAGTTGTATGCCCATCCATAATCCTCCCCTATGATAAATATGTTAAAAAATAATATGAAATCCACAACACTTAATTACATTTAAGTGTCTTGAAGTATTTTTCCGTTATATTTTACTTACGACTCAAAGTCTTTATTTTATTCTTCAAGATGTGAATTTAACTTTTCGTTGGAATTTTGCATCCTCTTCCCTTCACTAATATTTTTTTCACGAAGGATAGGAAAATATACCCCGAACTAATTTTCCAAAAGCATGTGATCTCTATACCCGCATTCACGCCCAGATTATATTTATTCCTAAGTTACAATAAATATTTGTCATCCTATATCTACAAGAAGTTTCCTTGGTCAATTTTATTAGTGCCCTATCCCCAAAGTGGTGAAAATAATTGTGTTTATAAATCAAATCCACCTTATAAAAATCCATGAGATACATGGTATTGAATGTTGAAAACCCCGTAAATGGACACCAAGAAGGGTTATAACAATATTTTTAAAAGACCCAACTAGTGGTTTAGTAGATTTGAAAACCATCCTTCATCAATGTCAAAATCATATAGTTTCTCCCAAACCACTAAAATTAGCATCACGAACAAAACATTATCTAATAGGAAAATAAAATAAACCTATTTTAAAACTATCAAAATAAATATAGAAATGCACAAATCAAAATGTGGTTGATTTGAAAGTTATTTGGGGTAACTTGTAATTACGCCGAAGGCGTTCTTGTAGTGAGAATAGACCTGCTGGGTCTGACAACAGTCAGATATCCAACCGACCACATTCCTTCTCCCGGATGCGTTGAAATCCAACGGCTGCCAAAATTGTAGCCATAGGTTTTGCAAATAATTAAGGATGCGCAGACAGTTGGAGACTCCACATTTTGACATAGCTGATTGTTGTTGCTGCGGGTCCAAGCCAAGTGGTTTTTTTGCATGTAGGACAGTTGTTGGTGCCCGATTTACTTGAAAATTTTAAGCTTCTTCTTGTAGGGTTTGAAGCTTCGATGAAGTCTGTGTCCCGGGCGGAGGAAGCACTGGATAAATTCATTGGGTTTTCCTGTTTGTTTTTCCGAGCTCAAGAAGATAAGCGATGGGATGGTTCTGAGACGCGGAGATTAAAGCCCTCGCGTGTTAGATGGCGATGAGTGCTCGGGGAGTTGCGAGCGTGATGGGTTTTCTTCAGGGCATTGAGCGACATGTTGTAGAAAAAGGGTAGAAGAAGAGTATTGTTTGTGGGGGATCTGGATGGTCGAATGACCAGTGGACGACCGAAGAAGAACTCTGGGTGACTAATTTTTTCTCTGAGCAGATTGCGGTTTCGGATCGCAAGACAAGAAAATTACAGGCAACGGCCGTGGAGGAAGGAAACTATGGATGCGTTGAAGTCCGAACATGAATGACAAAATGAATCCTCACCCTCCACGTTGCAGCTATCCCTTATCTCCAACGCTCCGTTGTTGATGCATCTGGCATTTGCGGTTCCACGTGAGAAATTGAACTGATACGTGTAGGTGCATTTTAGTGGTTTGAAATCCATGCGGCTTTGATGAAGAATGAGACAAATTCTCATGGAAAACGATTATGGCAGTGTACAGAAGACATGGGTTCCCAACCCCCTCACGGATGGAGCAGAACAAGATGGAGAGGAGCAGGCCAGATCGGATCAGACAAGGAGCAGAGAGTATTCGGATCTTCCTTCGGTAAATTTTTAAATGTTATCAATATTTTCCTGCCATGTTTAAGTTGAGTGAACAAAATCTCAGATCTTGGTTTTTCAAGTTATTGGTTTGTGTTCTCCAGGAAATGGGCAGCCTCTTCACCAGAAATCTGCTGCTTCCCACCCCATATCCTCTGCCGCCTCCTCTTTCCCACCCCACACCCTTTGGTGGCCTCCTCATTTCCCATCGCAGGCCTCTCCTACACAGGGCCTCTTCGTTGAATTCAGATGAAAGAGGGATCATAGGAAAATAAATGTGCAGTAGAACAATAAATGTGCAGTAGAACAATAAGTATGTTAATATTTTGCTATGTTAATTTTTTGCCATGTTAATATTTTTCTCAGGGGTAATTGCCCCCATCTACTATTGCATTGTTTGTTTTTGTTTTTCTTTTTAGCTGGTGTTGTGTGTCATTTTGTTTTACGTATTTGATGATATATATTCTCTTTGCACGGCCATGCTATTTTATTTGTTTCAATGTTTTGTTTTTTGTCTGTTGGGTTTTGTAGATCAGATCGGATCAGCTAAGGGAACATAGTAGTTGGGATTTTCATTCCGTAAATCTTTTAAAGTTATGCCTATTTTTTTAATCTGCCTCTGTGATGCCCGCCATGTTTAAGTTAATGGTTTGTGTTTTCACAGGAATGTTTGCAAGCTGGGCGGATGGAAATGGGCGGCACTGCCTCGTTCTTACCGCCGCAACCCTGTTGCTTCATACCACAGATTCCCTGCAACCTCCTCTTTCCTAGCTCGCCTACTCATTTTCCAGTCCAGGGCCCTGCTACACATGCGCTCTACTTTTAATAGTTGGATTTTTGGTTGGTAACATGATGAACGCTTAGGCGACTCTGTGATGCCCGCCATGTTTAAGTTAATGGTTTGTGTTTTCACAGAATGTTTGCAAGTCGGGCGGATGGAAATGGGCGGTTTGGGATTTTAGAGCTTCATTCTCAAAAAACCTGCAGATCACAGTATTAATTGAAATTGAGTTGTTTTTTAGTTGTAATTTTAGAAAGAAGTTTGAGTTGTGCTTTTGGATTAGGGAATTTGAGTTGGATTTAGCAGTTCCTTTCTATTAATCTTTGGAGCATATAGTGGAAAGGAATGTTCCAGAATGGGCCAGCTTACAGCCAATCTCCGAGTTACATTAGGTTGATTTGGATTTTTGAGAGTGTCATTACCTGGAATTGGGTTTATTCTTTAGAAATCACATGCTTTAATATTTTAAGCCTTTTGGTGAGCTGTTCTATGATTGGTTGCAAGTAGCCAAAAAGCAAATCCAATCTCATCCCCTTCAAATATTTTGAGCAAAATAATACGTGAAAAATGGGTTGCGAATATTTTTCACATCCCAGGAACAATTGGGACAAATATTGAGGCCACTCTTTTAGGAGATTGTCATTGGTTAGAATTATTTCAAGGAGAGCTCACCATGTGGTGAAGAAGTAATGACTTATTACCCCCTCATCTGTTGTGTACAACTATAACATACTTTCCTACTAATGTGATTAAAAGATGAGTCTAATGGAAAGTTGTTTGAGAGATTTGATGGTATGCAATCTGTAGTTTATGCCCGCCTCCCAGATTTTGGTAATGCCCAGTTGTGGAAATGATTTTTGGTGTTAAAAGAAAGATGTCTAGAGATGGTTTCCCTTGTAAAGTAAAACCTAATCCACGTTGCTTAGTTTCCAAGTGTTTTTTTAAGGAGGATTTCCCATTCCATTTTTTTTGGAGGAGTTCAAAGTTTTCTAGAGACCCTTATTGACAATTCAAGGATCTTTGTTGAAGTTATTGATATTTTTGCTTCAAACAGATAAAATCTCATAATATACAGTGTTAGGTGAATTAAGAGACACATCTAGAGTAGTCACATATATTTGCACAACAGGTGATTCAGGCTTTGTTAATTCAGTATTTTATTGCAGTTTATTTTTACTTGTAAATATTTTTACTAAAATTTCATTATTGTCCAGACAGATATTCAGATTCAGCTCAGGAACATAATTATTGGATGGAAAAGTTGCACACAATCTCCGCTGAAATAATGCCAACATTTAAGTGTTCAAACACAAGTACAATTATGCTATTGGAGTTATTGAAAAAAAATTCAAGGAAAAAATCACTGCATAAAAATTCCCAGTGCTACAAAATGAATGACAAATAAAATTTGTCTTATGCTATTCAAAAACCTTGAGGCCATTAAATAAAAATATACCATAACTTGATTACAAGAAAAAAATTACTTGGGAGTTGCACTTTGTTATATTTGCAGTGTCATTTTTAGACGATGTTGTTTTAAATTGTTCCCCTCCCCATTTTTTCTACCTTTTCACTTCCCCGGCCCGGGCTTACAACCCTTGCTTCTTCAGCTCTCTTCCTCTAATATTGTTTCTCTCCCTCAAATTTGAATCCTTCATAAGATCCCTTCGGCGTTTCCATTGTACACTTCACGTACGATTGCTAGTAATATTTATTTAAAAATATAATTTAAAGTTGGAAAAGTGGGACCTCGGCCACCTTTGCTCCCTCTCCCAAAAAAACCCAAGTTATACGAGGTATAAGAAAACCATTCAAGCAGCTATTATTTTCAAATCTGCCAAACTTGGATCTAAATCTACTACCTTTAATGATAGAATGGAACTTTTGAGCATGTTGTATTGTTCTCCACACCAAATTGATGAATACATTATTATTGGTTTATGTTGTTACCTACAAAAACAATATATAAACTATAATATCCTAACAAATTCAAAAACATGAATGAATATAATAGATCTTGGGTTCCCATTGAGTGTGTCATCCATTAGAGAGCCATGAAAAAATATACAAAGAGCATACCTAATCAGCCTTAAGCCATATGTTATAATGCACATACTAAAATGCAACACGAGTGGTCATAGTCGGAGTTCACCTCAAAGGTGGGATAATGAAATTCAAAAAATTAAAATGTTAAATATCCAAGATATTGTAATTTTAAAATCTTGTCAAAAAATTTGAGGGATGATTGTGACAGTGTACTTAATGTCTACAACTTGTAGTTGTTGGGATGTTGGAGTAAATAAAACCCACGAAGAAGGGATTAATCTTGACGGACGTTTAGAATTTTTGATGATTTTAGCCATAAAATAATTATAAATGTTTGAATTTTATTGGAAATAGGTAAAAGTGGGGATTTTGAAAGGACCTACATCCTTGTACAAAAGGCCCCATAGGGTAGATAAAATAATGAAGAAGTGCATAGAGAAATCCCAAGGGCAAAAGAACAAAGAACCAAGAAGGCCCAAACCGATCAAAGAAAATAAGAAGGGAACAACAAGAGAGGAACAAGAGGATTAGCTACTAACTAGTTGCAACAATAAAGCTGAGATACAAATAAGGGAAAGAAGTAGCCCCATAATAGTTGTATCAAGAAATAGATAAGGAAAGACAAAGAGAGGAAAGGGATATGTAGGTGGTAAGGTTGCAAAAATGAGAAGCGAGAGAAGCGAAAGTGGACATAAAGGAAAAAGAAAAGGAGGGAAATCAATGCTTTCCTTCTTTCCCTTCTTCGAATGCACTATCTCATCACTTGTCTTGTGAAATCATCTCTAAAATAAGAGGATTATACTCTAGTAATTCGAAGGAGTGGAGACCCGAGATTCCTTATCAAGAAGTTGGGAACCATCTTTATCCGAGTCGGAATGATCGATTCATGAGATCATTTTATTCCACAAGAAGGTATCATCAAAGAGGAAGGGATAAAAATTCCTACCCTACCTCCTTAATAGGTGTAGTATAATATTGTCCTAGAGCTAAAGGATCTATAGCTATAGTAACTTTATCTTTCGAATCAAACATGTATTCATCCTCAATGTCCAAAGTGGGCTCCAATGTTCGGGAGTAGGTCTTTTTTTTCCGAGGAGCATGGGATTTCTTCTAAGAACACGCTTCTTGGAGGTGACCAAGATACATATAGTTTTAACATCTAAAATCTATATTTTTATAGTTAAGATCCCAGGTATAGCTTGTATCCCCATCTTTAGGGTCATCATATCCAGTAATCCCTTACTAAGGTCAAATTTTACACAAATCTTAACATAAGAATGCGATCGCTCCACAATCTCGTGATATATTCCTTAATAAACCATCCCAAGAGATTTCCTATTTCCTCCACTACAAAGAAAAAGTGAAGGGGAATATTAGAAAATCTCACTCAAAGCTAACATGAGCAATGGAGAAGGTATTCGAGGTCAAAATCAAGGAACCATGGGATAGTGAAAAGTCCTGTCGATCCCAGAACCAAGAACCATCATGAAGGACCCTTTGATAATCCATTATATATTAGAAGAATACAATAAAAAAACCTCTATCACAAAGGAAGTATTTTCACTTTTCCATTCGGGAGGTATGAATCCAATGAACCACCACATTTGATGATGGAAAAGCAACACTAAATCTGCGAGATAATGGCCTTGGATTTTAATTCTTGGAGAAAATTATGAGAATCTTCAAAATTAAAATCCATAGTAGGGGATGTTATCACAAAATTATGGCACCCCCTGAATGGCCATCATGTGGCCCAGGGCATTCGGTGTAATTTTTGTAACATTGAGCTATCCTAAAGTGTGGAACTTTTACAATGGGATAGCTCTCCAAAGAAATATGGATCTTTCTCCTAAACCTCCTTGCAAAAACTACATTAATGAAAGCAAGCAAACTATCTAATCCTATTCTAACATTCCAAAGATATGGGGAGATATTACATAAAAATAAACCTACAATAAGAATGAAAATGAGGTTGTTAATCACTATCCAACTGCTTGAGATGGAGAGAGGTGAGAAATGGAGAGGGTGGACAAGATGTACCATAGAACAAAGATATATTCACAGTACACCAATTCATTCCCTAAATAAACACAGCTCCCACAACCTACAATGAACATCAAGAATATGCATAGTATACCTTGTAATGGAGAGAGGCAAGTAGAGACAACAAAACATGCAAAGGATGGACAAAATGCATCACAAAACACAATCTATTGCTCCATTAAAAGTTTTTACAAGTACATCATTAGTGGGAAAGAGGTAAGAAAATTCCATTACAAAGCAAGAGATGAGGCTTGAAACTCCACATTCAACCTAGCAGTAGAAGAAAAGAAAGAAAGGGGGCATGGGACATGAGAATGACTAACTCCTTTACAAATGAGCCCCACATTAAAATTTATAAAATTAGAAAGAGAGAGAGAAGTGCAATCCCAAAATCTACTTTCCAACCACTTACAAGTGATAATAAATGATGTAAAATGATAATATCTAATTTTCAAAATCTTCCGCATGCTATCTCATAACATGCGGTTGAATAAAATGATGCTCATGCCCATTAATAGCATCCTCAGCGACCTAGAGGTCTCTGTTTAGAAGCGGGTTTATTTTATGTAAAATTCGTGATTAAATCTTCATCAATTTCAAAATTTATTTATCTTTTTGTGAAGGCCTTAGTATCTGCGATTCCAAAGAGACCAATTTTGCAAAAAATATGTTGAGAAACTCTCAATCTATGAGCTTTTGAGTGACTACAATTATTTTGAGATTTTACCAAGCTTACTTGAATTTCATGGGACTATGTATTTAAATCGGCTAGAAATCATAATTTAAAATATTATCCCCTTTTCTAAAATTTTTGCATTATTTAATAATCCAGGATAATTAAAATTTGGTAGACCCCTCATTTGATTTTCCATCATATAATAAAATAAGAAGGGGGAGGAATGTTTATATTTAAAATAGTGGCGGCTCGGCCAGTGGCACTATTCTTGTATTGCCAAATCTCCTTTAAATTTGCATCGGGCCTTTGTATTATGTGTTGGTGACTCACTAGTTACAATTCAAATCCTTATACTACTGACCACCCTCTTATTATTACATCTCAGCTCCACAATGCCGCTTCGTTAATCTAACTCGTGGTCCACATTACATGCCCTATTTCCATGCCAATTCAACATCACCTCCGACTCGAGACCTTAAATACCTCACCTCTATGTGTTACGGGCATAGACCCCCTATGGTGTACCAAACTCCCCCAACCCATTTCAATCCACCACATTGATCACGCATTCACATTCCATCCCAAGCTCCTTCGGCTAACACATGTCCCTCGTGTCCCATTCAGCTCCATGATGGTGCTTCAGTAACTCATTGACTCTTGCATGGGCCATTGGTGACTCAATGCCTATTCCCTTCATTGTTTGGTGATTTTTGGTTCTTGCATCCCGTGAGGCCCAACTCATCCATGGGCTACGGGCCTCGGACTTCCACCTTTACCACATAACTCCATGGTGACCTCCCTCTTTGACCCGACCACATGGGCCATCGACCCTCCGCCACTATCATACTATACATGATGTGGTGATTTTGGCTTCTCCATCCATGTGAGGACCACACTCACTAGGCCCTCTAGGAAAATTTCACCCACCTCAACCGTAAGTGCCTAATCCTTAACCCGACTCCACGGCTATTGAGTTGGCTCGGCCGAGCCAACTCTCTCTTGACTTCAAAGACTTTCTTGCATAAATTATTTTCTAACATTTTCCCAAATTTTTTTCTAAACCATTCAAATTTTTTTGAGCCAAGGTTGATCTCCATCCACTCTAACCTAAGCCTACAAACCTCTCAAACATGTATCCCTACCCAAGTTGTTTCTTCTACATTCAATGTAAGCCGAATTGCTATGCTTGGAGCTCGACTATACAAGACTTGGCTGCCATTATAGTTGTGACTTGGCCTAGTTTTGTAAAATTCATGAGCTCAACATCGAAGCATACAACCCCTCTCCTTCAATTACGTTGTAATAACTCAGTTTTGAGTTTGGATCATGTCGATGAACCTTAATAGCTTGGTCTATAATACGAATAGTTTGAATCTCCCCACATCGTGACTCAGATATGGAGCTCAACCACTTCATTAATGGTACAAATGGATCAGACTCTTCATTATTAGCTTGCCCAAGGTATTTTTCTATCATCTCCACTTATTCGTCTAATTCTACAACCCGACACTTCAAACTAGAACTCGCCCTTGATTCTTATGCTAGCTCAATGAGGTGTCCCTACTCTCTTACATGATTTCAACTCGGTCCCTCCAATAAACAACTCAACCTTCTACCATATGAACTCAATGCCTCTCCATAATGTATATCTCAGTTTTGTTATCCACATAACTCTCCTAGTTATTTTTGATAACTTGTATCTTCATTCTGAATTTAATGCTTACCATTTCAGGTCATGTGCCCATAGGATTGCTCATTTGGCACTTTGCATAATCTATAGTCCTTCTACGTGCTCCCCACACCATGCAATTCTTCCGCGCACCCCTCTGTAGATGCCTTATAAATTGGCTAAGTTCCAAGTCTTCCTGTCATGCGCCCTCTTTTCTTTCTACCGCTGCACGCCCATCCTTAGTTGGATATCCGTGCCCTACTTCCATACTTGTCTTTCAAAATTATGTGTTCTTTTCTTCTGTGCGTGCACCTATGCGCGTGCATTTCTCTCGCTTTCCTCTCATGCGCTTATGTCTTGCTGCGTGCCTTGCTTCCTTATCACCTTATTTTTGTGTGCCCTTACGTACCTTCTTGTTTCTTCCTTTGTATTCTTCTCTCCTTACATTTTCCCCTTTCATTCTTTCCTCTTGCGCATGCACCTCCTATACCTTCCTCCCACGCATTTTGCGCGAGCACCCATCTTCTATCCCCTCGTGCCCTCCTCGCGTGCCCTTCTATAGATGTCTTAAAATTGGCCATCCTTGATCTTCCTCTTACACACCCGTGTATACCGTATTGTGCCACGTGCCTTCCCCCATGTGCGCGCCTTACCTCTATTTCCCTTCCACACCTCGCACTTTGACTCCGAACTTCAAAAATGCCATAACTTTCAATCTAGAGCTCTGGTTTTCACAAAATTGGAATTTTTAGAATGGGCATGACGTCCTCTATGCCATATAAAATAATTTTGATGAGTATAGATTTATGAATATAAAATAAACATATTCAGCTCTAATTAATTAAATATACAGTCCCAAAAAAAGACAAAAATGCCTAGTGGATCCAAAACAGTGCCTCCACTCAAAATGCCATATCTTTTGCATTTCTTAATGAAATCGTGCAAAATCAGTGTCGTTGGAATCATGGTTTTGAATCCAATGTACAGAGATCAAGAAATCTAGGGCTCAATGAAGAATCGATAGTGATTTTTCTGAAAATGTGGACAGGACACAAAACAGAAGTGTTTTCTTGGTTGGGATGCATTAAATCAAGAATAAGAGGACTTTTCTCCTTTGGTTGGGATAGCATGGTGGACCTTTTTCAAGTAACATGTCATCATTCCACTCCATTTTGGCATCTTGCAAGTGGCAGGAATGGAGATTTTTAGGATTTCCACTTCTCTCTCCCTCTTTTTCCTGCGAAGATTCTATAAGTTAGAAGGTTGGGCTCATTATAGAGAAATATAGTTTTTTTAATAGAAAATATCTATCAAATTTGTTTTGTGAAGTCAATGTGTTGCATGCCCTTGTAGTGGACTCCTTGCATGGTGATCCAGGCCCTTATTTTGTAATAGATTGAACTATGCATTCAATGAATCAATAAATGCAAGTTTATGGATGTCTCTTCCCCTGCTATGTTTGTTTGCATTCTCTTTGCCCCTTTAATATCATTACATATATACTGTGTCTATTCTATGTTGTTGTAGGGATTCATTATTATTGTGCATGTATGAACTATGGTTGTGAATGCATTTTCCAGATTGTGGAGGACTATTATCACCCCTTCTAGTATGCATTTTTCTTCTATTTTCACACATTGGAAAACTATCCTCATTCCCTCCTTTTCTGGTGTATCACCACTTTAGTGTAGGCTTTATTTTCATGCAATCTCCCTCCCTGGTCCCTTGGAAATTTAGATTAGGATTAGATAGTTCTTCTTGCATTAGAGTAGATTATGGCAGGTAGTTTAGGAGCAAGAACTAGCTTTCTCTGGAGGTCTATCTCAATTAGCAAGTACCACAACTTGGAGATAGTACCCATGTTATCCAATCACACCGTGAGCTCAAGCACACACACTTGTGCAAACTGAAGGGTGTTGTTTTTTGGTGATAAGATGTTTCTTAATTTAAATAACTCGGTGAGCTAAAGGGATCCCAAATACTATTTTTTGTAGTCTTCCCAAGTAACCTCCAAATTATTCTTAAAAATCCAAATTCCTCCACTAGAAGAGGTATTATGTGCAGGACTTAGAGGTGTTTTAAACGCCTACACCAGATTCTTCCTTTAGTGTTTGCAAGGTGGGTCTTTTCCATCCTAAATAAACTTTTGAACTTCATAAAGACCAAGAAAATGAAAAATTCCTCTAATGATTCTCAACCTTCCCAAAGATCTTGATGTTCCCCTCAAATACTTAAATCTAATTTTATCCTCCGAATGGTCTATGAGAGTTCCTTAGTGAAACCTTTCTTTGTTTTCCAACTTCACCGGGGATGAAATTGGATAACAATTTTGTGACTTGCAAGGCCATCTGCTGCAAGATGGGTTGACAGTTGCTTTTACCTTATCCATTGGGCGTGGAGTCCGTATGGTCAACATGAACTGTCTAACTTTGAAAAATTGAATCTCGAGATGTTTGGGACACTATGTTGCTCGTATCTAAGATTGTCTTTTACCTGTTTACATTTTCCATCTTCAATAAGAAAATCCTAAAATTTATTTTTGTGGGAGTGGAAAATTGTATTCAAACTTGAATTCCACCCTTCCTTGCAACTGCAATCCTTGAGGCTGAATGGTGACACATTTTATTTTTGACTCAACATTTTATTTCTTAGCAACTATGAGATACCACAGAGTCTAAACAAAGTATATTCTAGTTTGGACATTATGGAACTCTTGAGTTCTAATTTTCTTTCTTCCGGGTTTACTATCTCTCGATACACCGCTTGGATTGCTACTCTAAATGGATGCATTTGTTGGTCCTTTGATTGCCTACAAGGGCAATAGAACTAATTTGTAATCGCTTCTTGAAGGAAATCATTAAAATATCCACCTTAACTTATTTTAGTTTCTCTGCATTTGTTTGTTTTTTGAAGATCTTTGCTACATGCAACTATGATTTTTCTCAAAAATGGGGGCATGATGCAATGCACTAGAACAAGAACAATGAAAAAATATATATACAAAAGAAACAAATCATACATGCCTCAAGTAAGACATGCAAAGTGTGCAAAAGCACTTCTTCCTGCTGAAAGCAAACCTATTCCTACACTACACTAACTAGAGAAAAGAACAACTTATTAAACACCCAACACTCGTGATGAGAAATAGCTGTCATTTCTCACAATTTGCAGCCATGTTGATGATTTTTACTAAAGCGGTTGTGGTTGAGAGTGAAAAAATGATTGCATGTTGATTTTCCACTCCATATATCAAGGTATCAACTAAGAACAAGATAAATACCTCTTCTAACCATTGCTCATTTGCTTCTAAGAGGCATTTGTAGTTGATCCTTATCACATTGAAGCTCTTCCTCATGCTTAGAAGAAAGCATCACTAGCTTTGGTATCACCTTTGAATCTAATGAAGCGAAATACCTTATTGGGCAAGGTCTAGTCTCACTGAATTTTCCCACTCCTCCTCGAATTCCACTTCTATAAGGAAGCCTTCTTGCAAGTCTTACTTGAAAAGGTGACTATCTATAACTTGATTTTTGTCTTCTTGTATATTTATAGACAACCGATGTGTGACCTTGGTGGGTGGTATGAAATACATGGGAGTTTCATGCTCCTTTCCTTCCTCCTTGGCAACATAAAAGTCCTCTCCAAAATTCAGCTCACTCTTATTGATTTTAGCATCTTTGGGGTCACTTTTGTATCATTGCGGTCTACTACTACTTGTTGTTTTTCTGGGAGCTCTTCCTTTGTTTTTCAAAGACTAAATTACTCTTGGACAACTTCCTCCTCTACCATGAAATTTGATGAATCAAAATTTTCAATATGTTACTCTAGAGGATTGTTTTAGGTAGCAAGGTCTTCTTGAATGCTCTCCTCGTCATGGACTCATCAACTAAATCAGATCTTTCAAATGAAAGAAAGAAAATTTCAATGATTTCATCCTCATTAAGTACTCCTAAATCTGATTTGGTCTCCTCCAGGTTCTCCTCTTCAGTGGAACTTGGAGCTGATTGTTCTTCTCCTTCCTCTGCTAATTTTGCAATTAGTGCATGATCAACAACTTCAGAAAAATGGTGCCGATATGAACACCGTATTCTCGAGCAAACCTGATTATTGATCACCACTCCCTTCTTCTTTCCCTGCTCTTGCTATAACATTAGCTTCAAAATCATCCTTAGTTGTTTGTTCCCCAACCTTGATTTCTTCCATCGGTTTCACCATCATCGGGATTTTATCCATTTTGAATCGAGAGTCCAACTTGTCAAGTTTTGTATCATTTTTATTTCATCGGGTTCTTCTTATTGTTTCTCTTAGCTAGTACAAAATCATATTTTTCCACCACTCGTTACTCAACTTTGACCTCCTCTATAGACTTCACCATCAAGGGTTTTCAATTCCAAATTTCTTAGCCCACCGCTTCAATTTTTCTGTCATTTATTCTCATTCAATCTCCTCTTCTTGTTTCCCTTGGTTTGTTTTCTAATTTTTTTCTTCCCAAAATGAACTTGGTAAGGCAACGGGAGGTTTAGGTTGGGTTATAACTGATTTTGTTGTTGTTTATGGTGGTGGAGGAGTTGGAACTTCTGTGTATTTGGATGGGATGACTATTTGGAAGGAAAAAGGCGGAAGAATTGAGATGAGAAGGAAGATTGGAGGATGTAGAAGGGAAATCCATAGCATGCGCAAAGAAGCTTGGAAATTTAGGATCCATTGAGATGTTGCTAATTGAGAAGTGGAGAGAGAATTGTGAGATGGAAATGCAGGAATTTCCCATTGACACGATTGACTAGCATTGGGCCAGTAAAACTCCTATCTCTTGGATCCACTTTTTAAGCCTTGGAAACATCTCAAATATGAAGTCAAGCTTCGTTAAAAGCCATAATGTCTTGGAATAGGGCCCTCCTAAAGACAAGGATTCTAAAAACCAATCATGTATGCACTCATCTAGGATGTAGCCCTTTGCCGAACCATTGCTACCTCGATTCTTGAACTTTAAATTGCAATTCAAAATCATTAGGTGTAATATATCCTCCATAATTGACACACACTTTTTGATCCCACTACATACTACGGTGTGTATCCAAACTAATTTTCTTCTTATTCATGTGAGTATGTCCACCTGCTGATTTTCATCATAGTATGGATCCGTAAGGGGTTGATAGTAACACGGGAAGGAACTTTGCATGCTTGGAGGTGGATATGAACTTTATGGAAACTCTGTTTTGCAAATGTGAATTCCATTGAGGAAGTGAAGCCATAATCACACAAATTCATGAATGGAAGAAAATAGAAAGACGTGAGAAAGAAATATTAATAAAAATGGATGGAAATGGATGGAAAAAGACATGCAACTTTAGATAATGGGTTGTTGACCGAGATGGAGTTGTCAGTTATGATTGGGAGTGCCTTTAAAGGCTAGGATTTCATCAAGAGAAAAACAACTTAATAAAATGACGTAAACACCAAAAACAAACATGTGTAAGATCTTGACCTCTGTGTTGTCCCACAGGGTGTGCCATAATCATTATCAAGAAGTAAAGGTCAAATGGTGGTTGTAATGTGCTTGATATTGGAACACCTCTGAAAGATGAAACTCTAACTTCTATGTTGTCCCACCGGGCATGCCAGAATTGTTATCAAGTAGTGAAGGTCACATGGTGGTTGGAATGTGCTTGATAGTGGAATAACTCTAAAAGATGAAACTTTAACTTCTATGATGTCCTACTAGGCATGTTAGAACCGTTATCACAAAATTATAGCACCCCCGAAGGCGATCATCTCGAAACTAGGGAATTTAATGTAATTTGTGTAACATTGAGCTATCCTAAAGTATGGGACTTTGACAATGGGATAGCTCTCCAGAGAAAGTTGGTTCTTACTCCTAAACCTACCTCCCACAAAATAATCCTAATTCAGGAAAACAAACTATCTAATCCTATTTTTAAATTCCAAGGAGATAGAGGGAGATATTGCATGAAAATAAAACTACACTAAGAGTGGTGATACACCAAGAAAAGGAGGTTGTTAATCACTATCCAACTGTCTGATGTGGAGAGAGGTGAGAAATGGAGAGGGTGAACAAGATGCACTACAGACTAGAGATGAATTCACACAGTCCACCACTTCATTCCCCAAATAAACACAGCTCCCACAACATACAATGAACATCAAAAGTATGCACAGTATACCCTACAATGAAGAGATACAAGTAGAGACAACAAAACATGTAAAGGATGGAAAAAATGCATCACAAAACACAATCTATTGCTCTATTAACAGTTTGCACAATACATCATTAGTGGGAAAGAGGCAAGAGAATGACATTACAAAGAAAGATAGGAGGCTTGAAGCTCTAAATTCATCCCAATAGAAAAGAAAGAAAGAGGGGGAAGAGAGGAAAATGACTAACTCCTTTACAAATGAGCCCCGCATTACAATTTATAGGACTAGAAAGAGAGAGAAGTTCAATCCTAAAATCTAATTTCCAACCACTTGAAAGTGATAATAAATGAGGGAAAATGATGATATCTTATTTTCAAAATCTTCTCCATGTTGTCCCATAACCTGTAGTTGAATAAAATGATGCCCATGCCCATTAATTGCATCCTGAACCACCTGGAGGTATTTGTTTAGAACTAGGTTTGTGTTCTTCACCATCAAATCTTAATAAATTCTATGATTTCTTGATTTTTGTGTGAAGTTCTTAGATCCACAATTCCAACAAGACCAATTTTGTGAAAATCCATTGAGAAATGCTCAAGTTATGAGCTTCTGAGTGACTACAACTATTTTGAGATTTTACCAAGCTTACTTACATTTCAAGGAACTGCATGTATTTAATTTTGGCTGGAAATCATCATTTAAAATATTTTCCCCTTTTATAATGTTCTCTGCATGATTTAATAATCTAGGGTATTTGAAATTTGGTGAGGCCCTCATTTGATTTTCCATCATATAATAAAAGAAGAAAGGGGGAATGTTTATATTTATATTTAAGATAGTGGCCAACTTGGTCGAGCGGGCACTATTCTTGTATTGTCGACTCTCCTTTGAATTTGTGTCAGGTCTTTGTAGTTTACATTGGTGATTCACCATATACAATTCGACCCCTTATATCACCGACCACCCCCTTATTCTATATACACGCGAATCCACCCTGTCGCTTCGTCACTCCGACTTGGGGTCCACATTACACACCCTATTTCCATGCCAACTCAGCATCACCGTTGACTCAACAACCTCAAAGACCTCACCATCATGTGTTACGGGAATAAACCTCCTGCAGTTAACTAAACTCCCCGAACCCATTTCATTCCACCATGTCAGGGGCATTCACATTCCCGCCCAATCTTCTGCAGTGATTTTGGCTTATCCTTGCACTCGAGGCCTAAACTCATTAGGCCCTATGGGAAAATTTCACCCTTCTCATTCGTAAGGGCCCACTCCTGAACCCAACTCCCCAGCTCGCTGAGTTGGCTTGGCGAGCCAACTCTCTTGAATTCCCTCCTTCCTTGCATAAATTCTCTACTGACATTTGCCCAAGTTTTTTGGCTGACCATTCGAACTTTCTCAAACTATTCTCGATCTCCATCCGCTCTCACTTGAGCCTGCAAATCTCTCATAATTATATCCTTTCCCAAGTTTTTTCTTCTATACTCAATGTATTTCTCAATCGCTATACTTTCAGCTAGACTCTAAAAGACTTGGCTTCCATTTAAGTTGTGATTCGGCCTAGTTTTGTAAAATTCATGCCCTCAGAATCGAAGCATACAAATCATCTACTTCAACTACATTGTATCAACTTGGTTTTGAATTTGGATCAACTTGATGAGCCTTGACAGCTCAGTCTATAATACAAATAGTTTGACTCTCCACCTGTTTGACTCGGCTTTGGAGTTCGACCACTTCATTATTGGTGTAAATGGCTCGGTTTCTTCACGATTAGCTTACCCAAGTTCTTTTTCTATCATATCGACTTATTCCCCAAAGTGTACAACCTAAAAATTCAAACTAGAACTCGTGTTTGATCTTAATGCTAGCTCGATGAGGTATCCCTACTCTCTGACATGAGTTCAACTCGGTCCCTCCAATAAACAGCTTGACCTTCTACCATATGAACTCAATGCCTCTCCACAATGTATAGCTCAGTTTCTCAAAGTAAAGAGCTCAGTGAGCTGAAGGGAGCCCAAATACTATTTTTTTAATTTTTCCCAATTAACCTCCAAATTCTTTCTTAAAACTTCGGACTCCTTCAGTAGCTGAGGGATTATGTGGAGGACTTAGAGGTGTTTTGATCATCTACACCGACTCTTCCTTTGGTGTTTACAAGGTGGGTCCCGTCCATCCTGAAAACTTCTAAACTTCATGAAGACCAAGAAGAGGAAAAAATCATGTCATGATTCTCAACCTTCCCAAATTCCTTATGCTCCCTCGGATACTTAAATATGTGTGTATCCTCCAAATTGTCTATAGAGAATCCCATAGTGTAACCATGCTTTTCTGTCGGGATTCAAAAGCTTGTTCCACTATTTTAGTAGGGGGAGGAGTTGTAGGAAGTTTCAAAGGTGTGGAATTTATAAAAATACCTCTTTCAAGGTAAAGCACTTGGCTCCACCCAATAGACTACTAGTCATAAAAATTGTTGAATCCTACATGATCCCGTAGGAGGTAGCAGGAATCATCCATAAGGGGTTCTCGAGAAAAAAAAAAACAAGGCCAAAATTACATCGTCATAGAGCCCATTTGATGAGAAAGAATGTATTTCAAATCCATCCCATGAGCTAATAGATGGATATGAATACAAGTGCTATTTCCATTCAGAGTATGAACCAAAACTTGGAGAAGGTATGTATTTCCTCTTCTCGGTGAAGTCGTGCCATGAGAAATAACACTAGAACTATCACCAATATCCAAAGAGCCACCACTCACATAACCCACACCCAAATCAATGATGTTGCCAAAAAAACAAGGCTTCAAGTAAAAATGGGGTATCCAACACATGAAAATCGTCAAACATCATCATAATCCCCTAAAGCAAAGATACCCTAAAGAAGAGATTATGGAGGTAGTATCCAAGAAAAAGGAAGAAAAAGGTAGGGAGAAGCCTTGTCACACCACCAAACCAGACCTAACTCCAAAACTTGCACACCCCATGTTGAGATAGAAACTACAACCAATAGAATCATAAAGTTTAGGGTTCAGGCTCTAGCAACAAATAGATGAGTACTCCATCGCAAATCCTCTGTAAATGTTTGAATTAAATGTCACATGTGACTTACATATTTTAAAGTATCACCGTCATTTTTAGATATATTTATATGTAAAATATACTAATATATATTAAATATAATTAAACATACATACACTTTTATATATTTTATTAATAGTATAAAAATAACACTTTTTACTATTTTTGAATGGTAATATTTGAAAATAATTGACACTGAAAATTATTTGATGACATATTGGTGTCAAATTTAACCCCTTCTAGGAAGGTTCTTGAATTTGGGATGATTGATGAGAAAACATAAATAAGTTAATGGTGTAAATTTGGATTTTATATTTGTTAACAAGTCAAACTACACCATGGCAAGTTAATAAGAATGTACCACTTAGATACATTCATCACACGCGTTAGGCACCCACACCACGTTGGCACTAAAAAGGAACGTATATTTGGATGACATATCATCGCATGCGACTCCATAATGAGTTATACTTGAAAATTTGTCAATGAAAGATTGCATTTGTATCATAGGACAAATTTATTCTCAAAATTTTGAATATATCTTATAAAAATTTGTAGGCTTTTTCCTATAGATAGCATTGCTTTAATTTCTAGTTTTTCAATCATTTTGGTAGCACATAAACTATGTATGATTTTGGTTATTAATGGTGGGAATCTTCTTCTCATGCTTGTTGAGTAGACAATTAAAGCCTTTGCACTCTTTGAGGCATCAAGTATCACAACATTTACACTTGTCACATCAAGCATTTTTAGTCTTCCAATGCTTGACCATGATACGGTTGTGTCAATCTATCCCATCTCATATAACTATGAGTTGGATTACTCCTTTAGTGTAATTACAATTGGCGTATTTTATTCATAACAAATTTTTACTATTGGAATTACCGTTATATTTATTAAAATAAAAGAGAGTTACATAGTAGTGGGGGTGACCGATAACATGCATGGTCCCATAACATGTCATGAGGGAATCAAAAAATTATAAAATGCCACAAGGGATACATGAAAATGCCACTAGGGAAACTAGAGCACATAAGAAATGATAATATCACATTCAAGCACACGTCATAAAGCACCAAGAGGATGGAGAGTATCATCCCAAGGTGGGATAAAATATCCATTATTAGGCTCCGCCAAAGGAGGATCCGCTTTCCATCTATTGTGGTGATTAGGATATTACATCAGTAACGACACCATAATACCCCATCTAGAGGAGTAGATCTAGCAATGGTCTACATGGTCAAGAATGGAGAATCCCACCGTAAAGAGTTGTCAATGTCCTTTCCCCTCGAAGGCGGGCTCTAGCCAAGTCCAGGAAGAAGATGGGGTCAAGAGAGGCCCTAGGTAGATGTGGAATGATGATTGCATGAGTGGCTCTCTCGAAGATGTCCCGTAGGTGGTGAGCATCGTGGTGGTGAAGGCCAAGGTGATAAGAATCGAGGATCCGGCGAACCCGACTCATAGTGTGAGGTGCACTCCCATAGAGATCGAGAAGATCCTGTAGATGAGAAAACTCGAGGGAGCCTTAGCATCTTGAGCTTGAATGTGCAAGCACACAGTAGAAAAAATAATAAATTTTTCATTAGTGGAAAATAAAGTAACAAAATGATCATGCTTAACAATTAAATCATTACATACTTTCAACATCATGAGTAAAATACAAGTACAAAACAACTACCAAAGCGTATCAATTAAATGAGGTCATGGACTAAAATCACCAAATAAGGTTACACACCAATGAAATAATTCAGGGTAGTAAGGCTAAAATAAAGAGTGGATCGACTTCGAGATAGCTTGAACATGGGGGAAAGACAAAAATATGTTTAAACGACTAGGGGCGAGAGCAAAAAGGACATATAGGAATAGGAATGCCAATATTACTAAGCTGTTCACCCATAAGAAGACCTTGGTAAACAAGACACCAGAGAAAGTGGTTAAATTTAGGCTCAAGAAGAGAGTTCTAGGTATGAGAAAGCATGTGAAGCCAAGTGGAGTGCGCGGATTGCAAACCCCACCGAGCATTAAGCCTATCAATAGCCAAGAAGAGCAGACTCAAAAAATGATAAATAGTTATGGTATTATATTAGAGGAAGGGAATTTCCTCGATTCCACGGCCAATCCCTCCACTAAAAAACTGGAGGTTTAAGCCTAATTTATGGATCATTACATCCGGCAAGAGCTCTTTAATTTTATAGATAAATGGAAGGTAAGAATTGGAAAGATTAAATTTTAACCTTGATCTCCTAAGCAAAGAAATCTAGTCTTTGTGAGTCATAGGATCCTAAATACTTTGAATGCCCATGCGGTAGATCTCGGATTAGTGTTAAGCCTAGAGTTTATGAAGCAAAAGATCATCTGATGTGATAATAGGCGACCACCAAATACTTTGAGAATTAAAATAAATCCTTGTGTGAAAATCATCACCAACCCATCACATCAAAGGCTTAACCTACTCGAATGCTTTCTAGATACTCTTGGTTACAAAGGTACTTGTAATTTTGATAGGAGCCAAAGTGATAATAATAGTATGTAAGCCAATATTTCTCTAACACTTCTTGCCATAAGGGGTTCCAAATTCAATGCAATTGTGCAATAGAATTTTCCAGTCCTAATTTCCCAATAGAAAAGGGATCACCCATTTAGAGAATAAGGCAACACTTTATCGATAAACATCAATGATACTCATACCACCTTCATGCACAATGAAGGCAACAAATTTCCCATGTTACTCTGTGAAAGCCACTAAGCTCAAAATTTTACACCATAAAAAGTCTTGTAGCATCTTGGTAAGCCATGTGAACAAATTAGGAGATTGGCACCAACACACAGAGTAATATACATGAATAGAAGAAAGGATTTTATTACAAAATTGGAATTTAAAATCCAAAGAGAGAGGTTTGGAAGACCACTAGTCTTGGTAAATTTCTGCTCAACTTTGTTAATAATATACTAATATCAAGTTGCAAATTCACCAGAGAAGGAAAAAGGAATACCTAAAAGTTTGAATTTCTCAACACTGTTAATCCATTTCCATGGGTACACCTTCAACCATGCCGGAAGAGGAAAAAACTCTATCGATATCCCAAGGTTTTTTCCAATTGAATACTAGAGCTAGAAGCCAAGCAGTAATGTGTCAAGACACTCCTAGACTTTGGAAAACTTATTCTCGATTCTCGTGATAGTAAGTAAGGAATCATTAGTAAAATTTCCATTGATAAGTTGAAATTTATGATCCGAAAACACAATTCCACGAATAAGACCCTAGGTAGCTTGATGTGCAATTAAATAACCCAATGCATTAGCAATAAGCAAAAACAATGGTGGCGTGAGAGGGCACCCATGTCTCGATAGAGTGAAAAATTCCATGGAAACCATTAATGGTGATCTGAGAAGAGGTATTAGAAAAATACGTGCTAATGGTCAATTGAAGGAATTCACCAAATCCAAGGGCTTTGATCATGGCAAGGATGAAAGGGCCTCGATGCAATCATAAGCTTTCTCAAAAACAATTTTGAGAAAGAGAGGATGATGTGATGAAATCCAGCCCATTCCATGCCTTCGAGACTACAAGAATATTATCCGAGATGTATTGAGCTTTAAAAAAATCATATTGTTCATGACGAATGATTTTAAGAAAGAAATACACAATGCGTAGATCCAAAGCACCTTAGCAAGGATTTTATAAGAAACTTTCAATAAGGTGATCGACCGTTAATTAATTATTTTTTTTTTAATCTCTAGACTTGGGGATGAACTTGAATTTTCCTTAATTGATGAAACTCCCCAAAGAGTGAGTTTAGAGAGCTTCATTGTAAACCCAAATCAAATCAAGTCCCACAAAAGACCAAGTTGCTTTGTACAACTTTCTCGTGAAACCATCTAGACACGGAGACTTGTCATCAAAAAGAAAGAGAAAAATAGTATGGATCTCCTCCAAAGTGAGAGGAACATCAGCGAGCACAATCTCAGGGTGAAATTTACTAGGCACAAAATCAATACATTTTTATCGGGAAGTAGCTTGCTCAATTAAATCCTCATGTGCTTCAAAACCTAGACGATAGTGCTTGAAAAAAACATTAGTGATCTTTGGGATCTCAAGAAATCATTAGTGAAAGTCATAAACAAATTTAATCTATTGACAAGAATATTTTGGGCCTGGAGGGATTTGAAAATTATTTTTGAGCATTTTTCTTCCACCCTAAACCAATGTAGTCTTGACTGGATTTGCACACCACGTACTCAATTATAATTCAATAAGCTTGGGCTTATGCCAAATACCGACAACTGGGGCTAGAGATGAGCATTAAAATGATTGTTCTCAAGAAACATAGAGATCTTTATAAAAAAATTGTGAAAAGATGAATCAGCTTGCCTATGGACAAGGACCGCCTATTTTCCAAAGTGGTGGAGGAACTCGGTGGTGTGATGAATCGCCACATCCCACCAAGAAATCTAGCTAGAAATAGAAGGCAGATGTGGCTTTCAATAGGAGGGACCACTTTAGGGTGACTCAACAAAGAAACATTCGAGATATAATTGATTTTTGACACCTAGGAGGGCCCCTACCTAAAAACCTTAAATTTAATCGAGATGGTTGTATGAAAAAGCACTTCTTACCATACCTTGATAATGGAGGATCCTTGTGTTTCAAAATAAAAAAATTTCCCGCTAGGAAATAAGTGCATGGTAGAGATGTTTTAAAACCCGATCATATCCTTCTTGAATATTGTTCCAAGTGAACTAAGCATGGTCTTTAAATTATTATTTCTATTTGAGAAAAGGATCAGAAAGACCCCAATATATTTTAAAATAATTCCAGGATGCACGCTCAATAATACACCAGTACATAGGAAGGGTGCCACATTTATCATCTGGGTGTTCTACCATATTAAAGTTGCCACACACTAGCCAATAAGCAAATGGTAAGTTATCACCTAACCATTTCCATAAATTTGTTCTTTCGGGACCATAATTAGGGGCGTAAATGTTAAGAATACCAAAAGAAAGGTCATTAATATTCATAATCAACCAAAGAGCCCTATTACTAGGATCCTATCTCGACATGGTCATTAATGCCACAAATTTTAGTACTATGGAAATGCGAGCACTACCTCTCCGTCAATATACTACGTGTGAAATTGCATAAAATCTGGGGCAATGCAAGTAAGAGTAGTTTGAAGCAAAAACTAGAAATCTTGATTTCCTATAAACAAATAATATCTAAACTGGTAATTAACTAGAAAGCTAACGGAAAAGAGAATTTTTTGAGGGCTCTATCAAACCCCGAACATTCCAAGACATGAAAAATCATACATATAAAATTCCTCTTGCCCATCCGTAATTCCATCCTTGGAGCCTAGAATGGCAAAATTATTAGCAAGAAGAATTTGGTCTTAATCAGAATATTAAGCATGAATGGAACAAAGCTTAGCCCCATTATCCCCTAGCACGCCACATGAAACCTCTTAGGGTGGACTGTGAGGACATTGCAGAGGGAGATAAGTTGATGCAAAATTCCCAATATTATATGAATTAAGCGAGTATCTTAGATTTGTGGGGGTTTGGAAGGAATGGAAACTAAAGGGCGAGGTGGCTCCACTAGTGGCTCATTCCTGGATGGAGGAGAGGAAGAGACAGGAGGCAGAACCTCAATAGAATTTTTACACCTGATCTCTTCTTGGCCCCCATCATAGTCCAGCCATCACGCCAGAGTTTCATTTTTGAGCTTAGGGCCGGCGAGTTGAGTTGAAACAGGTTTGGAGCGAGCCAAGAGTGCAGCAATCTCGAATTCAATGTATTGGGGCTTGACAACGGAAACATATGTTGGGGAGGTTAAAATAGACAACCTTTTTAGAGATATGTAGGGACCCAACATGAATATATATAGATGGTCACATAATTTTTTTGCAAGCTCCACCTCAACACACACATGCTTGTTAGGACGAGCAAAAAAAATGCTCTTCTTCAAGGCAAATCACCCTTTCAATGGGTTTCACAATCTATGAAAGGAATGACCAGAGATGAATAGGAATGACAGGCTATTCAATCCAAATCCAGGGTCCTGTTATCCCATTTTTCCCCTCAAGTGAAATTGGACAAACATGACTTCACACAGAGAAAAAATGAGGGATCGATTCGGCCAGGGAAAATCACACTTCGGGATTGGCCGAACAAGTGAAGCGAGCTAAGTGCATTGAAAAGGAGCTTAGGAGTTCAAGTTGGTTCGGGATTGAAGAAGCTCCAAATTTTAAAAATCACACTTCAAAGGTGAGGGCGTTCAGAGGTATGCCGAAGCAAAATTCGGGGACTCGGTAGAAAGAAGCGCAACAAAGGAGTGGGAAGTCTGAAACCCGAAGTCTAAAATTTGGACTTCAGGCTTTCAAGATTTCGTAGGTTTATGTTCCAAGAAGATAATCTCACCCTAAAACCTCAAGTCCCGAAAACTCAAAAATCTTGAAACCCCGAAACACAAGTCCCAAAACCAAGAAACCTAAATTCCAGAACCCCGAAACCCAAAGTCTTAAAACCCTGAAACCCGAAGTCCCAAACCCCCAAAAATAAAAAGTTCTTAAACCCAAAAGGGAAAATTTTGGACTTTGGGGTTTCATAATTTCATAACTTTGACTCGAAGGATGAAAAGTGTCACGCAATACAATTTCGGATTCTATAACCCAAATTCTGAATTTTGGACTTCAAGGTTTTGGCATTTCGAAGGTTTCACAAGATCAAAGTGATGAACAATAATGATGATCTCCAAAGTTAAAACTCCTTATGGTCTAAATCCTGAAAGTCTGAAGTTTTGGATTTCACAGGGTGCACTGCAATTTCAGAGTCTGAAAAGGGTAGATTAACAAATGGCATTTATTGCAGTATGGCACCCTCATCTTCAGATGGCCATAAATTTTTATTCAGAGTTCAGGTTTTCATTAAATAGGACTTTTTGGAAAGATCTTCATTTCCTCTACACAACTACGAATAAGTATTTAAAAATGAAGAAATACAGTCCGCCATTTTAGAGGGTGTTTCTAGATTTCCCACCTACCAAAATGATGAGGTATGGGCTTCCTTTCTTCTCCAACAAGGCAAAGTACATGGAGGCATGGGTTTTGCAGTGGCATCCATCATTGTTGCAGGTGATTTTAATGCATTTTTAGTGGTTGAAGCAATATTTTGAATTCCTCTCTCTCCCTTCTCTCATTCTTCCTATATATTGTAAGGAGGGGCTCATTTCAAAAGGTTGGATAATCTTGCTTTGCACCCTCCCTTCTTCTCTTATCTATAAGTGATCTTGTGGAGTTCAAACCTCCCATTCAAACTGTAAATGTAATTTTTCCTCTTGGCCATTGTAATGCACTATATCAAATATGTGGAGCAATAATATAAGTTTGTGGATGAATTTCAACCCTCTCTTGTGTTCATTTCATCTTTCTTATCTCTCATTACAACTTTGGTTAATTGTGTAATTTAGGTTGTGTTACATGTTTTTATAGTTGTGTTTAATGGTGAATGAATTTGTGATTAAAAATTATTTTTGTTGATGTTCATCCTCTTCAATCTTGTTTCATTTTCATTTCCATGCAAGGAAATTTATTCAGCATTCCTTTTGGTGCATCACCTCCTATAGATTAGGTTTAATTTCTTGTAATATTTTCAACCCTGTCTCCTTGGCAAGTTAGAGAATATTTTAGGATAGCTCCTCTAAAATTTGAAAGTGTGTATCAGAATAGAGGAATAGGAACTGGCCTACATCCAGAGAGATTCCCTGATCATAAATTCCCACACTTTGGGAAAAGCTCCATGTTATACAATCACACTGACATTTTCACTCATTCGAGTTACAACAATCAGGGGTCTTGTGATTACGCATCAATAATTTTTGCATACAGTAGGATAAGGAAGTCATTACATGAGCTTTGAAGGCGTTTTCAAGAAATTTGGACTTAGAAAATTGTAGATTTCTAATTTAAGACTTTTCACCTCTCGGGATGAACTCGAAATCAATTTTAAAAGGCTTAACTTGGTCAAAACAAGTCTAAATTGCACCGTCTATAGATCGAGGCTAATATTCAAAAGCGTATTTTTAGATTTTTAAATTTTGATTTTCAAAATTTTGAAGTTTTTTAAATTTTGGGTTTTAGGATTTCGGACATCTTAGGATTTTGGAATTTTGGGTTTTGGGTTTTGGGATTTCATTTGTCAACTTCATAGGAAGTAGTCCACTTTCCCTAAATGCTCAAAATCCAATTTTGGTTTGCAGACTAAAGAACATTCCCTATTTCATAGGATAAAATCATACTACTCCTATTGACCACATCCAAGACATTACAAATGTCTGTGTGATTCACGAAATTAATGAAATGGATGTTGCGGTCAAATTTTTAGCTTCATCTTTCAAGGGTAAGGCCTTATAATGGTTCAATGGCTTGATAGCGGGATCTATCCAAAACGTGGACCAGATATGTAGAGCTCTCTACAATCGGTTTGGAGAAAGAGGATACAATCTATCTTTATTGGAACAATTGACAACAATCAAAAGGGATCCTAACAAGCAAATGGCAGATTTTAATTTCCATTTCCAATGGACATGGTACAGGATTCCAATAACTATCATGCCAACTATCTTGAAGGAGCATTCCTTCACATTTTAAAGGGTATGAATTCAAAATTTTCTATGATGATCCAATCAATGGGAGGTACAATGATTACAAGGGCCTACGACATAGCAATCGAAAGCAGTAAAACTGTTTGATTCAAGTTGGTAAGCTAGCACCAAGGCCACTAATGCCTCTCTATCTAGAAATGGGAACTCCTACAACAATTCAAACACCTTAGTTGAATCCCATTCGGCCCCTAGAAATCAAAGCAAAAGTGAAGCTTCTACTTCTTCAAGCACTTCGAAAGAATTGTAGGAGGTTATGAAATAACTATAGAACCTAGGAAATGAGCTAGTGACTATCAAGAGACATCAATCTTGGAGTTTTAGACCATATCAACCTCCAATTCATTATCAACCCAGCCCCCATATTAGAAAAATAGACCACCAACTCAGGTTGTGAATCAAAATCCAAACCAAGGACAACCTCAAGTTGCCATGCCATTCGACCATATGATCCAAATGCACTTTCAACATCAAGAGCCTTGGTTCCAACTAAAACAACATGGCACAAGAGTATGAATGGTGTTACCCTTGCAATCTACCTCACAATCAATCAACATGTTTCAATGGTGTACTAAATCAGGCTCCATGTTGTAGAGACCATCGATGTGTCCTAAGAACCAAGTGAGGAGGAAATTTAGCAGCAAGGAACCCATCAAGAGGCACCTCCAATGGAAACCACGTTGGTCAATTGGAAAACATAAGAATTTTGTGGAGTTAATCAACCTCCTTTCCAAGGTGTGGCCACCAATACATGGTCAAAGAAGAGGAACATTGAGGAAGGACAATCATCTAACCCTGTAGTTTCTCAACCCACTCTCATGCCACAAGGTGCTAATAAGACAAGTGCAACCCCAAATGTATCAAATCAACCTAAGGCACCTATTGCAATAGCACATGTGCCTATTCAAGCTCCAGAAAAGGTTGTGCCAAGTAAGGGGAAAAAAAGATAATACATCCCCTTTCAACATCATAGATCATATGAAGAAAACACAAGTGAGAAAACATAAAGAACTTACAGGTGTTTGGGGATAGCAAGATAATAGTCAATCAAGTAGGGGACAATATGCTACAAAGAATGACCTACTCAAGAGTTATAATAATAGGGTATGGTGCCTCATAAAGGACTTTGAAGCTTTCAATATTGAGTCCATACCTAGGAAGAAGAATGGAGCCGCAGACGTGCTTGTAGTAGTTAGGCCAACATTCAATGTGGTGGATAGTATCAAAAGAGAAAGAATTCAACCTCATATCCATGTGATTATAAGGCCAGTAGTTCTAGGTAACAACACAAGTTGGCAGGTGTTTGAGAATGATCAACAAATTGTTAATTTCTTACAAGAAGAGGTTGAATTCTCATATAGGAATCAGGATAAAATAGAGTAGCAGTATGGGGATCAGGTAGTGCAATTGTGGACCAACAAGCTTCCAAAAGGCTTGGTGACGTTGGATTCTATCTTCAATCGAATGATCAATTCCAAAAGGAAAAAGCCAACATATAGGTCAAAGGGGAGGATTCATAACCGATTTTAGTAGGAGAAGGTAAAACACTCCAAATTGGAAAAGTGGCTATTGAACAAGAAAGATATGAGTTTATAAAAATTTGTTAAGAGTTACTAGATTTCTTCACCTAGAGCTATGAATATTTCATGAGTGTTTAACCCCAAGTTGGCACAACATACAATAGAACTGGATCCAGATGCTAAACCCATCAGGAAAAAACAAAGACTAGTTAACCCACACATTGAGCCTCTAATGAAGAAAGAGATAAATAAATTGATAGAGGCAAGTATTATATTTCCAATCAAGCACTCAAGTTGGGTTGTAAACTTAGTGTTGTTCGAAAAAATAATGGGGAAATCTAGTTGTGCGTAGACTTTGGGACCGAACAGGGCATCTCTCAAGGACCACTACCCACTCCCTTCAATGGAGAAAATCTTGCAAGTGGTAGCCGGTTCAGAAAGATTCTCTCTCCTGGATGGCTACTCGGGGTATAACAAGATAATGGTGGAAGAACATGATCAGTTAAAACCAGCTTTCATCACTAAGTGGGGCACCTATGCCTACAAAAAGATGTCATTTGGGTGTCAAATGTCGAGCTACTTTCCAAAGGGTGATGGATATGGCATTCAAGTGGTTAATCAACAAGATATTGTTGGTGTATCTTAGCGATAACATCGTGTGCTCCAAAAATGCAGCAGATCACCTATTTCGTCTAAGACAAGTCTTTCAAAGGTGTAGGAGATTTGGGGTATCATTCAATACCAAAAATGCATATTCTTGGCTCACGAAGGTAAGCTCCTAGGTCATATTGTGTCAAAGGAAGGATTGAAAATTGACCTAGAAAGAGTTGAAATGATTCGAACATTTCCATTACCAAGTCATGAGAAGGCTCTTCAAAGCTTCTTAGGAAGGATCAATTTTTTCGTAGGTTTGTACCAAATTTTATCACTCTTATCAAACTAATAACATTGATATTGAATAAGAGCATGGAATTTAAGTGGACAATTGAGGGTAAAGTAAGTTTTGAGACTATCAAAGAGGTTATATCTCAAGCCCCAACTCTCATCAATCCGGAATTCTCCAAAGACTTCATGCTCTATGCCTTTGGTGGTGGGGACATGATTTTTGCAATCCTAGTGCAGAAAAACAAAGAGGGGTCCGAACAATCGGTTGCCTTCTTTAGTCAAAGTTTGGAGGACTATGAAGTGAGATACTCCTTCATCAAGAAGCATGTTCTCATGGTAATTAGGAGTTTAAAGAAGTTCAAACACCTAGTTTCTAACAACAAGATCCAACTGCTAGTTTCCCATGCGAGAGTCAAGGACTTCCTTTTGAACAAGGATTTGAATGAGAAATGTGCAGGATGGATCACTCGTGTCATGGAGTATGACATTGAAATTAAAGTCACTAAGCTGGTCCGTGGAAAAGGACTATGTGAACAGCTAGCCTTGAGTCAACAGGTTGAAGCTAGGTGATGGAAAAGAGACTATTTTGGTGCTACAAGATGATCAAGAGAAAGCAAATGATAATGTGCCCACTCCTTGTTGGACTCAAAATATGATACATTTCCTAAAAATAGGCCTATGCCCCCCAGAAATGAGCAAATCCAAGCGAAGATACTTCATATTACAATCCATTCCATATGTTTTTTTATGGTGTTTTGTCAAAGAGGAAATCAATGGCATCCTATTGAGGTGTATTGGAATGAATCAAATTAAGAATGTGTTACAGGAGTTTCATGATGGAGTGGCTAGAAGAAAATTTTCCCTACAAGTAATAACTCTAAAAATAATGAAGGTGGGGTACTATTGGCCCATAGTATTCAATGACTGCTATACTTGGATCAAAAAGTGTAAAAAATGTGCGTTCTTCACAGGCAAAGAAAGGTTAACAACACTTCCATTGTACCCAATTTCAATTGACCAGCCATTCATGCAATGGGGATTGAACTTCATTGGGGTCATCAATCCAAATTCAAGCCAAGGCCATAAGTGGATACTCACGGCAATAGACTATTTCACCAAGTGGGTCAAGGCGGTAGCATTCAAGGAAGCTAATGAGTCTAACATATTGAACTTCTATGAGGGGATAGTGACTAGGTTCAGTGTACCGACCACTATAATATCAGACAATGCATTGGAATTCCTAGGTTCCAAGATCACAGAATGGGCTATTAGGAATGGAATCTATTTGAGCACCTCTTCTAATTATTACGCACAGGGTAACATAAGCAGAGTCCATGAACAAGAACTTGTTGAGAATCATCAAAAGGAATCTAGATGAAAACTAGAGGACATGGCATACCAAGCTCAAATCATCCTTGTGGGCTGAAAAAATCACACCAAAGGTTTCGACAAGCAATTCCCCTTACAATCTAGTCTACGGGAAAGAGGTAGTGTTTCCTATATCACTTGAGTTTTCGGTATTGGAACTCATGAAACAACTAGAATTATTTGATTTCGAGCCTATGGAAGCTAGGTATGTGGAATTTATGGAATTAGAATAAATTAGATAACATATAATGCAAATCATGGAAATAAATCAGGCCTTAGTCAAGAGTTCATTTGATAAGAAAACAAGAGCATGGGACTTAGTTCTGAAGTGGGATGCAAAAACGGAAAAATGATGAAGGCCCCTACATGGTCACAAGATGTAATAATAGCAATGCCTTCTAACTATCTACTTTGGATGGAGATGAGATTTTGATTTCGGTAAGCGGAATCTATCTTAAACATTGTTACTAAAAAGAAAGGTTTCACCCTTGTAAATATTAGCTTAGAATTTTAATTCCTCTAAGTGTATATGCACATTGTCTTGTTGTAGTTTAGGTTTCAATTTCCCTAAGTACTTCAACATAGTTTTTCTCCTAAGTTGTTTCGTTGTCAAGTTCGGTGTGTCTCTTAGGTAAATGTTGTAACAGGGAAGAAGTTTGTACTTGTATGGAATAGTTTCTAATTTCAAAGGAAAATAAATATAGAGAAACTAAAATCACATTTCGGGATAGCCCATTTCAGAATAGGTGAACATTTCAAGAATAGGTGAAAATTCCAGGTCAAGACAATTTTCCACTCTCACAAAATCTTAACTTCAAGATTTCCTTATGAAAATTGAGAGTGCAAGGCAAGGCGAGTTCGGGATCTACAGTTGCAAGTAGTTGGGAGCAAGTTTCTAGTACGAGATCAATATTAGGATATCATTTATGACTCCATGCCTAATGGATACTTCAAGGAAATTGATCTTTCACCTAGCATGCAAGTTACCCCATGATTCGCCAAATTGTTATACGATTTTTCCCATTAGGAGAAATTGGAAAAACATGACTCCACACAGAGAAAAAATGAGGAATCTATTTGGCCATGGGAGATCACACTTTGGGATTTGTTGGACAGGTGAAGCAAGCTAAGAGCATTACAAAGGAGCTTGAGATTTCAAGTTGGTTCCGGGAAAGAAGAATCTCCAAAGTCTGACATTTAGACTTCGGAGGTGAGGGCGTTCGGAGGTAGGCTGAAACAAAATTTGGGGAATCATGAGAAAGAAGCGTGATAAAGGAGCCAGAAGTCCAAAACTGAAGTCTGAAATTCAAACTTTGGGCTTTCGGGATTTTGGAGGTTTCATGTGCCAAGTGGATAATCTAACCTCAAAACCCGAATTCCTAAAACCCCGAAGCCCAAAGTCCGAAACCCCAAAAATCCCGAAACCCTGAAACTCCCAAAACCACGAAACCAAAAGTCTGAATCCACGAAATCCAAAGTCTCGAAACCCCAAAACCTTAAGTCTCAAAACCCAAAACCTAAAGTCCCAGACCCCCAAAAAGACAAAGGTTTGAAACCCCAAGTCTGAATTTTAGACTTCGAGGTTTCAGAATTTCATAACTTTGGCTCGAAGGATGAGCAGTGTTACTTCACCAAAAGAGGTTGAAGTTGAGAAGGCTTGCGAAAAGAGAATAGATAAAACCCCTTAGTGAGGTTACGAACACTTGACATTGGGATACCATTAGAATCCGGTGGTTTTTCATCCATTTTTACGGGTAGGTTTTCGAAGGTATGTGGCCACAAAAATACGTAATAAGGAAATGATTTTGATACCACTTGACCACGGTATCTAAAAATTCATCGAAATATTAACATATAAGGGGACACATATTTTGTACCTTGTTGTGAACTTTCAAGACAAACTTCCTCATGTTTTTGGGATCCATGTCCACCGGTTGCAGTAATAAATTGCTGACAATGGGAGGAACATTGGCCATTTATAAGCTACGCACCACCTTAAAAGCAGGGGAAAATATGGAAGATAGTATGATATTACCAATAGGAGACCGCTAAAAATCTATGGAAACACAATATTCACAATGAAATATGGAAAAAGATAGCATGCACAACAAATTCTTAGAAAGTGAAGTAGAACAAAATAGATTCAATTCTCATAGACTAGTAGTTATAATTTGTGTTTGTCATGATTTTTTAATATTTATCTTCCATATATTCACACAAAAATATTGTCCTTTATGAACATTTCTTCCCAAAGATAAGACACACAATATTCAACATAAATTGTAGGCATATGGTTATTACTTCCAGTGGATACTAAATTCTAGTTAAATATAATATCTGCAATAACATGTTTCAATATTGATAATAATTTAGTCATTTTTCTTTATCTTTTTAAATTTGTATTTAGAAGAGGAGGCATGTCTTTAATGATCTATATTTATTTTTATATCTTTAAGTGTTTTATAAGATAAGGTAGCTTGACCATGCCATATTGAAATGTACAACAATTATAATTGTTTTAATTTTCTAAGTAATTGAATATAGTTTCAATAATAAATAAATATAAGTTGAAAGGTGAGAAGGTTTATAACTTTAACATATCACTATTTATTCTATATATTCTATTTTAGTATTAAAAAAAGTAATGGTAAAACATGTAAGAGTATATTTTTGGTCATTCATAAATAGAATCGAAACGTAAATGTTTTAATAAATGATTAATATGCCTCAATATTTTTAGATCTATTGTATTGTACCTTCATATTTATTTCGTTTGATACATTTCATCTAAGGCAAGTTCGATAAGTCTATAATTACTTAGATTGATCAACCATATATATACACCATTAGGTATTTCTTTTCGTAATAGGAAAATACATTCATCTAAAAATAAATTATACTTTATAATGCTTGTGTATCTATAGACAATGGAATTAAAATTGCAACCGTTATTGTATTCTATCTTCAAATTACATGTTCCAAAAAAGCTCTATTAATTTACTTCAATTTTTTTCATATGAAAAATTAGGTATCATTTTACACCTCACATTGTTTATATTTTCAATCAAACTCAAAGGTCTTGTAATATTTTTTTGAGAAGGATAGATGAAAAATATATTAGCATAGGGGACTAGAAATTTATTATCTCGTTTCAATGTAAATTTATTCATGAATTTTGATCATATCACTCACATTGATTATTCATACATTAGTCAAACATGAATGTTTAATAAAATAAACATTCCATCATGAAATCTTCTTACATTAAGGTTGAATATCGCACATTGTTTTGCCATTTTCAAACACTAAATCTGGAGATGACACATCTAATAAAATTCCTTGTAATATGTGACATATTTCATGTTTTGTGATTGTGATGTAACTATCCTAATATGAATTTAGAAGCTCTTGTGTTTATCAAAGAGATAAATACAACAATTTTGGATCACCCAATAGGTGGCATGAGAAACAAATTGTTCAACAATGTCATCTCTACTTGAAATCAATAAATAATTAACATTTGGAAGAAACTCATTTAGACTAGAATGATATGGAAAAAATATTGATGATAAATAACACTTAATATGTCTTGATATCGTCTATGGTAAAAATCCTTTAACATTACTAATGTGTGTCACTTTAATATATATGGGTTCAATGAATCCAACCTTCTTTCAAGAAATGTCTCCTATAAAACCTACTCATTTGATGGCTTTCCAAATGTCAAAATATGAAACACCTAAATGAGATTCATGATATCTTATTTAACATATCTTTAATGTAATGCCCACTAATTTACCACCCAAAATGCAAGTGAAAATTTTCCATTTTTTTATTTTGAAATTAAATGAGGAAATCTTGAAGAACCATTGCACTAAACAATAGGAACTTAACACCAACACTTACCTTACAATAAACCAACATACCAAAAATTACAATTGTCACATGTGCAAGCATTGCATTTTATTACTTCAAAAGTGTTACCTTGATAGAATCACGGTTTAATTTGTTAGGCCTCACAATGTCACAATGCAAGTTATTTTTGTTTCATTCATTCAAAGGTCCATTCCAGAGTTAGAATTCTATATTTTTTTCTTACACTACCTATATCAGAACTTACATATCATCTTCCATTCTTAAACACAAAATGTTAGGTCCAAGAGTGCACAAATTTGATGAGAATCTGCAACGAACTCTAGAAATCATTCAAGTAAGTGAGGTATACATGAATAAATTTCTTAAACTATAAAAAGGTCTTCATAACCATTATTATTCTACCAATTATAGTTCACGAGTAATTCAAACAATGTAAACGGATACAAGTTTAACTTTGAATTCCTTTTACAAGGTCCATGTATTTCTTATCGAGGTGTTTCATAAGTATAGAAAATAAGATCAACACAATTTGACCTTTTCTTAATTTAGTATAATGAGAGATGCTCAACTAATTAATGAGTGAGACCAAGAAATGTCACAAATTTCCCAAGTCACTATGACCAAATTCCATTATCCGATAAGGTGTTATTTCCAATCAAAATTACCACCAGAACAAAACACTCAGATTATAAGGTACCCATTTAAGGTTATCCCACAAACATGGGTTATGAAAAATAACACTTATTGAGCTACTTAGATTCCTATGGAAATTCCTTCCACAAGAAAATCTAAGTTTTTCCCAAATATCTCTTGACACACAACGTTAAGCCCTTTAATGGAATGATAAGGAGAAAAATCTCAAGTATTAACATATGAACATGATTTCATTTGTTTGATGGTTGGGAATACACCATCGTCAAGATAATTATAGGAATCTCACAACACCAATACACGATAGGGGTGATTGATTCCTTCCTTAAGATCATGAAAACACTTAACTTATATCCTATAGAGGAATTACCTCTAAGGAGGGATTGTAACTTTATAGACAAACATTTCTTATAGTCTTATTCTACTAGTAGTGATGAATGGAACTTGAAATAACCTGAATTGGGTAGTGTGAAATATATTCATAATTATAAATTCCTTCCCAATTTTGCACTTAGGTTAAACTGGATTGAAAAGGATGGCCTTTTACTTCAACCCAATGGAAAGGTTCCATATGAATTCTATTATTTGTAATACCAAACCATGATAGTGCCATTATAACATATTACTAAAATGTTTCCCCATGAATTATATTCAATTCCATCCCTTTAATTTCACCTAAATTGTTATAAAATGATACCATTACAACATGGTTAACTTGTTAATTGAACTTAAAATCCCACAAACACATATTATGGTAACAAACATCTAAGAGAGGAAATGTTTATAATATTTTAAGCCATAAGATCAGTTCTTTTAATTTAGATATACATTACTCATTGACATTCTTACTTGGGTGTATATTGGTTATCAACCCTCTCCTAGGTTCTACTTTATATGGAAGTTTTGTTTAAACATCATTTATAATCGAAATCCTCTCCTACATGGGTATTAGTTATTTCTTGTTATGTTGGTTCTCAACTTGGATCCGTAAAGTTATATGACACAATGGTCTTAAAGGTTACCAGATTTTTTTATCAATTGAGAAAATTCTCATCTACATACTATACATTATCTACTATCTTTGAAGATACGTATTAATAAGTGATTTAACAATGTTCAAGGAAAGGCTTATTTGTAAGCTTACAGTTTTATTTTTAGTTCTTATAATCTTCAAAGATAAATCATCATACACCAATCATTAAGTCATATAAACTTATCCTTTCATAAAAATACGTTGTATTATTTATTTCCATTATTCAAAATTAACATATTAATCTCTTATAATCATGTTGACACCTCTTTTTTACAACTATCGTCTATAATCTACCAAGTCCTTGAGTTGGTTGATTATCTCAATTTTTTATAGACTACCCAAGAGTTGTTAAAAGTTTGACATCTAAGAAGAGACACAAAAATATGAGATAACAAAATATAACCTCTAAGATGATGTTTCCACCACCTCTACTCCATACTTGAGACAAATAGTTTACCCCATGAAGTGAAGGTTTGTCCAAGGCTATTATAACAAGGAAAAACTATTTGAGTGCAATATAAGGTGACCATGATCAACTATAAATTGAGTGGTAATAAAAACACCTATCAATTAAGTATTCACCTTCCCATTTACAAATTAATATTATGAATGATATGAACGAAGACAATTTTATTAAAACCAATATCCTATAACCATATGATTTCTTCAACAAGACATTAAAGGTGTAAAAATAATGTCAATGGATTGACACAAGTCACGCTATCAAAAAAATTCTTTATCTTTACAAGATTATGATAATAATACTTTTCAAGTTTTACCTCACTACCATAAAATTATACACAATTACAAGAATTTACCAAAATCTATAATGTAGTTAAATTCTAAGGTTACAAAACAAAATTTCACCACTTCTTTATTTAAAACACATGCATAATGAAATGATTTCTTATTTATTTAATAATACAATAGGTATTATTTCTATAATAAGATACATCTTTTCCCATCCCGATTACAGATTTTTGTGATGGACATTAAACTTAGATTTCCATCATCAATTCTAATCCTTCTTACACTGCCTGTAACTTGACAAGTTAGTGTAAACATGGTCAAAAAAATAAACACTAGTATGGAATCTGTTGGTATCTAAATTGATTCTCCCTTATGAGAAACATCACTGGTTTGATAGGAAACTTAAAGAAAGATTAGATCATGGTGAGTCGTTTTATAGCTGGGATGAGATCTAACTAGCCCTTTATCACTCAAATGTGGAGAAATGGATAGCACCCTCAAGAGGATTTGATCTATCCTCACTATTTTAGGTTGTGCCTTTCAACCAAGGTAAGAGAACCTATTTTTTAACCTCTATTTATTGAAGAACAATGATAAATCCTTCTTTTACATAAATTTTATAGAGAAGACCTTGGGAAAATATGATCAACACACCAGATCTGACTCTCATGAGTTGTCACTTCCAAATCATGGAGATATTTTCACAAAAAGGAAAAGGTTACTAAAGACATTTGAGACCCTGATTGCTTCTACATGTTTTGGTAATCAGATATTATGTATTTATGTGCACACAGGACAAACAGGGGTAGTATAGGTAGGATTGGTTGTTTTTGAATGAATTTTTGGTGGGAGGTGGGGCAGGGTAAACTTGATTCACTAGATCCTTGAGGAACCTTACAAAATGGAAAGTTAAACCAACAGAATGCCACATAATAGCTAAAATGTTTCTTTAACTAGAATATGTGCTTCAATGGAGGCCCAGATTAGCACTTTTCATACAATCTATGAGAATCTAACATGAAGGCTCAAGTTAGGAAACCCAAAAAGTATCAAGATCTAAGCCAAATCATGCCTAAGGTACACCCAAAGGCTTACAAACAATCTCTGTCAAATAGATGAAAGAGAAGTGATTTTAAATCATTTATTTCACTCCCAGATGAAGGCTCTTCCGAGAAATGAAATTGTAGATGCCACTAAACTGTCACAAGGATTGAGACCTGTGTGATTGAATCATATTTTAATACAAGATTGCAATGAAACAAGAAAAACTACTCGCATACATTCAAAAATAAAACAAACACATTTTTCTCAAGACAACACAGAATAGCTCATATTTGATCAAATTTATCAATAGGGAAAGTTTCTAGAACAATCTCAAAGCTTTTCAATGGTTGTACACTCACAACCACCTTGACATGATCAGATTTGATACAAAAAGAGATACACAAGTTTCTCAAACGGATTCTCAAAATGATGGGCTCTGTCAAGCCTTTTCTATTAGAAAATTCAGTCCCGACCCCTAACACTCTAACCTCCAACCATTTGCATGATAAATTTGTGCCATTTATAACATTTACATAGAGCCCCTTCTTCCCCAAAAGATAAAAACGTTTAATGCACCAGTGCTCACCATGATTTCGATCGTGATTCTCAGAATCAGATCTGTAAAAAGTTACCAGGTGCTCGAGGGGGAGATCTCATCAAATATCTCCCACATTCAACTCCTTCCTCTGGTAGATCACTCTTTCTTCAATTTTCCAACCACTTCCGCCCTAATCTTTCAAATATGGCTCCTTGCATGCTCGAGAGAAGAAAAACGAGAAAATCTAATCAAGCACAATAGTCAGAACATTTTAATGGCAAAATATGTCTTCTAGATCTTCCCACCAAACTCATATATCAACATTAACTCCCCTCTCTTCTTGGTGTGTAGGAAATACCAAGAAATCATGAAGACTCACACTTCTAGGTGTGTTTCAGTAAAATGGGGGAAATCGAGTCAGACTCTTAGTTTTCGTTGATCTTTACTTTGAATTTGGGCCATCCACGTGGAAGATTCAAACTTTAAAACAAACCTAGGGGCTTCCTCTAAATTTTTACAACTTTTGAAAAAATGGAAAAAAATCCATTTTCTCCGCACCTCCGCCCTCGGAAATGAGCCTGACACGTGTCCTAAGGTGGGCCCAGCAGAGAACCGCGGCCGAATTCTGCCATTTCACTTCCTTTTTGGAAAAGGGAAAATTTTCCAAATTTTCCCCACAGCTCCGCCCTTGAAAAATGAGCCCGACATGTGTCCCAATGTGGTTCCAATGGAACCGCGCTTCCCCTTTTACTTTTAACTCTTTTCTCCCAAAAGGAAATTTTTCCAAATTTCCCCCGAGAGTCCGCACCTCCGCCATTGACCAAAGAAAGCTTTGACCTTTCCTTTATCAGGCTCTGAGCCATTTTGATGTTTTTAGTCATTTGCATGTCAAGGGGCAAAAAAATCCAAATTGCCCCCAATGGTCCACTTCCCGCCCCTTTGACTTTTCAAACCACCACGTGTCACCATGGTGCACCTTGAGATGGTCCCAAAATTTGATACCTTGAACGAGCACGGGCTCGCCACGTGTCCTGTCGGTAAAGTTTGTCTAAATGCTTGAAGCTTAGCGGAAGGTGCCATGTGTCATGCTCCGAGGAAATCTCCTTTGGCCGTTGAAAAGTCTAAGAAAATGCAAAGTAAGCGGAGGCCTCCACATGTCATCCTGACGCTTCTTTAAAATGAAACTCAAGGGCTGGCCCCCAAACATGCGCGGTTCCTCCACGTGTCTCCATGGCACAATTTCAAGATGGTGCCCAAAGCGAAGACCCTGAATGAGCACGAGCTCGCCACATGTCCCCATTTTCTGCCACACTGCTTTAGCTACATAAAAATTTCTAAGTCTGGGAAAAGTAGCAGAAACCTCCACGTGTCCTCCTAGCACTACTCTAAGGCCAAACCAAAAGTAGATCTTCAAACGAGCATCGTTCCTCCACGTGGACACATTTTTAAGTTGAGGTGATTCATAGAAATTTTGAAGTACCCAGTTGAGCCACATCCAACCAAAAGGTGCCATGTCCCCTGTCGATGCAAGGATGTAAATTTGACCGATAGAAACTCCCGACAAATTATGAAATACGAGAAAAAAATCATTTGAACCCGAAAATGAAAATTTCTCTAAGGACAGAGAATTTATAAGTGTTACAATGATCAAATACATCCATCAGAGACACATCCATTCATTTTTCTTCAAGTATTTAGGGTAGAAACGATAAGGAAAAAAAAACCCCGAACATGGAGAATGGAAAACATGGGAAAACCCAAGTTTTTAGATGAACAGAGAACAGGAGACCCAAATTATAGACCTTTTCCAGAGGAAAAAAGAAACAAGGAGCAAACCATGGATCCATAAGTGATATATGACCCAGGAATAAATTAAAAACGGCAACAAAGATTAACCAGCACAACATGGGGAAAAATAGAGTGATACAGGCCGCAAACCGATAGATTTTCTAAGGTAAAATGGGGTGAGACTATTTTGAGCACCAACAGAATCTACCCAAATATAGCATAATTCATGTTATCATATTTTTCCTATTCACATGCTTATAATAATTATCCCAAAAAAGAGAGAGTTAGAGATATATTCATTTCATTTCCTAATTATAGGAGGAGAGGGGAGAGAGAGAGAGAGAGAGAGAGAGAGAGAAGTGAGAAAGAAACACCATTTTCCCCCGATAATAAAATGTTAAAAAAATACACAAAAGAGAGTTTCATGTGATCATAAATAATTTCATATAAGTCGTATCATTTTTATTTAACATGGGAGGGTCCCACGACATTCTTTTGCATTTACTTACTAGATTGCAAAAATGACCAATTTTAGCTTTGAGGGATAAGAACTTGCATTCATAAACTAATTTTTGATGGGTGTAATTTCCATGAGAAAATCCTATACACTCTCCTATATAAATAGAATTCATAACCCGATTTGATGGAACTTAGAAGCTGGAAAATAGGGTACAAGTGGCGACTATTTTTCTAGAGCCACTAGTCGTAATTGGGCTAGTTTGACCTAGTCAATTAGCACTAGAGGCCTACAACACCCCCTCGTAAAACTAACTGGAGAAAATTTTTTCTCATAACTAAGGGTTAAAATCAATTTTCCCATATATATACTAGAGGTCTTTAGAGAGTGATATCCATTTCTTCACCCAAGGCCAAAACGGAAAGCCAAGACCAAACCCAATTTCTAACCTTCAATACCTACCAAATGCTGCAAACATGGTCAAAAGGGCTCTTTATGTGCTACGTTAAATGATCAAGTGATCAAATAAGGGATTTGAAAAAAAAATGTGGAATCTCATGATAATAAGGAATAAGGTCAAACCTTTACCTTTTGATTAGGTGGTTCGAGATAGGTATTTCACATGTCGATGAAAATCGTGATTGATTAACTAGAAATAGACTATGTAGTATGGGGATAGTTAATCGAAGATGTGAACAACTATAAATAAATTAAATAAATGTAGTAAATAAGTATGCAAGTAAGTTAAACATTTATGTAAAAGGAAATACTAAACCTAATATGAAAAATCGAAGAGGAGAGAACTCAATTTGAATAATAGATGCTCGTAGGACAATGTCGCAGTTGATGAATAGAAAATATAGAAGCAAGAATGACTATGTAGGAGTCCTGAAAAGGGTGGATCTGGAGGATTTAACTAGACAGGGCACTGAAGGAGGATTGGGGTGCCTTTGGGTGCTCGGTCTATAATCTTTGCACCCTAGTCTATTCAAAATATCGAAACCGATCTTCACCTATTCAAGAGATGGTCCGAAACCCTCATTCTTTGTCGCATTCTTTGTCTCGTGCTAAATTTTGTCAATAATCCATGATGAAATAAAGAATTGCAAGACCCCAAAACAAGCATCAAACCCTAAAAAAATCCATATCAAAGAGTCAAACCGACCTCATCACTACCACAATAATGGATTTACTAATTGAGTAATGCACTACATCTCATACCCGATGTAGTTCTATCTACAAGTGTGTGTGTGTGTGTGAACATGACCTAGTTTTCTCTTATATTAGTCTCACTTTTTGAAATAGCGATCAATAACTATGTGTAGAAAATTTAATAGAATGTGTGCATGGAATAGAATAGAATCCCTCCCTTATGAAGTTTGATGTAGATGTCCTAGCCTTGTGCCTTGATGATGGAGCTATGTGGATGCAATTGATATCCAATGCAATAGATAGATGCAACTCTAGATGGAGTGATAGTAGTAAGTGATGCTAGGTCCCTCATTATAGTCTCATAACTTTATATTTATAGGTTTCTCTTGGTCTAATTTCATAATTAACCCGAAAAGGCCGACCACAAGAAAGATAAAGATGTAAAATGGATAGAAAGAGCCCAAAAAGTGGCGAGAAAGTGCAAAAGAGACGGGGGCACCCTTGGTGGGACTAAAGATCCCAAAATTACCCCCACTACGAACCCGAGTGCCCCAGCTGAGGCTAAAATAATGGAAAATGAAACAACTGGGCATAAGGATGAGAAGGGTCGTGTAATGACGAAATAAAATAAAACAAGATGGCCAAAAGACAGGGGTTAATTATTACTTTCTTCACTCAATAACCTTCTAAATAGTATTATGAGAGCGGGATAAATAATGTCTAAAGTGCATGATTTTGTGATTATAGTGATTTATTATTTTTTATAATGTAATGATTGATAGGTTTAAAAGAGAATCAAAACTTAACCCATCAATTAAATGGATTACACTTATCCAAAATGTTTCTTTAAGTTGCCAAAATATCTCGTAACGAGATTTAAGAGTGTGGTGGGCTATCCAAAATCCATTTGGGTTATGTAAAACATGAGGTAGATTGTAAAGTTTGTACCATTTTTTTAAATGACCAAAAGTATAATATTCCTTTGGTTTAAATTTATATTTCATTACGAATGAAAAAATTAAAAAGCATGAAATTTATGCAAGACATAGATAAGAAAACCATGCATGTATTTAATCGAGGTGGTTCTACATGCTTTTCATGAGACTTGAACTCTCCTTTAGGAAGGTTTTCAAATAGTTTTCATGCATCATCGATTCCTTCATTTTTCACCTATATCTTATTTCAAATCTCTTATTTTTCACAAGATGATGAAAAAGGTGAAATGATGGGGTTGGATGCCTAAATTGATTACATTTTATTACAAGTTTTGTAAATGATTTTAACAAACTTATTCTGAAATTTCTTAGGTGAAAATTACACACCACATTTGTATGAAGGGAATAACTTCTATAGCTCCATTGTGGGATGTCCTTATACAAAATTCAAAGCATCTCTAAGGGTACTTATAAGGAAACATTTTGCACTCTTTTGTTCTGAAGCTACACTTATTAACCCAAGTATAAAGCACTCTATGCATGAAACTTCCAAAGATTTTGTTTCTCTTTCCATTCCCGTAATATTTATTGCCAAAAAAACTCAATGGGAATAATCAAGCATGCTCATGCACGGAAAAAATCGGTACCATTATAAAAGTATCATTGCATGATTTGGGTCAACATCAAGTTTAATGAGTATAGTCAAAGAATGAAAACTAGTGCCCAAGATAATTAAAATCTTGTATACAAAATTCCTCCCAAATTGGTTTTTGCAAAGCAATGTATATACCTCCCAACTTTGTTGATCCGTATTATTGGACAACTCTTTCCTAAGAAACCATGATGTTGCATGTTTCTAGTTACCTTTCTTCCCCTTCTCTTCTCTTCTCTTATTATTATTATTATTAGTATTGGTCATCCTCCTCCACGAGAAGGACATTGGGTGCAACCACCTTTGGTAGGATGGGTTAAGGTTGTGCAGTTTGGATTTATGTCTGTCGGGGATATTGTTTGGATATTCCAAGCCCTATAACAAAACCATTTTGTGTATATCCATACATTGTTGTAGCGTAGTCCCCCTAGAGGATTTTTTTCTTGGCATTTCACCTTCTTGGTCCATTCATCCTCATTTTCTATACATGTCTAAAAAATTGATCCAAGGCTTTGATTTTGGCATAGATTAGAAAGGTTTAAGATCTTACTTCTTCATTCACAAAATCTCCAATACATTTTAGACAAAACACCATCTATTTCATCTAATAGAGTTCCATATTGATGCAAGATGGGATAACCTAGCAAGGAAACTAAAAAAAGATCATCTCAAGCTCCAAATGTAGTGCACACCTAGTAAACACATTAATACCTATTAACTACCATTTTAGAAGAGTACATACCGATTTGAAGATCTTGAAATGGCATAAGCGGGAAGAATTATGGAAAAAGGTGAACTAAGTTTTTGGAGGGTGTAAATGCTTGTGAGGATGCCCATGTCTTCATAGTACAAATCCTAACATAGGCATGCCCCCATGTGTCTCCACCTCTACACACTCACCTACCATCATTTCCAATCCACTACCAAACTTTATTTCGCACACATTTTTATTTATTTATTTAAATTTCATTACGGTATTTATTATTTTATGTAAATATTTTCATTTTATTTATTTTTATTAATTAATCATTTATAATATTAAATTCCATTATTCTATTTTATTATAAATCTCAATATAATTGTCATTATTTTTACTTTTATTTAGTATTATCATATGTATTAAAATTAATAATAATAATGATATTATTAGTATTGATTTCCATTTATTAACGTGTTCTTTACTCAATGTGACGAGGAAGAATGCTTGGTAGAGAAAAATTGAAGCACTAAGGTACATTATCGTGAGACACAATGAGATGAGGCTTCTAATTAACTAAAAATATGAAAATGTTATATATTCTAAGTTAATCTAAACTAGTAACAACAATGGAATAACTAATATGAAATGAAATACAGATGCTAAATATTGTATTTTGATATTTAAATAAATTGAAATGAATAAAATGGAAGGGGTGAGATACTAACTTGGAAATAACTTATCTTGTTGTGTGTTGGGACCAAAGAGAATAATGTGCGAGACGAATGACAAGTGTAACAAAACAACCCATAAAATTGTAGTAGATGGTGATTTTCACAGATTGGGGCACCGAGAGGAGGACTGGGGTGCCTATGGGTTCCCTAGTCTATAGTATGGCGCTCCCGGTCTACCAAATAGCTCGGGATCTGAATTTGATAAGTGTTCTTTAGATCTTCAAATTATATTGAACCTCTTCACGTGAGTGTTACAATATCCTTGATGATGATGTCGTAAACATGCAATGAATATTTACCTACAAAACCCCATACAAAGCATCAAACCCTTAAAAATAAAGATGCATATGAAGGGGTCAGACTAACCTTAGCTACCACAATGGTGGAATTATAACTAAGCACACGTACTACATTCCATAACTAATATAGTTTTATGTGCTTGTGTTTGCAATGTTTTTCCTAAGGTGCCCTAGCACCAATGAGGCAGAGATATGGGGAAATAACTAGATATAAAATGCAAATGGTAGATGGAATAAAATGAATACACCCCTTACTATGCATTATATATGTTACAATGATGCCCAAATGCAATCCCTTGCCTTAGTAGGTAGCTAGCTCTTGATAGTAGATAGTTTGTGCATAAGATAGTAATTATGTTATGTTTATCTAGGGATATTTGTCTCAAATTTTGACAAGAATGACTCGACATGCTAAATAGTACCTAGGGAATGAGAGGGAAAATTACAAAGACCAACCTCAAATAAATAGATTAGAACCAATTGTTACGGGGACCAAGGAACCTAAAATTAAGGATTGGGGCACCCATGGGTGCCCCAGTACTACCCTATATGCCTATTTAAAATACTAGAGATGAAAAATGACCAAATAAAGACACCTGAGACTCGCCTAAATGATGACCATAACTATGCCAATAATCAAGACTATATAAGACAAATTATGACTACAACCAAATAATTGACAACATGACTAGGTATAGGTCATTAGTGAATAATTTTCTTATACTAGATTAATATATAAAATAATATATTTGGTGATATAACTTTAATAGCAATTGCGAGGTTTTGTGACTAAATTTACACCCACTTTATGTTGGTGAGTGGAAAGCTCAAGAACATAAAATAGATAGAGATGTGTACTTAAAGGTAAGCTAAAGAATCCCATGTTGTACTAGAACGCGCAAATGGTAGTAAAAAGCGTACGGAAATAACTATAAAAATGAGTTGAACCATGGATCGATGGGTTATCCATGTAACATAATGAAAAATATACTAGTATGGTGAAGTGCACTAAACGAGAGTGATGATTGCTATGTATGATTATTTCGAATGCATATAATGATGATAAGATGGGGAAGGGAGTGATATGTTCCCAACCCGAACATGTATCTACGAATATACAATCTGGAGGATTTGGGCATCTTGCCGATAGAGGAAGAGTGTAGGGAGAAAAGTGCATTATTCTCCAATATCTAACTACATCCTCAAGATCTAGCCGCTATAGATGAACTCAGATAATATATTTGTGGTTTTTGGATCCAAATAATTTTGATCAAATAGTTGACCCATATAGGAGTGGTATAGGAAAGGCACTCTTTTCCCCACTCCACAAGTGTCTCCGCAATGTGATAGCTTCCAAGTTAGGTCATTTGGAAGAAAATGCAAAATGTATGATGGCCTCAAGGTAGGTCATCCGGAAGCATAAATATATATGATGGCTTTCATGTTAGGTCATCTGAAAGAAAGTGCAAAATGTAGAATAACTTCCCAAGTTAGGTTATATGGGAAGATTAATGAATGTAATATTCCAAGCTAGGTCATTTATGAGGCCAATTGTGTTATATTTGTGTTGACGATATGATTTTGATTGTTAGAAATTTGAATTATGTTTATTGATTGATTGTTTGAATTGTTACTCGTAGAGATATTTTACGCTACTTTACCCCATGTTAGGTCATTAGAAGGAATCTATAGAAATTTCTGAAGTATCGCATGGAAATTTTCTAACACTTGTTGCCCCCAGGTTAGATCAATAGGGGGAAGTGATGAAATGTTACATAGAAAAAGTATATGTTTGTTGTGTCGGATTAGGTCATTAGGGGAATGAATGGTGAAATGTCATGCGGTGAATTTGTAAATCTTTGAAAATGATGAATTGGTAGTGTTGATTGATTACACGGTGATAGAAGGGGAATTATAGGATGACCGCAATGATATGTCCTTCTTTCGGAAAAAGGGGAAGTGATGATAAGAATGAATGCTAAGATGAAAGTAAACATGATATAGATAAAAAGTTGTAAAAATGGTGAAAATGTTGATAATTTGATTGGAAAACAACACCAAAGAGAGATAACGTATGCGAGAATGTGTCCATTATGATAGTAGGTAAATTTCTAAAAATAATGTTGTAAATGGGGTGTAAATCAAAGTAAAAACGATCAAGATATGAAAAAATGGTGTGATGTGTATTAGTTATGATAATAAGTGTGAAATAATGATTATAGTAAAGTAGGTGATGAAAAAGTAACTATAAGTAGTGAAGTGAAAGAGTGTTTAATCACTTCATTTGTCTTTTGTGTGATTGTGAGATTGAGCAATAAGTGAGTAAAGATGCCACAAGTGAGAGTAGCATGTCCTAGTCGGTTTGAGAGGGTGGCGAATTCAGTAGCATCACACATGACCACAAAGTTGGTAAGTACGTTGTTTTTGTGAAATATATGGTGTAGTAGTTGTTTTGTTGAATTTTTATAATTTTGATATTTTTAAGTTTCTCAGCATTTTAGACCTAGACAAGAGCGGTGAGGGCACTAGTGACCCCGGGAAATGAGGACCTAGGCTGGGCACTATAGTCTTTCTCCTAGGCATCACGTTGTGTTGCATCCGGGTTCCCGGTCCGAATGAGTGCATTTGGTGTATAATGTTGAGAAACATGTTTCTAATATATAGAAATGTGATAAGAGAATGTATATTTTCTTGGAAGGTGTTCTAATGTTGTGTTTTTTTTTCATTTGGTGGTGTGTAGAGGGATATTCACTCGAGGGAATTCCACAGAGGTCATCTAATGAGTATGTTTCTTTGATTAGGGTTGTCAGGTGATGATTGGGATGTCATGGACCATGTTGATGTGTGGTAAATAGCATGGATAGGGATGTTTCCCATAATATTCCTACGTTGACCGCATTATGTCGAGGTGGTGTGCTAATATGTGTACATTTTGGTTACTTACGGGGAGGTGATTGTGACATTGGACGATGTGTATCATATATTATAAATGTCGGTTATTGGAGAGAGGGTACATGTTATGCCATTAGAGGACATAAAGAAGAAGATGTGAGTGGCTAGGTGGTATTTTGTGGGAATTTAGTACCTATCGAGGAAAATATCAGTATGGATGTTATCTTACGGTTTGGGGTTTTGTGTCTTTGGAAGGTTATAGAAGTTATGATTGCATCATCTATCATAGTAGAAGGAGGAGTAAGAATCTTATATTACACGCATGATATATGTTGTCGGATAAAGGAAGAGAGTACTAAATATGTGTGGGTGCCATGTGTGGTGACCCACCTATACAAAAATATATATTGATTTACTCACAATGAGCATGGTGGTGGGATAGGAGCCACCAACCTATTACACGTATGGGTTTATGAGCATATAGCCATGTTGAGACCAATTAGAGGTCCATAAGGAGATTGGGCTAGTCCATAAATATATGCAAGGAGGTGGATTAATATTCATGGGTGTAAGATGGACACAGATACCTATAAGGAATTTATAGATAGGATGGGGCCTAAGGTAGTTACATGGAGGCCATACCACGACTATGGGGATGGCCCAAGGATCATGAGGAGTTACTGAGTGTATTAGTAGGAGTATTTTTTTGGAGGATCGATTCCCGGGTATGGATAAGATTTTTAGGTAGAGATAGTATCATGACACTTCGACATGGCATAGAATTTTCCCCCAGCGCCATATATATGGTTAAGAGCTATCAAAGAACCTCGAAGGGCCAAATCTAGACCAAAATAGCTAGTACCACTAGGTCCAAATGAGATAGATGTAGTGAAAGAGTCGGTAGACTCATATGATGTGGGTTACACAGTACCACGCATAGTGGGAAGTTCATCATTAGGTATTGTTGTTCCCATTATTTGTCGGTTCAGCAGGGTTACCGCATGTGAGAGTAGTAGAGGGGAAGACCAATTTGTATCGATTGTAAGTATCTACATGTAGCTATGTTATTTATGTTATTGGTGACCTATGTGATACCAATGGTTATCTAACGTGTCGTATGATTCACTTTTCGAGACATGTATTGGTCCCTAATAGTAGATACATCCATCCGCACCTTGACACGGGATGTGCCTACTTGATGAACTTGGTGGATGGATACTTGAGTGATTAAATAATATAATGGGTGAGCATGCTCATTTATTTGAGCCAGTGGCCATAGCAATGGTGACATGAATGGTATGTGCATTTGCATCGTTAGTTTTCAAATCATTCTATGGAGAGCACCTTAGTACGTAGGAAATTAGAGACGTATCGAGGCCGCGAACAACAACGCATAGTTAGTGGCGATACATCTAGTTCTAGGGTTATTGCGGTGCATGTGAGCAATAGTGATGATGAAGTTTAGTTAGTGGTATGGTATATGATGTAAGGGAGTTTCCCTAGTGATGATTGTATTCGTTATATGTGTATGGACACATTTTTTTTATATATGATGATTTTTCATTTTTGTATATAGATGTCATGATGTGATTGATGATGTATGATTCAATGTCGTAATGTCCTAGTTAATGTAATGTGTTATATATTGTTCATGTTTGGTTGATGTAGACTCACACTATAATATTGATAAGGGTAGATAAAATGTATAATATGAACGATGATAAATATAAAATGTAATGTGATGGAATTGGTAACGCGTAATGAATGTAATGCGATTAGTAAGATAGATACAAATATGTATGATTGCAAAACTAACGTGTAGTGATGAAAAATAATGTTATGTAATCATAAATTTTTAGTATGAGAAAACTAAAGGGGGGAAATAATATTAGCGATGCCCCTAGCATGTATATGAATAAGATCATTTAGTTATGACCCTCATTACTAAAAGATAAGACGCCCGAGAAAGAGTGCAAAGTCAAGAAATGATTAAGTGCGCTACATGAGATGACAAAGTGCATGATGAGAGGTTCTTAGAAAAAATTCCTCAATAGTCACCTAAGAATCATATGAACATAATTTTTTATTGGGGGTAAGGTGATAGTTATCACCTACTAGAGACCAAGGTGGCATGAAGTAGTGCAAGCATGTGGGATGGATGTAGCATGAGTGTACGTACCAAAATGAATGTCACGATGGGCTATGAAATCCAATGTGAAATAGTAGCATGATGTGGTAGATAACGTGAATGTTATGGATGAGATGAATGCAATGGATCTAATGATGTAGCAATGTATGGATGTGGTGGAGAACATGCATGAGTAATAAACTACTGAGTGGTGGACATACCATGGCTTGAGAAGTAAGTGGGGAGATGACTCAACTATTGTAGAAGCTCTCGGCGACGAGGTAGAGGAGAGATGGATCCCTCATATGAGTAAGAGCCAAAGGAGATGATGTCCTTATCCTCTAAGCTGTTGCAATCAATCATGAAGGGAAAAATAATCATTTTCCATTTCCAAATGTAAACCATCCCAAGATTTTGAGGTTGTTAAAATATACTAACATAAGTATCTTAAAGACATCTATGTAAAATATGCCGAGGGATGACAATATTAAGGCATCTATGTAGCAATGATAATGGTGTGTGTGTGTGTGTGTGTGTGTGTGTGTGTAGATATGTATGTATGGATGTATGTATGTATGTATGTATATATATATATCAATACATATCAGTTTAATGGTTCTTCACTTATATTTTTCACATACCACATTAATAAATAAATTCATCAAATTATCTATTGATTTCCCTTTTATTTCTACAAAATGGAGTAAATTTAGCTTTCTCATTTTTCGTTGTCAAAAATCGATTCAAGATAAAAGGGCCCAAACATTACTATATGACCATATATTAATAATTTTTATTGACTTCTCCAAGTGAAAACGGAAACATATAGAAAACAACATTTAAGTGATAGTTCATTGGAAGTCAAATCACTCCATTATAGCCTTGACATCCATTGAGGAATGCCTTTCAACATAAGCTGCTAATATTTTTTATTTAAGTAATATCTAAATGATCAAGACTATGTTTGGACCATGTTCCAATGATTTTTCGAGATAGTGACATGGGAAAGACATATGATAGGGATCTACTTCTTTCTATAATGGTTACGTAATTGTTTGAAGGTAATATATTTAGTAAAAATTTAGATGAAACCATTAAAAATTTATAGAAATGGTAGCAAATCTTGTTGAAACGGATACATTGGGATGAAAAATATCACAAATATGGAAGTATCATGATTATGGTAAAAATGGAAAAAATCATAAAAAAATGGTTGCATATGTAAAGACAAATGTTACCTAGATTTTCTAATTTAGAAAATATTTTTGGAAATTTTCAATTTTCCTCTTTAGGTTAGATTTCATTTGTCTATTCTATTGAGGTATAAGGTGTATTATATGCATTCCTTAACCAAAAATATTATTGAATTATGAAATATAGACGGATTTTCCCCTACTAGGATTAAACGTTGATAGTTGATACATTTGCCACATGCCATCATTTCATGATATTTTTAGTAGACCCATGATCTCTTAACCCGTCTTTGAAAATTCTACTAGAATTATATCTCATTTTCGATCCCTTAGAATGTGTCAACATCTTTTCTATTTTATCTTAGGAGTCTCCTACCTTTCGATTTGAAAAAGAATTCTATGAATTCTCACTACAAAACACCGCATGGACTCAAATAGAGAAACTAAGCATCACATAAGAAACTCGACAAAAATATCAACCCACATAGACAACATGATAACACCATATACACGTTGATGCCACACTTTTCCCGATGAACAAATACTAGCAATGACCCAACTACAAAATGCACCCAAATATTAGAAAATTCACAACACATCATTACCATGGTTACACCTTAGTTATGATTAAAATTTCAAGAGCATTTATTGTGCAAGGATAAATTCTCCTTTTCCACTTACATATTCTTAATTTAATTTAACATTCAACTAATAATATGATCATTTAATTTGGCTCTTCCTCCCTTACAACAATCTCCCTAACTAAATAATTATTTGCCATATTTCAAATGCATAAAAATTTCCGTATGCTCTCATTATTATGTTAAGGTTCTACTTCTCAAAATATTTATTCAATGTTTAAATTTTAACCTTATTACACAAGGGAAACTAACGTGAGGTTAAGGAAGGAATCTTATGAATGAAAGGAGACTTAGAATTCAAGATACATATTCCCATAAACATCCTTCCATTATGGTACCTTTATATTCCTATTATAGTTGGTATAGTTCAATAACTTATTTGAGTCAATACAACATTTTCACTTCATGAAATTTTATTTATATATTTATATATTTAAGAGCTTATGTTTTCTCAAAAGTTTTATCTCACCAAGAGAAATTCATTTGATTTCAGAATTCTTAAACACTCAAGTCTTAAACACATATAACAAGACAACCCAACAACTATATGCTTCTCAAATTTCTTCCAAGAAACTATTTAAATCATTTAGTAAATATACATTAACATTTCTTTCACCAATACCCTTAAGAGAGGCTCCACGATCTATTAACTTCAAAAGCATTCATGGATGGGGGAAACTACACCCTACGAGAAGCACATGGTAAACTGTTACTACACACCAAGGGACACATTTATCGAGAGGGAAAAAGGGGTTTAGATGCAAAAGTTATAAAAAAATCATTTTCAAAATCCGTCTAAAGCAATATTATTTACAATCATAGGTAACCATACATCATATGTCCTTTTCCATTAACATCATGAGAGGTCACTCAATCTACTACATTAATTAGTACTTGGGGGTATCGATACCTTACCACAAGAAAAAATTAGAGTAATCAAATGTCCTTGTCTTGAAAGGCCTTCGTGCCACTTGAGGTATTCCAAGACTACATTTTCTCACTTTTGTTTAACACTTATCTTATAAGGGGTTCCATTTGGTTTGGTTCGTTTATTTGACTTCCAATAAAAATATATTACTCAATTTTTTATTACAATTATCTTAACATGTATGCATTTTAAGGTTTGATTCTTTAATGAGAAACTATGTTTTCTCAATGACTTATTCTCACGTGGATCAATTCACATCCACTTTCACATAATAAGAAGGATTTATTAAGTTGTGAGTAATCTCCATGACACTTAAAATTATTCGGCTAACATCATAGGCGTACGTTCTCAAACAAGGCCAAGTTGTAAATTTTCCTTTAAAATTAATAGTACATTAATGCATAACCTAATTGTCCATGTGGTCCTAACCACTGTTCATTATATTCCAATTCTAATGTTGGTTGGTCTCTCAAACAACCATGAGATTTCAAACTCAACATGTCATCTTGTATTCTATTAAAGCATCATTACGCCTTGTACTAATGAATCTTACACACTTTCATGCCCATGTGAATGCTCTCAACTAGGTTCCTAGGGAGGAACACACAAACACATATAGTACCTCTAAGTATTTAGGACTATGAAATATGTTTGGAGCCATCCTAACTTAGAGCTTACCAGAGAGGATCATTACATCCAACAAATGTAAATATTTAAAGTTGTATGTTTGTTTTTTTGCTTTTCTGCTCAAAATGAAAAACTCAAAAATGTATGTTGATATGTTTCTTTGAAGATGAAGTGATTTCCTACATCAATGCAACACTAGCAGATACGTAAAAACACACCATTTTAAATTATTTTCTGATGATTTTATGGCACAATCATATCCAAAATTTTGGCGACAGTTAACATTTTAAATGAAAAGGTTTCAATTTAATCCTACAATATTTATTATGACACTAAAAGAATGATTCTTTCACATCATTTTCCAAAACAACATGATACAATCAACTTCATTTTCTTAATAGAATATACACAATTACAACTAAGAGTACCATTTGTCAAGCGGGAAAAATTACAGCTATGTATGAAAAAGTACATTTTCCCAATACTCAAAACAATCATATACATCATGGAGATAATGAAAATAATACATTATTTTAATAATAATATCACTAAAATATTCTAAACAATTACATTTCCTTTAGATAGCATGTTAATAAAAGATACAAGTGTCATTTTATGCTTCTTTTGTTCAAGTACTGCAACCACCGCATGGTGGGTCCTAGAACTGGTATGTAGATTCCCTGCACTCAATCATAAATCCACACATTCATCATTTAAAAAAAAAATCAATTAAATAGAAGAGAGAGAGAGAGAGAGAGAGAGAGAGAGAGAGAGAGATTGGGAGGGGGAAGAAGATAGAGTTCATTTCTCATGCATTCACGCTTTCACATTAATTTTGCACTTAATGTTTTGGTACTAAAGAGAGTGTAAGGGTGAGAGAGAACATTAAGAGACATTTTATTTTCCGTTCACAATGTCACAACCATTTGTGTTTCATGTCCATTTCCATTTCATTTCAAACTAATTTACATTTCCCAATTTATTTATGTTTTCAAATCAACCAAAGTATCATAGTCATTTCTAGACAGAGAAGATAGGTGGAGAGAGAAAATCACCATACATTTAAAAATTAATTTATACAAGATAAAATATCAATTAAAATTCTAGATACAATTTCAATGGTATTAGGAGGTCACACGCATGACTAGAAGTCAAACGAGACTCAAAAAGGAGATTTTAGCTAAGGTTGAGAAAATTGTCCAAAATAGAAAAAGTGCTTACAAAATGGATCTCGAACACACTCATTTCAACTTCAATAAAAAATTTCAGTGATTCCTACTTATTCCCCCATATATAGATAATTCATCATGTCTAACGGAAGTCAATTATGATGAGAAGAACTCAAGTTATGAGGGAAAGTCTGGGGCTAGTTATCATAATTGCATCAGCAACTCTTGTTGCACAGTGCAAGTAGGACCCAAAACCCACTTGGAAAATTATTTTTGAAGAAATTTTCATTGAAATGAAGGTGGGTTGTGATTCTCTTGTTTGCATTCTACAGGTAGGTGGAAATGGTTTTATCTTTCGCTCAAACTAAGAGCTAAATAGTAAGTTGAAACTATTAAGCTAAGTGGGCTTAGATATTTTACATGCAAGGGAGTTAATTAAGTTTAACTAACTTGGTTAAGTTTCCCCATGGTGTCCCACATTACCATGGGTCATGCAAGGAGTTTTAGGTTTGTGATATACTTGGGTATGGTCTTCCATGTGCGTGAATTTCAAGATCAGAGTTTTTTTTATTTTGTTGTGGATGTTTTGAGAGTTCACGTCAATGAAATATTTTGTCATTTCTTGGAATTATGTTCCCTATAATTTAATATTTAATTTCAAAAATCTTAAAATTATGAAATGAAATTTAATGCATGCAAAAATGGGAAAACCATACTTGTATTCGACGTTTGAAGGAGGAAAACAACATATGACTTTTCATCCTTGCTTTAGGTTAATGACTTTCATTCGCTCATGCAAGTTCCAAATACCCTTTCTACAAATTGAGGCATGCATATCCAGCTAGCATGGCATTCCATGAAACCATTTTTTTGCATTCATTTGATCAGTTAATGGGATTTGATTAAGCTTCAACATTTTGCAAACATCTCTACTAGCACACTAGCCACAAACAATTTGGTAAATTCCTCTTTCCAAATGCCCTTATAAATAGTCTTAACCCTATTCCACGACTTCCATTTGTCACCAATTAATAGAATGATGGAAAATATTTTATTGTTTTTCTTTACACTTGTCAACTATTTTTTTATTGTCAAAGGCATCTTAACAAACCAGATTTTATGCAAAATCAAGAATCATGTGACCCCGAGAACACATCTCATTAAGTCATTATGTCAAACATTTCAACACTCTTTTGGGTGAGTGATCCCACTACATATTCCTAAAACCTTCCAAATCCTTTTCAACAAATCCAATTTTTATGGATCTTAGAATGCATGCATTTCCGAGACCATGTCTTGGCCAACTATGCCACAACATAGTGCTAAGAATGGAAAAACATGGGGGTTTCATGGGGAGCAAGATTGCAAGAGACAAATATGTAGAGACATATGTGGAATAGCAAGAAAGGGAACTTTCAATCCCCTATCACTCTCTACTTTGTTGCAACTAACCAATTAACACTAAATTTGCAATGTTAACTTGGGTTTGACCATGTTTAACACCTCAATTTCTGCAATAATGTTCTTGTATTATTATGCAAGGAAATGTCGGTATGAAAAATTAGTTTAGGATTTTTCACTCTCCTTGTTCTACGTTGGATAGCTCCTTCCACACACCAAGCCCTAATATAGACAATCGTCCTACCCACACGTTTCTTCCTTTCTTTATGATGGATGATCATACATTGTTTATAAAAAAACCTCCTATTTTTCATGGTTTTGGAAAAGGGGTCTTTGGAAAATTTAGTGGATTCAAGCTTTACACCTATCAATTGCATTGAGATAAATATGGGGGCACTACATCTCCTCCCCTTATAAGAGCATCATCCTCGATGTGACACAACACCAAATCTCGAAGGATATGCAAGAAAGAAATTCAATAATGACATATGTTGCTAACAAAACAACTCATCGGTACAACATGACCACAAAGAATGAAACTAATTTTTGCAATACCTTAAATTTTTAATGTTCTATGAAGATTGGCAAGTGCTCTTTTATTTTATTACTTAGTCTTTTTCCTTTACAGTATTTCTTAATCTCAAGATCTTAATATTTAATTCTTTAAATTTTAAATTGTATTATTTTCGTGGGTGCCCAATAGTAATTGTCCGCAAGATGTCACACAAAACTCAACACAAAGCACTAATGACCCACGAGACATCTTGCTACATATTTTCATGACTGTATCATGTCACAAGACCCATAATTACACCATGGAAAGACAAAAATTAGTCCACATAACAAATAATTTCCACAAATATGTCATAGGCATAGATCCAACACATACATGTGTCTAACAAAAATGAAGTATCATGTTGATACATATGTAGCTGGTAACACATAAACCAAAAACCATGACTATATCCACACGCCCAAAACAATATCCAATAGTACATACTAACCAAGAGGAGTGTCAATCCTCAATCATAACAATTCCTAACAAGACTCACAAGAGTACACATAATTCATAATACCAACTCCACACACACCCTGCAAAACATCACAAAAAAAATCCATATACCTCCCAAACATCACAAAACAACTCCATATACCTCCCAAAGCATCACAAAACAACTCCATATACCTCCCAAAGCATCACAAAACAACTCCATATACCTCCCAAAGCATCACAAAACAACTCCATATACCTCCCAAAGCATCACAAAACAACTCCATATACCTCCCAAAGAGAAAGAATCATAGTGTCAAAACCAATTTGGGTCACTCACCATAGAGCCCCATCACCTTATTTCTCCATATCGGGTCACTCAACCATAGAGCCCCATCTCCTTATTTCTCCATATCGGGTCACTCAACCATAGAGCCCCATCTCCTTATTTCTCCATTTAATGAGGCCGAGGTCACCCTATGGCCCTAGGCACATAGAGCCCCATCACCTCCACCCAAGTGGCATAATAACATGTAGTTCAAAACTACACAACCCTATGACCCCCTTAGGGTGTACCCCCATACAACGAAGTGGGTCCATAGGTCCAACCACTCCATGGTGAATCTCATGACCCTAATCCAACATATAACAACATTAGAACTAGCATAATAATCTATTTCAAATGCCAAGTGGCAAAAATACCAAGCCTTGAGATAGGTTAGAAAAAATTTTAACTAGAAAAGCAATTTTCAAACTAAGCAAAACAAATGGCTAAATAGCAACAATAATGTAAATCCCTCTTATAAGCACAAAATCAAGATAAATGCCCAAAATATAAGAACACATCAATTAATAAAATGGTTAGTTCTAACAAGAAAAGATAAAATGATCAATTTATGAATAAAATACAAACATAGAAATATCACATTACGATCAATATGTGGCCTTTCCACGGCCACGAAATGGATACTCATTGAGTTGTTGGCACTCAGATATCAAGCCTCAACTTGCAAAAAAATACATATAACCATAAATGAACATATCTCCATATATCTCGAATCACATATATGAGGATCCACATAATCAAAATCACATAGGATTGTTCGATGGACAACCCACACATGAAAGAGTGGGGACGCTATTTTTCATAAGCTAAGCCTAAGGTGGTGTGCATCCACAATATACTAAGCAAGCTCAAAGTATACTAAACACATAGAAGTGGGTTTTCAGTCTTCATGAGACTCCACTTCCTAACTCATACTCGACTCAAGGTTGTGAAAATTTGGTCCACACATACACTTAACAATTTCTTCCCTTAGGTTTGTTTAGTGTAACGTACAAAACATAGCACATAACTACATTACTAACACAATGTTGTTTACAAACAATAACCATAGCATCTTTACACCTGGTGAAATTACAGGGTATAACACAACAATGTTCCACAACTTACAACACACAACATTTCCACATAATGCACCAAAAGTGCAAGTACCATACAACAGGGGCCATATGATCACCATACGCCCCTAATTCATGACACACATTTTATCACATAACACATGAATACATAGATATGACAAATATATTGATTAATGTCAATACATATACACAATTACAAAATAACTTTCATGACATACATCATGATACATCACAATATGGTGGCAACAACATGGTATGATACAAAATATCAAGAACCAACCTTTAGTACACATCACATTGATACACATAAAAACATCAAAAATGAGGAAACACCACCACACTTTCACCGTTCACATTAACATTGTTTTTCACCCAACAATGTGGTAACATGTAGGTAATAAACATTTAATCCATGAGATAGAGAACTCTCATCACCATACACATCGACAACACAGATAATGCATAATAAGTGGAAACACAATAGATGTATTCACATGATCACAATTACATGGCACATCACAACAATACTATCATATTACACTTCCCATCTCCTCCACAATCATGCATAACCATCACAACTCAAATCTATCCTAGAGGTTCAAGAGTACAAACCTCAACTCTAATACCAATTGTAAAGCCCACATTATTAACACCAAAATATAGTAGTAAAATTATCTCGAATAATTTTTTTGTCTATAAATGCTCGCTACACAACACCACATGGACTCCAATAGAGAAACTGAGCATCATATAAGACACTTACAAAAAACATCGACCCACATAAACAACTTGATAACACCATATACACGATGATGCCACACTTTTCTTGATGAACAAATACTAGCAATGACCCAACCACAAAAGGAACCCAAGGATTGGAAAATCCACAACACATCATTACCATGGTTATACCTTTAGTTACGATTAAAATTTCAAGAGCATTTATAGTGCAAGGATAAATTCTCCTTTTCCACCTAAATATTCTTAATTTCATTTAACATTCAACTTACAATATGATCATTTAATTTGGATCTTTCTTCCTTACAACAATCTCCTAACTAAATAATTATTTACTATATTTCAAATGCATACAAAATTCATAATGCTCTCGTTCTTTTGTTAAGGTTCTTCTTCTCAAAAAAATTCAATGTTTAAATTTTAACCTTATTACGCAAGGGAAACTAACGTGAGGTCAAGGAAGGAATCTTAGGACCTAAAGGAGAATTAGAATTCAAGATACATATTCCCATAAACATCCTTCCATTACAAGATTACCTTTATTTTTCTATTATAGTTGCTATAGTTCAATAATTTGTTTGAGTCAATAAAACATTTTCACTTCATGAAATTTTATTTATATATTTAAGATCTTATGTTTGCTTAAAATTTTGATCTCACCAATGAGAAATTCAAATTTGTTTTTAACAACATGAAAATTTCTAGTTAACTTATAAGGACTTCAAGTATGACATTATTCCTTACCCGAATAACATTAACTCTTGTACTTTTAACACTTACGCCATACTTTGATCTCACTTTGGTCTCACTATTGACATTATTTTAGAACAATTGTGATTCGAATATCACATAAGTTATAATTAAGGATTCATGACTACAAGGTGTGGTGACCCGCACCAAATTACTCATTTCATCACTCTTAAACACGCAAGTATTAAAATCATATAACAAGACAACCCAACAACTATATGCTTCTCAAATTTCATCCAAGAAACTATTTAAAACATTTAGTAAATATACATCAGTATTTCCTTCACCAATACCCTTACAAGAGGCTCCACGATCTATTAACTTAAAAGCATTCATGGATGGGGAAAACTACACCCTACGAGAAGCATATGGTAATTTGCTACTACATAGTAAGGGACACATTTATCTGAGAGGAAAAAAGGAGTTCAAATGCAAAAGTTATTAAAAAATTCGTGTTCAAATTCCTTCTAAAGCAATATTTACAATCATAAGTAACCATACATCATATGTCCTTTGTCCATTAACATCATGAGAGGTCACTCGATCTACTACATTCATTAGTACGATGTGGTCTCTACACCCTACCATAAGACAAAAGTATATTAATCAAATGTCCCTGTCTTGCAAGGCCTTTGTGCCACTTGAGTTATTCCAAGACTACATTTTCTCACTTTCATTTAGCACTTAGCTTAGAAGGGGTTGCATTTGGTTTGGTTCGTTTATTTGACTACCAATAAAAATATATCACTCAATTGATAATTTCAATTATCTTAACATGTACACATTTTAAGGTTTGATTCTTCAAAGAGAAACTATGTTTTCTCAATCGCTTCTTCTCACGTGGATCAATTCACATCCACTTTCACATCATAAGAAGTATTTCTTAAGTCACGAGTAATCTCCACGACACTTAAAATTATTAGGCCATTATCACAAGGGTACATGCTCAAACAAGGGCGTGTTGTAAATTTTCTTTAAAATTAAAAACTTAATGTGTATTAATACATAACCTAATAGTCCTTGTGGTCCCATCCACTATTCATTATATTACACTTCTAATTTTATTTAGTCTCTAAAACAACCATGAGATTTCAAGCTCAACATGTCATCTTGTATGCCACTAAATTGACATTACACCTGCACTAAGGAATCTTACACACTTTCATACCCACATGATGCTCTCAACTAGGTTCTAGGGAGGAACACACAAACACATACAAGACTTCTAAGTCTTTAGGACTATGAAATATTTCAAGCTATATGTTTATTTTGTCGCTTTCCACTCAAAATGAAAAAGTCACAAATGTATGTTGATTATTTTCTTTGAAGATAAAGTGATTTCCTAGGTCAATGCAACATTAGCAGATAGGTAAAACCACTCCATTTCAAATTATTTTCCAAAAATATTCTTGGCACAATAATATCCAAAATTTCGGCACCACTAAACATTTTAAATGAAAAGGTTCTAATTTCATCATCCTATATTTATTTTGACACTAAAAGAAGGATTCTTTGACATCATATTCCAAAACAACATGATACAATCAACTTAGAATATACACAATTACAACTAAGAGTAACATTCGTCAAGTAGGCAAAAGTTCAACTACGTATGAAATAGTACATTTTCCCAATACGCAACACTATCATATACATCATCAAGATAATGAAAATAATACATTCTAATAAGAACAATATCACTAAAATATTCTAAACAATTACATTTCCTTGAGATAGCATGCTAATAAAAGATACAAGTGTCATTTTACTTCTTCTTTTTACGGGTACCTACAACCACCATAGGGTCAATCCTAGAACTGGTATGGAGATCCCCTACACTCAAGCATAAATCCACACATTCATCAATTCAAATAATTTATAGTAAATAGAAGAGAGAGAGAGAGAGAGAGAGAGAGAGAGAGGGAAGAAGAAAGAGTTCATTTCTCAAGCATTCATGTTTTCATATTCATTTTGCACTTAACGTTTTGGTACAAAAGAGACAGAGAAGGGTGAGAGAGAATGTTAAGAGACATTTTTATTTTCCATTCACAATGTCACAACCATCTATGTTTCATTTTAATTTTCATTTCATTTCAAACCAATTTACATTTCCCAATTCATTTACGTTTTCAAATCAACCAAAGTATCATAATCATTTCTAGAGAGAAGAGGGTGGAGAGAGAAAATCACCATACATTTCAAAATTCATTTATACAAGATAAAATATCGAATAAAATTCTACATATCATTGCAACGGTATTATGAGGTCACACGCGTGGCTAGAAGTCAAACGAGACTCAAAAAAGAGATTCTAGCTAAGGTTGAGAAAACTGTCCAAAACAAACAAAAGTGCTTACAAACTGGGTCTCGAACACACTTGTTTCAAGTTCAATCACAAAGTTTGATGATTCCTACTTATTCCCCCATATATATATAATTCATCATGTCTAACGGAAGTTGATTACGATGAGCAGAGCTCAAGTTACAAGGGTGTGTCGGGGCCAATTATCGTAATTGTGTCAACAACTCTTGTCGCATAGAACCAAAGGTGGCCCGTAAAACCACTTGTGAAATTAGTTTTTAAAGGCATTTTCATTGAAATGAAGGTGGGTTGCAATTATCTTGTTGGGATTCTCGAGGTAGGTGGTAGTGGTTTTGAGTTTTGCTTAAAATAAGCGCAAACCGTAAGTTAAAACCGATTGCGTTTTATTAAAATGAACACATCACACAAGTCATTGTTAAGCTAAGTGGGCTTAGATATTCGACATGCAAGGGAGTTAAAGTAAGTTCAACCGACTTGGTTAAGTTCCCCCATGGTGTCCTACGTTACCAAGGGTCATGCAAGGAGTTTTAGGTTTGTGGTATACTTGGGTATGGCATTCCACGCGCGTGACTTTTAAGATCGAGTTTTTTTAAAATTTTTCTCGTGGATGTTTTGAGAATTCACATCAAGGAAATATTTTTCATTTTTTATAATTATGTTCCCTATCATTCAATATTTAATTTCGAAAAGCTAGAAATGATGAAGTGAAATTTAATCCAAGAGAAAAGGGGAAAACCATATTCGTATTCGATGTTTGCAGGAGGAATACAATATGGGACTTTTTCATCCTTGCTTTAGGTTGGTGACTTTCATTCGCTCATGAATTTCCAATACCCTTTCTGCAAATCAATGTGTGCATATCCAGCCATCATGGCATTCCATGAAACAATTTTTTTACATTCATTTGATCAGTTCATGGGATTTGATTAAGCTTCCACATTTTACAAATTGCACTAGCCACTAAAACATTTGGTAAATTCCTCTTTCCAAATGCCCTGGGTCTTAACCTTGTTCCACGGCTTCCATTTGTCACCGGCTAACAGAATGCTGGAAAATATGTTATTGTTTTTCTTTACACCTATAAACTACTTTTGCTTGAGTGTCAAAGGCATCTTAACAAACCACATTTTATGCAAAACCAACATCCATCGTAGTCCCTGAGAACAAATCTCATTAAGGCATTATTTCAAACATTTCAACACTCTTTTGGGCGTTTGATCCCACTATATCTCCCTAAAAGCTTCCAAATCCTTTTCAACAAACCCATTTTGTATGGATCCTGCAATACATGCATTTCCTGAGACCACGTGCTGGCCAACTGTGCCACCCAACATCAACTCTCACAACATAGTGCTAAGAATGGAAAAACAGGCAGGTTTTACGTGGAGGAGGAGTGCAAGAGATAAATCTACAGAGACATACATGGGATAAAAGGAAAGGGCACTTCCAATGTTCTAATCAATATAACAGCTACTCGAAATAAAAGCTAAGCCGGTGTGTAAAAAATGAAGTGGTAGCTGCCGTCTACCATGAGAACATTATTGGAAGGTTAACATTGCATGCAACAAAGGTGCACAGAAACAGAAGGAGCAAAATCAATAAAGTTAGGTGTTACATCCGAAAGAGGTGCCTCACAATGCCCAATCTTCTTCTTCCTCTGCAAACAACAAATAATCCAGTAGTAGGAAGTATTTCCTTCTCATTGCATAGATGCAGATATAGATCCAGATCGGCCAATTTGTATTAAGTAAAATGAGGAGACCTTAGGGATTCAGATTTATCTCCCTGTGCAGTCTAATTTAACTCAGAATGGAACAAATTTTACGATGTCTATTAGCAGAGCTCGCTTTGGCAAAATCCCCTTCCACGTTCTACATCGCTCAAACGAACCAATTACTGCTAAATTTCCAATGTTAACTTGGGTTTGACTATGGTTAACACCTCAGTTTCTGCAATAAAGTTTGACTATGTCAGGTTTGAAATGGCATTTAGGATGTGTCACTCTCCTTTGTTCTGTTGGATAGCTCCTTCCACACGCCAAGCCCTGACATAGACAGTCGTCTTACCCACACGTCCCTTCCTATGCTATGATGGATGACCATACGTTGTTTATAAAAAGCTCCTGTTTGGTGCAGTTTGGGAAAAGGAAAGCTGAAAAGTTAGTGGAGTCAGGCTTTACACATGTCAATTGCATTGCTAAAATGTGGGGGCACTAAATATATATAAAAACACACACATATGCTCTACACTTTTATACAATGTGAGATCATTCCCGAAGGAAAAATTATAAAGACCTCCACTTTTAAGGCTCCAAACAACTATTTGTTAAACTAGTTAAAATAAGGATACAAGTGAAATGTGTTTATGACTTAAATGGTTTTAAGGAAATCTTTAATTAAAACATATCAGTATAGAATATAAACACACACATATATAAGTGACGAATTTAATAAAATTTCAAAATTTTATTTTAAAATGGTGCTGATTGTGGTGCAAGAGCCCATTAAAATTTTGACGATTCAAACAAGTTTTTAAATGCGGGATCATTGATTTAAAGGAGATCTTGATTTGGATTGATGTGCAACCTAATGGACAACATACTAAAGGTGATTGATGCGCTATAACAATCAAATTCAAAATAAGAAAGCTATAAACACGGACAATTCTTATTTCAATTCCAAATGAATACAAACTTGAAGTTAGAGACAATCATTTTTATCACTTCCTCCTTAGTTGAGAAAATATAAATATAATTGGGTCCAATATAGTATAATCTTGTAGTTTTCCATTTTTTACATGATTTTATTACATCCCTACATTGGAAGTATTTCATCGATCACATAGAGGAAAAGATCTCACAATTGATCACTATAAGTCTTTATTTGGTAGGAAAGTTCCAATTTAACAATTATTTGCACTACAAATCTTGTCTATTATATTTCTTGTTGTGTTTCTTAAAATCTATCTTCTAAAAGTTGGAAAATCTTCTCTAAAATTTCCTAAAGTTAGATGTAAGAATAAAAACTAATTTTATCTTGTAGCTTGGTGAAAATATTATAGAATAGATTTGACTATGGAACTCTAATTATTAACTAGAATTTTTAAATTTAACACTACCTCCTCTCATTCTTAAGAATCGTTTTACACTAATACCCACAGTTTAATGATATACAAGTTTTAAAAATTCAAATAAAACTTATTACCATGTCTAATTTCTTGTTTTATGTATTGGCTAACTAAGGTGACACCCTATAGAAAAATATGTAGACAAAGTTAAACCTTGGCTAATGTAAAATAATTATGGGTTTTGAAGAGGTTATTTACAAATCAACACACTTTATAGTTGTCACCCAAGAGTAATTCACATACTAAGGTTCCATAGATCCACATGTTAAACATTTTAGGCCAAGAATTTATAAAGCGAAAAGTATTTTATATAGGAAAACAAACAAGTTTCTTTCTTAGCCATAAGTCAATAGCGAGTTTCATCTAAATTGAAATGTTCAAGATTCCTACTAGAGAAGAAGTTAAATATTTTTCTTGATCAAATAATTAACAAACATACAATTGATTCTTCTTGTCCTTGGCTAGAAGAATTGAAATTTGTATCATAAAAGACCTAAGGTCTCATACTACTATTAGAGTATGATATATGAACTATTGCCACCATGTCTAAACACAATATTGTGAACTTTTAACATAAAAATAACAAGAAAAACTAGCGATTCCTGGATATGTTTGTTTCATGCCACCAATAGTCCCCTCTAAATTTGAATTCTTCTCAAATGCAATAGCTAATTTACAAGAAACTGCATGGGTAAATTTCATATCGTTATTACTTTTATATAACTTTTTATAATGTAGCAAAAATGGAAATTCCATTTGAATTGAGCAAATACAACTTATGGTGAAAGTAAAATATTGACACATATCATAATCGCCATAACAATGAAAAACCTTTCTACTACTTGTCATTTTTATCTTCTTCTCTTACATGTAACCACTTCTACCCCCACTTAAGATTTTCAATAGTTTCTAAATAAATTAATATGAATATGTGGTCATTGGATTCTAATGAGAAATGTAAATAGAAATAAACATATATCATCCCCAAAAATGTAAAGATTCATTTTCAAAATACAAAAGTTAAAAGGAAGAAAGTGCTCCACAAATAATGTCATGAATTAGATTTTGTTATAAAACATGTATTCAAAAATATATCTAGATGCAAGAGCCTATCTATCATATGTATTTTGAAGGTTGCCGATCAACCAACTAATAGGCTATTCACCACTATTTTGGGGGATTTATCATTGGTTGGTTGAATTTCCAACCTTACAAACATATGCGATGTTTATGTTGAGCACATCTAGATGTACACATCAAAAATTAGAATAAACTATACGCACATGCATGTACACAATCCCAAAAAGATGATTGAATTGTATGGAAGTAGAAATGTTAGGGGTTAATTTTCATTTATGGAGATTGTCTTCATGCCCTAATTTCTTATTTTTTATTTTTATTTTTCCTTTGATTAAAATCCTAATTCACTTCAACTTCTTGTAAACACTATCAAATGGGAAATTTTAATGGAGATATGTGTTATCCTTTAAAGCATAGGGGTTGGGGTCCCACCTCTGCTATGTAGTTGTACACTAGGCTGAAAAATAGTTACAAACTTATATTGATGTTAATCCTTTATGGTATTTACATGCAGCCACTCTCTAAAGAGGTTACAATTCTCAAATGGAGAATTTATAGAATTTTGGTGTCTCCCTAAGGACCTATCCTAAATTGTATTTCCCTTATACATTACATGAACACTCAAAACTTTCTCTTTCCTTGGATTCCCAAGTTAACTTCTAACTCTAGGGTTAACAACCTCAAATGGTGTACTCACCCTTCCTTTATAGCTATGCTTTCACACTTGTCTCTCCATGTTGGCTCCTAAACACTTCTAGATATTCCATTTCAAAATAAAAGGTGAAATTGATGATATTCGTAGATCGTTCATATGCAACGTCGCCTTGGTTTTTGAGCTCCTCTAATTCTTAAGTCATTGTCATATGCCTTGATTAGACATTTTAGAATACTTTTGTCATTTTCTTCCAAGAACCCGCTTTCTATTTTTCACTCCTTTCTTTACTTTTACCTTTCCATACATCTTTGTAATTCGACATACATTTGAATCTTAGAGTTACGTGGTGTCTTTCTTTTGTGCACTATTATCCTTGGGTTTGTGGGATCCCTCCATAACATTTGAAATTCGCTCACATTTCAAGCCTCTACATAATCCATCTTCATGTATTTTCACCTTTCATGCGCTTAATTCCTTTTTCCATAACCTTTCCCAAAACCTTTGTCTTCCTTCATTCCAAATGGATAGTTCAACTCCACATCCCTCCAAAAATACTATGTGAACTACCATCATTTATTTCTTGATGCCTATTATACTTGACCAATCTTTCGCAAGCCTACCATGTGCTAGTTATGTGTTTGGTCTTATATGCATTACCCTTCCTTTTCATGTTATCTCTAAATTCAATTCACACCATGCTTCAAAAAATTTTATGTAGGATTTCCATGAGCCTTGGATGTTCATGCATCACCTTCCATTATTTTTCAAGCCTTTGATGATTTGAAAAAAATCAAAAATACTATTTGATGCAATTTAGAAGTCAATACATCGGAGGAAACTATCTCAAAAATATTTTCTAAATTCACACAACTAAAAGAGACTATATTCAATCTTTAACTACTTGATTTTTTATTTTAGCGAAAAGGGGCTTGAGTGAAAAATAGATTATGTTCTTATAGCTTCAATATCACTCTTGTAAAAGTAATTCAACATTTCATTCACCCATCATCGGTGTCATTTAAATTCACTAATGAACATACACATTTATAGACTTTTTGAGTACACCCAAACCTATGACAATGTCCAAGCTATCCAACATAGAAATCCAAAAAAATCAAAAGAAATAAACCAAAGGGGCTCACAAGAGAAATAGTAAAAATGTAGATCATGAAAAGAAAATTTGATACAACTATTGTTAGATTTGATGAAAGTGGTCACTATATGTGTTAGGGAAATAGGGTTTTACACATAATCTAGTTATAAAAATTGATAATTCCATAATAATAAAGGCATTCTAAAACAATATTAAATAATTTTAAACCTTGATATCATACTATGTTATTCTACACACAATTTAGTTAAACATGATTATTTTTAAAGAATGGAATGAAATCACAAAATATATTGACAGTAGATATTAAAAAGTGTTTAAAAGTTTGAGAGAAGTAGAAATGATAGTTGTAAAGAAGTCTAGTAAATTATGGTATATTTTTAACCCTTCATTAAATTTTGGTTCAATTTAATAAGGTTTTAGATTAAATTAGAGTTGATTGCATATATTATAAATATGTTATAATAGAAATAATAACTTAGATCATATAGAATAATATCACATACACCAATAGACCTAACATAAAATTTATATCTCAAATTGGATGAAGCTAATTATATATTATTTTTGAGAGATTTGAACTATACATGGCTGATCTAAATATGATTTTACTTTAGAACTGAAACTATGACTATGATTCCACCAAGGTGGAACTATAAAAAATTACCGAAATGTAGTGTGCGGTTGTTGGATAGGTGTATGGTATTTGACCTATTCTAAATAAGATTTTGTAACTTTTGGTGTTGCTCACTTTCCTATATTTTCTATCACTATGAAAACCTAGTTTTGACACATGTAGCAAGGATCTTTTATCGAATGATCATCATCTCAAAATCTATCCATGGATAAAGAGTTCTGGGGACTCCGTCCACCACCGACAATAACACTACTCTAAGGAGGCCTCAAATTACATGTCATTATCCACCTAACATGTTATATTTACATAGATCAATAATATATGGTAATTTCTTTTACCATGATTTATTTTACTTTTCTCTTGCAAAAATACTTGGAGAGAGGATGTTTGAGTGCTTGTAGATAATAGATATTACTTCCTTAATCTAGTTTTTAGATTGTTACCTAATGTATGTGTTTCCCTATCGAATTCAAATGTGAAAGTACAAGATTTAAGGATATTTGCATCCTTTTGCAAGTTTATGAAGTAATTTCTCTAGTACATCACTTTAGGAGTTCTAGGTTAACAAATGAGATGGGTAGTGTTTTCTTGGTTATATAGGGTTTGGAAATGATTTATCTAAGAAAGGATGACCTAGATGAAGTATAACACCCAAAAAGATATCAATTTAAAATCAAATTTGGAGAACACATTATTCCAAGGCCATATAGATGGGTTTGGAATATATACATTCTTGAAAAATCCTACGGTCCTAACTAGGAATAAAAAAAAATATGCCAAACAAAGTTTGGAGATAACAAGATGTTTTTTCTATTGATTTTGTGCATTGTATTCTCATAATGTGTCGACATTTTAATGTGAAATGATAAACAATATAAATATTGGACTTTATAAATTAATAAAATGGAATGAATAGGTTGTATTTATTATAGCAAGAGTGTATAGTTTAATCAAGGGTTGCCAAAGTGAAAATTAACAAATTTGAGTATCTACATTACCCCCACTTTAAGTATGAACTAAAAATTACATGCTTTAAAGAAAATATACATGAGTGTGTAAACACACTTCACAGATTTCTTAAATATTTGTTATGTATTTGCATTGTTGCACTTGGTGTTAACATGTTCCCACGATTAAGCATGCAATATAGAGTGTAGCCATGTATGCTATAAATAATTGACCATACCTCAAAAAAATATAATAGAAGAGGTTATAATTTTCATATATATGAAGTGAAAAGATGTAAATAATGAAATAATAGACCTATTTATTTTTACGTACTTTTTTTTGGAGATTTTTATTGCTTAAAATTCATTTAAGGATTTGAAATGATAAATCACTAATTTTTTCCAAGAGAAACCAAAGTAATAGGTGCATGCAACCAAACACATAAATGTGTAAGAGAGAGAAAAGTAAAGAAATAAAAATGCACTCCTTTTAAGGAATAAGACCATGTACCAAAGTTTTTGAAAAAATATTTTATCTTCCCCTTTAAATGTACTAGGAGAGGAAATAGTTCACACAAATCCCTTAGCTACTTTGCTACTTTCAATAACATCATGGATCACACCACTACAAATGGATGTATAGCTAATTTTATTAATAAGGACACACAATACAAAATAATAGGTGCATAAAATCTCCTATATGCCACACAATTGAGTGTGATTTAAATAAGTCAAAAATATGCTGAAATTTTGTGACAAAATTGAACTAGGAAGGAGATCAATGACCATAATATTCCAAAAAATAATCTTGAAGATAAGTGATTTTGGGATGAAGGAAAGAACTATTCAATGCCTCCTATATTGATATAAACTAAGTATTATGTATCTCTAAATTTGTAGGAAACTTGTTCATATAGGTGAACATATGAAAATGTTGAAAAATTTGTTGAAATATCCTCTTTTCAGGAATGTGCTTTAGGGGGGAAATTGAGAACCATACCATACAGTTCTAACCAAAGTGTATGGTTTTTACCCTATGCTTATTTTTCCAAAATTCTTCATATTAATGCATTTCTAGGTGTCTATATACTATTTGTACCTATATCTTCCCCCATAATTTTATTTGTTTCGTTGAAAATATATAATATATGTGAATAGATTACCCTTCTTTTGATGTAAGTTTTAAAACCATGTTCAAAGATGTAACTCAATATAAATAGGCATGTACTATTTAAGGAGATGTCCAAGAAGTTGTGTGAAGATCTGAAGAGGATGCCACCATGGAAAACCTATCACTACAAAAGTAAAGGTATTTATCCATAGTCACAATCATGGTGTTAAGCAAAAATAATGATAATAATAGATAAAAACCATGTGGTCGATAGGAATATTATAATAAATATATGGAAATAAGTTATTAGTTTAATCTAATGTAATAATTATAAAAACAAGGTCACATAAAAGGAATAAATCTTGCAAACATGGGATACCCATAGTGTCTCAATATAATCAAGGAATTTAGGCTTGCAAACAAGAGAAATAAATTGTAATCAAATAGGAATGATTTTGCAAAAAAGGGGACACATGTGGCATCATAAGACAATCAAATCACATATACCACAATAAAGGGAAAAACTTCATGTGGTAACATTTACATGTAAATAATTATGCATGAAACAAGAGTGTAAAAAACATGATGATATAATGTGGTAACCAACATGGGTGAAATATGAAACAAGAGATGTCAATGTTTTACAAGACAAATGTGTTTGTCTATTAGTGTGGAAATAATCAAGTACACAATGTATATAATTGATCATAAATGATGAAGTGTATGGGACCTATAATAGAACAATAGCACATGTACAATGTATAGGTATTAGCCTCCAAATGATGAGAATTAAAGGAAGAAAAAGTACTCCTATAAGCATGTATCAATCTTTGTGTCTTATTTCCAACTCAAAATATCGAGTGAATGCATGTTTATAAATAGATAAAGTATGTTATTTATCAAACCAATGTGACAACATGTATAGTGTGAAGTGTTAAGAACTCAAGCAAAATACATAGCTCTTTATTTTTATTTTTACAAATATTTGAATGTTTTTATAGTATTTAAATGCATAACTATGTACAAAATATTGATAGAAAGATAACTATCCACTAAAAACCTCCCGAGGAGGTCAAGAATCTACCATAAAATATGGGGGTTTGGCCCTCAGTTGTGATGTGAATGCTAGAGGGACTATTGTAGTAACATATTCCAATGAAGGGCGTGTTGAGAGCGAGCGAAATTTGGGATTTCCGTGCCCTAACCCTTCTCTTTGTAGGTCGATCATGGCAGCGGCTGTGCGTGATGTGGGTGGACATTGCAAAATAGAGTACAGGGACACAGGGGGTGATGCCTATGGGAGTCGGGGTATGGCCTATCCTCCTCCACCATCTTCATTCAAGGATATTCGGGAAAACATGACACCAATATACCAGGTAATCAGATGAAGGAGTGCGAGTGATTGGCAATGGAGGGAAAGAGTGCGAACCCAGCGACTGAGAAGGAGGTCGACTGCAGGAAACAAAATCTTTGCATAGGTCAAGAAGGGAACAGCGAATGATTTCGGCCACATTTTGAAGGGGTCACTGGTTGGTGGTGGAGCGCGGGACCAAGCTGGCCGAGATAAGAAGGAGCTGGAGCTGTGCCCTAACCCTAGGGCTCCAAAAATGAATCCATCTGGAGCTGGTGGCCTGGGCAGGGATAGTAGTAGGAATAAGGTAGCTAGAGATCCAAATAGTCATGGCTCGGTGCATACCTAGAAGGCTACCTCCTTCAAAGATGCACTTGAAAACAAGGGCGGCCGATCCTCGGGAAAGAATACATCAAATAACCAGGCCTATCTGGTTGACCTGGCCGAGGAGATTCCTTTGCTCACCATAGACAATCCAAAAGTTGAAGAATATTTCAAAACCTTATCACGGGATGTCGTTATTGGCAGGTTTAATGGGTTTTGGCCTTCCTCCTCAGATCTGTATCAGTGGGTTTTCGAAAATTGGACCAAAAATGTGAAATTTCTCTCTGTTCCAAAGGCTTTTTTTGTTGTCCATTTTAGGGAACCTGAAGATTACCAACGTTGTTTGACAGATGGTCCTTGGTTCTAGGGACATGCGGGTTTATTTATCACTCCATGGTTCCTAGATTTCAATCGAATACTTATTCGGTGGCCAAAACATTGGTTTGGGTCAAGCTTCCTAACCTCCCCTTACATCTGTGGTATGCCCTAGATGATATTGGGAACGTTTTGGGAAAATTTATAAAAGAGGACTGGACAGAACACATTTGGGTCTATGTTTGTTTTCCCAAATTTGCATTGAAATTGATTTAAGCAAAGGAATACCTGATCGAATCAACCTTAAATTTGGTGATTTTCAGCATACCCAAGTCTTAGACTATGAGAATACTACATTTCGGTGTAGATTATGTAGAAATACAGGCCATTTGCAAGCTTCATGTCCCTTCAATAAGAATCAGAAATCTAGAAAAAAAAACTGGATCGACATCTTCGAGTGGATGGGGTTCTGTAAACCCTGACTTGGTATCTACATCAAATTTTAAAGATAATCTAAATAATTTTACCTCCGATATAAAATTGTTACAGAGAAGAATGATACAAAGATGGGATTTCAAGAAAATCACCTGGTTATAGGTGGTTTGAAAAGGGGACATACTTCTGAAAGTTCGGAATCAAAGCAGGATTCAGTGTCAGAAAATTTGATGGCTTGAAAAATCCCAGTGACCTTGCACTAGTTATTTCATCTGATCTAGGCAAATGGCAAGAGGTAAAGAAGCGGAAAAATAAAAAAGGACGCACGGGCAACATTAATGATTATTTTCCATCCCAGGGTGGGAAGTATTTCTAGGATATTTTTATCTTTGTTAAGCTGGTAGGCAGTTATTGTTTTGGCTATTGTAGCCCTTTTGTTCTCCTTAAGGATTAGGGAATGGGTCCCTTCAACCCGCTTTATCAATAAAAAAACATATTCCAATGAAGGTTTAGTAGATGTAACACTAACATGCACAAAATGGTGCCAATGCGGTGGACTACAAGAATAATGGTTTTTACCACTAGGAGGGTATTGAGAACCAATGGGGTGGTATGTGCACTATAGGATCAATATATTAATCCAAGGATGGGGATGATTATGAATAATGCATGGGATTTTATCTCTGTGAGAAGTCGTAGAGTGGTGATATGAAGTTTGTCCAACCAAAGGACTACTACAAGACCTTGGACAACTAAAGTGATTCGGAATAGTGTTCAAGAGTACAATCCTAGGGAGGAAATTAGAAGTTCTAGATCCATGAGAGACATTACAAGTAGAAAGTATCTTTCTATAGCAGGAATAGGAGTGGAGATGCAAAAGGAGAACTAGGCATGTTAGTAGGGGATGTTTTAAAGGGAACACCTATAATGATGATAACCAATTAATTATGGATGAAGATAACACATTAATTTTTAACAAAGGGAATGGCCCTAAGATTAGATATCCAAGGGAGAGCTAATGACATGGAAATAACACTAAGAGTAGAAAAAACTAAAAATGAAATAGATGTATTAATATTGCAATAATGATGGTTAGACTTATGTTGTCATGCCCTAAATTTTCACACCCAAAAACTTTAGTAAAATTACCAGAATAATTTTTTGTCTTTCATTTCTTGTTACACAGTGCCACATGGGCTCAAATAGAGTAACTCAACATCAAAAATGACACTTACACAAACTAGAGTACACTATTGTAAAACTTACTCACAAAGGAGGTATATGTTACAATGAATCAACCTCGCATGATAATCCTAAGGCTATCCATATTCTGCAACACATCATTCATGGTTACATCTTTATTATAATTAAATTCCATTGTTTAACCTTATAAATTGAAGATCATTTAACATATAAGAAAATATTCTCATTCCCAAAGCTACATATTCATTTATCATTTTACATCGTTGTTTAAACCACATTATGTATATGAAACATGTGCTCATACCTCAAGGTTGTATATTTCCCATTTTAATAAAATGTTTTGGATCACAATGATGTCCTCCTTTATTTTCATTTGTTATAATATTTCTTAGGCATTTTAGTTGGTTTGACATCATTTAAGGTGCATATGATTTTCGTAACAATCATTCCATAGTTTCATCTCATTTACTCTTGTTCTAACTATGTCTACATGCTTACTTAGGTCTCATGTTAATATTATTTTTAGAACAATTACAATTCGTATATAGATTTCCTTTCACTTATGGATTCAATTATACAAGGAATGTGATCTCATTCAACATAATTCATCTCATTATTCCTCGGAATTCAAGTATTAAATACATATTACAAGTGAGACATTCGATATAATTTTATGCGTTCACATGCCTTCTAAGGAAATATTTTCAAACATGTGGTAAACATGCATCAAATTCTCTTTCTCTAGTAACCTCATGAGGGGACACATGGTAAATCATTTCATTTACACTCAAGGAATCTAAACATTACAAAATTTAAAACCGGAATAACCAAACACCTTTATTTCACAATACCTTATAAAATCCAACGTTATTTCTTTCTACTTATCAAGGTAATACTTTATTTGCAAAGCCTTAATGGGAAAGCTCACAACATCTACAACATATTTGAAATAATGCAGGCAATCCACTTATTTTATATGAACTTACATACACTACAATACTATAAGGCTCCCATGGAAAGAAACATGAGAGGTTAGTGATCAAGTACAAACCTCTTAGATAAGTTGTAGGATTCCTAGGAAGATTGATCACTAGTCAATAACTCCTCTTCTTGGGTTACTCTAAGATATTATACGAGTGTGGGTTTATTAACCAGATTCACTCAATAACAAGACTCCCATATTTTGAATCATTCATAAGTCATCACTTGGGAGGAATGACACTTGAATTTAGCTTGTTTGGATCTCAAGGATTACTAGGCTAGAGTCATTATGATGTCCTTTAGACTAACATTCTATCAATGTGGATCCATTTATAATTCAGATAAGGTGGTTTAGTGTCTTTTGGAGTTAAACATACTTTTCCGTGTGGTACCCTAACTTGGTGATCACTTATTTCCTTCAAGCTAAGAGGTACTGTCAAGTATAATAGTAAGTAGGTTCATCCTTTAGGTATTTACCTTAGCTCATGTTCACCTAGGTACTTTATTTACCTTTATTTTATTTATCCTCACCCACTTATGTGTGTGGATATTTATGTTATCTTATTTAGATATTAGGAATATATTATCTAGTTGTTAGGTAGAGTTCTTTCCTTGATCTATGGTATTGACTAGATCTTTGATAACTAGTTCTTTCCTAAATCTATAGTCTTGACTAGTTTTTGGTGACTAGTTCTTTCCTTGATTTATGGCTTGATCTACGACCTTGACTTGTTCTTAGATTGATATTTCTTTCTTATATATGCAAGGCCCATTCTCATTGTATTTAATTGAGTTCCATAATAATATATGATAATGTTGACCATTTGTTTGCAAATGTTTTATTAAATTTATTTTCACGAATTGCTTTCATCTTATTGAGTGTGGTGTTTGATTATCATCTAAGTTCTTTGTGGCTTGGTATGGTTTGTTTATTGTTCCTTTTATGGTAGTAGAGCAAGAGATTCTTAGTGTCATCCGTCTATAAGATTCATTTTGCAAACAAGGTTTTTGTATATTGATTTTTTGTTATTATATTTTTACTATGTGCCTTTTTATGCAAACCATAGCCTTTCATTGGATTCGGAAGGTGTCAAAACCCTAAGAATATTTGTAAACTCAACCAATTTGGAGGCACTCATTTTTTTGTGTTCTTTTTATTGTTGCGAAACACATACGGTTCGCTTTGGAATATGTGTCAACGTGGAAGAAAACCCAAAAAAATTATTTTTGGGTTTTTTGAGATCCAAATGGGTTTTTCTCGCATCTTGCTATTCTAGGTGGCAAAGGTCATTTTCGACATACTCCAAGAAATAGAAATTTTTTCCAAAAGAAGCAATTGGATGTGACTTTCTCGAAAACAAGTTGCACCCCCAAATAGTAAGAAGTGTACACACCATTGAAATCCTTAGCCCTTGGTCATATGGTATGGTCATATGAGGGCTTAATTTTGTGGTGCTTAAATCTAGCCCCTTTTTATTTTATTTATGTGGTGAAGGCAATATCATTTTATTTTGCTTTAGTGGTAACTAAAATAAATAGTAGAGGATAAAATTGAAAATCTTATATCTTTTGATCAAGAACTCATATTTGAGTGTTGTTTTTTACGAAAAATTTCTTAGTTTTTCCTACTTGTTCCATTATAAGCTGTTTATTTTAATAAATGCACTATAATTATAAAGTATCATATTGTAACATGCACTCACTTATAAAGTGCCAAAATCTGAGGGACTCTTGTTACAAAGTGCTTGATTCTTGCATTTTTGGTGATTTTTTTAGAATGGAGTCTTTATCTACTTCTACATTAGATCATGTTGAACCATTAACAACACATAATTACCACACATGGAAACCAAGAATGGAAAAAATCATTAAGCGGAAAGGATTATGGCCTTTAACTTCCTCGGGATAACCAAAGTGTTCATTAGAGAATATGAGAAATTTCAGTTACATTAAGAAAATTTCATGAGTGTATGGGTTTAGTAGGAACTTATGTAAGTGATAGTCTTTTGTTTCATTTAGAAAATGTGACTCTACTTTCAAAATATGGGAGAAATTGGAGGGTTCATTTTGTAAATTGGATCACATGAGAGCTATGCAACTTGAAATTGAGATCACCACTCTTAATCCTAAAGATTTTCCATCAATTATAGACTATCTTACCAAGTTCAAGCATTCGTTGACACAATTGAAGGGGATTGGAAGAGATGAGAAAGATGGAGAGTGTGTTTAATTAATTATATCCAAGTTGAGAGGATCATTCCAAATGTTTGCTTCTACCTTTTTCTCTAGCATGGATTCCTTAGGTGACACCTTCAAAATGTCTGACTTAGAAACATTTTGTGAAAGACTTACTAGGGAAGAATCCAAATTATCTAACCTTGAGTCTTCCACCTCTCAAAAGGAATTAGTTTCATCTAATCCTAAGGGCGAGGGAAAAACAAAAAGTAAAACCAAATCTACCCCTTCTCCATCTCAAAGTGCTCCTAAACAAATAAAACAATTATAAACCCAAGGATCCTTCTAAATCTAATAATAAGTCTAGCCTTGCATGCTCTTTTTTTGGGGGTATTGGTCATGAAGAACATAGGTGCTATAAGTGAATGCAAGCCTTAGAGGATGAAATCAAGAAACACAAAATTTCTATTTCCACTCCACCTCCTTCTAATCAACATGTAAAATCACTTTATGTTGTTAGGAGATCTCGATCACCACATGCAGATAGTTAGGTTATAGATTCTTATGCTTCTCATCTCATGAATTCTTCCAATGAGTATTTTGTATCTCTAGGTTTGAGTTCTAATTCCAAAATTGAGGTTGGAGATTCTTCCTTTCTTTCCATTTAGGGAAAAGGTGATATACACCTTGATGGTGGAAGTATCCAAGATGCATTGTATGTTCCTAACATCACTACAAATTCACTTTCGTATGTCAAATTTTTCATTACAGTCGTCGAGGTAAAACAATAAGTTTTATGCCACTTGGGGCAGAAGTATGAACTTTTTTGGATCCTCATTCAATTGTTTCTCAAGGTATTGTTAATCATAGTTCTATACTATATCACTTTAAGGGTTTTGATGACACTTCCTCTATAGGGACGTGATTGGTTTCTCACGCATATTTAGAGAGTAAGCTTTGGCACAAGATATTTTAACATCTCAATTAAATATATTTGAAGGATTTGAGCACTCATGGTGTGGTTAATGGTCTTTCTATAGTTTCTTGTCTTTAGGAGTTTTTCATGGCTGTAAATTAGGAAACAACACCAAGATCCATTTCCTAATAATTTTTCCAAGAGATCTTCTTCACCACTTGAGCTTGTGCATAGTGACTTGATGGTTTTTCCTACCCCTCTTTCAATGGAGCTAAGTATGAACTTACCTTTATTGATAATTTCTCGAGGCGTACTTCATTTTATTTTCTCAAGTAAAAAAGTGATGTTTTTTCAAACTTCAAAGTCTTCAAGGACTTGGTCGAGAATCAATCTTCTAGTTGCATAAAGAACCTTCGCACTGATAATGGGGGGAGTACTTCAGAAATGATTTTTCTGAATTTTTGGAAACTCATGGCATTATTCACTAGCATTTTGTTCCTCATACTCCTCACAAAAAGTAGTTTAGAAGAAACAGAAGAATCAAACTTTGAAGGAAATGGATAATCGCATAATGCATTCCAGAGATTTACCTCCTAAATACTAGGAAGAAGCGAGTTAATTGTGCCGACTACATTTAAAATCACACACCACACAAAACACTTGAGCATTTGACTCAGAGGAATATTGGTCTAACACTAAGCCCGATGTCTCCTTTTTTGAGTCTTTAGGAGCCCCGCTTGGGCCTTTGTGCCTAAGAATAAAAGGATGACCTTGGATAAGAAGAGAAAACCCTTGATCTTTGTAGGCTATTTTGAGGACACAAGAGCTTATTGAATTTTATATCTTGATACTCATGAGGTTATTTTTCGAACACATGTTCAATTTTATGATAGATTCACACCTCGTGATTCTTCATCATCTTCCATGCCTACTTCTCCTTCTTTATCTCATCTTGAGGATTATTTCTTTGAGGAGGTTGATGAGGAGGTTATAGATGCTGATGAGGATCCTATCTCTACCTGATATTGTTATTATGCCTATTTGGGCTTGTACTACGCTTTTAAGGCAAAGCACCTTTCATACAGGATCTTCCACCCACTAGGCATCATCATGCACATTCTACAGGTTCTGGAATTTTGTGTCAGGAAGTTTATGAGGATCCATAGTCTTTTCATGGGATCATGGGATACATGAGTGGGATGATACGATGGTAGTTGAGTATTTGTCTTTGATGAAGAATCATACTTGGGATTTGGTATTTCTTCTTAAAGGAAGAAATATGGTTAGGTGTAAGTGGGTATACCAAACCAAATATGCAGTAGATGGGTCCATTTACAAGTGTAAGGCTTATCTTGTTACAAAGGGTTTTTCACAAGTTGAAGGTATTTATTACTCGAGACTTTTACACTCATTGCCCAAGATGGATTTTATACACCTTCTACTACTTGTTATTGCTTCATCATAGGGGTGGCCCATATACCAAATAGACATGAAGAATGACTTTTAACATGGTTATTTACAAGAGGAAATATATATGGAGCAACCTCCAAGATTTACTCAGGACTATTCTCTTATTTGTAAACTCCGAAGGTATCTCTAGGATCTCAAACAAGCCCATAGGGCTTAGTATGAGAAGATGGATTCTTTTCTTCTATCTACTAGTTTTATTCATTGACACTATGATCATACAAAGTATATCTCTAGTATGTTGGTGAGGATATTGTGATACTTGTCTTGTATTTTGATAATTTTTAACTTACTAATAACTCTTCTTCCCATGTTTAGATTATTCAGAGAGCTCTTTCTATGCATTTTTACATGAGATCTTGGGTTATTGCATTATTTCCTTGGATTGAATATTTTCGAGATAGATTCAAGGATTCATTTGAGTCAGCAAAATTACACTCATGATCTTCTTCAATGTTTTGATATGGTTGATTGTAAGCCAAGTCTATCTCTTTTTCAATTTGGGGTTACTCTTACTTCTACATGTATAACTCCACTTTGTGATCATACATTATATAGGAAATTAGTTAGAAGTCTCATGTACTTAACCCATACTTTCCTTGATATTTCATTTGCAGTAAGGATTGTATCTTGGTTTGCACATTCTATACATAGTAGTCACTAATGCATCGCTAAAAAGATTTTACGCTATTTGTAGGGCACTTCCAACTTTATGCTCTACTACACTTGGGGTTCTACCCATTTAGTTAGATATACATATGCAGATTGGGCGGGTTCTATTGATGATAGGCATTGCACTTCTCGATATCCTTTTTGTCTTGGCTCTTCTCCAATTTCTTCGTGCAAAAAGAAAACAGTTATTGCACTTTCATCTTCGAAAGTAGAGTTCATGGTAGTAGTTACAATGAGTCGCCAGATTCTTTGGATTCGACAATTGTTGATAGATTTTGGACTCCCATAGGATTCACTTGAATGTACTTTAGTGTGACAACCAAACTACAACTCACATTTCTCGCAACTCTATTGAGCACCAACGGACCAAGCATATTTAGATACACATACACTTCATTCGTCGGCACATTCAGGATGTAGATTTTTGCTTGGAGTACATTCTAACTCAACAGAAGGTTGTGGACATCTTTACAAATCCTTTTTCATCACCTCACTACCTTGAGTTGTGTGGCATGCTTTAGGTTTCGTAAGTTGTTCTTGTGGGGTGTTTATGAGAACATATTCATTTTTCTTCTTCTTTCTCTTTCCCTCTAACAAGATTCTTTCCTACTTTTGGTTCAATATTCCTTCATGGATATATCATACATGAGTACCTAATCAGGCCCAGCTTCTTAGGACTTGTGTTGTGGATATGCCACTTTAATTTTGGGCCCCTAGCTTCACTTGAAGTGGGTGTTAGAGTAGGTATTTACCTTAGGTCATATTCACCTAGGTACTTTATTTACCTTTGTTGTATTTATCCTCGCCCATTTACGTGTATGGACATTTCTTTTATTTTATTTATATATTAGGAATATATTATCTAGTTGTTAATTATAGTTCTTTCCTTGATCTATGGTATTGACTAGATATTTGAGGAGTATTTCTTTCCTAAATCTATGGTCTTGAATAGTTATTTGATTACAGTTCTTTCCTTGATTTATGGCTTGATCTACGACCTTGAGTTCTTAGATTGATATTCCTTGCCTATATAAGCAAGGCTCATTCTCATTTTATTTCATTGAGTTCCATAATAATATATAATATTACTTCTAATTTGTTAGTAAAGGTTTTACTAAATTTATTTTGGTGAATTGCTATCATCTTATTAAGTGTGGTGTTTGATTAGCATCTAAGTTCTTTATAGCTTGAGTACGATCTATTTATCGTTCCTTTTAGTCACCCAACAACTGAGAGGCCCACAAAACCCCTTTGAAACACTAAAAGGAAAAGTGTTTTTCTCTAAGGGTTTCAAGAAATTTTCATGGATAAATACTAGAGGTATGTGATGAAATGAATGATAAGAAGATTGTTCCAAGCCGTGATCTTAGATGATAATAGCACACCACATTAGCTTTGTAAAATAGAAGAGCTAAAATACCATATATAAAAATTCATCATAATTCGTAATGCTCAATACATTACAATAAAATGACTTGAATTACTCAATAAGAAAGATGTACATATAGGAGGAGGGAAGTGCAACTACTACCTAAATCAGTGGTGAAGAACTCCCACTAACTGATACTAGTAGTTAAGTTAACTCAAAAGACTAATAAGTTAATTGTGTCGGTGGTGAAGAACTTCCACTAACCGATACGGGTAGTTAAGTTAACTCCAAAAGACTAGTAAGCTAACTCCACATAACTGAGAAGCTAACTCAACATAACTAGTAAGGTGACTCCACATAACTAGTACACCTAAGCAAGCTAACCCAACAAGTGTAGGACTAATACAAGTGTAAGAATTATCTTAATAAATAAATAAAAGGATAAATAATAGCCTACACTAACACCCTCTCGTAAGCATATCTTAGGTGGGCAAAAATAAGGTGAGTCCCGATAACAAGGCCTAATGAGATACCCACGTATAATAACTAGGAAAATTGGACACCACAAGGTGCCCAAAACTAGTAATAACAAAGTAAAGAGAGAAAAATCCTATTGCAAAATATCCTTAGAATCTCAAATCCAGAAACTCATACAATGTTGAAGAAGTGTGGTGCGAATGTGGTCTAAATCCACTATTCGATCATATAACTCAAAAACAACTGACACTAGACATCACCAGAATAGCTCCATCCAAGGAGACTGTCAATGGAGTGATGTCAAAAATGTAAAAAAAACACCAAACATAATTTGATCAATCACAAATAGGTGTGCCACGATCCAAGAAAAGGCAAGGTAACAAGACAAGGAAACAAAACCCAAAGAAATAGGCAAGTGTGTCAACATGTAACAAGGAAAGGACACAAAACCAAAATAATCAGTATCAACACCACACCCTCCCATACTGTTGAATGGGTAGAGTGACACCATAGATCTGTATGAGTTTCCAAAATCAACTACTTGAACACTGACAAACTAACATTGGGATTCACTAGAATAGCTCCCCCATAAGAGAGACTGTCAACATGCCAAAAAAAGTGTCAAAAATATAGATCCAAAATATCTCAACAAACAAGAGAGATATAAATGCATACACCCATAGATACAAGAATGCAACACCCAAAATTTTAGGACGTCGGGCTCAACCAAAATTGCATCCACAAGTGATTACAACACCCTCCCAATTTGGCACTTTATAATTGAGTGCATGTAAATATTATAATGAGTAACATTACCTTTTATATTTGAAATATGTGTATAAAAATCTCACCAATGCGTAGATCTCAAAAAAATACACAATTTCAAAAAAAAAATCACCTTAATCCGAGCTACGGATCAAAATTTATGAGCTCTAGAAGGTTTTGGTATTAAAATAATATTTAATGTTGATGTTTTTTTAAAAGGTACATGTGACACCCAAATGTCCAAAGGGTAAAAGAGTGCATCCACATGATACAAAGGCTTGTGACCAAAGGATAAAATCCTTGCGCCCAAAACCTAAATGTCCAGAGGGTAAATCATTGCATTCAAAGGGTACACGTCAATATATAATGGATAAAAGAATGCACCTAGAGGATATGGATCGCTTCCAAAGTGGATAAAAGACTACATCCAAAACATAAATATCCAGAGGGTAAAAGAATGCATCCGAAAGGTACACGCTTATATCCAATGGATAAAAGAATGCACCCATAGGGTACAGATCTGCGTCCATGAGATAAAAACCGCATCCAAAAAACAGAATTATTCATAGGGTAAAAGAATGCATCTGGAAGGTACACGCTTATATCCAATGGATAAAAGAATGCACCCATAGGCTATAGATGGGGTCCAAAGTGGATAAAATATTGCATCCAAAACAGAAATATCCAGAGGGTAAAATAATGCATCTGGAAGGTACACGCTTATATCCAATGGATAAAAGAATGCACCCAAAAAGTACAATTGTTAATACAAACTTTGATTGCAAATATCTCTTTTTCTGGCACCTGTATCAAAAATAGAGAGAAACCTAGAAATTTTCTCGAAAAACCTAAAAATTTGATATAATTTTTGAGTCAAAAATATGTTTGTACATAATTGTACGGATGGATTTTTTGAGAAATGTGCCAAAAAAACCCTTTAAAATGTCCAAATTTGACTGTCTCAAAACATGGTCGAGTTTACTGAGATTCTAGGGTTTTGGCACCTTCCAAATCCAATGGTGCACTCCATTTTGCATAAAAATGCATGCTGCAGAAAAGTGCTAACAAATTTTGAATACATGAAAATAATAAACCCTTACTTGCAAAGAAAAACTTACAAATGGATGTCTACATCATCTATAGCTTTGATACCATGAAATGAACGATAATAAGATTGTTCCAAGCTACAATCTCAGATGATAATAGCACACCACATTAGATTTGTAAAACAAAATAGCTAAAATACCATATATAGAAATCCATCATAATCTATAATGCTCAATACATTACAATACAATGACTTGAATTACTCAATAAGAAAGATGTACATATAGGAGGAGGGAAGTGCAACTACTACCTAAATCAGTGGTGAAGAACTCCCACTAATTGATATTGGTAGTTAAGTTAACTCTAAAAGACTAGTAAGCTAACTCCACATAACTGAAAAGCTAACTCAACACAACTAGTAAGCTAACTCCACATAACTAGTACACCTAAGAAAGCTAACCCAACAAGTGTAGGGCTAACACAAGTGTAAGAATTATCCTAATAAATAAATAAAATGATAAATAATAACCTACACTAACATGTGAAGATGAAATTTCATTTACTTGAGGGGGCCTAAATGGAGAGCCTAAACCAATTTGATTTCTAACTTTCAAAGAATGATATAAGGTTGCAAAACTTTCTACGATTCTCCTAAAGGGGTGATGAAAAAATCATGTATGAACATGTGAGGTCATCCCTGTGGTTCAATATAGCACTCCACATGATTGGAAACACATTCGAATACTTGACTTTCCCATTTTGAGGTCTAAAGGGGTGTTTTAGACATCATTGAAAATCGTGTTTATAAACTTTAATAAGGTATAAAGAAAAGTAGTTTTAAACTAGAAAACAAGTTCTATTTTTCATTCACATGGTTTTGATTATCTAGAAAAGTTATCCAAGCCATCCAAACCTCTAAATATGTATAATCAAAAATGGGTTTACACTAAATCATTTTTTAGTTACATTAAAAGGAAAGAAATTGTTTATGTAGTTTTATGATTCATTTTGATTTGTAAAAAGAAATTTATTCATTTTCTTTTATTTTAAATATCATTGTAAGAGATAAAACTATAAATACTAAAGTTTTTCAATATAGGTTAGAGAAAACCATGTTTGTTAATCGAATCGGTGAGTGCATGAGGATCAAACAAAACCCAAATCATGACCTTTCATAACTTCAAGCATTTGTAAAATAGTTGTTTTGCCTATTCTAGGCTTCTACATCTTGCATACATGTCTATTAGGGAAGTCACAACCACACCAAACAATAATCCATTTTCAATTATTTTTGATGGATCTCTACATCATGTACAAAATATCCAAGTTTGGCTCAAGCTAGGAGGATGCTTGCAAATGTTGACAAGTCTTTCTTTAAACCCTCTAATTTTCTTTTCTTAAAAATCTCAAAAGATCCATCAAAATTCCATTTTGGGTGTATCCAACAATGATTGTAGTCCAAGGTACCACATTTCTTCATGCATTTTGTCAGCGGTTCATGCACCCTACTCATGTGCCCATACTATAATAAAACAATAGAGATATTTCACATCAACAAATAAATATTAAAAAAAAAAACTTTTTCCAAAATGCTCCCATTTTAACATGGGCATTGAGTACATTGTCAAATGCAACCGATCATGTTGGATTCCTACTCCCCAGTGTATGGATCAAAGGATAAAAATAAAAATAAAAGAAAACAACACAAATATTCATTTCCCAGAATGGATACACTCGGAAGGGATAACAAGGCTCGTATGATTCTAATCTAAGTTCTTAGAAGGATTTTTTCTCCAACATCTTGTAAAATGTTGCAATGCCAAAGCCATTCACTATCAATGCCTACCCCAAATGCATCCACGTTATGTTTTTGGATGCCCAACCTCTTGATTTAAACCTCCCATTGGTGGCCACCCTCCAACCTAGCCAAAGATTAACAAAGAAAACCTAAAATAAAAATACATATTTCTTTTCCCGATTCACCCTTTACAATATTTGTTCTACTTTTTAAAATTTTATTTTAATTTAACATTTTTCATTTAAATTTTAATCTCACTTCATTAATAATTATTTAAATATTTTATCTCGAAGACTATTTGTTGTGAAAGTTATTAAAATCTATGCATATCTTCATTCATCACAATTACAACGTAAAATGCAATATATCTCATGTTAAAGAATTAATAAATTTATTACAAAAATTATCCTTGTTAGAAAATTTGGGGGATCAAAACAAAGCAGTGAAGATAAAATTAATTACTACAATTTATTGTCTTTCAATAAAGTTCTAACAAAAACACGTTTGAGGGTGTTAGACACAATTACCAAGTTGCCATTAAATGGACCTTTGCTCAAGAAGGGCTTTACATTTACCTTCTCAAATAAGGGCCTTTGTAACTTTTTTGATGCTTGAAACCACTACTAAACTTTACATTGACCTAAGTTTTATAGTTTTGTTGTTATTATTATTATTATCATCTCATGAAACGATTTAACTAATGTTCTTGAATACAAAACCTAAATATGTCATACGACACTTGCGAAACCCGAGACTAGTGGGGCATTACATCTCCTTCCCCTTATAATAACATTGTCCTCGATGTGACATAATGAAAAGGTTAGCTATAGGGATGAGTAAGAAATCAAATTCATTAATGACACATGTCACCTAAGCAAAACAACTTGTTGGTATAACGCAACCACGAACACAATCAAAATTTATAAGTTTCTTTAACTATTTATGTTCTATTAAATCGGCAATTCTCTTTTCCTTTATACAATTTCTTTGATTCAATACTTGTAATATCTCATTTTTTAATGATTGACTTTTATTGTTTCCACAGGGTACCAAACAAAACATAATATCATACTAGGTCCCCAAGCATGACACAACCTATTTATCACATTTTCATGACTATAACTCAAAGCAAGGCCACCAACCCAACCCTGGGAAGAAAAGTATAGTTCAACATCATAGAACACAATACATATATCCTTAGCCTAGATTATATACATAGAATGTGACTAACATAACAACAAGGCATTAGAAAAATATACAATAGGTTTTCACATGACTCAAATCACAAATGAATCCACATAATTCCACAATAAGATCAAGGTGTCACATAAAATCAATGAGGAACATCAAACCTCAATCATCACGATACATAACAAAAGGACTCACATGAGTGAATCATCAATCAACATATGCACCACACTATGGTATAACGACAATATTAAATCCGAAAAAGGATCCACGATTGAAGCAATATCAATTAGTAACCTCTCCCAAAGTCCCAAGCATGAGCCACCACCTCCCCTCATCATGAACAACAATAACCACCATTGTACACAAAATTAATCAAATACCATAAGTTAAAACATTTTCATTGTTTAATTACATAGTTTTATAGGATCTCACGGGGTTAGATGGGGTTTTCAAGGAAATGTTTTGTAAATGAGAATGGCTCTTGATGTGATGTTTTAGATAAAATTTAAGGTTCTATGTTCATTCATCCACTAGTTTTCATTTTTTCAACTAATTGAAAGGTTGTATGTGGTAGTTTGAATTGTACATGTAGCGATACATAGATGAGTGAAAAAAATATATACAAGAATTAAAATTAAAATATTATGATATATGGTTATGTTTATTTATTTTATCATGACAAGAATATTCTCAACATAAGGATTGGTCAATGGTTTTCAAGTATAGGAGGTTATTTTTATCTTGAAAGACATGGTAAGAATGATTGGATACAAGCATTTCCTTTAAGGATGGTTATACACAAATTCATTTTTATACCTTTGTTCATGACTGGTATGGTCAAAGATGAATTTTTACAAGTTACATCATGTTTTAAAAATACAGATATATCCACTTGATATGCACAAGAATGTCATATTATAAGATGTTACAAAAAAATAATCTATATTTTTACACATGTAAACATAGTCTCAAGATATGAATAAGATACTCCCACACAACTCATTTTTACCTTCAACAAACACAACCCCTTTTTACATCCAACAAACAAAAACCCTTTTACATGTAACAAGTACAACCCATTTTACCTCCAATTAGCACAACTCATTTTACCTCCAACAAGCACAACCCCCTTTTTGCTCCAACAAACATAAAGTATACAAAAAATATTATTAGCATGTCACTTTATTTCTCCATTCAATGAGGTTTGGTTACCCTATGGTCCTAGGAACATATAACCCTGTCACCTCCACCTCGGTGGTATAAGTAACCTTTACCTCTAAAGATGCACACCCCATGAATCACTTGGGGTGTACCACCATATAATGAAGTTTTCCCATAGGTTCCTTCTACTCCATGGTGAATCCATGACCCTATTACAACACGTTAAAGATAAGAACCAAGATTTCAATAAGTTTCAATCATCAAGAGACATCAATTTCCAAGCTTTGTGATAAGCCGAAAACTTAAAAAATCAAGAGAAAATTTCAAACTAAGAAAAATAAATGGATAAAGAGCTACAAGAATGAAAAGTTCTCTTGTTAGCACATTATCAAATTAAATGTCTAAATTTTAAAAATACATCAATCAAGAAAATTATTGGTTCTTAAAATAAAAGATCAATTTATGAATAAAATAAAAACATAGAAAAATCACATTACAATCACTATGTGGAGTTTCGCATGTGCCACCAAAGGGGTACTCATCAAGTTTTTGCACTCAAATATCGAGCTTCTCAAAATAAAAATACATATAACCAAAATAACTATATCTTTATATATCTCTGAATCACATATACGAGGATCCACATAGTCTTTATCACATAGGATTTTTTTTTTGCAAAATCAAAATAGAAGAGAGAAAGGACTCTAGTTTTAATAATATGAGCCTAAGTTGGTGCACATCCACAATATATTGATCATGCTTGAAGTATAACAAAATATATAGAAGTGGGTTTTCAGTCTTCATGAGACTCCACTTCTAAACTTGTACTTGGATCAAGGTTATGGTCACCTAGTTCACACATTTTCTCTCCACACATAAACTTGTAAATGCTACCCATAGGGATAACCAATGTAGGGTACACAACATAACACATAACTACGTTAATAATATATTTATAATGTGTATACAACAACCATAATATCTTACGCATGGTAAAATTCATTGGGTATATATTAAAAATATTCCATGAATTACAACACATAAAATTTCCACATAATGCACCAAAGTACAAGTACAATACAATAGGGTCATAAAATTACCATATTCCCTAATTCACCACAAAAACAATTATCAAATACCACAATAATACATATATATGATGAATACAAGTGATTAATGTCATGACATATAAATAATTAGAATAGAACATGGTGGTATGCATTATGATATGTCATAATATGGTGGCAAGAACATAGTATGACACAATTTATCAAGAACCTCCCTTGATGTATGTAGCACATTGATACACATACAATATCACAAGATTATGAAAAACTAAAACACTTTCATAGTTTATAATAACATTGTCTTCACATAATAAGGTGGTAACACACCTATAATACATGTTGAATTCATGAGGAAGAGAGAATATACTCTCATCACGAGACACATCAACATCACAACATTCCACGTGAAGTGGTAACAATGACATGTATATTCATATCTTTACAAGTACAATGCTTGTCACATCACAACATAATATCACAATACTCCTCCGCCATCCTGAATAATCATTTCTTGTTACATGGCATCGCATGGACTCAAATAGAGTATCTCAACATCACAAAGGAAATTTACACAAGCATGGACCCACCTGGACAACATGATAACACCTTAGTACATTATTGTCAAACTTGTAACACCCATGTTATGATTCATTAAAATTAAGGGATTTTTTTATTTAATTTAAAACAAACCCCTTAATTTTAATTAATTCTTCTAATTATTAACATTAATATTATTATTTTTGTTAAATAATCCATCATTGCTTAATATTCCAAAGTCCATCCGATAATCTATGACATTCATGTGCAACTATAAGGGTCTACTAGATCTATGTGGTATCCCTGATCACTCTAACCTAGTGTGTATACTATGCGTACTTTTGTTAAACCTTTTATAGGTTATGAGAACCTGTGCATCTACTTAGTGCCTATTGGAAAGGTAATAATGCAACTTCCATCTAGGTCCGATTACGTTGATTAAAGGAAATTGCTAAAAGATAATGGAATCATCATTTACATTACTTTGGCCAAATCTTTTAAGCATTTCTTCGCAATCTAGTTTTATGATTGTGCACTAACCCTACGAAACTTGTCTCTTGTCACCACACAACCATCTCAATATAGTTATCATGATTCTTTCTTGTTGTTTAATAAATTAAGTTTCAATTTTGAATGATTAGAGTTCATGACTTGCCCTACTAATTGAAAGGATCATATCAATTCCACCTTATGATCCCTATGGGAAAGATAATGACCACATAATGATTTTTATCATTATATCCTCACTACCCTTCCCATAGAAAATTTGGCATGGTGTAGGATACTATCAAGAATACAATAGGATATAGCGCCACACTTCATTTATAGTTTAAGTTATCCATGAAAGATAAAGTAAATAAGTTCATCTTTAAGACACGTAATAATATGTCAATATACATTATTAAATTCTCAAAAGAGGGTTATAATAACTCAACAATGTACTATCTTTCATTAGATCCTCTTGTTGAATTAACACAATGTAATGTTCATTGTAAGTATAGGTTTCTAACCATGTTCCACATTAAGTTGTTCCATTATGTTACTCATTAAATATAGTCCTCATTCTCATAAGTTCATTAATTGTCATGAATATTTTGTTAAATTTCATAAGGTGCAATAACTTTACGTCATTTTTCGTTATATAGTTTTCATTATCATTATATGTTTGTTATTCAAGATATTTTTTCATCTCAATGAATCAATAAAATCGATACGCATATCTTAATTTTACTCAAGTTTATATATTCTTAACTATAAAACAACGTACAAAAAAATTTTCATATCCAAAGAAACAAGATACAAAACAACCAAGTAATTTACTCAACGTAATAAGAATAACCCCTTATTTTACTAAATAATGATATACAACTCATCATGATAATATATTAGGTAAAATTCCCATTAATAAACTTGTGTAGATAAGTCATTCATGATTAACAAATAAATACAAAAATCTAATGATTTGGATCGATCGCAAGCATTTTACACACAACAATCCTTACGTATTCAATATACTCAAATCATTCGTCATAATATGAAGATTACAAATATAAAGGAAATAGAATTCCTATATTTTAGGAAATAGTTGCAACTCCTCTTAACTCCTTCAAACTATTTACGATTTTTTAAAACTCACCCAACAAATATGTTTGTTATAGTTTTATAAAAACAACTTATAATAAATTACTAACTTACATAATAACAATAATATTATAAGATTTGTTATTCAACAACTCTTTACACTCATAGTTACATTTACCATATGTAAATATTATACACCCATACATAAATATGTAAGCACTAATTAATAAATTCATAACACTTCCTCCCTTAGTGCAAACATGAGGAAAACCTATCTTTATACTTGCACTTGCTTTCATGATTAGGTGATTTTTAGTGCAAGATGATCACAAACCCGTTATATGGTTAACCACAAACAAAAAATGGTGGTTTTCAATTACTGATCAAAAAAAGGAATTTTTTCAAGTGGTTTACCTACAACCACATCATGATGTGTCAAGTACTATTATTAGCCCTCATCGCATTTCACTATAAGGAATAACATAGGAAAATCTGTTGAAATTTGTTTGTCATACACATAAATCGAAACCGGAAATGGAACATTGGATTATGTTCCCCCTCAATGTGAAATTTCCACTCATTCACACAGAACACTGCAAACACGAACACGTAAACCGGCACTCTAAAAACACAATGGAAGGCACTTTGCATAAATTGCAAGCACACATGTCACCAAACCTTCATGCAGCCCCATCGTTCACGACTGACGAGAGGTTGTTGATCAACCTCCAACCTCTGATGCCTCCATTCTCCATTATCATTCTTCTATCTCAAAAAAATTATCTATTGAGGATCAATGGTTGTCAGGACATCGGGTAACACCGAAAATGCATTCGTAAGGCAAATTTTTTTATTTTTACAAATTTTTTACTTCGATTATCGAAATGACAATACTTGACTCTTAATAAATGATGACTATACACAATATAAATTTTATTATTATAATTGAAAAATATGACTAGATCATACCAAAACACGACGATGATTTAAAAATTAATATTCAATTACTTTTCATCAACATTTTTTAAAGACTCTTAACTCATTGTTTTGATAACAATACTTAGATTGACACACATCATTTGGACTCGTGACCTAGAAAACATATTATGATGAAAACAAACTTTGAAATACTATATAATAATAAATTATAAAATCCAAAATACAATTACTATACCAAATCAATCTACACTTTTGACCTACTAACACACTCGACTTAAGCTAAACAGTTATAACCATTGAGATAGCATAATAACTACACACAAATCCTATTAAAAGATATGAGAAAGTTTATTATAAAGAACCAGATCATGCGAAGTAGCTCCCAAGTGTTTCCGATACCAAATCCACATTTGTAATTAATAATACTGAAATCTTCAGATAAATAATCTTCACATAAGTGCAGATCCAAATTGATAGAGAGGAAATCGATGTAGGAGCTCACATGGTCCATGTTGAGTCTGAAAGAATTGTGATCTAATGGTATACCATAAACGAATTGTATTTAGATAGGATATTTACAAGGTATTTTAGGTGAACTAAATATGAGTAAAGAGTATTCCCATCTAGTGTAGGTGTAAATGGATTGAACATGAACAACTTAGCTAGTCTAAAAATCTTAACATTGAACCATAGAATCCATAATTCCAATAGAAATTATATACTGCTAAAAATTCTCAGATGACTCTCATGTGGATTGAATTTTCTCCACATGGAAGATGGATTATAGGTTGAATGGAGATGACTGGGATCGCCTAGGGATATCAAAAAAATTCATATGAAAGATGAAAATGATGTAGACTAAATGGAACGAATTGTTTATCTTATAGTTATCATAACTAGACACACTACACATCATTATGCATCAGAAATGAAATCATGAGGAATTGATACGCAAACATGACAAATCTGCATAGTGATGGCAAAAAGCTGATCAATTATGTAAGTTATCTTAGATTGGATGTGTAGATGGTGAAGGAGACTCTCATAGTCACTTTGGTACCAAATATTTATTTAAATTAGACTAGAAACATTTTAAACACAACAAAAATCCTTTTGTATTCAATATGCTCATATCATTAATCATAATATGAAGCTTACAAATATATATGAAATGGAATTCCTATATTTTAGGAAGTAACTACAACTCCTCTAACTCACAAATTTGTTTACGAGTTGTTAAAACTCACCCAACAAATATGCTTATAATAAATTACTAACTTACATAATAACAATAATATTATACAAGTTGTTATTTAACAACTCTTTTACACTTATAGTTATATTTACCATATGTAAATATTATACACCCATACATAAATATGTGAGCACTAATTAATAAATTCCTAACATAATCCTTATCATATTTTAACAAATATCCTATTATGTAATCATGTGCAAATAATACAATCATTCACTTCATGAATGTCGTTCCTTCCGAAAACTATAGCGAGAGAAAGTGTGTGTGTGTGTGTGTGTGTGTGTGTGTGTGTGTGTGTGTGTGTGTGTGTGTGTGTGTGTGTGTGTGTGTGTGTGTGTGTGTGTGTGTGTGTGAATTCAAAAAATTGACATGATTTTACTAACTCATATTCTTGTTGTATTTAGATGAAATAATAGAATATGTTGAGGTTAACTTAATCTGAAACCAAATAGACCTCCTAGTTTATTTATGAGTTAATATATCCTACACAAATGAAATGTTGCCTCATATTAAATGTTATGTTTTCAAACAATACATGATTTCAAACTTATAGACTAATCCTTTTAGATTTAATGTGTCATACCATTGTAATTATATATTACAATAAACAGAGATTACAATTTATAACAACTTCCTTCAATTCCTTTAAAATATTCCATAAGTAATAATATCAATAAGGTAAAATTCATCAATGTATAGCTATTATGTTCTAATGAATGAACAAAAACTAAATCATTATCCATTCCCGTAATTGACTAAATAGATGAATCATTTATCTTAACAAATAATAATCAAACAGTGTATGCATTTCTCATTCCTTACTCAATATTTAATATTCCCATAATTAATGCAGAGGTAAGAAATAACATCAAAAATTTATAATAAATCATGCAATCCCGGATATCTACCTAACCATCATCTATTTAAACAATAATTCAAACAATCAAACTTAAAAGGAAATAATCATCGCAAAACAAATGCGGTCGTATCAAGAGTTTTAAAACACTTCTAGGTATAAACAACATAATATCTAATTCCCCAATGGTTACTCTAACAACCAAGTCATCAATGATATGAATTAACTAAATACACTCATATAGTTATACCCAATAATAACTAAATAGAATAGTTCTAAAGCATCTTCAAGAAGGATAAAAATCATGTTATCTCACATCTAAAACTGGAGAAACATTATACTAAGAGAAGATAATAGCACAACAAAAGCAACTAAAACATTCTTATTTAGAAACCCGCAAGAATCAAATACACACAAATGTTCATGTAAAATGAAAGAGAGAGAGCTAAGTTTGTACATGCTTCTAATATCTTATGCACATATAAAAACAAATCTCATAAGGAGCTAAAACACATTAGCAATCAAGTTCTCTTTGAGCTTAAAATGACATTGGTTCTTTCAACAAAATCCAAAGGAGGATTAAAACATAAACCATAAAAACATCTTATGTAGGGGCATCCCAAAGAAAGCATCAAGAGTGTAAAATTATAAAAACAAATTAACAAGCTAGGCATCATAGGGTTTGGTCAAGACTTAAGGAGATTTTTAGGTGAAGGTATAAGGTTCAAAGATTCAAATCCTAGTGTTTCCCTCCAAGAATATAATTCAAATTGTAAAGCATGTAAATGGGTCAATAATGTACTTATCAAGGAGGTTAAGCGTATAGTCATGTTTTAGGTGGAGGTATAAGTTATCAAAGGTTAAGAAGAATGCCTCATATTGTTCTATGGGCTTAGGTGGCATGTGAAGAGTCACAAATGTAGTTACACTTCAAGAAGAAGTTACCTAAAAGGATGGAGAATTCGAATAAAAAGAGGAGAGAATGAGTGAGAAGGACGTTCCTCGAGTAAAAGGGGGATTGGAGAATGAAGGGGAGGTATATAAAACAAGAAGACATGAAATTTTTAGTAAGTTTGCAGTTTAATATGATATACCTTGTTTTGCTTCATGATTTTGGTTATTTCTGTGCAAATTTCTGATTCTGTTCTTGATGCCAAAGTAAGGATGTTGGGATATTCTTAAGGAGTGATGAAGTGCTTGATTTTAGGAGAATGTAGTGAAGATTGATTAATGTATATCATGTTGCTAGTATAAAACAATGTATGCAACTAAATAAACAAAGTGTATCTTTACTTTTGGAAAAGGATTTTTGTTTTGATTGAGTTATGACACCATGCATGGGTTATTTAAGGGTTATAGGAGTAGTTGAGAATGGATGAAGTGCTAATACCCAAATTGTTTATGTATTATACAATGTTCCTTGTCTTACATGTTCAAAAGTATTAGGTGAAAGAAGATTGTGACCGTAAGAGATAATCGTTATGTGAAATTAAATGAGTATTCTAAAGGTTTTTATGGTGAATGAATGTCATTATAAAGGTGTGTACATTGTTTAGGAGTGAGTTAGCAAACAAACATGTGCATAAATTCATACACAAGGTTTCTTTACAAGCATTAACCTAAGCACCTATAGGTAGAGCGAGATAAGATAAGAATAATTTCATCGTTTAATTATTTAAGGAGATCCAGTATCAAAATATTCACGTGCATGAGGTTAATACAGACCTTGGGGAAAATTCTAGAACCTTAAAACAAATTTAAATGAAAGTGGTGGCAAGGTTAATCTTCTCGAGTTCACGGTGGACACAACTAGGGTTTTGTTAAGTAAATAGCTCTAAAACCTTGAAACAAAGTAATTAAACTCAAATTTGAAAGAAACAATCTTGTGTGAGTTCTTTGATAGAATCAAAAGGAAATTTTAGCTTTCAAGGGTGGAATTGTGAGATATTAGTGACAGTTAGGTGAAAGTAAGTTAGACACAATTGTAGACCTAATCGTGGAGGTACCTTAACAAGGGAAGTGTGAGATATATTTGAAGTTTGAGAGTAAAACCTCATAGGAATCAAGAACCTTGAAATGGGTGTCTAGAAATATGGAGAGTTTGTCATGAAACTATCTACTAAGAAAGTTATTAGTGAAGGAATATTTTCCCATGCTACTTGGCCTAGAGCAAACTAAAAGTGAAAAGGTGTGATAAAAGGAAATGTAAAACGAGTTGGAGTCTAGAATTTTGCAGGAACCATTAGGATATTGAAAGGAACCTTGACATGAAGGTTAAAAATATTCTGGATATTTCTAGATCACTCCAACCATGACTGATCCATGATACATTGTTTTAAGGGTTAAACATAACAAGTTTGAGAAAATAATTGAAAATATGAGCTATTGACCTTTTGAAATCAAAGTAATGGTTTCTTTAACACTTGTAAGAGTATGTGAATAGGATGAATGAGGTAGGAGGCATTGAATAAGCCTTCAAAACAAATATGGCATGTTTTGGGAAGAAAGTGCTAGTGAGATGGTAGTTTCTTTGAATAAGAATTTTTTTATGGTTACTTTGACCCTAAATGTAAATGTAAAACAAAGTAGAGGGACTAGTGAGACCATTTAAGGGTGAAATAGCAAGAATATATACCATTTTAGGCATGGGAATGATCCTTAAAATGCAAAGTAGGTGAAGTTAGTTGTTTTGAATCTTCTTGGTGATTGAATATATTTTATCTGCATCAATATCCTAGCTCATGAAGAGCTTAATAAATTAAAATGATATAGAACCAAAAATGGAAAGCTCGAATTCGATCGGTTACAAACTTAATACGTCAAATCCCTTTATGGATTGGGGATAACATTCAAATTTACCAATTCTAAAGACCAAAAATAATTAAAACCAACCATTATAGTATATTCATAGCTACAACAATAACAACCTAATATCAAGCTTCCTACGAACAAAATGAAAATATACACAAACAATCCGAAAGATCCAACAAATATCGAGTTCATGTTCATAAGGAAAACCCATTTTTTCTTTATTTACAAAACAATCTAGAAGGCCAAAATGAAAATGCATAACATTCCATTTTTCTTTTCCAAATACAAGTTCCCATCTATATAAACACATTGAAAATTAAATAACAACAGAGCTCACAATGAGCTATATCTCTTTTTTCAAATAATCTTATATGCATTCTTTGTATGTAAATTTGAATAAAGAAATAAACCTATAAGGCCAAGTCAAAATAAAAACCAGATATCACATCTACAACTAAAACCCATTTCCTTTCCAATACTTTTCTTCTTGTTTTCCATTTCAAACTTTCATGATAAAATAAAGAAATAATTCCAAATTTTAAAACTAGAAACATATTCCAAACTTCATATTAAAAATAGCAAGAACAAGAGTGAGAAAAACCCATGCCTCGGTTCGCGCCCTTATTCTCTCTAACTTCCTTGAAATATGTAACTCAAATTCCCACAACAACTCTAAAAATATTCTAAACAAAAATTTAAATACATAATACGCCATAAAAATAACTTCATAGTTACTTTCTTATACCCAAAACAGATTTCTAGAAACAACTTTAAATGGACAAATTTGGGTTGGACAATTGGAGTTCGATGGCTGGGTTAGACGACTAGGTTGGATGGTTGGGTTGGACGACTGGGTTGGATGGCTTGGTTGGATGGTTAGATTGCATGGTTGGGTTGGACGGCTATGTTAGATCTGCATATAATGTATAATCATCCAACCCAGTTGGATGGCGACGATGGACGGTTGTCAACCCAGGTTATATGGTTGGGTTTGATGGTAGATAATTTACGGTCATCCAACCCAAGTTGGACGGCTGGGTTAGACGGCAGATAATGTATGGTCATCCAACCTAGGTTAGATGGCTTAGTTGGACGACAGACAATGGAAGACCATCCAACCCATGTTGGATGGTCATCCATCATGTGTTGTATAACCTAGGTTGGATGACGTCCAACCTAGGTTATACGGAAAATAATGGATGGTTGCCCCACCAAGTCTGATTTGCCACAAAATAGTTTTTTAGAAATTCACCATTGATGCGAAAGTCAATTTTAGAGATTGCCACCGATTCTAAGCTAATTTTTTGGAGGGGGTTTAAATGAACCCTGCGTCAAAAGCAAGCAGTTCATCTTTTCATTAAAAATTTAAATTTTTCATAATTTCAATTAATCATCACTCATAAAACTTGGCTATAATCATCCTCATAACAGCAAATTATTTCTAAATAGTCATCAATATGAGTTAAATTTCCATTTCAATCATCATAAGTAACAAATAGTATATCATGAATCCATAATAAATAATCATATGATTGTTTTGTTTATGAAACAAAAGCAGAAATGTAGTTTTCATTTCGTCCAAGTTTTCCTAAATTTCATTATTCTCTATATATTGGTCCTATTAGACCTTTCATTTTGCAATATCATGATTTTTGAGATGTTACATGTGATTTTCAAGCACTCGGATTGTTTCAAACACGACAATTCCCAAGTCTTAAACTTGTAATGAGTTCCAATTTATGACATGTGTTATATCAAATACATACTTTTTAAGAAAAGAAATATGCAAAACATAACGCATTCTATATAATGCAAGAGGTAATGTTAATCTTCAGAGGCCACCAAACTTATAAATTCAACGGTTTCAAATGGTCTCGCCTATCTTGGTGAAAATTTGACATCTTTTCCAAGTGAAAAAGAGCTCTTTTTAGGATTTACCCTAAAAAACACTTTGTCTCCTTACTCATATTTTTTAACAACTCTTTTTAAATCAGCCAATAGTTTCATTACCCCTGGATGTCCAGAAGATGGTGTATCATGAAACTCCTTAATGAATTTCATTTCAATATCACTGTCTCAAGGGTACATATACTTTGTTATCATATCATAAGACTCATATGTTATCAAAATTAAAACCTTTGTATCTCATATCATTCATATTTGTTGCTAACACAGCTTTTTCACATGTTGGTAATATGGATCAATTTGATTGTTTCTTCACTTCTTCCTTAAACTATATTCGAAGGTCACAATAGTGGAAATATACTTCATTTGTCTTTGTGCATCAACTACATGGTTTTCCTTTCCTTTGATGTAAATAATGTCAAAGTCATATTGGGACGAAACTCCAGCCCACCGCACTAGCGTGCATTCAAATTTCACGTGTAAAGTTATATTTCAGCCCCAAATGGTCTTTTTTCAGTTCAAATGGCTTTCCTAACAGATGATTCCCGCAATTGCACTAAAACATTTTTCAATTAAATTGAAAGAAAGAAAAATTTGTTGTTTAGTGTTATGATTCGTTCTAATTTCCCAAAAAAATTTATTCATTTTATTTTATTTTCAATAGAATTACAAGAGAGAAAACTAGGAATATGAAATTTTTGTAATATATATTAGAGAAAAAAATCCTATTAACTAAACTAATGAGTGTACGATGATCAAACGGAACCCAAATCATGACCTTTTAGAACTTCAAACATTTGTAAAACATTTCTCGCTCATAGTCTATGTTGAACCCTGGTCATTGGTGTTGTCATTGATGTCAAGTGGAATTGATGGCAAATGTGTGAAGTGATGAAGTGAGGATCAGTCAGAGGCATGAATTTTGATTGGTAGTTCCTTCTCAATGATGGTTGGAGCTCTTCATATTGATTCGAATGGTTTCGGTGTGTTGTAGGCTTGGGTGGAGAGGTAGGAGCCCATTGGAGGTATGGAGATTATTGGTTTATTGGTTAATATTTCCCATAGGTCATAAAAAAATTTCTAGAATGTGCAAGATCTTCTAGAGTGATCATCAGGTCATGTGGTGCAAGTCACATTTGAAACTAGCTCATTTAGGCCTAGTTTTGGAGCTAATGAGGTGTATGGGCACAAATAAGGTCATTAAAATCCTAGGTAGGTATGGGATGAGCTTAGGAACATTTCTTAGAGCATTTATGAGCATCCACAGTGGTATAATTTATCATTTGGATGCAAGATTCAAGTTTTCACCAAAAATGACTTTGAGACACTCAGGGTAGTGTCGGGGGAAATGAGATTTTCAGGTATATACATGCTCATTTATGATTAAAAAAACATATGTATCATGTAGATGGATGTTTTTAGTTCTTCATGCCAAGTTTCGTCAAGTTTTGAAGAAGATTTTGCAAGTTAGTCAAATTTTACCAAAACCAGTTTCTTGAAAAAGGCAAACCGAGCACCCTATCTTCTTAGCACTTAAAAAATAAATTCAAGACTTATTAAGATAAATCATAGAATTAATGTTTAAATATCACTCCAATAATGAACTTTTTCAAAATATATATATATAGGGAAATTGAATAACAAATAAAGAATTTCTAATCATTTTACTAATAGTTTTTATCTCTCTGGGTATCCTTCTTGAAGAGATAGGCACAAATTGAGTTGTTTTGACTAAAAATCATATGTTCAAGTTATACAACCCCTTAGAGTGAAAAATACTCTCTCTAACTCAAAATGGTGGTTTTTTTGTTCTTTTTGGTTGATATGTACCATATAGAGTTGTCTTAGTTCTTGCAAATCTTGTGCATGTTATCCGATATGAAGGTATTCATGTTGAAAATTGTTTCATGAATTCCTATCTCGAGTCACAATATTTCTATCTATGAATATTCTTATGGGATCCATGTTGATAAAGTGATCAAGGTAGGCCCATCTCACTCATAGCTTTAAAGAGTAAGTTTTTTATAAGAACTAGTCCTTAATCCAGTGAACATGTGAAGGTAAAGTGCTTGTGTCCATGAGTTGTATAACACTAATCGGGTAAAAATTTCCTGAACAACTCACTCAAAAAAGTTCTTGATCAAATGAATCTTTGTGATGAACAATCTCTAAAAATCTAAAATGACAACTCAGAAATTTTCATTGGACTATGTCTTTGGTCATGAACAACCAGAGTTTCCTTCTTCAATCTATTTAAAAAGAGACATGAACTCATTTAATACCCTCTCATTGAGGTCTAAGTGAAATTAATATCCTTAAAATTTTAATTTTTATCAAAGAAGAAATCTCAGTCGTAACTTTCTTGTAGCTCTTTGAGAACAAGCTAACACAACGAAAGTACTTAGTTTTTCATGACCTTATACATTGATTGGTGAATTTATCTAGTATGTAAATTTTTCTAAGGTATGGTGCTTCAAGAAATGTTCCTTATATGCTTTGGACAAAGACTTAATCAAATTGAACGGCTCATTTGTTGACCGGGTATGTTTCTCTCCGTGACAGTAAAAGGAAAATTGCGTTTTTGCTTTGAATCATGAATTTTCTCTTCATCAATTGTAAGAGAAGGCATGAAGATTAAATAAATAACCTCAACTGAAGTTTTAATACAATGGTGTTTACATAAAGGTGAAGTATAAAGTGATATAAGCCTTCGAATAGAAACTTAGGGTTTGTATCTTAAAACCCTAACTATGCAATAATTGAATATCAAAGTAACCTGAGCTAATGGGAAATTCCTTGACCTAGGGAGTTGTGAAAATGTTTAATTCTCTTAATATTTATCATTGCAACCTTGTTTGACTAAGAAATGTGTGAATTTGGTTCAACTCTAAAGGTAAAACTCTGTCACAACATACCCTGTCACATATCAACATTTATGAATGATATCTTCAATGCTTTATTTTCCTTGTTGAGTACGAGAAAAAGGCATTCAGATATTTCCCCAATATAAAAAGGTTTTTAAAAATCTATTCACTAATTTATGTAAACCTAACACATGATTGTGATATGAGCACTTGTAGTCTATGAAGATGAGTGGAGTATGCAAAAATTCTCTACTTTCTTTGATGGATGACCTTCAAGGTCACATTTCGATGAAATACCTTGTAATCATGTTGTACCTGATTTACCAACTTAGTGTGTAAACTTAATGTTCTTATCCCTCTTATTTTATAATGTACTAATTAGCTACTCACTCATAATACACTCATATGTGTTCCAACGAAGAAGGTGAAGTAAATTATGACGCGTTTGAAGATTAAAATCTGAAGAATGAGGTGGGTTAAGGAGTATAAGGAATTCCTAGATCTAGGTTTAACATTTCAAATCCTTGATAACACTTGACAAAATGGTCCTCATGCTAGAAGACAAACCTTATTCAACAGAGAATCTAACATGTTAGACAACACATTACAAAATTAGAAAAGAGAAGTCGGAAAATCCTTCTTATCAATTATGAACAATTGTAAATGAAGTTAAGGGGATTCCATGTGCCATCTTTGACCTTTAAAGTATCATGTACATATCTATAGATTATGATATCTTAACAAACCTATGACATATGTCATTATGACATAGTGAGTCAGTTATATTTGAAATGTCTTCATCTTCTTGCATGCGATAAGATAGTAGAGTAAGGTGAAGCGGCTTTGATGTTGAAGGGGAAAATTCATATGTTGGATTTGATTAGTTACTTATAAAGTTCATCCTTGAACATGAAGTAGTTTCCGATACATGTTGAAGCTTGGGAGAGCTTGGAGATGTATGTAGAAGAGAGATGAGCATATTGGACATATAGATGTTGTTAGGGTGATCATTGTGAGATGAAATAAGCAGAAAGAGTTAGAATAAAGTGAGTGTATCATATTCATGGAGAAGAGAACATAATTCAGAGTGAAAAACCACATTTGAAGACCTAATATCAGTTATATGATATAAAGATCATATTGATATGTTGAGAGAGAGGACTGTAAATTAAGTAGTGAGCTGAAATAGTGATCACAATATGTTGGTGTAAGAAACTATCGGAAGAAGATGATCAAAATTTTCTATGTTCAAAGTCTGAGTTGTTGCTCAGCAATTTTGGAGTCAATACTTCCTTGCAAGTAGGTTCTTGCAAATCAGTCAAGTGGGTGCTTTACATTGTATTCAAGTGGGTGCTTGATTTTGAATTGAAGTAGGTGCTTCAAAACTAGAGTTAGAGCTTCAAGGTAAGTGGGTGCTCACCACTTGGTGAGATCATTGTAATTCTTACTAGACAATTTTCCTTGATATTGCTTTTATTTCTCCTTTCAATGGTTTTTCTCCCTTATTGGGTTTCCCACATTAAATTTTGTCTCCCATTTGTTCATGTGTGCTTGTGTTATATATATATATATATATATATATATATATATATATATATATCATTGTTAAATGGTCATGATACATCATAGTTAATATATATATATATATATATATATATATATATATATATATATATATATATATATATATATATCATTGTTAAATGGTCATGATACATCATAGTTAAGATGTTTGTTGATTGAAAAATTGTATATTGTTTCATAAGTTTAAATAAGCACTTATTCACCCCCCTCTTAGGGCCTAAAATTTCTAACATATTATGCTTCCACATCTTACATACATGTCTATCAGGGAAGTCATGATCAGATTAGACAATAATCCTTTTTCAATTATTTTTTATGGATCTCGCATCCTGTACCAAAGCTTCAAGTATGGCTTAAGCTTGGAGGATGCTTGCAAAGGTTGATGAGTTTGGATTTAAACCTTCTAACTATATTTGCTTAAAAATCTCCAATGGTCCATCAAAATTCTATTTTGGGTATATCCAACAATGTTTGTAGTCCAATAGACCACATTTGTTCCGGCATATTGTCAATATTTCACGCGCCCTACTCATGGACCCATACTCAAATAAAATAGAAAAGCTCTTTGTAAAATAATAAATAAATTAAAATAATTTTTATTCCAAAATGCTCCCATTTTAACGAGAGGAATGGAGTACATTGCCAAATGCAAACCGATCAGGTAGGATTTTTACTCCCGAGCATATATAATGGTTGCAAAACAACAGAAAATAAATAAGGAAAATATTCATTGCCGAGAATTGATGCACTAGGAAGGGGTAACAAGGTTCTTAGGGATATTATCTAAGTGCTTTGAAGGAGGTTTTTCTCCAACGCCTTGTAAAATTTTAAAACGCCAAATCCATTCACCATCAATGCCAACCAAAAACACAACTACAATATGTTGTTTTGGATGCCCATCCTCCTAATTTGAAGCTCCCATTGGCAGATGCCCTCCAACCTAGCCAAAGAGAAACCAAGAAAACCTAAAACAAAAAAATAAATAGCTCTTTACCCTGGTTCTCTCTTTACGGGATTTTTTCTTCTTTTTTTACTTTATTCTTTTTTTTCATTTTTTATTTAATTTTATATCTCACTTCATTAACAATGATTTCAGTTTTTTTCTTAAAGACTATTTGGTTTTGTGAAATATATTAAAATCTATTCATATCTTCACCACTCACAATTACAATGCAAAATGCATTTTGTCTCATGTTAAAATCTTAATAAATCTATTACCAAACTTATCCTCGTTTGAAAATTTGGGATCCAATAAAGTTCTAACAAAATAAAATTTTCTAAGGGTGTTAGACATAATGCTATAAAATTACCTTCAAAATAGAACTCTCCTCAAGAAGGGATTTACATTTGCCTCCTCAAATAAGGGCCTTCGTCACTTGATTTACACTCAAACCCACTCCCAAACTTGACATTGAATGAAGTTTTATTATTATTATTATCTTCTGAAATGATTTACTTGGGTGGTCCTAAATCCAAAACATAAATTTTTAGACAACACTTGCGAAACTCGAGACTAGCGAGGAACTACATATGCACGGTGGTAGTTAGGATTTATATCAAGTGATAGATTGTGTGTAGAAATTCCCAATGATTGAAGTAGTGTGAGAGAAAAGCATTTTCCTTATTGTATAGATCAATTTGAACACCTTGTATGTGTATGGGATTAATATAAATAGGATTGGAAAAGGTATCTAAAATGAGCACAATATCAATATCGTAATCACCAAAAGTGATTATCGTAGCATAAGATAGTGTATGATCAAATGTACCAATCAATCCATCCAAGGGGGTCATAAGATGGAAGGGGAGGAAACACATGATAACCATTATGTACATCCGAAAATGAATTTTTAGTGTCATGCTTAGGAAATGGATCATTGAAAACTTTCAATATAAAGTTATCATTGATTTGGGTTTTAAGATTCATTAGGCTCATGTTATTCAATAGATATTTAAATTTAATAAGGTATTGAATAACATAATGAAACTTTAAGCATATGTTTGTAGAGTTCTTGACACATTGATGATAATCACTATTAGTATTGGCATTAAACTTATTTCCTTTAGGTATACTTATATCAACCTCGAATGGTAGAGGGAGAGATGTGAGATTGCACTCAATTGATTGTTTGAAGACAATATCGGGATTTGGAAAGTAATTACATTTGTCGTGAGATGACATTAATTATATATTTAAGATTATATTTGACCTCATTAGGTTTTCTTTGAATGTGGGCTTTCTTAAAAGCATAACGTTTGGGATGAGAGTTAGAAACATACTTGAGTTTGTTCATATATAAAAATTTAGCATTGTGCTCTTTCAAGGTGTGACATAGATGGTTGAAAGATATAAGCTTGTCATACGTGACCAAATCATACGAGAGGGATAATAAAATAAGTGTTGCAAATCATCATTAGCTAATATATTTTTCATATTGTTGAGTAGGGTATATTGTAATGCGGTATATAGATATTAAGAGGTTTAGTAGGCTCTTGTTGTAATTGAACCAATTGTGCATAATTTTTTTCTTAAAATAGATAGAGAATTGTACCTAAAAATAGGATAAAGTAGTGATACATGCACAAAGCGAGTGGGGAGAGAGAAAATTTGTAATTTGAAGTCTTTAATACTTTGAGGAAAATATTGGTATCAAAGATATCATTATAAGTATTATAACAGTAATCAACATGGAATTATTGAATATGCTTAGCATGATACCGTTTGTGATCATAGATAGGAAATTTAGGAGCAACAAAACCAATATGTAATGTATAAGAAATCACTTTGGGTCCAAGAGTATTTTGAACTAGCTTTGTGCAATCCATAATGTGAGAAGTAAGAGATACACCTTGTTGTAATTGTAAAATTTGTTCTTGTAAAGTATGAACTAATGTTTTAAGGGATTGCATGTTAGAATATGATACAAAAAAACCATGAGGATCTGATGTGGGATGTGTATCAAATAATTTGGTTTTACGGAATGAATGTGAAGGAATTTGGAATTGATATATGATGAAAACCCAAAGGAGTAGGCACCATAGATTTGGGAACAAGATGTGTCATGTAGTACGTGATAAAAATATACTTAATCTCATCTCATAGAGTGTAGATTACAATATCAATATTATATGGGTTCTCTTATGATAATTGATCAAATTTTTGGGCATCCTCATCAAGGAGACCCTCATCATGTATTGTCTAGGTGAGAATTAGATCCTTGGGATTGAACATGAAGAGAAATGATATCATATAAATTATTAGCAACTAAATCATGCATTGAATCAAGTAGAATAATGATGGGAGATAAATATGAATAAAATCACCATGAGTGATACATTATATAGGGAAAAACATGATGGTTAATATATCATTCATTTATAAAGAGATAACATGAAATGGTGCCACATAATGAGAAGAGAGGGGATAATTTTCATGGAATTTTTTTATTAAGGGTGGTGTTAAGATCATCCTCACAATTAAAAGCATTAGGTGGATTGGTAGGAATAGGTAAAATTTATAGATTATTAGTGCATGTTGGCTTGAGGGGTGATGTATCATATTTTATTTGGTGGCATAACTCATAGAGCATAAGTTTCCATATTAAGTTGGATAGAAAAGTAGGAGGGAAAATTGTGGTTGTGTAAATGCATTGATGTCAAACAAAATTTAATAGAGCTAAATAAAAAATAACTTCATAGTGAGCATGAAAAGTAGGCATGATGATAGATTAAAAAATGACAATCCTAGAAATATAATCATGTACCTAGATAGAAACACTAAATAAAATAAGGTTTAGATATCGAAGGACTAATGCACAAGAAAGAGATCTTTTATTATGTTAAGGATTTGATAAAAAGTGGGTTGAACAAAATGTTTAACTCTTAATTAAATTATGGGTCAATTTAATTAGGTATTATATTAAATTATATTTTATTGTAGATATTACAATAAAAATAATAAGTCAAAGTTACAAATCAGATTAGATAGAAAAATATAGCATACACTAATTAAACTAACATATAATTGAAATTTCATTATAAATATATAGATATATTTAGCTAACTATTGTTGACTTATAGAGATATCTAGAAATGTATATTTGTAGAAATAGGTGATATGAACTGAATAACCTTTTGAATGGGAATTATGACCTGTAAATCCACATGGGGTGGAACCATACAAAATTTCTAAGACCATAATATATGGTCCTAACCATGTTGTATTTTCTTCAATCGACTAGGATTCAACTTACACAACTTTATGTAGTTCTCACTTTCATTTATTTTTCTTATTTGTCAAATCTTAGTTATCATACATACAACAAATTCTCTCTATATTGAATGGTCATCATTTGAAACTATATCAATGCATGAAGATTCCCATAAAACAAATAGTAGAAGGGTTGTGGGCATGGCCATGCACCATCATTGTTCACATTACTTAGAAGAGGCCTCGCACTACATGTTGTTATCAACATAACATGTGATATCTAAACATATCAATCATATTTAGTAATTGATTTTACCATTCTTTCTTTGAATTTTTATTACTAAAATACTTGGAGAGAGGATGTTTTATTTATTATAAATGAGAGATATGGCTTCCTTGACATTTTTAGATTTAGACTTGTTGTGTGTGTTTCCCAATGACTTCAAGCGACGATGCAATATTTAGGAAGTTTGGATTTCTTTTATAGGTTTATGAATTAATTTATCTAGTGCATTTCTCTAGGATTTATAGGTCAACAAATGGGGTGTTGTTTAGATACCTATATATGGTTTCATATATGATTTATCTAAGAAAGGTTGACAAGGATTAAGTATAATACCAAATGAAAGATATTTGAAATTAGAATTCAAGGACATGTTGGTCCCAAACCATACATAGGGGTTAGGATGAGTTCTAAATTTTCAACCAAATTATCTTTTCATAATTGGGAGTAGGAAATATTCTAAATGGAGTTTGGAAGTGATAAAATGATGGTTTTCCATTGATTTGATATACATTTTATTCTTATATTGTCTCAATATGTAAGTGTGTAAGGATAAACACGCTACAAAAGGGACATCAAAAAGTGGTAAGTGGGAATGGATAAGTTGGATTTATCATAGAGAAAGTGCAACATTAAATCAAGAGTTTTCATAATGTAAATTACCGAATTTGAGTATCTACATGATCTTTATGTATTGATTTGGATGGATTTGTATATGACAAACAATTCAATCACTAAAACCCTTATATCACCTTTTGTTATTATGTACTTCTTCTTCCTTCTTTATCTTATCTTGAATAAATATACTTCTACTTCAATTAATTATTGGTCATGGGTCATAAATAGATTAATATCTCAATTTATCCATTAGTTTCTCATGAAAAATTGAAATATAAAAAAATCGAGGGGATGTTATTTTTTCTTTGTAATTGGATGGAGATTAGAAATTTATATAAATACATAATTACTTTACAAAAACCATAAAGAGATATATTTGGAATGAAATATTGAATTCCAAAATTGAAACACTAATGTAATTTTCCCAAACAAAAATTACACTAAACTATCTCGCGCATAAAAATAATCAATCATGCTTGAAATAGGCAATAAATCACACCTATGTAGTTGGAAGACTAAATGTGTAAATTATATATATTTTTATTTTTGGCATGGGTATGAATATATATATTCTAACATCAAAATCACTCTATATGATTTCACTTTAATCCATCCATTATCAATGTCTCTTAAATACATTAGTGAACCTATGTAATTACAATGTTCAAGTTGAAATTAATAATCTATAAGCATGAAAGCATTTAGAAAACATAGAAAAAATATATTTCAAAATGCCATCAAACCTAGAGGAAGAAAGAAAAGGGCCAAAGGGACTCAAATTAAATGCCCAAAAATCTATATATTGACTAGAAACATAGGTAATAATAATTTCATAACCCATTTGGAATTGATAACTATCCCAAAAGGACCAAAGAAACTCAAATTAAATGCTCAAAAATCTATATATTGACTAGAAACATAGGTAATAATAATTTCATAACCCATTTGGAATTGATAACTATCCCACAAAGGTCAAAAATAAATGAGAAGAAAAAAATCAAAAATGGGGAAAGACACGGATAAAAAAGACTAAAACCCAAAAAAACTATAGGAATAAACAAGGTTAACAAGGGAAAAAAAGTAAAAGAGGACACACATTAAAATTATCAAAAGGATGAATGACTAAAAAATAAGAAAAAAAAAGGTGATGAGATAAATAAACGTGCACAATCAAGATCCAATCTTGTAGTTCACTTCAATATTAAAAGCATTCAATACTAGCACAAAATATTATCACTAATCTAATTAATAGTAGGTATCTACATATCAAAGTAATGAAAATAAAGAACCTACTTTAAAATTATTATTTTAGAATTTTCCTTACATTTGTTTAGTGATCTAGAATAAATGAAAATAAAGAACCTACTTTAAAATTATTATTTTTGAATTTTCCTTCCATTTGTTTAGTGATCTAGAATTTAGTAGGAGGATAAAATGATCTAAAAGTAAAAAGAAAGAGATTAAACCTTGTCTCTTAATTTGAGGGTTAAAATTTTATATTATAGTTGGTACTCATGTTCCTACGCCTAGAAGCTTCATAAGAACTTATAGTAACATGTGAAAGAAAAATGTGTCGATATATTTAATTCTATGATTAAAGAATTGTTTAAATGTAGAAAATATTAGATGGGAAAAAATATACCTAGTTATGCTCAAATTTGTATTGAATATAGTATAAATTCCTTTAAATATTTTGCTAAATCTAAAAAACATTGAGTTTATCTTATAATGATATTAATCTATCTCTAATTGATATAGGTACACCTTATATCATCGTGATGAGGAAGTGAATAATAATTCCTAGATCTAATATAACTACGAGATAACACAACATGAATATATTATCAATACACTATTTAGAAAGATTCTCCCTAATTATAAAATAGTGTCATCGTCGAGAGTATGGTCAAGAGCCCTACTACAAGGAGCGCAATCAAGATCCACAGGAGCATAAGAAACCGAGAAGCATGGCGTGGAAGGCCCACAAAACTCATGGGCAACAAAGCTATTCAAAAAATAGCACTAGGCACCATTACGCAAAGAATCAAACCTAAATGGGAGAAAGACACCCCTTATCTAATAGTCCCAATTCGGTGGTGGAAAAATATTTTAACAAGTACTGATTTTCCTAAATAGGATGTTTTGTCGAGATACGGCCAAATATAGAGAAGGTAAGAAACTAGGTAAAGAAAAAATGGAAGACTCTCGAACAAGTTAAAATAGTTGCCTTGTCTAAAAAAAATCTATTCATTTTTTCAATAGAGGAAGATTTAATCCATGTAGTGTAGGGTGGGTTGTGGTTCTATGGGAGAACCACCCTCTCCATCATAAGATGGAAGCTAGAACAAAAACACACACCCTAGTAGATTTAATCCACTTGAGTTCTTGGAAGTGGACGTGTTGGCGAGGAATAACTAAGGCAAAGCGAGGGAGATTTTATCACACTTGACCCGGCCACAAAGCAGTGAAGATCTAGGCTCTCATGGAAGCGAGAATGTGTGTAAATGCCTTAATGGATCCTCACCCGGAGTTCATCAATCTGAAATCTAGAGACAGGGTCTTGAGGTAAAAAATGATTTATGAAAATTCACCAGTCTTCTGTGGAAAATGTGGGAAAGTTAGACATGGGGTGTTTGGTTGCAAGGAGAAACAGTCTTCCAAAACACATCGAATGGTCTCGAAACCAAATGTAGGCAAGTTGAGTAAGGTGGATGATCTCTTATAGCTTATGGATTCCCATGTTCCTTCTATAAATGAGTTAGTTGTCGATCTCTTGATCGATGCGCAGGGAGTCGGTTCCTGGTCGAGAGATTGGACCGATTTTCGTAGGGACCAAAAATCATCAAGACATGGACAAAAATTCAAAATGTTGAACACAGGAGGTGATATTCAACGATCTCTGTCTCCTCCTTTTAATATGGAGAAGGTGGTCGAAACCATTACTACGGTATGGGGAGGTGCAACTTCTCAAAGACATTTCAAAAATCACGACTCTAGAATTAAATGCAAATATCATGACAACGAATGGCGGTGTAAGCTGATAGATTTGAAGAGGTTATTCTGTCATAATTAGAAATTAATGACCTCAAGTAGAACAATAAGGATGTGGATGGAACAATATTTAAATTGGTCCCTATTATGAAGCATGGAAAAAATATTAAGCTAATATCATTGAACTCCGATAAATTTTGAGCTCGTCATGCAAAAGAAGCGGAAGAAGGTTGGATGAGTATCAAGAATAAAATGTCATGTTATCTTTTTTACCCCGAAGTGACCAGGATTCGTGGCACTAATGTAAAAACCTAGGTCTCTTGTCAACTATTCTAGTCTCGGGTTCTTTGTGGTTTTATGCTAGTTTTCGACCGCCCCTAGGCTAGTTTTATCGAGATGTTTGGATTTTAGTCCCTTGTTGATCCTTCAAATCTTCATTGATTTATCTAGGTGGTGATTAAACTAAAATTGTAAATGTGAGGCCTAAATTTTTTAATCTAAACTATGAACAATAGTAAATAATAGTAGTAAAATGTAATAAATAGTAAGTAAACATAGTAAATGACCCAAGAAACTAAGCTAATGAAAATAAAAACAACCTAATATGCAAGAAGAGTTAGAAAATGACTTAGTTGATTCATAGGATGAATTGGACAAAGTGTCACAAAGTAAATTAGGTGAATAAAGAGCAAGAGAGAACATACGAAGCCCAAAAAGGGACAGATTTAAGTTTTTTGAGCAAATTAGGGTGCCTGGAGAGGGATGGGGGCACCCTGAGGCACCCTGGTTTGCAATTTTGGGTGCCATGGTCTATGTAGGAGGTCTAATAGCCAATTTTATAGGTTCGCAGAAGATTTGAAACCCTCACTTTCTATCGCATGTATTTTGCTACATTGTATTTGATGTTGTTGATATTTAGAGATGAAAAGAATACCTACAAACGAATAAGACAAGTATCAAAAACCTAAAAAAGGAAAGATGCAAATTAAGGGGTCATATGGCCTCATTTTGCCACAATGGTGGGCTTACTAACTGAGTGTTGCACTACATTTTAAACCCAAATTTAGTTCTGAGTGTGTGTAAAAATGGTGCCTGTGTGCTCTTATGCCAGTCACACTTTGTGAAGTAGTGAGTAATAACTAGATGTAGAAATGTAAATAAATGGTGGATGGAATAGAATAGACTTCCCTCCTATGTAGTGTGATGCAGATGAACCACCTTGTCCCTTGTGATGGAGCTAGATGGATGCAATGGAGCTCCTAGATTCCTATAGAGTGGATGCAACCTTAGGTGGAGTAGTAATTCTTAGTTTTTGGTCCCTCATTATGGTCTCATAACTTTATATTTATAGGGTTCTCTTGATCTAATTTCGTAATTAACCCGAAAAGGCCGACCACCAAAAATATGAAATGCTCAAACAGCTAGAAAGTGCCAAAAATGTGGTGGGAAAGTACAAAGTGGACGGGGCACCCTAGATGGAACTAAGGTGTCTAGGGTGCCCCGGTCTAATGCTAGGCACCCTACGATCAAAGGCATAAAAGAAGATGAGTGTCAAAATAGACTAGGAAAGTGTATGCGTAGAAGGTTGGCAAAGTGATTGACAAAAAGCAAAATAAAATGACCAAAGGAAGGGGTTTAATTAGTACTTTCTTCACTCAAAAACCATATAAATAGTAGTATGAGACTGGGACTAAATAGTACCCAAAGTGTGTGATTTAGTGACTACATTTTCCCCACTTTATGTTGGTGAGAGGAACGCTCGGTATCATAAATTAGATAGAGATGTGTACGATGTCCACGTAGAATGACGTAGAAAGTGTGCCAAAGGAATAGACAAAGTGCAGATTGATAAAAATATGAAGCGTGGAGAATAAAGATGCAAAAGAGTAAAGAGTGATGAGAGTGAACTTAGGGCAGAAACACATGTGTATTTGTTGAGGTATGTGATGTACCGCATGTAGATGTGATGTGTGTGATGTAGTGTGTTGCCACATAATGTTGTTTTTTTGTCGTTATTATTGTCGACTTCGTGTTTTGGTTGATTGCTTTCTTCTCATACGATCAACTCTGCCTGCAAGGAGGATATGATCAAGTAATCAAATACACATGTATATATATGTATAAATGCATGTAAAGATGCATGTATATAGTAAAAAACATGTAATGGAAATGACAATGTAAAAGGAACATGTGCACCTAATCCATGATGAGAGAGAGTGTGTAGAAGCATATCTTATACTGTGAGTTTTTTGGGTGATCTCATGCCACTGTGATCGAAGAAGTGTTGGGATAAAGTTACGTTATTCTCTAACCTCGTAATCGCCCCGAGAATTTGTGAAGATATCTTTGTACTACCTAGTTTGTTGGGCGATCCAACACGACTAGCCAAAGTAGTGTAGGGAGGCACACCAACTGTATCCTCCAACCTCGTAACTACTCCCCAAAATACTAAGGACATCTATATCCTATAAAATTCATTGTGTATGGGATTCTTAGACTGGTTTGAACCCACTCATTGTATAACCAACAATGAAAAGGGCAAAAACTGAATTGAATTGTATTAGAGAAAGCTCTGTGTAGTATGTAAAAACCCCAAATGATGCCCCCCTCTCTAAGGGTGCATGTGACGTCCTGGATATGAGGATAGAGCCCTAAGAGAGGACCGACTACATAAATTGTACCTGGCAGGGGGAAGGGAAAGTAATTGGTAGAAACCAAGGCACACAGAAATAAGTGGCTAGCCAGAAACAAGTGTTAGTACGGACAATCATGCATGTAGAAGAAAAGTGTAAACTGTGCAAATAGTGTATTAACTACCAAGAAAGATAGTAATGTAAACACAAGTAGACAAAGTAGGTCGCATAACACGGGTTACAAACATGGGACACCACTCATGATGTCACAAGGAACTCAAGGTTGTAGTGTCCGCATACAAACAAACTAGTGTGCACACCAAACATAGGGCAAGGCCCACATACAATAGCAAACAAGTACAAGCAAGTAGAGAAAAACAAATAGTCATGGAAGAAAATAATCCTGCAAATAAATGTTGCACATGAAACACTGACTAGCATGTTAGAAATATAACCAATATGTCAAGAGCATGTATAACCAAGTAATGTAAAGTCTTTGAGTAAAAAATGAAACAAAATCACATGTAGTGTACGAATGTGGATGCCCCCAGAAACCATCATAGGAGTGGTACAAGGCGAACATCCATGTTGTGTGTAAGAGACATGCATCTGCAATCACAACTAGAGGAGGACGTGAATGCACATGTGTGTATGGTAAAGATAATGACATATAAGAGATCTATCTAGCATATATAGTAATATGAACATGTAAAATTACAAGTAAGCAAGAATATATGCAACCAAGACAATGCAGCATGTTATGGATGGATGTAATGGAATGCAAGATGGATGATAGGAGCCATGTGCCCCTAAGTGAATGGAAATGTATGCAATGAGGTTCATTTGGTTTTCCCCCTCAGCAATCAAGAATGAACCATAAACGAGAGTGCATCATTGGGAAATGGTTAAACTATGTGCTATGTCTAATGAGCTATGAGGAGTGTGTATATGTGTTGATGATATGCAACCTATATATGATGTGTGATTGTATAGCCAAAGCGTATATCACAACAATATGATTGAATGAGTGACATGATTTATCCTATAGTGTATATCTTTGCATGAGTATTGGAATAGGTGATGATAATGCAAGTGTAAATGTTGATATGGTTGATGATGTATAGATAGTAGGAGTGGTGATAGATCCTAAAGCATATACCACTATAAGATGATAGAACATGTGGATGTGTAGCCTATGGCATGTGTCACAAAGAGATGGTAAATAATGTGACCATTTAGCCTAAATCATATGTAACTGACCTAGGTATGTCACATGATGATCGAGTGATGAACACGTGATTGTAATGTGGTCAATTTGTGTTATATACCCTCAATAGTCCAGTATGGACCGTGAGACTACAGTGCATCATAGGGTAATGAACGCATTGCGTAGAAGAAAATGCAATATGTGTGATGATAATAGATGACCATATGATGGGTATGTAATGTGCGATGTGTAGAATGCAATACAAGATGTGAAAAGTGTATGTTATGTAGTATATATGATTATGGAGGACTTGCAATGCTAGACTCATAGACAATAAAAGTGTGATATGATGAGTGAGGGTGTATATGCACAAATGTCAAAGCATGAATGATGTGGAAAAAATGCAATATGTAATATTCAAGATATGTAGATAGATTAAAATGTGTGTGATGTAAAATGTGTGATATGCAAGTAGTGAGTGATATATAATGAGGCATGGATGTAGACTAAATGTAGCGTGTAAAATGTAAGGCATATGATGCAATATGTGTGCAAAGATGCAGTGTATGGTACCTATGGTGTAGTGTGTGAGCTTCATGTGTAGTATGCCCTCAACAGTCAAGTGTGAACCAAAGCACAAGAGTATGTCGTCAGGTAATGGTTGATGCTAAAGTGTAAATGAGAATGAATATGCTAAGAGTATGATGTATGACTATGCGAAGATAAGTGAGAGATGTTGAAACTAAGATATAAGAGGGGGAAATATGGTTGATGTGTTGCCCCCTCCCAAAGCATGTGGTGGGGAGTGTGACTATGTACCGCTATCAAGGAGATCATCGTTAGGGTAAAAACCTACTGGAGCAAAAGCATCGAAACAAGGTAAGAAATGGAGTGAAGTAGGTTGTATAAAGATTCATTGTGTCGTAGTGTGTATACATTCATTGTGTATTCTTCATCATGAATGATATCGGTGAAAAATAGTGTGCATGCCAATGAGATATACTCGGAGAGTAAGTAGGAGATGATTCATTAGCAATAGAAACATTACCGAATGGCATAGGAAATGTGATCAAAGTATGGTTTGTGTCTAGCGTACCGCCAATATAGTTAAGCCAAGACTACCCAAGTGTGAGTGGAGAGTCGTGTTGAGTTGTGGAGCTCAATTACTTCACATTAGCATGCAATATGAAACTTGCTGGAAAACATAGTAACTGTCATCAGTTATGGAGGGACCGGCATCGGTCACCTATGACCGGAATCAACTAGGAAAGGAAGAACTGACATTGGTTAGGGCTAACCAACATCAGTTACCTGTGTGGGAGTTTTTTATTTAAATCCCGAGAATTAGATCTATTTTTAGTATTTAAGCAGATCTATTGATTGTAATTACATGGCTAAGTGCCCTAATTTTGTATACACCTATATAAGCATGAAAGCTAGGGTTTAGAAGTAAGAATTAAGAAGAAATTACAAAAGTTGATGATTATTGTGAGAATAATTGTGAGAGAGAGAATTCTTGGAGAAGAAGCAAAAGCTTGAGAGTAAGAAAGTATTGTACATCTGAGAGGTGTGGAAGATTGTAAATCTTCAATTGTATATCTTGTCAAAGCTTTGGATAATAGATTGGCTTGTTTCTTGATGGATGTAGCCCACACTGGGTGAACCATGTTAAATCTAGTGTTGATTTATATCTCTTGTTCTGTATATTTCTTCTGGTAGAATATCTGCTTTTATTTGCATGTATTCTTAGATCTAATATATTATCTATACAACCGGTGTGCTAACCCCAACAAGTTGTAAGGGGAACAGGTAATAAATATTGTTAAATGAAAAACATGCAAGCCATAGGAGGCTATAATGTGAAAATAACCATGATAAATATGTGTTGAATGAAGTGGTGGTAAGATATCATTAAGTGTCATGCCAAGTCTAATTAAGCCCTCATGTGTACAAATAGTATCGAATAAGTGCGGTTAAGCGGGATTTGTTTCCAAAAAGACACATTGATGAATAACGTGCATGTGAAAGGAGGAATCGAGCTTTAATCCATGTAGATGAAACAACATCTATACTATTGATAGACCCACGATATAGTATCATAACATTATTAGAGGGAAGAGTTTTGAATTTATATTCACCTAGGCCATCGGCCATAAAGGTTTCTTCAAGATAAGAGTCGTCAACATCTATAGTAGTAAAATTAAGTTATCCTAATGCCTCCTCATCGGTGAGTTCAATGGCATCAAATTCATCCTCAAATTCATATGTGTGAACATTATCATGTTTAATAGCTTGGTCAAACATGTTGTAAGGTGCTACATTAGGTGGAGAGACGTAAGGTGTCGTGATAGGAAAAGAGGAAGTGCTAGTAAGAGCTGGTATGGTAGGTGAAATAGTTTTCGTGGTGTGAGTAGAATAGTTGGAGTATGTGTCTTTGACGGATGAAGATGAAAGGGTGCTACACTAACCAATATCATATGTGTCGATACTACTGTATGGAATACATTCTGGTGGAGGGATAGGCATACCAGTGTAAGGATCTATGCGACAAAACTTGAATGGTTCAAGATCAGCGGTAATAGTATGTTCATAACCATCATGCAAAAACTTGACACATTGGTGAATAGTAGATGGAACTACTTACATTGCATGAATCCATGGTCTTCCTAGCAAGAGATTAAATTGAAATGAGGTGTCTATAATGTAAAAGTTTGTGAGAATGGTCTTGGGGCCAACCTTGATGTGTAATGAAATAGTCCCTAGGCATGTGCGAGTGGTAGAGTCATATCCACGAATGATAACAGAATTCTTAGTAATGAGATTATCACTAATACTTGTTTTTTAAAGGGAATAAGCACATAGATTGACAACTGATCCATTATCAATAAGTACTCGTTTGATGCAAGTGGTGTTGATGACGGTGGTTATAAGAAAAGGTGTGCATGGATTGTTTTTAGCAAATGGTGATATATCTTCATCGATAAAAGATATAACACGTGAAAAATTCGAAGAGAATGTATGAGATGTGCAAAGGCTACCGCAAAGTTATCACTTTCTATATGGATAGCACAAAGGGAAACTTCTACCGTATTACGACACTTGGGTGCATTACGCAACAAGTCATAAAGAGATATCTTAGTGGGCATATTTTTAAGTTGTTCAATGATGTCATAACCTGTTAAAAGGACTAGTTCACCAAAGTAATGGGTGGATGAATTTATATGGGAGGAGCGGATGAGGATTAAGGCAAGTACGGCAAGTAGTAACGACATTGATAAAGGCATCAACCTTAGGCATAACAAAGTGAGGGGGATGTTGAGTATGCACACGCACGAAATCAATAACAATAGTAACTATATCTTTGGAGACCTTAGTAGGTGCAAAAGTGGGATAAGATAAGTGATACGTGACTTGATAGGATGAAGAAATAATCAAAAGAAAGGGTTGGATCGATCAGGTTTACAAAAATGATTAAACTAAAGTAGTAAATGGGAGGCCTAAATTAGTTTAATCTAAACTATGAACATCAGTAAAATGTAGTAAATAGGAGCTAGGTAAATATAGTAGATGACCCAAGAAACTAAGCTAATGAAAATGAAAACCCTAATGTGCAAAAAGACTGAGAAAATGACTTAGTTGATTCGCGAGTTGAAATGGACAATGTCGCAGAGTAAATCGGATGAATAGAGAGAAGGAATGAACATACACAAGCCTATAAAAGGATGGATCGAGTTATTTGAGTAAACTATGGCACATGAAGAGGAATGGGGGCACTTGTGGCACCCTAGTCTGTGGTTATAGGTGCCCTAGTCTATGTAGGAGGTCCAAAAGCTAATTTCACAAGGTCACGTAAGATCCAAAACCCTCGTTGTATGCATTGCATGTATGTCATCGCATTGGTGCTCATGTCATTGATATTTAGAGATAAAAAGAAGACTTGCAAATGACCAAGACAAATATCAAAACCACGAAACAAAAAGATACAAATGAAGGGGGGTCGATGACCTCATCTTCCATAATAGTGGGCTTACTAACTGAGCGTTACACTACATTTCAAACCCAAAAGTAGTTTTGAGTGTGTGTGTAATAATGGTTCCCTATGTGCTCTTGTGTCGTCGCACTTTCAAGTAGTGAGCAATAACTAGATGTAGAAATGTAAATAAATGGTGGATGGAATAGAATAGAATTCCATCATATGCGCAGTGTGATGTAGATGAACCAACCTTATTCCTTGTGCTTAGAGCTAAATGGATGCAATGGATCTCCTAGATGCTTATAGAGTGGATGAAACCTTAGGTGGAGTACTAATTTTTAGTGCTTGGTCCCTCATTATGGTCTCATAACTTTATATTTATAGGTTTCTCTTGATCTAATTTCGTAATTAACCCCAAAAGGTCGACAACCAAAAATTTGAAATGTTAAAATGGCTAGAAAGTGCCCAAAAAGTGGTGGGAAAGTACAAAGAGGACTGGGACACCCCATATGGGATCAAGGCGCCTAGGGCACCCTATTCTAATGTTGGGCATCCCAATCAGAGGTAGAAAATACAAGTGTCAAAATAGACTAGGAAAATGTATGTAGAAGTTTTAAATGCGACGTAAAGAAAAATAAAATGGCAAAGGATGGGGTTAATTACTACTTTCTTCACTCAAAAACCATAAAAATAATAGTATGAGACAGGACTAAATAGTAACCAAAGTGTGTGATTTAGTGACTACAGATGGTAGATCCTAGTCACATGAATGCAGAAAGGGGACTAAGAAAAATCCCCTTTTTACTAATTATCAAAAAATATATATGGAAACCTTTCGAATTTTGATGAAACAAGGAACCATATATCTCATGAAATGTTATTTATTTTATGTATTCCCATATATATGATAGAAAATATAAATCTACTAGCATGCCTATCTTAGAAAATCTATGTAAAATATACCGAGAGGTATCATTCTCGAGGAACCTATTCCACTTATTTGTGGAATCAAATATAGCGCCTCGATAATGATACCTCTTGGCGTCTTTTACATAGATTTTCTAAGATATGTATGCTAGTAGCATCTGTGACCGTGTAGACTAAAAGTAACTATTTATTCATTAAATCAAATGTATGCTGATCTAATTTTAACATTCATTTTAGTTATATGTAATATAATATTAAATTAAAGATAGAAAGAAACACCATATTAATAATTAATAAAATAAATAAATACACATACGATATATATATGATGAAAAACATTAAGTTTGTGATTCTCAAATATTATACATTTGCTGCTCCAACAACTGGAGTCTTTTCTCTTCTCAACTCCTTTTACATTCTTCAAATTCTGAAATTGATCATATGTGAATGGAGGTGAGATTCTCAATCCATCCAATGATTTGACACGTGAAATTGCAACAAAGGTCAAACCTTGTCTTTCTTTATGTCCTATATCAATTGTGGCTTTGTTAAGAGTTAAGCCTTGTGATTTGTGGATAGTCAATCCCCATGCCAATTTCAAAGGTAGTTGACACACACAACCCCTTTCTATAGGTGTTATTGGAATTATAGTTGGATTTTCATCAGTAAAAGGAATTCTTGTGTAGTTATCAAATTGAACCATTACATATGTTGGTGGTTCAAGGGGTCCCAATCCTAGTTTGTAGACAATGCTTCGAATAAATCCAAGTGCACCATTGACAAGACCTGCTTCAGTCCATAAATTTGTAGTGAGCATCACTCTTGTGCCAATAGAAATAAATAACTCAACTTGAAAATTTTCATCATCTAATCTAGTAGCAATATTTTTGTCCTTTAGTGGAAATGCATCAAGCAATAGGTTGATTTAATGCATATAATTTCCTCTTATTATGTTCATCCACAACATCATTTATGGAAAATAAATGCATATGTTCATCAAACTCCTCCTTTTCAACAGTTTTTAGTGAAGCATTTGTTCTAGTCATTAACAACCTCCAATCTTCAAATGTTGGATTGGCATCTCTTATATTTGTTAGAAGTTGACAAAATCGTTTTTGTTCTTCAGTTTGGCCTTGTTTTGAGTAATACCATATCTAGCATAATAATAGTTTTCAAATTTTTCCATACTAATTTTTTTTTGTACTTGCATATGGAGGAATGTCACACACCGAGGAAATTGTTTTTGGCATGATTCTGCATAGGTGTTTTCATTGATGAAAACCTAATTAATGAAAAAATTGATGATTGTATTGCTATCCAAAATTCACCCCCAAAGGTAATTTTGATAACTTGCACAATTTCTTCAGGCTTGAGCAAGAAGAAATGGTTTGAGGCCCAAAATCAAGTTTTGAGGGATCCCTTAGCTTTTCTATAACTTTCCTATCTAAATAAAAATCTAAGGAGTTAGTGAAAATTTGTAAAAATTTGAAAAAATGAAGTCAAAGGCCTATTTTAGTGCAAATCAGGGGTGCGGATGGAACCAATGCGGATTATATCGGGGTTCGTCATACCTAGTTTGGGTCTGATTTGCAAAGGAGGTAGTGCATTACGGCTAAGTCGTCTCCTAAGCATCCCAGTGCATAGGTTCGGGTCGGGCCACAATTCCCGCATTGCCAAAGTCGTCGATCAATGAAGGAGCTCAAAAATACAAAGAAAAGCGGATAAAAATGTCCCGCGTAGTCCACGGGACATGAGACAAAAGTACCGAAATGCCCAAAAATCCAAAATAGCCATAGCCGGTGAAGTGTGGAGATAGTAGAGAAAATATCTTGGACAACCTGGGACACGCAGATCCAAAATAGGTGAAATACCCATGGGTAAGTGGTGTGGAGAAGTCGGCGGTCAATGGCCAACCCGACCCGGTTAATGGCAAGCGTGAGGACAGAAGAGCCTAAGTCAGGTGATGCAGAGAAAGGAGGCCCACGGTCCAAATACCATGGGAGGTGAGTTCCCTAAAACTGCAATACCCACAATCCAAAGGGAAATTGAAACACCCAACCCCGAAGTTCAAACGTGCATAACTTTTGACCCAGAGCTTCGATTTTCACAAAATTGGACTTTTCGGAAAGGGCATGACATACTCCATGCCAAAAAAATGGATTTCTTATTTTTGATGAGGTTAGGTATGTGAAAAGAAAATAAACATCTCCAGCTCAAAAATTTAAATGCTCATTCTCGTAAAATGCAAGAAATCCTTGGCAAACTCAAAATAGCTGCTCACACTCAAAATGCCATATATTTTACATTTCTCAACAAAATCATGAAAAATTGGTCTTGTTGGAATTGTGGCTCCGAGCATGATGCGCAACAATTGAGAAATCTAGAATTTGATGTGGATTTGATAGAGAATTTTGAGGAAAACGGACCAGGTTCATAACAATGTTTTAATTGGTAGTTGGGAGTGCAATTAAGAGGGATGGTCATCATTTTCTCCAACTACAGGTTATGGGACAGTATGGGGAGCCTTTTGCAAGAAACATACCATCATTTCACTTCATTTATTACCTCTTGCAAGTGGTTGAAAGGAATATTTTGGGATTTCAATCCTCTCTCTTCCAAATTCTATAAATTGAAGTGTGGGCTCATTGCAAAGGAGGATGGTTTTAAGTAGCAAAACTATGTTATTTTGTTTTTGTGAAGCCAATGTGTTGTAGGCATTTGTAAATTTGTGGATATTCCCTTCCCCTGTCTATGTTTATTACATTCTTCTTGCCTCTTTATTTCACTTGCACGTGTATTGTGTCTACCTTATGCTCTTGCAAGGATTCATTACTATTGTGCACACATGGAAATGTCATTATGAATGTTTTCATTAGACTATGGAGAACTGTCATCACCCTCTCTAATTTGCATCTTGCTTCCATTTCCACACATTAGAGACTATTCGCATACCCTTCTTTTGGTGCATCACCTATAATGCCCGAAAATCTAAAATAGCCATGAAGCTAGTGAAGTGTGGAGATAACAGAGAAAAATATCTTGGACAGTGGGACACGCAAACTTGAAATAGCTGAAATACACACGGACGAGTGGTGCAGAGAAGTCGGCGATCAATGGCCCACTTGACCCGGCCAATGGCAAGCGTGAGCACGAAGAGCCTAAGTCGAGGCAACCGGAAGAAAGGAGGCCCACATAGTCCAAGTACCATGGGGAGGTGAGTTCCTTGAAAACCCGCAATACCCACAATCCAAAGGGAAATTGAAACACCCAACCCCCGAAGTTCAAACGTGCATAACTTTTGACCCAGAGCTTCGATTTTCACAAAATTGGACTTTTCGGAAAGGGCATGACATACTTCATGCCAAAAATTGGATTTCTTATTTTTATGAGGGTAGGTGGGTGAAAAGAAAATAAACATCTCCAGCTCAAAAATTTAAATGCTCATTCCCGTAAAATGCAAGAAATCCTTAGCAAACTCAAAATAGCTACTCACACTCAAGAATGCCAAATCTTTTACATTTCTCAACAAAATCATGAAAAATTGGTCTCGTTGGAATCACGTCTCACGAGCATGATGCGCAACCATTGATAAATCTAGACTTTGATGCAGATTTGATAGAGAATTTTGAGGAAAACGGACCAAGTTTGTAACAATGTTTTAATTGGTAGTTGGGAGTGCAATTAAGAGGGATGGTCATCATTTTCTCCAACTATAAGTTATGGGACAGTATGGGGAGCCTTTTGGAAGTAACATACCATCATTTCACTTCATTTATTACCTCTTGCAAGTGGTTGAAAGTCAAATTTTGGGATTTCAATCCTCTCTCTTCCAAATTCTATAAATTGAAGTGTGGGCTCATTGTAAAGGAGGATGGTTTTGAGTGGCAAAACGATGTTATTTTGTTTTTGTGAAGCCAATGTGTTACAAGAATTTGTAGTGGACTTTTGCATGTTGATCCAAGCCTCTCTCTTGCTTTGTAAATGAATTGTGCATGTCAATGAAGCGGTAGATACAAATTTGTGGATATTCCCTTCCCCTATCTGTGTTTATTGCATTCTTCTTGCCTCTTTATTTCACTTGCAGGTGCATTGTGCCTACCTTATGCTCTTGCAAGGATTCATTACTATTGTGCACACATGGAAATGTCATTATGAATGTTATCATTAGACTATGGAGAACTATCATCACCCTCTCTAATCTGCATCTTGCTTCCATTTCCACACATTGGAGACTATTCGCATACCCTTCTTTTGGTGCATCACCTATAATGCCTAAAAATCCAAAATAGTCGCAGCCATATGAAGTGTGGAGATATCAGAGAAAAATATCTTAGACAACTGGGACATGCGAATGCTTGAAATAGCCAAAATACCCACGGGCGAGTGGTGTGGAGAAGTCGGCGGTCAATGGCCCACCGACCTTGGCCAATGGCAAGCGTGAGGACAGAAGAGCCTAAGTCGGGTGACACGGAGAAAGGAGGCCCACACAATCCAAGTACCATGGGGACGTGAGTTCCTTGAAAACCCACAATACCCACAATCCAAAGGGAAAGTGGAACACCCGACCCCCGAAGTTCAAATGTGCATAAATTTTGACCCAGAGCTTCGATTTTCACAAAATTGGACTTTTCGGAAAGGGCATGACATCCTCTATGCCAAAAAATTGGATTTCTTATTTTTATGAGGTTAGGTAGGTGAAAATAAAATAAACATCTCCAGCTCCAAAATTTAAATGCTCATTCCCGTAAAATGCAAGAAATCCTTAGCAAACTCAAAATAGCTACTCACACTCATAATGCCATATCTTTTGCATTTCTCAACAAAATCATGAAAAATTGGTCGTTGGAATGTGGCTCGAGCATGATGTGCAACAATCGAGAAATCTAGAATTTGATGTAGATTTGATAGAGAATTTTGAGGAAAACGGACCAGGTTCATAAATAATGTTTTAATTGGTAGTTGGGAGTGCAATTAAGAGGCATGGTCATCATTTTCTCCAACTATAAGTTATGGGATAGTATGGGGAGCCTTTTGTAAGCAACATACCATCATTTCACTTCATTTATTACCTCTTGCAAGTGGTTGAAAGGCAAATTTTGGGATTTCAATCCTCTCTCTTCCAAATTCTATAAATGAAGTGTGGGCTCATTGAAAGGAGGATGGTTTTGAGTAGCAAAACTCTGTTATTTTGTTTTTGTGAAGCCAATGTGTTGCAAGCCTTTGTAGTGGACTTCTTGCATGTTGATCCAAGCCTTTCTCTTGCTTTGTAAATGAACTGTGCATGTCAATGAAGTAGTAGATGCAAATTTGTGGATATTCTCTTCCCTTGTCTGTGTTTATTGCATTCTTCTTGCCTCTTTATTTCACTTGCAGGTGTATTGTGCCTACCTTATGCTCTTGCAGGGATTCATTACTATTGTGCACACATGGAAATTTCATTGTGAATGTTGTCATTAGACTATGGAGAACTGTCATCACCCTCTCTAATCTACATCTTGCTTCCATTTCCACACATGGAGACTATTCTCATACCCTTCTTTTGGTGCACCACCTATAATGCCCGAAATTCAAAATAGCTACAGCCAATGAAGTGTGGAGATAGTAGAGAAAAATATCTTGGACAACTAGGACACGCGAACACGAAATATCCAAAATACTCGCGGGCGTGTGGTGCGAGAGAAGTCGGCGGTCAACGCCCACCCGACCACCAATGGCAAACGCGAGCACGAGAAGATCCCGAGTCGGGTGATGGGGAGAAAGGAGGCCCATAAAGTCCAAGTACCATGGGGATGTGAGTTCCCCGGAAACCTGCAATACCCACAATCCAAAGGGAAATTGAAACGCCCGACCCCCGAAGTTCAAACGTGCATAACTTTTAACCCAAAGCTTCGATTTTCACAAAATTGGACTTTTCGGAAAGAGCATGACATACTCCATGCCAAAAAAACTAGATTTCTTATTTTTGATGAGGTTAGGTAGGTGAAAATAAAATAAACATCTCCAGCTCCAAAAAATTAAATGTTCATTCCCGTAAAATGCAACAAATCCTTGGCAAACTCAAAATAGTTGCTCACACTCAGAATGCCAAATCTTTTACATTTCTCAACAAAATAATGAAAAAATGGTCTCGTTGGAATCGTGGCTCCAAGCATGATGCGTAAAAATTGAGAAATCTAGAATTTGATGTAGATTTGATAGAGAATTTTGAGGAAAACGGGCCAGGTTCATAACAGTGTTTTAATTGGTAGTTGGGAGTGCAATTAAGAGGGATGATCATCATTTTCTACAACTACAAGTTATGGGACAGTATGGGGAGCCTTTTGCAAGTAACACACCATCATTTCACTTCATTTATTACCTCTTGCAAGTGGTTGAAAGTCAAATTTTGGGATTTCAATCCTCTCTCTTCCAAATTCTATAAATTGAAGTGTGAGCTCATTGTAAAGGAGGATGGTTTTGAGTAGCAAAACTATGTTATTTTGTTTTTATGAAGCCAATGTGTTGCAAGAATTTGTAGTGGACTTCTTACATGTTGATCCAAGCCTCTCTCTTGCTTTGTAAATGAACTATGCATGTCAATGAAGCAGTAGATACAAATTTGTGGATATTCCCTTCCCCTATCTGTGTTTATTGCATTCTTCTTGCCTCTTTATTTCACTTACAGGTGCATTGTGCCTACCTTAGGCTCTTGCAGGGATTCATTACTATTGTACACACATGGAAATGTCATTATGCATGTTGTCATTAGACTATGGAGCTGTCATCACCCTCTCTAATCTGCATCTTGCTTCCATTTCCACACATTGGAGACTATTCGCATACCCTTCTTTTGGTGCATCACCTATAATGCCCAAAAATCCAAAATAGCTACAGCCAATGAAGTGTGGAGATAGCAGAGAAAAATATCTTGGACATCCGGGACACGCGAACCTAGAATAGCCGAAATACCCGCAGGCGAGTGGTGCAGAGAAGTCGGCGGTCAATGGCCCACCGACCCCGCCAATGGCAAGCGAGGATGGGGAAGAGCCCGAGTCGGGCGACGAGAAAGGAGGCCCACACGGTCCAAGTACCATGGGGATGTGAGTTCCCGAAAACCCGTAATACCCACAATCCAAAGGGAAATTGAAATGCCCGACCCCGAAGTTCAAACGTGCATAACTTTTAACCCAAAACTTTGATTTTCACAAAATTGGACTTTTCGGAAAGGGCATGACATCCTCTATGCCAAAAAAATTGGATTTCTTATTTTTGATGAGGTTAGGAAGGTGAAAAGAAAGAAACATCTCCAGCACCAAAATTTAAATTCTCATTTCCGTAAATGCAAGAAATCCTTGACAAACTCAAAATAGCTACTCACACTCAGAATGCCAAATCTTTTACATTTCTCAACAAAATCATGAAAAATTGGTCTCATTGGAATCGTGGCTCTGAGCATCATGTGCAACCATTGAGAAATCTAGAATTTGATGCAGATTTGATAGAGAATTTTGAGGAAAACAGACCAGGTTCATAACAGTGTTTTAATTGGTAGTTGGGAGTGCAATTAAGAGGGATGGTCATCATTTTCTCCAACTACATGTTATGGGACAGTATGGGGAGCCTTTTGGAAGTAACATACCATCATTTCACTTCATTTATTACCTCTTGTAAGTGGTTGAAAGTCAAATTTCGGGATTTCAATCCTCTCTTCCAAATTCTATAAATTGAAGTGTGGGCTCATTGTAAAGGAGGATGGTTTTGAGTAGCAAACTATGTTATTTTGTTTTTGTGAAGCCAATGTGTTCAAGCATTTGTAGTGGACTTCTTGCATGTTGATCCAAGCCTCTATCTTGCTTTGTAAATGAATTGTGCATGTCAATGAAGTAGTAGATATAAATTTTTGGATATTCTCTTCCCTTGTCTGTGTTTATTGTATTCTTCTTGCCTCTTTATTTCACTTGTAGGTGCATTGTGCCTACCTTATGCTCTTGTAGGGATTCATTACTATTGTGCACACATGGAAATGTCATTATGAATGTTTTCATTAGACTAAGGAGAACTATCATCACCCTCTCTAATCGTGCATCTTGCTTCCATTTCCATACATTGGAGACTATTCGCATAACCTTCTTTTGGTGCATCACCTCTGTAGTGTAGTTTCCTTCATTTTCATGTGTTTCCTCTATCGATGGTCCCTTGGAAATTATAGCATAGAGATAATCATCAACTTCATTTCAGCAGCGTTAGGTTGTATTAGGAGTACGAAGAAGAACCATCTTTCTCTGGAGGTCTATCTCAAGTAGCAAGTCCCACAAATTGGAGATAGTGCCCATGTTACCCAGTCACACCGTGAGCTCAAGCACACACACTTGTGTAAATCGGAGGGTGTTTTGATTCAATGAAAACGTGTATATAATCAGATGATACTTAGAGTGATGTTCTCATGGAGTTCCAAGTGTGTTCTTGATTGCATTTGTTGATTCGGTGAGGATTGCTTAAATCTTGCAAGCCTATTCATATAACCTAGCTATCGTAGGTGAAGTTTCATCATGGTAAAGACTTCTTAGTGACTTAAGTAACATATTATCATAATGGAGAGCATGTTAGGAGAGTTCTTGGGCACTCATATGAGTTGCAGGGTGAAGATATAGGCTGGTGACCATGTTGTAGGTGCTCATTTTGAGTAGGTATGGATGCTAACATGTATGATATTGATTTATGGAGCTATATGGGCTCATGGATGCATAAAGGCATGTGTATCATGATGTATCAGGTATATTTAGACCATTTTTAGCGTTTTCATGATGATTTAATAGTGTTCTTTCAATTGACCCTAGATGAAACGTAACTTTTCCCCATGTAAAGATCTATCTCTGATTAACTACATACAAACTTAACTTGACCAAAAACTGCTAAATCTTAACCAATTTCATTTTTTCAGAAGACTAATACATTTTCTAACAAATAATTTATTTAAATTAACCATATAAACATTGATTAAAGCCATAGTTGATTAATATATATAAAGCTAGGATGAAAATCCACTTGATAAAGACAAAACTACAAAAATGAAGAAAACAGGTAGAAGGAAAAAATACCCGTGTAACAAAGGAGTTTCTATAAAAAGAAGAAAGACAATCCAGCAGTACAAAGGAAATATACGAAAAACCACGAGAATAAAGCAAATACTAAAGACAAGTGTCAATAATTCATTGGAAAAGGTACATAAATCAAACACAACGAAATAAAAACACGTGGAACCTTTTTACTAGATCACATTTCACAAAACAAGCCACTGCAAAATATGAATATACGTGGCTCTTTGTTATTTGATTGCATTTCGCAATGTGAAATAAATGAAAAAATAACATACGTGGAGTCAACTAAATGGTTCATTTTTCACAAACTGACAAGGTACTTACATATGAGAAAGAAACATGGACAAATTCTATTGGATCGCATTCTGAAAAACTTGACAAAGGGTGACACCACGAAATTGGTGGCTTAATATAATTGGTTAACACCATCGCAATCGACAAAATAAGACTTGATGAGATCTCACTTTGGTTTGGGTTTCACATTTGGCAAAGACAAGCAAAAAGTCTGAATTCTATGAAGAACATGGAGGGCCATCATTGGTTCAACCTACGCAATGCTTAGAAAAGGCTGACACAAGCCTGACATTTGTGAAGCTAATTGTTGATATCTTATTGGTTAAACCATCACAAATGTCAGTATGTCTGACAAGACAGTAACACGTAATATTCTTTAATTGGCTAAAGCTTCATGCAAAACATAAAAGGATCTAGCAAACTCTGACACAATGAGGGACACATGGAGCTTTTAATTTGTTAGAACTTCGCAATATTGCATATTGCATAAAATTAACCATTTTCTAAAGGAACTTTCGGGTCCAAGGCTCCAAACAAGAAATGCAACTGTCAAATACTAAAAAACACAGCAACATGTCTACTAATATACAAAATATAGATAATTAGCCCGAACGCCATTAAGATGTAAAAATTTACGATTAAATATTGTCAATTTCACATATTAATTCGTATTTTCCATTGGAACATACAATTTATTTTAATTTAACAGACATTCAAATCTAAATTGACGTATTTCATTAATTTAATTATGCAATTTCACTATTTTTATAAACAACCACGTATTTTCAAACAAAATAGATAGAATACATTCATTTTTCTCTTTTAATAAAATAAACGGAAGAATAAAATTTGTTCCATAAGCTTCTCCAACAAGATTTACGTAGTTGTAGAGATTTATACAGTTTAATAAAGAGAATACTTATATGAATCAATGGATACGAAATCCCAATGTCAAGAGAAGACAAGGATCAAGAATTCTAATTCCAAAATTCCAACATAGAGAGAGAGAGAGAGAACACTAATCAAGAATTCTTAATACCAAATTCCAACGCATCCACAGGATTACAGACACCAGACTATGGCCGCTTATGAGAGGAAAATACTATACATTGTGTGTATATTCACCTTTCCCTAGCCAGGAACCATCCAGGTTGTACTTTGTACCCTCGGTTAGGACACCACTAGTGCCCCTCTCTCTTGCCCACCGCTTGTCTGTAACCTGATCAGCCTTGGAATTACTTCCACATACTAAAATCACAAAGTCCTTAAGACTCTTTTCACAATTGTTCTCTTTCTCGGTTTTCAAACACAATTCCTTGTCTCTCGTTCACTTGCTCATTTCCATTCTCATGTCTCCTTTGTTTCCCATATTTACATCTCTTTTATAATATATCACAAGTGGTTACAAACCAACACAATGGTTTCTCACACCTTTTCATAAGTCAAATTAAGCATCTTTAATCAAATTCTTGGGATATTCATCCCTTTAGTTAGTCAATAGCTTTATTACAATGTCTTTATAAAGAATATTTATCTTAAACTTGTATTAACAAGCCTCAAACCGAACTTGTCTTTAGAAATCTGACAATTCTTCATTACTTATAATGATTTGGGGATTTAGTCACATAACATTTCTCCCCCTCTTGAATCAGCTATTGTCCTCAGTAGTGTCAAGTCTATTATGAAAAATCACAGAACAAAACACAAGTCATTAGTCAAACAGATCAGGATATTGTTCCTTAAGATAATCTTCTTTTTCCCAAGTAGCGCTATCCACATCACAAGAAGACCATTTTAATTTTATTTCTTTAATTTCTCTGTTTGTAAGTTTCCTAGTCCTACCTTCTAAAATCATTTTTGGTTCAATTTGAAACTCACAAGTAGGTTCTATAGTTATATTTTTCCAATCCACAACATGTTTATCATCAAAAACATATCTTTTCAACAAACTCACATGAAAAACATTATGAATTATAGACAACTCAGGAGGTAGAGCAAGTCTGTAAGCAAGATTTCCTATTCTTTCAATAATTTCAAAAGGTCCACAATAGTAAGGAGCTAACTTAGCATATTTTCCTAACTTCAAAGAACTCCTTTTTGGTTTAACTTTCAAAAACACTTTATCACCTACAACAAATTCTCTAACAAACCTTTTAGAATAAAAAAACTATTTATGTCTATCTTGAGCAGCTTTCATATTTTGTTTTTCCCTAGTTATGATTTCTTCCATTTATTTTACATTGTCATTACCATACCAGGATCTATGCTTGAGATTAGACTAGGAAATAGGGGTAGCACAGTTTCTACCATAAACAACCTCGAAAGGAGTCATCTTAGTAGAAGTATGATAACCTTGATTGTAAGAAAACTCAATCAAGTGTAAATATTGCTCCTAGTTTCGAGTTTATCCCTAGTATACATCCTAAGCATGTCCTCTAAAATTCTATTAATTCTTTCAGTTTGGCCATCAGACTCAGGATGATATGCAGTGCTAAAGTTTAAACTAGTACCCAATTCATCAAACAAAGATCTCCAAAAAGAAGAAGTAAATCTAGGATCTCTATTAGTTACAAGATTTTTAGGAATTCCATGCAAACGAAATATTTCTTTGGAAAATAAATGAGCTACATCAGAAGCATATGACTTAATTTTAGTAGGAAGAAAATGAGCCATCTTAGTTAACCTATCAACAACAACAAGAATAGAATCATGTCCATTTCTAGTCTTAGGCAAACTAGTAATAAAATCCATACTAACAGATTCCCATTTCCAGTCAGGTACAGGTAAAGGTTGTAACAAACCAAGTTTACTACATTGCTCAGTTTTTACCTTTTGACAAGTCATACATTTACGCACATATTCATGAATGTCTTTTTTCATCTTTGGCCAAAAATAATTTTTCTTAACAAATGAGTAAGTTTTATGAAACCCAAGATGACCAGCTATAGGTATGTCATGAGAATCTTTCAAAATTTGTTGTTTTAGATCAGCAAGATTAGGGATACACATTCTATTTTTATAATACAATAATCCACAATTATCAAGCAAATAATGAGAGATTTTATCTTGCAAATGCACATTTTGAGTTCCATTTTTCAAACCAACATATATATCACAAAAATATTTATCAGTAGGTAAATATTCTTTTATAACTTCCTCAAAATGACTTCTTTTTATAGACACAACATTACAATAAATTCTTTTTCTACTTAAAGCATCAGCCACAACATTTTCTTTACTAGGAACATACTGAATATCAAAATCATATTGACTTAATAGTTCAACCCATCTTCTTTGCCTCATATTTAACAAAGGTTGTGTGAAGATGTATTGTAAACCTCTATGATCAATTTTCAAGACAAATTTATTTCCTAACAAATAGTGTCTCCAAATATTTAAAGCATGAACAATTCCAAGCAACTCTAAATCATGAGTAGGATAGTTTTTCTCAACAGGTAGTAATTTCCTAGAACCAAAACAAACAACTCTATTTTCTTGCATTAACACACAACCAATTCCATAATTGCAGGCATCAATAACAACAATAAATGTTTTAGAGAAATCAAGAGTGCATAATACAGGTGCAGTAATTAAAACTTCTTTTAATTTATTAAAAGCAAGATCACACTCTTCAGTCCAACAATACTTTCTATCCTTTTTAGTTAAATCAGTAAGAGGAGAAGCAATTCTTGAATAGTTTTTAATAAATATACGATAAAAACCAGATAATCCAAGAAAACTTGAACTTCATGGGAATCTTTAGGTATAGGTCATTCTTCTACAACTTTTACTTTTGATGGATCAGGGGCAATCCCTTTATCAAAAATAATATGACCTAAATAAGAAACATCATTTTTAAAGAATTCACACTTACTTAGTTTCCCAAAAATTTGATGTTTCCTTAAAGTTTCTAACACCATTCTAACATGCTTTTATGTTCCTCTTCAGTTTTAGAATAAATCAAAATGTCATCAAGAAAAATAATCACAAACACATCCAAAAAGGACGGAAAACATCATGCATCAAAGTCATAAAAGTGGCTGGAGAATTAGTCAAACCAAAAGGCATCACAACAAACTCATAATGGCCATATCTAGTATGAAAAGTAGTTTAGGAATATCAGATTCTTTAACTCTAATTTGATGATAGCTAGAACGTAGATCAATTTTAGAAAAATATTTAGCACCATTTAACTGATCTAACAAATCATCAATCCTAGGAAAAGGATATTTGGTTTTAATAGTCACGTTATTTAACTGCCTACAATCTAGTATGCTTAGTATGCTTTTGGACATAGAAATGTACCCAATTGAATGATTTTGTGTCTACATTATATGGTCCTAAAAAGGATTATTCGTGCGTATTTTTCATTGATTGTGTGTTGGGAGTTAATGTCCCCAACGATCCAATGTATCCCACCTATATTTTATTAATAATATTTAAAGTTATCAAATTTTTTGTAACCTTACAATATGTGTCAAAATTTATTCTTAATATACCATGTTTTTGTTCTAAAGTATTTTCTATTTTCATTGTGTTAACAAATTTTTATTGTTGTTTACCACTTATATTATGTGTCATAATTTATTCTTGATATAACATTTTTTTGTTCAAGTATTTTGTATTTTCCTTATGTTAACATATTTTTATTATTGTTTTCCACTTATATTATTAAAACACACAATAATGTGATTGTAATAATCCCAAAACTTACAAAACTATTAAAAAGTAAGGATTTTAGATTGATGGATATCAAGGCAAATCTAACATTTAACAAACATTGCATTGACAATCATCTATATTAATTATTAATATGTAAGTTTGCAACTGTGCAATTACGAATTAATTTCAATATGAACATTAATCTACACATGAGGCCAAGAATGATGAAGCTGCAACAAAAATCAATTGGAATAGAAAAGTTAAAAGAGAAATAAAGACATGAGGTTTTTACGAGTCTATCACAATCTAGATGCGATATTTTTTCCATTTTAATTGTTTTATAGGTTGCGATTAATATTTTTGTTGCTTGTTCATGTACTTTTCTAGCAATATTGAATGTTTTCAATTGTTTACACTTATGCATCCGGTTGAGTGGGTATTAAAATAAAATTTATACTCAATTTTATTATAATATGACTAAACGATAAAGCGATAAAGTGTTGTCGATTACCAATAATTTGATTGATTTTTATTATTGGTTTGTTGACACATACATTAATTTATTATCAATATCCCTATTTTAATTTAATGTGCTTGCATCTTCATCTTTTGTGTTTTTGAAATTTATTTTTTTCGTAAAGTTTGAAAGATTTTAAATTTAAAAAAACTAAAAATATTTTTCTTATGGACATTAAAGATTGTTTTTAATTGTTAAGTGAACATATGTCTAAATATCCCCACAAGTCTAATACACACACACACATGTTAATGTATTCTCTCGAGGATTATGTGTTTATGTGGTCTTTGAGGGATGGTAAATGATGGATTTGAGTTGTTGGTGGTTTTCATTTGTGTTGACCATCTCTCTCGGCTTTGCTAGTTGGATTCCATTCAAATCTACTAGCATTGTGTGCGCCTTGTCCCACATGTGAGGCTTTATTAGAAATATATTCTAAAACATAAATTATCAAGCCTTTCATCAATGAGTTTGTTACCACATATGGAAAATGCCTTGATAAGTCGTCACTTATTTCTTTTTGAGATTTAATGGAATTATGTGGTCTTTGAAGAAGAGTCCCAAAGCTTGTTGTGTTCTTGTATAACCGAAGAAGCGAGACAAAACATTCATGTTATCAAAATTAGAGGCAAAAGAACTATTAGTATGAAAAATCATGTCGTATAGTTTGAGGTCCCGCATTAGAATGCTAGCACCATACAATTTCAAGTCCCATATCAAAAATAACTCCATACAATTCCAAGCCCCATTTTTGAATTACATTTGGTATCATGAATATCCACAATAACGATGAATCCATTTTTTCATTTATTGTTGGAAGGAAGAATGAAGGTGTACAAGATATGGAATTTTGATCTTTATGTTAATAAATTTTTCCATATGGCTTTCGTTGTAGATTTAGTACGTGCCTAAATGTTATTTCCTTGTGTAAGCGGTCCTCGTTACACTCGTTACATAAACGTGAGAAAGAAATGCAACATGAAATAGAAGAATTATGTTTAAATATTTCATCTAAATCATCTTATTCTTCTTTTTTACACGAAAAACCATATGTTAGTGGTGGTCTAAATCCCCAAGGAAAATGCTCAGTCAGGAGCAAGGTGAACAAAGCTACGAGTTTCACTTATCAGAAAGATAAAATCATAAGAACAATTCTAGGTCACTTGTTTAAACCTTGGCAATAACATTGTTAGCAACAAAAAGTCATCTTTAGCAGGAGTATTGAACAATAAGGGCTTACTTGGCAAAACATAAAATCTATCATATCCATATTGAAAGTACCGAGAGACTTGTCTTGGGAAAGCCTAGGCAAGCCTTTATAACAACACTTCTTGTTGAAACACTTGTACTTGAATGAGCACCAAAGGGCTTAGAGCGAACATTTTTTCCTATGGAGACCACGGGTGATGAACATGTCTTGAATTGACGTTTTGTAAATCATTTTTGTGATTTTAACGGTATATAGTTAGTTAAAAAAATTAGGCGGCCATCAACAATTATATGTTATAAATTTTAAAAATTATATATTTTTAAAAATACTTTATATATATAATAATAAAACTTATTTTTATATATATGAAAAAATCATAAAAATTGTACACAAAAAATTAAAAGTTACAACAATCTTATTTTTAAAAACTACCTATATCATGAATAAATTAAATTTTAATTTTGTAGACATTGATAATTTGAAATTCAAGTTTGAACTCAAGGATTGGTTCTTTGAAGACCATCCATGGTCAAATCCCAACACTAAATTATAAAAATAAAATAAAATTAGACCATGTCCTATTGACTTGAAAACATAGACCATGTCCTTTTGACTTGGAAACGTGTTTGAACTAAAATTTTATGATCACTTTAATTGACCCAAACAATCATATATTAAAGGAAAACCCAACACCGTTTGGAGTTCTCGCTGAACTAATCAAGGACATGTGGCAAGTAGACGTGCACCTTAATAGCAAACGTGTTTAGGGCTATTTAATAATACTAAATGTTGTCGGGGTTAAATTTGACGATTGTTTAACTTGCGGTTTAATTGTAAAATACTTACAAATTTTTAAAATAATTGTAGTATGTGATTTGCATATTTAAAATATGATTGTCATAATATAAATTAAAAAATTGTTGGACGTGTATAGGTGGATGTTACAAATTTTTAAAACAATTGTAGTATGTGATTTGCATATTTAAAATATGATTGTCATAATATAAATTAAAAAATTGTTGGACATGTATAGGTGGATGTCAAATTTAACCCATTTGATAATTCAAGGAAAGTTAACGATCTAAGTTACAAAGTTCTAATATACGATGATTCTTTGTGGGTAGTATACAACAAGCCATAACCCCCAATTAGGGATATCTAAAAATTTGCCAAAAGCAAATGAGTTTAGCCCTCATATTCAAATTAAGGAGAAGAAGTAAGGATATAATGACTACTCATTATAATCAAACATGAACGTGTATTCCATTATAGTAACCTTATTTACAAGACCAAGCATGAAAGTGTACATCGGTGTCATGAGTTAAATTTAATGACCACCTTCCAAAACAATTTTTAGGTGATGACAATTTTTCAATATTGTCTTTCAAAAATAGGAAATAAATATTATTTTTACACTATTAATAAAAATTATTATCTATTTCTTTAATTTTTTTAACATATATTTATATAATTGATATGTAAATCTATATAAAAATATTTTGAAAATTTACATCATAAAAATATGTAAACGACCACTCCCAAGGGTTAATTGTGTCATAAGGTCCGCACATGTCCAAAAAATGCTTTGGAATACTCTAACTATTATGATGTCATGGAACTCTTTTCCCCCTGTGCACACATGGTGAAGGTCATTATTAGGATTTGTACAATATTATTTTTACCCCGTTTGTGCATTTGATCCCATCGAACTATGCAATTAAGCACACTTGGGCTAGAGTATTACTGGTACAGGTGACCTCCGAAAAGTTTGGTGTTGCACCCTTTTGACTTTGTGAAAGGGGCCAAGGTGAGTGGGTAGTCCAACCAGTAGCATCGCATTCAAAGCTCTCCACCTAGGTTCAAACCCCACAATTTCACACTTAGTTGTGGTGGCGTGCCTCTTGGCAGATTGAAGCCCCACACCCACCTATCAGCATGAGCCTTCCATGCTCCTCTGGATTAGAATATCAAAGCACACACTCCACTAAAAAAGAAAAAACAAATTAATGTTCACAATTATTATCACACCTATTAACTTTAAATAAAATAATGTGACTTGGGACGGACATGAGTTGCAGTCCCATTCACTTGAAAAGCGCTTTCTGGAGAACACACTTGAAATACACTTTTTAGCTCCATGCGAGGACCCTATCCAACCCCACCTAAATTCAAAACCTCACAAAAACACATAACTCCAATCAAAAAAATAATTTACCAATTAAAAAAACCTATAACCCAATGGAATTAAAACTAATAAAAATGATGTGCACATGAAACAAGCTTTCCAGCTACAAATCAAACAACATTTATTTGAAATGTCTACAACCATCTCACCCACAAATCTAACAACATTTATTTGGAAACGTGGAACAACGCTCCCACAATATTGACATTGGCCAACTACCTACCACAAAACCCCTACACACGACAAGAAAAAGGCATCCGCAATCGAATCTACCCTAATTCCCACACCGACGTGGCACGCCCGACGCCCTACGTTCGAATCGCAAACCCCTCACGAACGCGTTTCAGATCCCAGGGTTTTGTCCCTTTCCTTTAACAAGAAATTAAAACCACCTCACACTCATCTCGGAAACATCGTCCATCCATACAACGAGAAACCCGTCGATTATAGTCAGATTCCTGCATCTTTCCCTCTTTTTGGACTCTTCTAGCTTTCCCCGTCTCTCCGAGAGCTTCAATTTGACGCAAAAGACTCCGAATTTGGCTAGGAAACAGGGGAAATGCCGAGGATTTCAGCCACCTCTATGTGCTGAAGTCGGCGATTGCTTCCACGCAAAGTTTCCCAACAAAACGAGCTTTGATTCACAGTTTTCTGGGCGGAAACTGTTCTCCATTCGCGTTTTTCAGGGTTTTTTCTGGGCGAAATTTGTACGCAGCCAAAGTTGCAGTCCAAGCTGTAATTTTTTCACCAAAAGTCTATCAAATATAGCGACTCAGCCACAGGTGCGTTCAAATCCGCGTCTTTTCCCGGGCTGGAAAAGCCAGAGTTGCCTAACTCGCTCTCAAATCTGTGCTTTTTTCAGGCCAAGAAAGAGCTAAATTTACAGCCTTTGTTTCTCGGTCAAAGATTGATTCAAATCCGCTGTTTTCAGGCCGTAAACAATCAAATTTATTCCTAGTTCTCATTCTCACTCTCGAATCCGCTATTTTCAGGCCGAACAAGACTTAAATTTATTATTCTTTTTGTTAGCAATGGCACAGCTGATGCAGAACTCGCTCTTGGCGTACAAATCCCCGGTGAAAAATGCAGTTACCTCTTTTTCCTCCACCACCGGCGTTCCCCTGCCATTTCAGCTCAAGCCTGACAAATATAATAAATTTAACAGACCGAATCTTCGCCTTACCCCAGTGAAGAAAAACAAGGTCTATGCCGTACTAGAAATGGATAAATCTGCGGTTATTTCAGAGCCAGAGAACACCACGGATACGAATAATCTTATTTTGACTAATAATTCTCTGATGCACCCTTCTGTTATTGAGGTGGACAGTGTTACAGAACTCGATTTGAAAGAAAATGGGTTCCGCAGCACGAGAAGAACGAAGCTGGTGTGCACCGTGGGACCGGCTTGTTGTAGTTTTGAGCAACTGGAAGCTCTGGCGATGGGGGGCATGAACGTTGCAAGGATTAATATGTGCCATGGGACTAGAGATTGGCACCAGAATGTTATCAGGAATGTGAGGAAACTTAATCAAGAGAAAGGTTATGCGGTGGCTATTATGATGGATACAGAGGGAAGTGAGATTCATATGGGAGATCTTGGTGGTGGTGCTGTTTCAGTCAAAGCTGAGGTATTTGTTTTCCCTCCTGATTTCTTAAACCCAAAATCTCTAGTGCTGATATTTTGTTCATTTTTTTTTAGAACTTTTGGATTTGTTGTGAATTGTGTCTTCAATTGTATGGTACTTATATTAAATTACTGTTTTAATTGTTAACCGAAGTCGGTTTAGTCCTTAGCTTGATCATGAGGTCGAAACCTGAGGAGTGCATAATTTTAGCAATATGCAGGGTGCAGTGAAAATGTCCCGCTGTTCTTGTAAGGAGGACTCCTCTTTCCAGGAGGCGTGCTTGCTATGATGTAACCCAAAAGATGACCTTTACCCTTTTATATTATTTTCAGTTTGCATTTCTGCTTTCAGAGATATAGAGATACTGATGAAGGCATCATGAAGCAAAGATATAGACTTAGACATTGGCAAAAACTCATCTTAAGGTCCCAAAAAATGAGGCGTGTTAAGTTAAAATGTACATTGAAAATATACAATGTAAAATATTTTATGTATTTCGTCAATTTTTCAAGTTTTCATCTGGTTTAGTTGATTATTTCTTCGATTTTTGTCAGTCCAAGTCATGTCAAAAGAAAAGAAAAGACGAATTCTGTGGGTAATCTTTCTTTGCTATACCATCCCAAAATCATGCTTTTTTAGTTTCCCTCTTTGTGAGTTCTATGCCCGAAATGTCCATATATATGTGATGTCTGTTCATCTAAAAACACCTGCTCTCATCTGAAAGAGTCAATGGCTAACTGACCTCCTCTTGCTGTACCCAGTCTCACCAGGTGAAGATAAAAAGAAATTAAGTTTTCAGTATTGAGAAACAATGGAACAACTAGCACACACCCATATAAACTCTGGTCTGACCTGCAGTGATAGGTTGTGCTTTTCTTATGTTTTTGCATCCACATTAATTGTCCATCAAACCCATGAATAGCAATTTGACATGTTTGGAGCTCTTTCTTTGACATGTTTACTTGCAAATTTGTTATTCCTTTTGTTGTAATAATCTCTGCAATTTTAATTTTTGTTTTTCATTGGCACAAAAAATGTGAATATCTGTCAAAGCAGCTCTACTTCATGTATCATAGATTTGATGAAATCTGTTTGAAGAAGCTGTTTCATTCTAGAGTCATATTTCATGCACTGTTTATCGTAACTATATTATTTGTCTGTATCAACAAAAGTCTGGGGCCTCTCTTGGAGCCTTTCCTTCCATTTTGTTAGGTTAATATGAATATATTTTGGTACAGTATCTTCTGTATGCTGGATTCTGTTAGCCAAATTTGTTAAAATGAACAAAATTCCTGTCTTTCATTCCTTGGACTCTTAAAGAATTCGCATGCCAGGACTCTTTTTAATCTCAAGATTCTATTTATACGAGTAATTTTGAGATATAGATCTGCAAAATATTTAAAGCTTTCCTTAGTCATTATGTACTTGTCACTGAGTGAAACCTAATTTGTTGTATGAGCCGTTAAACTGAATGCTGACTAAAATTATTTATTAAGCCTCAAGAGTTTAGTTTATAATTACATTTTTGAATTCATTATTTCTCTGTTTCTAAGCAGATTAAACTATTCCTATGTTCGCTTTTTGCTGATTGCTGATGTGATGCCAGATTTTTACCCTAGCTTTCATTTGCTATATTTAGCCTGATACACGGTATAAGCTTTGGATAATTGTTATTTGATGGTTTAAATTGTGGTTTGTCTAACCAGATTGCTAACAGGATAGTTAAACTTCTGTCGATGCCTCAACTTTGTGGCTCTTTCATATGTATGTGAATAAAAGTTACGGTGCTGACTTGTAAGCACCTACACCCATCCTGTGTGCCTGATACCTGAGATTCTTCATTTAACCTCTTTATGTTTCTAAAACTTGTCCTATAACTATCCCAGCTCCTCTCCAAGTCCTCTGGTCAAAGCTTCCCTTACATAGTTGTGAGGTGCAATTACAAATGTAATTTTTTCAATCATATTATTGAAATAATTTTTGTCAATATAAACTGCTACAAGTTTCATCCCTGTATCTGTAGATACTGCCCTTCCACTTATCTTCTTGGGTTGCTCGAATTTTGGGTTAGTCTCTTGTGCTTGCTAGACCTCTCAACCACTCTTTGTATTTTAGGGCTCCCCTGGACTACCTCTGATACATGATCTGATCGTACTCATTGTGGTCGCTCCAGCATCCCGAGTTCCAATGTTCCACTTGTTTGCTATGTGTGAGTCGGTTTCACTTTCGAAATGAGTATTTCTGAATCCTAAGAATATGTGGCTGTGAATGCACAGCTAGCAAGATGAAGCAATGATAAACGAGTGTATTTAACCTTTTCTTGTTCAGTTTTGTCAAAAGATGTGGCATATGCCTAAATGCAAGTTCTATCAAGTGCTTTTTAATTTTTGGAATGCTTGATATATGCCTCATTGTGGTCGCTCCAGCATCCCGAGTTCCAATGTTCCACTTGTTTGCTATGTGTGAGTCGGTTTCACTTTCAATATGAGTATTTCTGAATCCTAAGAATATGTGGCTGTGAATGCACAGCTAGCAAGATGAAGCAATGATAAACGAGTGTATTTAACCTTTTCTTGTTCAGTTTTGTCAAAAGATGCGGCATATGCCTAAATGCAAGTTCTATCAAGTGCTTTTTAATTTTTTGGAATGCTTGATATAATAGCTTAGTATCCTTTAATTAAGACATGCCATTCGAATGGAGCACCTATGGGGGAATAAGTTGCTACCTTAATATTTTGACCTAACTACCTGAACTACAATTTTGTTCTAGTGTACTATTTAGTTTTACATTTATTATAATTTATAACTGGTATGGGTCTTGAGGTAATTTTCCCTGTAAGACATTAAGCCCTTACCATTCAGAGATGAATGTATGGAAGATGTGATGAGGCAATGATACACACACACACACTCTTACCTATATACATGTGTGTGTGTGTAAATTGTAATCCTTTCCAGTTATGTATGATTAAGATTTTGCACAACCATAAAAAAGCTTTTGTCGTACATGTTTGAGACAGACTCTGGAGTAGAGAATCTATCTAAATTTCGAGAGATATTTCATTTCATGTCTAAGCTTTAAGCTTTATTTTTTAGGCCTAGGCCACAACCATGGGCATGGTAACCCTGGTTTGTAGAGCAATCACAATCAGGATATTATCAGGAATGTTATGGGTGGGGTTGGTCAAAAACTTTGTGTGGAAAAGATTTGTAAACATGGTGCGGGCTAGAATCCTTACCAACCTAGTGTAGAGATTGAAGTTATGAATATGAGGATACCATCAATACATTCATGTGTCTTTTGACTGTGTGGTTTATAAGTCTGAACTAAAGAATATTATCATAGAGAAGACTTATGCTTGGATTGGATGTATTTTTGAAAACCTTTATTTTTTTACATGGATATGTTTACCCATGTTTGTGGGACATCCACAGGATATTGCAAGGATTAAAAATGAATGTCATTGGTTAACATGCTTTATAGGTTAACCACAGGTAAGCATGATGTGACCTAGAAACCATGCCAAATAAGTGTAGAGATGGTAGTAATGTGATATGAGAATACCATAGGTCCATAAATATTTTCACAAGTATTTGCGTGTGTGGTTTAGAGTTGCAATCTAGAATCTTGTCTTGTAAGTTGACAAGACATGCATGCTTTTAATAGGAGGTATTATTAATAATCTTTATTTGACTCCATTTGGTATTGTATATATTTAATGCAGTATTTTAATATTGGAGATCTATGCTGTTCTTAGTAGTTTTTGGTAAGGTTCACCAGTAGTGTAACCTACACATCATTGTTCCAAGAAGGAAATTGGAAAGCTGTAGATCTTGAGAATTTATTTTTTTAATTTGCTGTGGAGGCAGCAAAATTAACGTCTAACAACATGGCTACTAGATTAGTTTGAGATCTGGCGTCCACTGGAATCCAAGGAAAATGACAAACAATTAAAGCTCCAAAACAAGTTTCAGAAGGAAACAGAAATTGGATACAAAAGTTTTGGATTGACCACACAAGTCAATATGCAGATACAAATTTTGTTTAGCAAAATTAAGCCAAAGATTAAGAAAATTCGTCAGCTACTAGGTTATAGGGATTGACATCATGGGCAGTAACCCTCTATCATACAATCACTCACTGAAAGAATGAGTAATTATAAACATACAAAAATTCTACAAGTTTAATGGCGATGCAATCAGAAGAATAGATCTCTAATTTCCAAAGCACATAATGACAAGTTGCTTCCAGGAACAATAGTCTATACAGGTACACACAAGCATTGGAGTGTCTATTGAACAAACTAGGTATTGATTTGGAAACTTTTTAAAATGATAATTAGAAAAGAATGAAAGTTAAATCCAAACAGCACTCGGGAAATACTAGGCTAAGCAAGTGTGATGGAGCACAATCACCTTATCAAGGATCAATTGGACTACTCAGGGTACCATTGCCTCCATTAACTTATGTGTGCTTGGAATATCTACCATGCGTGGTTTCAGTAACAATTTTCTAATCAGTGATTGACACAGAGTGATGCTATACATGATTCTCATTCTCTTGTGGTGATGCTTTCATCACATTGGCTTTCATCGCATTGTTCATTTTTATTAATTCTGTCCCTGTGCGCTTTACAAGATATTTGTGCATAGATGTTACCTGGGATGTAAAAAGGTGGTGGGAAGCCACTTTCTCTGATTGAGCATGGACCTTGAAAGACAAGTTGATAAACTAGTGATTAAACATGTTGATGTGATGATAAATGGAGATTGACCATCCATATGTTGTTTCAAGTTCGTTTTTTTTGCATTGAAACAAGGAGACATGTATTGTATAAACTTAGTCACAAGTCACAACACACTTAATATTACTATTTGTGTTGACCTGGCATCTTTGTCTGTCTGCAGCAGTTGCAAGCTATTGGGAATGCTGCATTTTGAATGCTTTCTACACTTTTCATTTATCCTGCCTTTGAGGGAAGATGAGAGGGGTAAGAAATATCATGTGCATTGATCAGCTGGCAAACAAGAAATCCCATATCATTTTTACCATTTACAGTGCCTTGGCGTTTATGGCACTTGATATTCATTTTTGGTTTTTTCATTTTAGTCTTTTTGCTTTGGTCTTTACCAAGCTTTCAAATTTTGATTTGAAGTTAATTTTAGTTATTCTGTTCAAAAAAATGCTTGCAATATAATATAAGATTTATGTGCATGGATACAACCATACAAGATTTGTGCACACTTTCTGTTTCTTGACATTGTAGAGGTTATTTGCCTTACAACTTTTGTTTAATATGGTCCTGGGTTAGAATTGGAAATTACTTATTTGTTATACAAATTCCTCTTTAGAATGGAAGTTTATTTACTTACAATCCCACAAATGATTGATCTGTCCAGGACGGTGATGTTTGGACTTTTAGCGTGCGAGCTTTGAGTGGGCCTCTTCCACCTAAGACAATCCATGTCAATTATGAGGGCTTTGCAGAGGGTTAGCACTCTTCCACTTTTGTTACCTTTTAGTTGGTATATACTATATTGGCAAATTTATCAGGGAAATGTTATTCAGTTTAAGTAAAGCATATTTAGCAAAAATGTGTTGCTTTAATTAAACTTCAAGAAACAATTCATGATTCTGAACTTAAATATGGGAAGCTTTTTTCTGGATTACATATATCATAATTGAAAATGATCTCAGAAGTATTCTGGATAGATTTTCTTTTAGGTTTTGTGTACGCACTTAGTGTACTGACAAAACCAGATTTTTCTTTATAAATCTTCACACTGCCTACGCTTTGGTGACTGATCAGATGTCAAAGTTGGAGATGAACTAGTTGTAGATGGTGGTATGGCGAGGTTTGAAGTGATTGAAAAACAAGGTCCAGATGTGAAGTGCCAATGTACAGATCCTGGATTGTTACTGCCACGTGCAAACCTTACCTTTTGGAGACAGGGAAAAGTGGTCCGTGAAAGGAATGCTATGCTTCCCACAATTTCTTCAAAGGTTGTTTCCAATCCAGTTATAAGTTTCTAGCATTTGTGTTATTTAAGTTCTTGCAGAACCTAATGTTCATTTTGTCTTGCAGGATTGGCTTGATATAGATTTTGGGATTTCAGAGGGAGTTGATTTCATTGCAATATCTTTTGTCAAGTCAGCAGAAGTAATCAAACATTTGAAGAGCTATATTGCTGCTCGTTCTTGTGATGGGTAAAGACTGCATTTCTGAATGCACATCTCACTAATCTCAACAATACAAATATACCTATCAGAATGGTTTTAGTCTGTTTTAGTTTTTGATGGCTTGAGCAGAGAATCCTAGTCTGTTTTGCTAGCATTTAATTCCACAGACATGAAAATTTACAGTTTGACGTGACTGTACCTTGGATCCTTGTTTTCTGCAGTGATATTGGTGTCATTGCTAAAATTGAAAGCGTCGACTCTCTGAAAAATCTAGAAGATATTATTCGAACCTCTGATGGTGCCATGGTAGCAAGAGGAGATCTTGGTGCACAAATTCCACTAGAGCAGGTTCCATCTGTCCAACAACATGTAGTCCAGCTATGTAGACAACTTAACAAGCCAGTGATTGTTGCATCTCAGCTACTTGAATCTATGATAGAGTACCCTATACCAACGAGGGCCGAGGTAATTTCTTTTTATTGGTTAGACCTCATATAAGGGATATATAAAAGGAGCTGAATCCTCTCTTATAGTCTTGGAATAATGGAAACTAAATACATGTTCTGGTTTCCCTGAGGCTACACTATGTTTTTTGAGTTTAGCTGGTTTCCAATGCAAGATTGCTTTAAATTTTAGCCACTTATTGGGTCTAGTTACTTTAGTAACTAGTGTTGCATTTAGAAAAATCAAAGCTTTTGGTATTTTCCCAAATGTCTTTTATATGCTCTTATGGATGATTATATGAATTATTTTGTGTAATGATGTATGTTCATAAATATTCATATTCATAACCCCTGGGCCTTCATCACAAAGTATTTCCCTTCTCCTTTTTGAAATATTTTACAGGCAAGAAAAAATGACTTGTTGAAGAATATTTTGCTTGAATTTTTCAACTATGTAGCCTTGCAAAGCGCCTGGAGATTAAAGTAGTGGGTCTTGTACAGTTTAAACTTTACTGTTGAATCATAGCATTTAATGTTTCAACATAAGGCAACAGATCGGATTATCAGTCTTTAGATAGGCACTGCGTTAGCGATTTTGATTATCATTCTTAAGGTTGTAAGAATATATCTCGTAAGTTATAAAACCTTGAAAATGCTTTTTAAGAAATTCTCTGTTAATTTCTCTATGTATCTATTGCTACCACCCATTCTGGTAAGCTTTGAAAGCCTTGTGGTATTCATTGAACAAGGCAATATCTACCTCAGTGGCTTTGCAATATATATTGCAGTTCTATTTGTACTGTTCACTGTTATTCACTCAGCGTGGATCCCAATTTAGCATAAGTTTTGGAGTAGACAATATATGCAAATGATGATATGAAAAGGTTATGGCTGGTTATTTTTTAATTTTTCATTTGAGAATTTTGAATTCTTTTTCTTGTGTATTTATGCAAATGAAGAGATAGGGATGGGAGCAAGCGATGCCACAAACAAATAAAATTGACCTTAATCTCTAATACGAACTCAATATTCACTACTTAGGAATAAGATTTATAGGTTAAAAGGTGTAGATGTTCATCATATCCGCTTATAGATTTTATATTCATTTGTTCAAATAAAATATCTCTATTCCTCTGAGGGTTTGAGATCTCTCTCTCTCTTGCCTGCCAACCACGGTGACTGGTCTCCTTAATTCAATTATACTTTTCACTTTTTATTTACCTATTTTTATCTCATTCTAGCTCATATTTGTTATTTTACTAAAGGTACATGGCAACTAATGGGCATCAGTTCCCCAGGCATGTAGCTCATGTGCCTATTGGCTCACTTTGTCATGACAGTATTATCATGGGGAGCATGGCCCAATGGTTCTTGGGTGGTATTTTAACTCGGGTCTTCATTGTAGCAACTGCTTCTTAACATTTGGTCGCAGCCACTGGGCATTCTTGCAAATATTCGGATATTTTTACTTTTATGTTTTTTTTATGCATTTACCCAGAATAGAGTTTGATTTTGAAGTGGTTCTATCCATATCCATTAATTGTATGCATGTTTTGAGACTCTTGACAGAGCATTGATTTTATCCTTAACTATTTGTGCCACTTTAGCTTGCAATATCACATAAACTGTATTTTGGCTCCCCCTTAGTTATTTCGTCTACATCCAGAAAGTTGTCTTCTGAATATACATAAATATATAATTATAGTTTTTGACTATGTCACAAGGTACGCTAAATTTTATCAAAAAAGTTCAAACTTTGCCAAACATCATCCTTGTCGAACATAAACTTGAACTTTATCCATTTTTTCACATGTTAAGTGTTTGGCATGCTTTGTTTATATAATAAATGTGTATATATACTTGTACCAACTGAAAGCAGAGGACTGAAAGCTCTCTCCACTCTGTACCTCTGACATATTTATGCATTTTTCAGAAAATAGAAATGATAAAATAATATTTTTCCGATCTTTAAGACTTTTTTTTGAGCTTAAGACTATTTTTGAACTTCATGGACTGCCAAACTTGAACCGAACTTTTCTTCATTGAACACGAAGTTGAAGTCAAAGCTTGCGACTTAGCTTTTGAAGATCAATCAAGAGGCGATTGCAGCAAAATACTAGATCCTTGAATTGTGGTAAAAAGATACAACAGAATATGAACATTTTTTTGCCCTCTCGGCAACTTGGAAGCCATGTAGAAAATGTCGTAATTGTAACATCTTTTCCTTTAGGAATTGAATTTTGTTGAAAAAATTGGGGGATAAGAAAGACAGTAGTATCTCTTCTATATGTTACAATATGTTACAATATAATTTACCCTTTTTCAATATATGTTACAGGAGCTACTTTCGTTGTATCTCCTCTATATGTTACAATAGAATTTATCCCTTTTTCAAAAATAAAATAAAATACGAAGTCGTTGATGCCAAATGCACACAATCATTCTAATTGGTATGAGTATCGTGGAAGAGGGAAGGTAATCATAAAGAAGCTACCATGACTAACTCAAAAACTGATTCCTTCTAGAAGTATGATTCTGGTCATTATAGGTTTTGTAGAAGTGTCTGAAATGGAAATGGAAAGGCCTCTAATTACACAGTTTCAAAACTATTCTCAACATTCAACAAGAAGAGTTTGACAAACACAAGCAGAGTTAAAAATTATCCCTGATCCTAATGAGTCGTAGCATATTGTTATCAGTCGTGATTTGCTTCAGCAATTGAGGCTCAATGCAAATTATTAAAGATATGTTTCTCAGAAATATTCAACATTATATAGGTTGCTAGGTACTGCTGTCAAGGTTCCAGACCTGTACCAGTACAATCCTGGTACTGATCTGGGTACCTCTCTGTCTCTTCTCTTATTTGGGGTACTCGACTGTCATAATAAAAAGAGATAATAAACACAAACAACAAAGATTAGAAAATAAAAAACACAACAAAAATTAAAAATGTAAAAATACACAACTAATTAAACTGCTGCGAGTCCTATTGCATCTGGTTTTAATCAACCAATTGCAGATTTGGATGCTCTTGATGAAGAGCAATATGATGATTTGTTCTTATACTTCTTGCGTTTGACCACTGACTATTTTCATATTTTGAACAGAAAATATGTGGTATATCATGCCATGACTCATTTAATATTTTGAATTATCAATTGTCAGTAGTATTTTGTACTTCTAAATTTATTTAATGATATAACATTGATATTATGTTTAATTTTAGTTTATTTATCTATATTTTTTGTGGACATATCCAGGCTGTTTTGTACCATATGTGGACCACAGCTCCCCATTGTCATCTCTTTAATCAATACGAGATCATCAATGCCTCCAATGAGGAATGAGATCTTGCTTGCAACAGAAAAAGCAAGAGATAAAAATATGAACAAGAAATTACAAGTATTAGCAATACTAAGAATCTGAATATACACAATTAACCTACAACTTAGTACTAGTGAAAGAAATAGCGTGTCAAGATATCACCCTGATCCTGTGAACAACGTTGACGATGATCCAAGGAAAAGACAACAATGTACAAGATCAAACGGTCTCAAATTAACACTATGTATAAGAAAAACAATAATTCAGAAGACCAGAGCAAAGACCTTTAGCAGGACTCAAATTGTAACGTTTTATGTCTGTGTTAATATAAATGATGCTATTTTGATTTTCTAATTATCAGCTGAAATATATGAAAATACCAATAATAAAGGCAATTCTAAATAGATATTATGTGCTTAACTTTAAAGTTTAATAGAGATGGGGAAACCATTTTTTTTTCTAAAACTGGATATGGGAGTTCAATGAAATATCAAAATACTATATATAGACACATGCATGCATATTTCATAAATAAAAAATAATCCAGGATTTATAAATGAAAACTCGAATTTTGAAATAATTTATAAATATCTGATAATACATGCACAATACATATGCTGACATTTAAGTAAGGCCAAACTTCAAAAACAAGTTCAAATCTGAAACCCTTGGCCTTCACAAGGTCCTTGGAGAAAGAGTATTCCATAGAGATCATACACCTTGAAATTTCTTAAATAACTGTTACTCTATACTTTATTGTATGCAACAGTCCGACATCACCTATATAGTCAACAATGGTTCAATAATTTTGTGGGTCTTCTGGTAGAAGCTGATGACTACCGAGAATATCTGTGTATTTTTGCTAGCTACAAGAAAATTGTAAATGTGATTCAAGAAATGCTATAGTTTATAAGGACAAGCAACTCCTCTTTGCCATTTCAATCAATTGTTAAAGCTTTTGTAGGCATGTGTATCAAACCTTCTTATTGATTTCTCTTCTTTCATGTATCACTTTATGCCTTAATAAGAAAATTCTCTACTACAAAATATGACAAACTTTATTGGGCAAAAGTTACTAAATTCATACCAATTAGTATTTTGCTTCAGTTCTTTGATTCTCTTCAACTAGTTACTAGCACAAGAGGAAAAGTCCATATAATCTAAATGTGACATGTAAGAAATTTATATAGAAAGTTTCGTATTTTTTGATGGAAATTCTCAGAAATGCACTTAGAAGCTGGATGTTTCTTGGACGTTTGAGTTGTCCCCATATAATCTTTGAGATGGGGATCGCCTTTCCAGGATGAGCACCCAAGGTAAGGGTATTACCGTATTAGTATCCGCGTAACTATGGAACTTTAAGTTTAAACTAAAGGAATACGACACCAATATCAAGGTTCCTTTTCTAAATCACCTCAACACATCAACCTATAAGGTTAATATTGTATAAATGCTCAAGTAGAATCTGCATATCTAAAATGAAACAAGACCACTATAGGTCAATATTTATCAATTGTCATGCCTAGTCCAATCATACAGTTACCTGCTATAAAGGTTATAATAATGAGAATAACCTTACTCTGCGTGCAAGGCAACAGAAACTGGAGATTCATAAATATGGCCTATAATTGTAAATCAAACAACAATTTCTGACAGAAAATGCTATAGTTTCTACAAGTCATTCCGATGCTCAAAAATGTTATCTTTGTCAGTTTGTGTGATAGCATCTCAAGAGCAAGAGCAGAACTGATCCCGTCACGATCCAAGGTGGAACCATTTGCAAATGAAATCACTTGTTATTAGCAATTAAGAATAATGATCATAGGTAGAACGGTGGGGTTTCTTCCCCAAATCACCCATTCAAAAATTTACATGTTAACACTAGCTTTTATTGTAGAGTCTAGACAATTTACATATTCCTGTCACTGCTACAAGGTGTCCATGAAATGGATTGTGGGCTTACAGTGATAAACTAATTGTTTTCCCCTCTTGTCCCAAACTCTTTGGGCTTAATGTTTTTATACTTGATCCTTCGCACTCTATTCAAGTCAGTCAAAAACTGTGACATAATGGGGAAGATTTTGTGATTATCACGTGCATTCTCCCTAGGCATCCGATAGTATATAATTGCTCCTATGGATTCCTTTTGCAGGCTTTGATATTATTGAAGCTTTTGAAATGTGGGAGGATTTGTATGTATTAACCATATGTTTTTCAAATAAAAGATCCACAAGTGAAGTGAACATTATAGCCACAGTGGAAGGTGCATGCAAGAGGTGTAAATAGGCTTTAGAAAAGTTTTAGTTTAGCTCGTCAGAGGGTAATTTTAAGCCTATTGAGTAGGAAATAGAACTTTTATATGAATGCCTCTCATGGTTTCTATTTGTTAGGACTGGTACAAGTTCCAAGATGCAATGCCCACCTTATTTCAAGTTCACGTGCCTTGAAATATGCCCATATGCATCTGTTTGATAACTGTTTGGCATACATATGTACATTTGGGCTCATTTAACGGGTCTCTTTATCTAGTTTTCTGTTATTTTGGGATGTATATGCACATTGAAGTTGTCCAAGGTTGTGACATCTGTTTAAATAATTTTATACCCCAAAGATTGTTCTATCATGACATGTTTCTCTCTCTTTGTTCTGTTGCCCTCCTCAGAAACACCTATATATGGCATGCAATCATCTGCTTTTTCTTGTATATCAAGTTTGTTCTCTTATTTTCATTAGAGAGAGGAGATGGCAAATATAGCTGTTAACTAAACACCAACACCCTTAAATATAAATGATTTTGGCTTGGTAATACGAGGTTGGACCTTCGTAATTAAGGTATGATTGTTTATGAACTTTGCATTCCTTTTATTTTATCTTCTCTGAACATTATTGTGTTAGCATAGTCTTTCCCTCCGATACTAATATTGCCCTAGAGGTGCTTGTGAGCTTTGTGGGTCCCCATGCCATGTCACTTTTGCCAATGTAAATGTTTTAAAAATTAGATGCTTGTAATAAATTCGGTGGCGTAGAGAATTTAGGTCCGCATTGACATCTATCAATCTACTCATTAAAAATGTATAAAACAGGGAAACCAGTGTTGGGTGTGTCCACATTGACAATATTGTAAGACGACACTGAAATATTCGCCTATCCAGAAGCTTTCTTTGGGTTTCAAGTCCCTAGTTAATGTATTAGCATTTTCCTGTCCAGTACTGGTACTAATGTCGCTTAGAGGTGCTTGGGGGCTTTGTGTGTCCTTAAGTTTATTGTCAATGTAAATGTTTTAAAATTTACAAGCTTGCTCTAAATACAGTGGCCTATCCGTTCTTTTAGTCCCACATTAATATCTATATGTGATGATGATTGGTACTAAATTTTCTTGTAATTATATGAATTTATGTGTTAGTAAGAACTTCATTCCCTTTTGTATCTAGGTTGCTGATGTGTCAGAAGCAATAAAGCAGCGTGCCGATGCATTGATGCTTTCGGGTGAGTCAGCTATGGGTCAATTCCCAGAGAAAGCTCTGGATGTGCTTAGAAGTGTAAGCCTACGCATTGAACATTGTTGTCGTGAAGAAAAGCAGCACGAGTCAATGCCCCTTAGAGACATCGCTTCATCACTGGAAGATAGCATCTCTGAAGGGATTTGTAATTCTGCTGCTCAAATGGGTAAGTAGATTGTAGAGAGGTTCCTAATTTTGTAAAGAACCGTTTCAGAGCTTCTGATTTTAATTGAAAGGACTTAAAAAGAAATAACGGAGGAGAAAGGGAACATAAAATAAAATTTGATTGAATAAACGAAGAAGATTTAAGTGATGTCACTCATTATATTCTCATGTTCTCGTTTCAGCCAACAAACTGGGAGTAGATGCAATCTTTGTGTACACAAGACAGGGACACATGGGATCTCTTTTGTCACGATGTCGTCCAGATTGTCCAATATTTGCTTTCACAAGCTCAACAAGTGTGCGGCGGCACTTGAATCTTCAATGGGGTCTCATTCCTTTTAGACTGGATTTTTCAGATGATATGGAGAGTAACATCAGTCGGACATTTGCTTTGCTAAAAGCCAGAGGTATGATTAAATCGGGAGGCTTGGTGATAGCCGTTTCAGATATGTTGCAGTCTATTCAGGTAATGAATGTGCCATAAACTGTTCGGTCAAGGACAATCTTTTTGGCCTTTGAAGATCTTATTATTCTGAAGATCCCATATCTTCATTATTTCGTTGAGCTTAGTTCAAGCCCATTTTTAATGGCAAGTTATTTTCTCATGTGCTGTCCGTTTGCTTAAGTGGATGGGTGGTATGCCTTTGCTATAGAATTAAAAGAGATTTCTAATTCAATAAGCTGTACATCTCTGGAGCTGCCATCGACTGAATGTGACATCGTTGTTTAATTGCTTTAAGTAAACAAAGCTCCACTCCACTATTCTTATGTAGGCTACTTGCATTTCTGGAGGAATATGTTGGTTTGAGATTATTAATCATGCAACTTGTCAAGTCTTAACTGTTAAAAAGCATTTAGCCACTGCCTGGCAACACATTTAAAATGTTCTCACATTCTCTATTTACTATTATCAGATTTTGCTTTCTCTTAATGCCTCGGAAATATGAGGTAGCTCAATTCGTTGGAATGTGAAATGGATTTTCGTTAGTAATTTGGAGTATAAACACTATTGTATGCTATAATTCACATTTAAATTGACATCTATGTTTGATCTGCACAACACATCCACATCAGAACTGACGATTTACTCCTCTAATGGCAATATAATCTGTAATTATATTCTTCTCTCTTAAGCCAACCATGATGGAGTCCAGATCATTGTCCAGTGTTTTCTTTTTAAGAATGAATGAAATCATTATTTTGGCTGAAAATGTGTTTTTATATTTGAAACATTGTTTAATCTAGTAGATTAAGATAAAGATCTTTAATAATAACAACAATAAGATAAATTGCACACAATATATTATATATTCAGTATTTTTAAAATAAAGTATGCAACCTGTAATTTGATTACATATAGCTGTATTTGTGATATACATCATCCCTTGTTATAGATCCACTTATTGTCATTTTCATTCTCATTTTCATTTCTTTGTTTGTATCCCTACCAACTGATAGTTCGTTTATTTTATTGTTGGCTTGCCTCTTTGATTCTCCTTTTGTTCAATATCGTTTTTCCCTGCATCACTTTGCATATGAAATTAATCTCATTATAACAAATTAAGATTCATTTCCTATTAAAAAAAAAAATTTATAATAAATTTGAATACATACGCTATCTGGCCCCATGAAACCTTGCCCTTTATTTCGACAATGAAGCAGAATATAAACAAACAAAAATGAATTAGTTGCACATTAGAACGTTCTTATCAAGTCGTCTTGTCTTCACCTACAATTAGAACACGAGGTCATCTAGGAGATCTCGAGTACTCATCCTTTGTTTTAAGAATAATACTAGCAATCGCACGTGAGGTGTGCGATGTTAACGCCGAAAGAGAAATAATGGTGAGGGGAAATGGAAATTGAAGCAAACAATAAAGCACCAAGTATCAATTACATATGTGGATGGCAAGTAAAGACGAACCAGGTGGATGGAATGATTTTTGTAAACAAAGTCGAAGATAGAGCTAATAACAACATTAACAAAAAATGTTTTAAACAAAAAATTTGTGCAAAGCATGAATTTGTTGTTGACGCAAAGAATCAACTTATTATGAGTTAGTTTTCTCGGTGTACCGAGTAAATGATCTGGCAACAAGAGAGTAAAGGGGTTTCAACAATCGAAGCTTGAGGTTGTCCAAATCATCATCAATTGCTATCATTATCGTAGGTGCTAGGAAAGTACATGATTTCTTTGTTTTCTGGTTTGGTTTTCTTCTTTACATCATTCTGATGATTTTACTCCTCCTTTTTGCTCGCCTTCTTCTCTACATTACACCATATAGTTTGGGCCTCCATGGATGGAATTTTTTTTTGTGGTCACCACGGATCCCAAAAATATGAGTACATTTTGAAGTCCATGTTTGATAACTACCAAAAAGGAGTATATTATATATCTATCTTCGACTTTCATTAGGGAGATGGTATCGTGAGCAAAAACGGGCCAGAGGGGGAGCATGTCGTAAAGAGCATGAGCTCCATTCTGCACTCCCTTGCCTTTAAACTCACATCACTCTTGGCCACCACCCCTCCATTAACGACACATTGCTTACGCAGCTTGCAGACACCTTTCAAACCGCTTCGCCACTCCACCTCAAACATCTTCTTCTTTACTCTTTCTTCAATTGTGCATGCTTGGGTTTGAGGCGTTTCAGGATGTTTAGAAATTGGACGCTTGAAGCTCACAAGTAAACATGCCAGGATGCGACAATGCTCAAGTAATTTTCTTTGTTTGTCGCTCTTGATTCTCTTTCCTTAAATTAATTTTTTTTACAGGTTGATCGCCCCTTTCTTCGTCTGGAAAAGCACGAGATTTGTAAGCATGGGGTCAGAGGGGAAGTTCGAGTTCATTCCCAAATTGGAATCGCCAGGACCTGTTCAAATGAATACACCTGCTCAAAAGACCATCAATAAGACATGTTTTAATCCACAAATTTGCACAAAGCATGACTTTTTGGTTGACGTAGAGAAAAATTTTGTGTTGCAAAAGATCCATAATCAACCTATTATGAGTCAGTCTGCCGGTGTTTTGAGAAATTGGTCTAGCAAAAAGAGAGTAAACGGGTTTCAACAAGTGAATATTGTGGTTTTCCATGCTACAGTTTAGGCCTCCATGGATGACAAACTTGGTTTTTATGGTCACCACGGATTGAAATTTTTTGAGTAGGTTCTAAAAACCATGTCCGACAACTACCCAAAAGGAGTTTATTAGAAATCCATCTTCAAAATTCTTCAGGGTAATGACATCTTGAGCACAGATGGGCTAGAGGGGGAGTGTGTCGTAAAGAGCATGAGCTTCGTTCTGCACATCCTCGCCTTTAAAATTCACATCATTCTCGTCCATTACTGTTCCATTGAGGACACACTACTTCTTTTTCTTGCCGATGCCTCTTGATCTGTCTCGATGCGACAATGTTCAGGTAATTTGTTTTGTTGCTCACTCTTGATTCTCTTTCCTTAAATTAATATTTATTTCCAGGTTCATCGCCCCTTTTGTTGCCTGAAAAAGCATTTAGGTCATCGGATTAGGCCGCCACATCGTCCAAGGGCAGGGACAAGTCGGATCAGAAGGACCATGAATCGCCACAACAATTTTGGGCTCACCCGCTTGTCACTGCTAAATCTTGGGCTGAGGTGGACAATGAAAAAGATTACTACGCCACATTTTTGTGGAAATGTGTGCCAAGTGTACGGTGGAGGAGTGTTCGTACTTTGTCGACCAACAACAAATGATCATCGATGGTCTGTCACTTGTCAGGGGGAGGGGGCTTTCTCCGGTGAATACGTCTTTTGGCATAAAATATCAATTCATCTTATTCCATAATTAGTAATTACCATGGATTTTAATCCACTATACTGGCCCAACAAGACTGGGAATTGAGCCTTGTCTAGTACACTGACAAGGAATTGGAAGATATTATGGCCTTAAACAACCAGGGTGTAATCCCCGTCCGATGCACTTTCCTTGCCATGGACGACGAAACGTGGATTGACGTTGGAATAGCATAATGGTGAGGGCCTAACAACAGTGATGGTCATCTGACATGTGATAGGTAGTCTCCAATCACTGCGCGCCACGTGTACGATCGATAAATGTCAGTGCTTCGTCAACCAAATAAATTGTAATCGTTCATGCCTCTGTCAATTTTCAGAGGTGGAGGAGGCTTTCGCCCGTGAAAATTCCTTTTAGTGTAATAAGTCGAGCTTAATAAAAACATGAAAAATGTATCGTTAACAAAAAAATTTCAAAATACAATATACAAAACATTATTTATGTTCTTATATAAATATATACAAATATATATATATATATATATATATATATATATATATATATATATATTTAATAAATAAATATTTATTAAAAAACTATAAAACAAACCACTAGTAATAATGATATACATATAGAATAAATAAATAATAATAAAATATTACAAAACATGATTTATTTTAAATAAAAAACGGTTTATGGCCTGTTTTGCAGTGACCATATATAAAAATAACACTATTTTGTATTTTTGGAGGGAAATATTTGAAAGTTAGCCTCACCTAAAAAATGTTTCACAGGAAAAGGTGCCCGTCAAATTTAACCCCTGAAATTTCTCCATGCCCTGTTTCAGAGTTTGTATTTTGACATGGGGCAGGAGTGCGCTGGCAAATGTAAATGACCGGGTTGGACACCTCTTTCCCATCAACTCTTCTCTACGAAAGGTCGACTTCCATATGGTTTCATTCCTTCTCTGCGATCAGGGACTGATTGATCCAGAGCCATTTCAGGCTAAACGTGATTTTTTGGGCTATGTTTAATTGCTATTATTTTCAAAGCACTCGTCGCAATTTATACGTTATCCATAATATCTACTCACCCTTGCCAATTTTTTGTAAGCACTTCGTATTTGAGCCTTAGAACAATCCTTATTAACTAAATGTTAGTGCTTTGTCAACCAAATAAATTGTAATCGTTCATGCCTTTGTCAATTTTCAGAGGTGGAGGAGGCTTTCGCCCGTGAAAATTCCTTTTAGTGTAATAAGTCGAGCTTAATAAAAACATGAAAAATGTATCGTTAACAAAAAAATTCAAAATACAATATACAAAACATTATTTATGTTCTTATATAAATATATACAAATATAATTATATATATATATATATATATATATATATATATATATATATATATATATATTGAATAAATAAATATTTATTAAAAACTATAAAACAAACCACTAGTAATAATGATATACATATAGAATAAATAAATAATAATAAAATATTACAAAACATGATTTATTTTAAATAAAAAACGGTTTATGGCCTGTTTTGCAGTGACCATATATAAAAATAGCACTATTTTGTATTTTTGGAGGGAAATATTTGAAATTTAGCCTCACCTAAAAAATGTTTCACAAGAAAAGGTGCCCGTCAAATTTAACCCCTGAAATTTCTCCATGCCCTGTTTCAGAGTTTGTATTTTGACATGGGGCAGGAGTGCGCTGGCAAATGTAAATGACCGGGTTGGACACCTCTTTCCCATCGACTCTTCTCTACGAAAGGCCGACTTCCATATGGTTTCATTCCTTCTCTGCGATCGGGGACTGATTGATCCAGAGCCATTTCAGGCTAAACGTGATTTTTTGGGCTATGTTTAATTGCTATTATTTTCAAAGCACTCGTCGCAATTGCAATTTTTTGTAAGCACTTCGTATTTGAGCCTTAGAACAATCCTTATTAACACCAAGAGTTTCATAAAACGAACCGCCTAACTCCCCTACAAGCGCCATATCAAACTAAAACTTAAAAACAATCCTACCTTTGTTCTCACAAGCTGCACCATAGGCCCATTACAGAACCAAAATTCTGTACAAAACCAAAGTTGATCATAAAATACCTAAAACCAACCAGACCATTAAAAAACCAAGAAATGAATTCAATGTTCTTCATCATCCTTTATAGAAGAAAATGAATGATAAAATTCATAATGTTTGCAACAACTTACATATACATTATAAAATGTAACTACAAAGAACTTGTAACCCCAGGTTTAAACAAACATAATAAGAAAAAGCAACTCATTACTTACCATAAAAAAACTCCGAACATGTAATTACAAAGAATATGTAACTGGCGATGATATAAAATTTCGTCAAGGAAATACTAAGCTACCTTACACACCATCAATATAAGTTGTCATGCCTTGCCTTTGACATTGACTGATCCCCGCCATTATTATTGCCCTCTTCATTATTGTTCGGCATCAGTGTCGTATTGCCTTCGTCGGAGTTGCTCTGCTGGGCTGCGGCACTCCGGCGCTATGAAACCGCAAGGGAAATCGAAAAGTGAACCTCCACCCACCGTCCCAGGTGGCTCCACCAGAAGCGCCGTCGGTAGCGCCACCAACTCTTGCATTTGAATTGTGAACCACCGCTAGGGTTTTGAGACTCTTTTGGAGACATTTCGTAGCGGCAAACAGGGAAAGCAAAGTGCAGTTCGAACCATGGTAAAATGCAATATGGATGGTATATATGCTTATGAGGTCTTAAATGTTGTGGAAAATAAAGTAAAAAATGAAGGAAAAGTACCCTCCATATATCCAACTTTATGTTTTTCTACCTGTAATGTATCCATTTCACACTTACAATACAATTAAAAATAGGTTAAATTTTAAACTTTTCACCCTCTAACCTTAACAGCCTTAAATGTTGTGGAAAATGAAGTAAAAACTGAAAGAAACGTACTCTCCATATATATATAGGACCAGTTATGCTAAGCTGGCGCCACCATTAAAGTTCAACCACTCATTTGCAACCTTGGCCATACAAACAATGCGAAAACAATATCTCTTACATTCCATCATCCAAAATTATACAATAGAAGCTGAGATTTTCCAAGCTATTTGTTTGTAACCATAGATTGGACGGTGGTTGTTTTCCATATTCGTTTGATGTATGCGTTGGCTAGAATTCAAAGGCGGCGGAGGCAGGCATTTGAGGCTCTTTGTCTTAGAATCCTTTCAGAGAAAGCGGATATCCATTGCATTCCGTGTAAGAAAAAGTTGTTTTTAAAAAAAAAAATCTCGCAATAGTGATGATTACATGCACGCTGATAGTCTTTCTACTACAGTTGGCCTCCATTTCTGCCGGTTTGTGGATACTTATCAACCGCACACAACTTTCATCTTTCGACGCTTTGACTTCCATCGGAAGAACCAGATTAATCCCCGCGCCGGAACCCTGTCTGCTATTCTGGATAACAATTGTGATCGAAAATCTATGAGCCGCCACCTCCTCCATGGTTGAAGACGATTTGAATGTTGCTGCTGGCCAGAATTACCATCTTTGGATCGAAACTCGGGCCGCTACAGAAATTGTCATTTCCTTACGAAAACCTAACAATGGCAGCAACAAAGAGATTGAACGCGTGCCACGTGCAAGGAAGAAAACAATCCGGACATCGTCGACCAAACAATCGCAGACGTTGATGTCTTGTCGGCTGTCAAAGGGGGCCGGGCTTTCTAACTAAAAACACGCCTTTCAGCGTAAAAATATTACCGTACGTCAAAATAAAAAATAAAATCCCAATAATTCTTATTTACACAAATACACTTAGATTAACGGGACGAAATTAGACAAAATTAAATGCCTATGCAACCTTAACTACAGAGGCTAAAAATGTTAGTGAGTTACTATGGCAATGTTGATAAATAATATTTATATGCAGTAACATAAGCTAGAATGGATTTATGAAACCTAATATTAAATATTCAAACATGTTATCTCGAAATTACTAATCCGGCATGAAATCTCTAAGACCTGAGACAGAGGACACCGTCTTTCCCGTATTCGAGCAAAAGACGTCCATAGTCTGGCAAAACTCGGGAGATTCTCTGAGAAAGCTAAAATAGAGCTTGTTCAATCTGCTCCATTTATCATCCAAATAAACATCTATTTCCATGAACTTTGAATATTTCGCGGATTGACATTTTAAATTGCCCAGAGTGAGTTCATTGTCTTCGTTCTTTTCCTTCATTTCACACCGCATTCTTTGAAGATTCAGACGGAGAACGGCGCGGGTGGGATTCGAACCCGTAGCGATCTCTAGATTTTTTTTCCTCGGTCAATCTGGCAGACCGTAATCTGCCGACGAATTCTTCTCCGGATGGCATCAGTATTAATGCTCCTTTGCTCTCATCATTCAATGCAACTAAACTCATGGATTCGAACGGTCAAATCAGCTCGGCCTCAGGAGGCGAAATTAGTGAGTCGGCAGGTCAGGGAATGGATTCAGGGGAGAAGCGTCTCAACGAGCTCGGCTACAGGCAGGAGCTCAGAAGAGAAATGGTGCGTGGATCTTTCTTTCAATCGGGTTTGTTGTTTTCTTTGAATTTATCAGTGTCGATCGAAATAATTGGTGTTACAATCTGTTTTTAATACGCATACAGTGTCTGCTCGTTGGTCGCGCCCTTTGGAATGAAACCGCATTTTATATTGGTTTATCTTGCCATTTCCTTACGAAAACTTGACAATGACAGAACAAACAGAGTGAACGCGCGCCACGTGTAGGGAAGAAAACAATCCGGACATCGTCGACCAAACGATCTCGGCCATTGCTGTCTTCGTCCGTGTCAGAAACCCTCCGATTTTCTCACAGAGAACACGCCTTTCCGCGTAATAAATGAAATCTTCCAACCATACGCATCGGACTATTTTTGACATAATTGTTTTTAGTGACTTGCAATACGAAGGTGGCTTATTTGTGAATAGTAATATAGAATTTTAAAATTCATGAAATAGAAGGCAACAAATAATAATAATAAAGCACTTAGGAAGGGTTATATAATCCATTAAATTAGTTTGTAACGTTTCTCAACAATATTTGCACTCATGTTTTAAAAATTGTTGACATCAATCTTCATAAATAATTGTCATTGATTAATGAAATATCAACAAAATTTATTTCTTGCTAAATGACATTGTAATATGATATGACCATTGGGGTTGGCGTATTTGGTCTCGGCCATTGTATTAAGTAGCCCATGTCATAGGTTCAACTCTCTATTTATTTGTGGGGGTGGTGAGTGGTCCATTACACTCCAATCAAGAGGTCATAGGACGTCTTGTCCTATGTTAGAGCTTTGCAACTTCGGGTTGTTGGGCTAAACTTTTATTCCTCGAGTTGATAAAAAGATCTAGTAATATTCCTCCACGGTTTTAATATAGGTATCACAACCACCTTGAAACTACCAAACCGAGCTACAAAAAAATCATTAGTATAAATATAGTATCACATCTTTCTCTTTAACATTGTGTAAAATTGTCTTAAAAAAGTAAAAAAACCAATTATAAACATTTATGGGTTAAACATTTTAAACAAAAAAAAAAGTCAATCACATCAAAAATGTTTGTAGTTAATAACCTATGAAAATGAGGAGGAGAGGACATGGAAAATGTGTTCAAATGATGATCCAATTATAACAAATGAGAATTTTTAGACTATTTTATTTAAAACTTAATTAGCGAATAGTTTCATACGCAATTTGAAAAATGTGAAACAAAAGGATTTTTTTAGAGAAATAATTTCCTAGATACACAAATGGTAGAAAAGATGAAAACACGAGTTCAAATTCTTGTGTGAAGAACATACAAACATGTTACATTTGAGAATAGAAAGAGCTTTCATGCTAACACCATATGCATGTTGTAGAAAGCATATATGAAAATGACATAGTTCCTAGGGAACAATTTTACATGATAATAGTAACACTTAGAGATGACGAGAATCTTGAATAAAATGTTGAGAAAGCACTCAAACCACAAGTTTAAAGGTCCTCATTTTGGATTAATGAGTTAGGAATAGCTATAGCCATGTCGAGCAAGTACTCAAACTACAAAATTCAAGGTCCTTATACCCTAAGTTCTTATGGAGCGTAATTACAAAGGACTATATCTATGGTTGCTAATTGGGTTGCCAAATAGTTGAGGATAAGGGTTTTGTCTTACCCTAGTATCCACTCTTCAAATAAGACGAATGACAATGCATACAACTTTCATGTTATTGGCCCTCAAAATTACAACTCTAAAGTGAACAAAGTAAAACATCTCATAATAAATTGAGCATTTAATGATCCGGTGGGTATGGACCTTTGATCAATTCACATTAAATGGCATTGCTTCGCACCATGTGTCTTCACTATCAATGTCAAAATCATCTCCAATGTGGGTGCATACCACGACATATGAACTTATTTTTGTTGGTGGAGCGCATCTGCAACACTGTCATAATTATTATGCACACCTTCTTAATGGCATTACCAGAAGATGAAAAAATCATGATTAGTTGTGAAGTGGTTGTCACTCACTCTTGTAACAGGTTAATTGAAACTTCATCCTCTACATTTATATATTAATATACTCTTCCATTCTTTGTAAGATAACATGGAGTTAAAAGGAAGTAAAATAGAGTTAGACATCTTGTGGCATTTGATCTCTCAAATCTTGTACATAGTTATTGCTTAATAAGGCTTTGCAATTTACAATTCTAGCATGATGTTTATGCTCTTCTTTGTGTCTCCTTGTCTCATAACACTTTATTATCATTTCATATACGCTTTCTAGAATAACATTGTTAAATAGAATAGTTGTATTAGAGAACACACTTCATATGATATCCAAGTGTTATTGAAGTTCCATATGAAAACCTTCTTTGTTTGTATGCCCACTCATACAAGGTTAGGGATTGAAACTCATGACCCTTCGTCATACCTACCTTCCGATTCCCAGCACGAAAAACATATTAAGTTCAAAGATATATGCTTCATAAGTGTTTCAAAAAATGATAAGAGGACCCTTAAGAGGCAATGTGAAGATTTGGGAGAATGTTATGCATATGAAAGAACATGTATTGTTGATCACTTTGCTCATCCTTTGAAGTGTGTTTATACTCATTCCAACACGACTCTTTCATTGAGACCCTTCCATGGTAATTCCATAAAAGGTACATGTCAAACTACACATCTCTATGTTTGAGGAAAAATAGATGCATATGCTTTAGACAACTAGCTTAACCTAATCCATTCATGTTATGTGGTGAATCAATTTTTCTATAGGGAAAATATTAGAGATTCTTTTCGCATATGGTATTCTTAGTAAATGATTTTTGGATATAATTGTGTACATTTTTTTGATTCCCTGGGAAAATATTACCTTTCTCTTGAAAGATGTAAAGAAACGTGGGATAATTATTGACCGCATATGAAGATGATGACTTGGAATTCCTTATTCATACATGGAACGGTTTTAGAAAAGCACACAAAGATACCTATTACCTTGTTGGAAAGTACGATGACCACTACATCAAGTTTGCACGTTTGTGCCAACTCCGCATCAGTTTGTTCAAGAATTTGAGTAAAACCTTATCTAAAAATATATATATTAGGGTTGAGACCATACGTCCAATTCAACATGGATTTTATCTAGATCTCCTCTTTGGGAGAAACTTGCAGTTTCATTTGAAACTTTGAAGCAAAAGATAAGCATAGGACGAACAAAGAAAAATCCAAGTCATAGGACAAAACATTGTCTAAACATTCCAAATTTGGAATAATACCTAATCTTTAACAAGGGAATGACCCTTCACACCATCCTCAAAGAAGACGAAACTCATCAAATGATCAAAACAAGTAGTCCAATATTAGTAGGTGGTGTTTATCTCATAAAATTAGCAATCATTTGAGTGTTGCGCAATGAAGACTCTCCTTACACAACTCAAGCAAAGCTAGTACTAGCATTGTGACACTTGGCAAAGGTAAGCAAATCATGGACTTTGAACCTAGTGCTATGGTAGGAACCTAAAACATTGCTTCTTCCTCCGATTTAGGAACCTAAAACTCAGCGTCGGTTTGTTCAAGAATTTGAGTAAAACCTTATCTAAAAATATATATTAGGGTTGAGACCATACGTGCGATTCAACATGGATTTTATCTAGATCTCCTCTTTGGGAGAAACTTGCAGTTTCATTTGAAACTTTGAAGCAAAAGATAAGCATAGGACGAACAAAGAAAAATCCAAGTCATATGACAAAACATTGTCTAAACATTCCAAATTTGGAATAACACCTAATCTTTAACAAGGGAATGGCCCTTCGCACCATCCTCAAAGAAGACGAAACTCATCAAATGATCAAAACAAGTAGTCCAATATTAGTAGGTGGTGATTATCTCATAAAATTAGCAATCATTTGAGTGTTGCGCAATGAAGACTCTACTTACACAACTCGAAGCAACTAGTACTAGCATTGTGACACTTGGCAAAGGTAAGCAAATCATGGACTTTGAACCTAGTGCTATGGTAGGAACCTAAAACATTGCTTCTTCCTCCGATTTAGATTCACAAGAAACAAATTAATTGCTCAATTTCCAAATGTGGATCAATTGATGTAATACACTTCATTGTTGAGAATGAAAGTCAAAAGAACTTGATTACTCTTGAAGCAGTTCACATATTGAACTTGTCACTAATGCCTCACTTGCAACCATGATCTATTAGATCATTTAACTCGGGATATGAGAAACACATTGCTTAATAGAGGCACATAACATACAAAATCAAGCCCTTTCAAGATGTTCTTTATGATGTTGCACCATTAAAGGAATGTGGTCAACCATATATTTACCATTGACATGCAGTTTATGAAGTGAGTCCAAGAAATATTGTCATAAATCTTGGTGATATAAGATATTGCATACCGGTTCCTAAGATTTCACTCATTAATGCCAAGCAACGCAAAAATCTAGTAAAGATCTAGCAAGAAATTTGTACTATTAATGGTGAGCCCTAAATGTAAGAACACCATTGCAACTCAAACTCATACCATGATTTCTTCAACAAGCATACAACATTTGCACAACATGTTGGACCAATACAAGGATATCTTTAAGTCACCTAAAGAAATTCCTATACACTACATAGTAAAACAAACTATTAATTTGATTCCAAGACCACCTCTTCTTGAAAGTGAAGAGATAAATCCATGATCTCGTGGATAAAGGACACATTAGATCATTCTCATCTCCTTGTGCCAACCCAATTGTATTTGCACTAGAGAAGGATGACACATGGAGGTTGTGTGATTCGTAAACTAACACTAGCCCAGTGTATCAATAGTTTATGAAAATGGATACCTATTAAAAATCTCAAATTTCCGATTTAAATGAATTGAGAAACTGATTAAAAACTCTTCCAAATTGCCATTTCATGATTTTTCGTAATTTGCCTTAAATTTTTCGTTAATCCATCAAAACTGAATTATAAGACTAAAAAAACAACAAATCTGAAAGGAACAGTGAAAAAGAGCTTGATAACGGAGTTCGCCAATTTGGCTACGTCTCCGGTTCATTTTAAATGACGAACCGATCCATTTTTAAATATATTGCAAGTACATTATGAAAACTCACAACATGAAATGAATCTAAACTTGTAATGAAACCTCTCAACATACCTTGAAGAACTCTAAATTCGATTAGTAATGTCCTCCACCTTCCTGTGGCACTTGCACGATCCATTTCCCCATGTTTTACGTCAAAAGAGGCAAAAAAATGCTTCAAAGTGATGTCAAATGAACACCAATCGGGAAAATAATTACACCAAACAGAGCATCTTTGAGTTCTGTACAACTCTCTAGTTCATCTCGAGTCCCAAAATGCCCCTAAGAAGGCTTAATTCTCCATTTCTTGCAAATTGCCCATTATGGCTTGTTGACACAGTCCCCGAACATACCCGTTTAAATAGCAAGAGGAACCCATACAACTACTTACGAGTTGTCAGGCGAGTTGGCTAAGGTGCTTATCCTTTTATTGAATGGTTGCGGTTTGACCCCAACAAAGCTCCCATTTTAGTTTTATTGGTAGGGAATAATCCCACCTTGCGCAAGCTACTGCTTAGAATAAGCTTTAAATAACATGTTGGCCACTAGTTTGGTTGTGGTGTCGGCCACGTTTTAGTTTGTTTTTCTGTTCGCCCAAATATGGGACACAATCCCATTCGCACGCTCGTTGCTCTATGTTGTCAAGTTGGAGTTTGATAAAATGGCTTCAACTGTGTTGGCAATAGGGATAGGTGAATGTGTTGGTAGTCCCCACGAGCCTCGCAATGGATAATACAGCTCGCCGAGTTAGGTAAATAACTTGACTGTGAATGATTGGATGGTAAGTTAGGTGGCAGGCCATGTGGTGGCCTGAGGACCCACCACGTGGATCACTCCAAAATCTCCACATCACTAAGGCTCCTATCCTGCCACATGTCACACCAAAATACACGACATAATATGGCATAAAACTATAGTGTAATTGGGAAAATTAAAATTACACTAATATACCATGGCGATCGGGTCCCCTTCCGAAACAAGAGCAAACTTTGTTGAAACCCAACTTTTTTCACACTATCGAAGACCGGTGAATAGACCAAACACATCCACGATCATTTTTGATCAACTTGAAATACACAAATAGGCTCTGTGCACAAGCCAAGGCATCGTAGACCCGCACTTTCCTGTCAACCTAATTTGACCATGAACTTTGACCAACGATATCGAGAGCATATGGTGTCCGATTCTTGCATTCCAATAGACGTTGGAAATCTATCAAAGTGTTCTTCTATACTGTAATGGTTTAGGGAGAAATAGGGAACTTATAACCACCTGAATGTCCTCTAGATCATTGTGCATTAACTATAGAGCATTCGACAATACCACAATGAAGAGCCACTATCCTCTTCCATGGATCAATGACCTTTTAGACTTTCGACTTTACAAAGTGTCAAATTCTTCACCAAAATCAATCTCAAGTTTGGGTATCATCATATTCTTGTTGAACCTTTAGATATCTAGAAGGCAACCTTTAAAGCCAAGGAAAGTGAGTGGTTGGTTATGCCCTATGGGTTAAATAAAATAGCTACAACCTTCATGTAGATGATAAATGACATCTTCTAACCTTTCATAAATGCATTTGATGTAGTCAATCTTGAAGACATCCTAATATTCAACAAAATAAATGATGAATCTTTGCACCATATTTAATAAGTGCTCCATACTTTGTGACAAGAAACGTTGTATGCTAACATGGAGAAATTTTTGTTCGCCATACAAGAGATATAATATCTAGGATATATAGCAGATGCACAAGGAGTTCATGTGAACCTGACCATGATCTGCATCATTTGGGAATGGCCTACACCAAAGCTTCTCATAAAGCTTCACAACTTCTTGGGATTAGAAAATTTCTATAAGAGGTTTGGACTTAATTACTTTGCCTTCGAATTAGGTTACCACCATCTGGGCAGCCACCATATGGGCAACCCCACAACTTAAAACATTCAAATACTTGAATTGCAAACTTTTGTACAAGCACTCGTGTTACTTAATCTTCAACAATTTAAGATAGAGACTATAGAATATGAGTGATAGAATTGTACGATTGGGGAAGTCCTCACTCAACATGGTCACCTAATTTCGTACCACCATGAAACATCCATTATCTCGGTAAGGAAATATTCATTGTATGACTGAGAGCTTTGTTCCATTGTACAAGTATGTAAAGCATTAGAAATAATACATATTGGGAAAGACAAACATGATCCACACATATAACAAGAAAACAAAAAACAAGTTGCTACAAGAACAATATCAAAAATTGTCTTCATATCTTCAATAGTTTCATTTGAACATTGAGCATGAGAAAAGAAGTACGAATCTAATAGCAAATTGTTTGATTTGACATTTAGTTCAAGCTTTCCTCACTATGTTTGACGCATGTGGACATGAAGTCAACATTTTCTCATAGTTGTATTAATCTAATTCAAATTTTGTGAAAATTTATCACAATTTGATCAACAATGGATCAATTCAAAATTTCTACTTGCAAAGTGGACTCTTATATCAACTTGGTCACTTGTGTGTATTGTACAAGGAAGAGAGACATAAACTAGCATGGGAAGCTCACCGGTTATTTTGGAGTTGAAAAGACCATTGTAGTATCACAAAAGTATTTATTTTGGCCAAACATTAGATCAGATGTTGTCAAATACATCAAGTCTTGTCTTTGCCTATGCAATTGTCAAAATGGTTAACAAGAAGCAATGTATGTACATACCTTTGCTAGTTCATGTTGGTGCAATATATTAAGCACCTTTTATTTAGTTGTGATAGTTTACTATTCTAAAGTTAGATAAGTGCGACATAGTGCAAAATTTCATCGGCTTTGAATATGATGAGCACTAGCATTTATGCTAGCTAATAAGACACCACCTCTTCATGGGCCAATCACATTTGTCTATTATCTTACCAATAAGGATAGGGAAGCTTGCTCTTGCTCAAGGTATATATACTCTTTTTACATATGCTTTCACATTATTTTGCATGATGTAGACATACTTTGGGATCTGCTTTAAATACAATACAACTATTTAGGTTGTTCATTTAGTTGTTCACAATCATCATTATGAGGAGTAAATAGGTATTGATAAGGACATCTTGGGTTAATTCTTACTTTCAATAGTTCCAATGAGATTGTGGAAATTCGTTTATGTGAGCGCTCTCTCAAGTTACCCTACTACCAAACATGGTAATGACTCTATTTATGTAGTAGTAAATGAATTCTAAAAATGGAAATTCTCACACCTTGAAGAAACGCATCTCAACTCTAGAAACAAATCAAATGTATTTTAAACATATTTGTGATGCAGAGCATCAAGGACCAAGGCATAATAAGGTCATACAAGACCATGATACATGTTGTCTATAGGTGTGTTACGATTAAATATGTTGTAAAAATGAATATATGCTTGTAAGAAGTTGATAAGGTGACTTGACTTGGCATTTAAAGGGTAATATGGGCCAAATAAGGACTTCAAATGCCATGTCATCATGTTTGTTAGTCCATGCACGAGTTGGAAGAAGTATTGGATTGATATCCATTAATATTCTAGGATTAGAATATTGATTAAGTCTTGTTAGGGTATTGTGGAGTCAGTTTAGGGGCTGTTAGAGTCTATTCTTAGCTAATGAATACCTATTTCATAGGTGATTCGATGGAGATGAAGTAGAACAGAGGTTCTCAAAGGTTGTAGAAGATGAAGAATGAAGAATAAAAGGAATGATGATGTTTTGGAAAAGAGGTTTGGTCCTGTTTACACGAAATTTGCATGTTTCCCATGAATGTGCATGAGAATCTGGCAGTAAGGCAAGCTAGAAACCCTCAATACCTTTTAAATGATGCAAAGCTCCTGTCTATTAACATGAGAAGGTTCTACAGGTGATGAGGAATGCCATCATGATTTTTGTAAGTTTTGAAATTGCATAGTTTAATTGTTATAGGCATTTGAAGGCTCTCGGGCCCGATCTAGGGCTCAGTATAACTTTTTATTGCGTGGATGAAATTGCTTGAAAATTTCACAATACCTCTGTCTTGATGTGATCTACCAACTGTCCAAATCTTGTGGGGAATGGTTGTGTGTAGCTCAAAATATAGATGACTGCGTTTTTGAGTTATAACAAGGAATGTACAGTGTACAGTTAGACAAGGAAACAAGCAGTTTTTTCATTATAACATGGTCAATCATGATGCTAGATTAATAAGAGAGGCCGATGCAGGTGTATTTGACATGATTGGGTGATCTTATGAGTGTGTAAATGAAAATATTTCTATCAGTTGACAAGAATCAAAGTCTGCAGGGTATGTATGACTGTCTCAAATCATAGTAAGAGATTTCAAATGATAAATGGGTGAATTTGAGTTAAGAACCAATGCATGAAGGCTCGGAGGACACCATCCAGGTATGAATAACGTATTTGAATACTTCTAAAGGAGAAACCTTCAATGATATTGCCTTCATTTTGTGTAAGACATGACTGTGGGACTGGTAAGATCTCTAGAAGGCTTATCAAAATGTTAATATCCAGAAATCAGACTGGTAAATCCTTAATTTAAGGAGTTAGAAGAACGATAAAGATCTAAAATTTTGTGTGGAGAGGGTTATAGCATATACAGATCTTGTGTAAAAATTTGGAGTCCTAAAACAAAGACCCAGAAAAGTTATGAAGGATTTAGGACTGTCCCAAACGAGTTGGTTTCTCAAGAGCAAGAAATAAAAAACAAATGAGATAGAGGGAGTTAGACAAAACTTTAAGCCATGAAACTTTAGGAGCAAGGTTTTATGGGAAAATGAGAGCCAATGAATCTTGTTAGACCTTCTGGGTATTCATGAAGCTCTAAAAGTTGAGATAGAGGCGCTGAGTTAAGATGGTGCATCAATTTGTGTCCACTTTGGATTACCAAACACTATCATCTTTGGTAGGGACACAATATTCTTGAGTAATTTTGAGAAAGTAATTTGGTTAATGATGGACACAAAGTTGAACAAGTCTACCGCATTCCATTTTGGGACTGATAAGTGGTAAATATTATGATCACACTTATTCTTATAGTGTACAATTTGAGGAAGAAACACACATGGGATGAAATTCTACCTTTCATTCAAAATTGTTACAACAAAGTTCTCGCACAACTCCATAGCACACGAGCCTTTTTAGGCTTGCTTGGATTTCCAACCTTTGGCATCCATTGATGTAGCTTATCCTACACCACCACCAAACAACTCTTTTATCTCAAAAAGAAGTTGGCAGAGTTGTTAAGTTCAATGAGCTCCTTCAAAGACATTCAATAAGTACAAAACATTCTACAACATGTTAATGCTAAGTATAAGCAATACCATGATCAAGTATTATACGCCTTTCAAGTTGGTGATCGAACATGGCTTCATTTGTAGAAAGAAAGACAAACACGACCTTACTACAAACTCCATTGACTTCAATGCATGCCCTACACTATCACTAAGCAAGTATTAGATCTCACTTTTGAGCTCAACCTTCATCCCCAGACTTGGTTTGCACCTAATGTTCAATGTTGCAATCTCATGTTAGTAGTTTATACCTTCATTGGATACTTAGATGTTTCCTAAACACTCGACTACACACACATCAATTTTGTATGCAATATTCCATCATAGTTAGACCACATTATTGATGCCATTGTCAAACATACAAGACAACAATGTTGTAAATATTTTATAAATTTTGCATGATATACCCCCTTTGTGAACTATACAACTAGTCATCATGTACAATCAAACACGTTTCTTTTTCATTATTTTTTAATAAAGTGTGCACATTTTGATTTTTTCATCATCTTCGCGCCCATAATATTGTATGCGTGATTTCATAGTCCATGGTTTTGGTACCCATTGTATTGGAATACCACGCAGGTGATTACATATTTATGTGTCTACATATACTCACACATATATTAGAGCAAAACATAACTTTGAGGTACATTATTATATTGTAGACAATTGAGTTAATGCAAAAAGGAAGAAAGTTATTGTGTTTGGTTTTTTTCCCAAGTGAAATAGTGTAAATTATGTGTACCATTTTCTATTCTAATATATTGTAAATATTTTGTTAGTATTGCTCGTCTTGTATACATTTATTAGTCAATTTCTAATCAAACAAGAGAAAATGGTTTATAGAAGTGCAAGCGACAAACAACTTTTCACATTTTCTTCCACAACTACAAGCAATAGGGACCATTGCTCTTCAAGGAGGGTGACTCTTTAATTGATTCATAGTATAAGGGCATTGGTTCACTCCAGTGATTGTCTTCACTAGCAATTTCAACATCATCCCCGACACACGTGTGCATGTTGTGACATCCTAACTTCTCCTAATTGATGTTGCACAATTCATTATCAGAGGATGACAACCACACATGATTAGTTATAACATGGTTGTTGCTCACTCTTGTAAAATATTAAACAACACTTTGTCCTCTACATTTGTATATTATCTCGTGACTAGATTGCACCAATTGTTGAATAATAACCTTGATAAATAGAAAGGTAACATCAAAATATTGTTATTCTCATTTTATTTTTCAACGCCACTCAAATATTCTTCTTCATTATTGGTCTCCTTTTCTTCATGACCACTCAACTATTCTTCATTTCCTTCATTATATACACTCATTTTCTTGTTCTTCATCATATACACTCATTTTCTTGTTCTTCATCATTTCTCTTATTGTGCTCATGATTATTCTCATTTACTTCTTCGTTACTGTCATTTTCATCTAAATATGAAATTTCAAGAAGTTAATGAAGTGGATGGGTTTGGAAAAAAAGTGCTCTCTTTCTTGAAAGACATCATAGATTTCATAACCATATTAAAAGGGTTTGGAAAAAGTTTTCTCTTTCCTAAAAGCATTAGAGTTCAAAGTCATCATAGATTTCATACCCATATTCTTTAAAACAAAGTGTACCCAACTCAAACAGATCAAATAAGTACGTTGAGGAAACCCTGATTGTTGAGCAAATCCAACATTTTTGATCTCCCATCAAATACTTGAGAAGGTTACAAAGAGAGTTTACTCTTGTAAAACCTTAGAAGTATAGAATACTCCTCATCCTCCACTGTATGAATCAACTGTAAAAGGCTTCTCTGGGATGCAATTCTCTCCAGGCACTTCAATTCACTGCAGGTATCTGTTGCGTTTAGCTTTTGTGATGCATCATTTAGGTCATTACCAATCTTGACCGCGTTTAAACACTCCAATTAAGGCCAATTTACCTGACCATTTATATCAGATGAAACTAAAATATTTTCATATTCCAGTATCTATAAGGAAAAAATGGAGACTTGGTTGGCTACATAATGCATAGTTCTATCATTGCCAGTAGTGTATAAAATCAAGTGGACTACCAGTTGCATGACACTTCAGACTATCATTCAAAGTGGCAGCTCAAAACAGTGATACCCCTTTCAACAAGCCAAAAAAAGGTCCACTATTCTAGAACTGAATATACCAATGGGGTTTTAAAACCTATTTTAGGCATAATGTACCTAGATAAATGCAATGAAGCTTGTGAAAATCTACTTTGGTTGGCAGTCTCATTATAGTCCAAATGCAATATTGGCATTAAAAGAATTGCTGGCCATAAAAACATACCAACTTCTGGAAATTTACCCCGTCCCTTTATATTTGTTATATTAAATTCAAATAACTACCCAACAATGTCATATATAACTGTTTATATATACACTTTTTCAAAATATGAAAATTCTCAGTTATTTGGATGTATTGTAGCCACAACATGGTTATTACTGAACCTTGTAACAATTCAAATGATACTTCATCCTCTACATTTGTATATTATTGTAACAAAACCATGATTAGTTACGAAGTGGCTGTTATTCTTGTAACAATTCAGCCAACATTTTGTCATCTACATTTGTATATTATTGTACTCTTCCATTTTTTTACAATAGTATATAGTTAGAAGGAAGTACAGTAGAGTCAAACATCTTGTAACATCGGACCTCTCATATCATATACAAAACTATTGCATAATACAACTTTGAAGTTTACAATTTTGGTACGGTGTCTAATGTTCTCCTTTGTGTCTCCTTGTCTAGCAACACTATCATTTCACTCTTTATCATTTCATATAATCCTTTGCAATAACCCATTTAACCCGTTGTGGTTGTCCACTAGATCTCCCTGGCCTCAGACCATCTAGAGATGAGATGCTCCTTGATCTCTACTTTATGAAAGGAACAATGAGTACAAATCCATTTCTTGTGGGTAACATTCCACACACCAAAAGCTTTTTACCGAACCAAAAGAAAAGTTGTGTTACGGATCTCCTTTTTTCCAAGACTAACACCTTCTAGCAATGCCTACATACTTTGGGGGCCCCATTATGTAGTAGATGTTATTGTTGTACTGCATTGTTGATCATAATTATTAAACTAAAATCTCTTCTTTTCCTGTGTTATGTGTATACTTGATCTCGCATGAATCAAGGACCATTATGAAGCATTAAAGATTTTATTCACCAAAAGCTTTGTCAATTGACAAGCAGCGTTCAAGGTTATGATACGAGTCTAACGACCTCCTATTCTATAAAACAAATGACACAAAAGTTTGTTTTTACAATGGTACATATTCCTATTGGCGTATTTATCCTGAAAAGGATTCCTGTCAAATAACCGTAAGAGTGATCATACCCAACAAAATTGAAGGACCTCATCCTAGCCAAAATAAATCTACAAGTAACATAAATGGTTCAGCAGCTTATACAATATGAAATGTGCATTACGCATAATGACCCCAAATACAATGCAGTTGCAGGCCTGCAATTTTCAAAATCAGTGATTACGTAGAGGTCCAATATCTGGGCAAATCACTTGTATTGAACAATGATAAACCTGAAAACCATAGAAGGTCCAAGGTGAGTTACTGTAATTTGGATTTACTTTACTTTGGGCTTCTTTAGAGAAAAATAAGTGTTTGCTTTCTGGTGGGTACAAGCATGAGGATGCTGAGATGTTGATGGTGAATCTAGGATCATAGGTTCTGCAACCTGGAGAATGTGTACAAGTACCTCTTGCAAAAACCCACCCTGCAGGCAATGCATATCCCATTACACAGTTTTATTTTACCAGCAGGTCATAGAAGTAGAAAGTGAACATACAAGAAGTAACAATATTTTAGTCAACATGGTTTGTGAACATTAGCATACCAACTAATCAGCACATTTTTCTACTTTCGTAATGAAGGTGTGAACTAAAAGTTTGATAGCCTACAAGACCAAATTTATCAAAACTGGAGTGCCTGCCTAGCTGTTGGAGCCTGAAAGTAATTTTGCGAGCCTGTGCCTTTTTATACAGTACTGTTAGCTCTATCCTTTGAGTGTCGTACCAGCCAGAACATATTAAATATTCCAAATCACATGTTACTTTTCTTCTTGTGATTAAATATACAATCATGGATGATATGTATTTAAGATTTGCAAGAAATATCAATGTGTATTAGATGATTCAAAACTAAACTGCACCATACTCTAATGCCAGACAAATGCCAGAATCCACATAGATGAAAACAGTAAGGGAATGGAAATCGTTTGTCTCAAGGTAGCTATTTTCGAGATCCAAAGACTGTTGCAATGCAATCATGACCAAAACATGTATTTTTGCCACTGTATCGTTCTATAGTTGCAGCTTTCTTGATTCTTGTCTTTCATGAGTCACATTGCATTAAAAAATTAGTGTCTTGATGATGAGCTACAGCACTATATAAAATAAATCTGTAACACTAGCCACACCTAAAGGAAACATATAAAAAAATCCCTAGAATATGATGGTCAGCACGATCTTGAAAACTTCACAAAAATCATGAATTATTTTCATAAACTCCTTTAGGCTCTAGCACATCAAAGTGACCTGAAATCTTCACAGCTTGTACATATCCAAGCAAAAAAATACCTTCATTTGACACTTGATCTTTGGGAAGGGATGGGAGTCAAAAGATTTTGACGCAATGCCTGGCAAATGATCATAGGGATGCATTATTAGATGCTTAAAACACAACCAATAGAAGACATATGAGACTCAAAGATGCATATATCACTTCTCCGAAAACATTCATGCATGTCAGGTAACTGCTTTGAACACTTTACAATTCAATTCATAAAGCCAAAATTTGAGGGAGTTATGCTCCATGAAATCAAATATACAAAAGAGCTACTGCAGATCTGGAATTTCAATTGCAATTTCGGGTATAAATGTCAGCATTTTGTCTAGAAGAAAAAAAACATAATCATCTACAAAGATATGACAATGAGTTCAGAAACAAAGGAACTATATTACCTCAAACACCAGTTGCAGATATATGTATATAGATCAGATGGGTAGACAAGAATAGAGATATTAATGATCCTCTTCTTCAGTCCCAGGGCAGTTTGAAAGCATTGCTTCTTCAGATTCATACTGCGTAGAAATCACAAATAAAAGTTAGGATGGGTTTGCAGATAAACTGAAAACATAAACCAATCAAAATCAAATGGGTGTGTCCCACACTCATCAAAGAATTCAGCAAATTGAAAGATGGTGGCATTTCCTAAAGAAGTGTAGTAAATGCAAGTCATGAGAGAGATTTACTTGCCTGACAACCACAGTAAAAGCAATAATGGAATTCAATCTTCAATGTATTTAGTACTTCTTGCAAGTCCTGTAGACCAAAACACAAGTGACAAAATAAAAAAGAATTCATAATACAGGTAAAATATTTAGAACCCAAAAACAGAATCATTGCCTTCGTTAAACTTGAAAGATTCAGGCTTCAATCCTAGTTATTGAGCATGGTCTAATGTTAGAGAGAATTTCCTACACCTGGACATGTCAAAGACAAATTGAGTAACAATGGACTGAATAATGACCTAGCAGATATATATTTTCTTCCAGGCCTTAGTCCTAGTTAGTCGGCATGTGTTGATTTTAGAAAGAATTTCCAACATAGATATGTTCAAAGACACTTCCATTAACAATTCACTAGATGAGTGATGTAGAGAAAAGCTCTATTGTTGAAATTCAATTTTTAAATTTGAGTGTGACTTAAGTTACAAGGTTCAAATTTTAGTTTGAGCTAGAATCCAAAAGGTTCATATCTATAGCCAATACTAGGGGTAATCCTAAATGCTATTACAGAGATGATGTTTTGATTTATCATCATTGTAAAGCAGCACCCCAAATACAGATAGTCAAAAGAAAATAAGTAAAACGATGAACGCCGCCACATTTTGCATTTTACAGGCAAGGATAAACATCCTCGAGGCATCCAACCAAGATCTGAATATTCTTAGATCCTATTGGATTTGAACATCCCAGAGAAGATTTGCACAATCTGGATGGATTCTCTGGTGCTAGCAATATCTGTTAATCAGATAGGAACAGATAGGAATAATACATCCATTTCCTTCCATTTGTCATATATTTATGTCACAGAAAGAGAAACCTGGACCTGAGATTATTTCAGTGAAAAACTCACCAATGTTTCAGAAAGTCATGACTATGAGTATGCTTTAGTATATTCAATCTACTGTAACTTTAATTGAGAAATTACAATAACTCCACAAGTTGCTTGTCCATGACCTTCCTAAAATGAAAATTCCACACATGGGTTTGCTACTTTTTCGTAAGGCGCTCAATCTTTCCCACTTGAGGCACATGCCCAGATGTTATTTTTCCTAGCCATGTTAGGGAAGGACTTTCTTTGTAACCATGTCAAAAAACTGATGTAACCCTCTCTCAGGTGTAATGCAAAATTCATCTTTTAATTGGGGGAGAAAAAAGGCTTAAAGTTACCTCTTTAGTTACTTCCTCCTCCTCTTCCTCTTCCTCTTCCACTGTTTCTTCACTATCCTCCTCAGGCTCCTTTTCCTTAAGTATATCTGTAGGGGGCATACTTCACTTCCTCCAGCTGAGATAGTGCAGCTCTGGCTTTATTATAATTCTCCACAATTTTACTGCTTTGCCACGATAATTTTTTTCTCTCTCCATATTCTGACATCATGTTTGTCTCCTGCATTTTTTTCTTCTCAACAATCTTGTCCATTTCCTTGGCCTTCAGAATCTGCTTCTCCTTCTCAACATGGTCTCTTCCAAGACCGGTCCGTGATCTCTTGATCTCAAGACCTACTGGCTCGAGTAACCCCTGTCCATGCTTTCCAAGAGCAACACCAGGGTTATAACCCATTTGCTGAAGCATTTTGAAGCCAATGTTTGTTGAAGGGATAGCAGAACCGTACCCCTTTTGATTTGTTCATCTTCCTCCTTCTGTTGTTCCTCTTTCTTCATCTTTCTCTTTTCTTTCCAATTTAACTTTCTGTTGTAACCTTTGCTCTCATTTTCTTTTTCTTTCTGCACTTTCCCCACAAGAAGCTAATTAGAATTGGCCGGTTCCAATATAAATTTATTTTATATTAAATTTCAACAGGCAACCGGATCATTCACAGCATTTCATGTTAACTCGGTTTACACAATATGAGCAACACAAAATCGGGATCACCCTAACATACTAGTTTCTAGAAAATGAAGAAACTGAAAAATGCGAACATAAGATAGAAAACAATTGCAAGATATTCTTAATGCATTGGATAGAAACAATTAAATCCTATTACAGAGCTGAATTAAATCGACAGACCCATTTAGTTAAAAAAATCCTAAAATTGACAAAACTAGAATTCATTTGAACTTAAACCGGAATGCATCCCAACATGGTAGTTCTCGGAATTAACAAACTGAAAAAATGCAAACAATATAAGGAAAAGTTTTGTAAGATATTAGTAATGCATTTGATAGAAACAGCCAAAATCCATTACAGAGCGGAATAAAATACACAGATCCATTTAATTACTAAAAAAATGGACACTGGAATTCATCCCAACATAGTTTTTTCCAGGAACTAATAAACTGAAAATGCATACATTATAAGAAAAAGTTTTGTAAGATATTTTTAATGCGTTGCATAAAAACAACTAAAATCCATTACAGAGCTCAATGAAATAGACTCATCCATATGGCTAAAAACTGGAAAAAAGAGAACCCGAGGAATCAATTTCAATACAGCGTAAAAATGGAAATGGAAAGTTCTGAAAATATTATGAATGCTTTGGATAGAGGAAAATAAACCATTAAAAAGCTTTATGCAATGGGTAAACCAGTAAAACCCTCCACCCCCAAAAAAGAAAACAAAAACAGAGGGGTTTAAATTGTACAGCTTGCAGAGTGGCAATTTCGTCAGGGGGAAGAAACTGAGACAAATCGCCCAGGTAATCAGCATCTCCTCCGTCTCCCTGAAATTGCAGTGTCCACCAAAATTAAGAAAGAAGACCTCCTTGTTTAGATAATAGAGATATCCGTGGCTATATTGTATGAAAGCACTATGGAAGAGGGAGCTTACCATGAGTTTTGTCCGATCTCCTGATTTGGGCTGCAGTCCCATGTAAGGGAAAACTAAATTCTGAGGGTGGGCGCTGCAACAAAAAGAAGAAAAGGATTTTAGGATAGTAATATGGTCCCATGGATTCCTTAATTTTATTTGAGAAAAATAGGAAGCTTTTAACTCTAAGGCAAGCTTGAATAGATATATCTTCTTCTAGGAAAGCTTCCAACTGTGTCCCATTCGCTGTCTTTGGTAGCATCTTTAAATATCTTCTTCTGTGGGTTGATTTTATTAGTGCCCCTAAGAAGTCATTCCTTAATCAACAATAGGAGGATATTTTGAGAACAATATATTGATATTTTCATGAGATCACATTTCTCAAATATGTAAGTGTAGTAGCCCTCACATGGGACAACAATGTTAGATGTTGTTGGGGAAAATGTTTAGGGTTTACGGGTTTACTAGTGTAATATATATAATGTGTAATTTTTATGAAGATGCTTAATCAAATGGATGCATTATTCTCAAGAGGTTGTCGATGGTGAAGTTGTTTGGCTCACAAAGAGTCTCTTGAAGATTTATTTTTTCGAGTGCAAATGTCCCAACACCAACAAAGGATGAGGCACGTTAAACAATTACAAACATAGGCACACTATAAAGGTAGGTGCAAAACGACAACAAAACATTTGCATGCTAGCATATGGTGTAAAACATTATAAGTGATCATTGTGCACTCACATAGTGTGCACTCATTACAAACATAGGTGCAAAACAAAACTTGCGCAAAATACAACAAAAAGAGACTTGATGCAAAACATTGGACATTGCACAATACTAGACTTAGTTATTTCCTAGTTAACATGTTTTGAATGATGTAAGATTGCAAGTGAACCCAGATGCTCTTGCATTATACACCTCGTGTAACAAAGAAAAGTAAAATCTTGATTATGGCTATGTTGATGTTATTCCATGTATTATAGCTTTGAGTGTGCTTATCCAAGTTGCATCTTTAATGTCTCTTCCCTTTTGACCAAATATTCTTTGTATTCTTTGTCTCTGTCCTCTTACTCGATCATAGTATCAATTACTTGTTCCACCTCTTGTTGTTCCTTTTTTGGCGGGTATCTTCTTTATCAATTTCTAAATATGAATATGAATATGTGCTTCCTATTTCTTATTGCACTTCATGATATGAATACAAATATGTCGCATGAAGATAAGTGAAATCTCTACTCCTTTTGTTAGCTCAATTTCATATTAGGTCTTCGTAAAATTTCTCAACACTATGCATGGTCCAATGTTCTTCAACCTCAACTTGTTACATATTCCTTGTGGAAACATTTCTCTTCGCAAATCTGCTAAGACCATGTCTCCAACTTGATATTTGACTTCTCTTTGCTTGATGTTTGTGCATTGCTTGCACAATGTTGAACTTCTCTCCAAGTGTATGCACACTTGCTCATGCACATCCCTCACATGTTTTGCACAATTTTATTCATCCGGACTTCTTATTTCTATGCTCTTTATGTCATGTAGTTTTGTAAATCCTCTCATATTCAAACCATATCAAAATTGGAATAGTTTCTTATGTGTACTCTTGTTAACTGAATTATTATATGCAAACTCAAGTTACACTAGCATATTATCCCATATACACCTAGTTTATCTCCAATGAAACATTTTAAGAAATTTCCTAAAATTTTGTTGATGGCCTATCTTGGTCCATCTGTTTGTGGACGATATGCAAAACTAAATTGCAACTTGGTGTCCAATTTCTTCCACATTGCCTTCCATAAAATTCCAACAAATTTCACATCCATGTCGATACATAGAATATGAGGTAAAACATATAGTCTCACAATCTCTTTGAAAACCTTTTTCTCAATGTTAATTGCATCACTATTTTTCTGGAAGACACATAACGTGCCATTTTTAAAAATCTATCAACTCGCAAATATTGAATCATTTCGCTTTGGTGTTTTAGGCAATACAAAAATGAAATCCATCGACATCTTACCCTGGTCTCTCTGGAATAGGCAATGGTTGATCGAAGCCTACAATTTAACTTCCCTTTAGTCAATTGACAACCTTTGCATTATTAAACAAACTTGCACACACATGAACTCATGCTTAACCAAAAGTATCTTTTTCCAATTGTGCATATGTATTTTCATAGCTCAAATGTCTTGCCAATCCACCACCATATTTTTCCTTGACCAAATTTCCATGCATTGAACCTCCATGGATACATAACAACACTTTATGAAACTACAACCCTTTAAGAATAAAATAGTCTAACCATGGTGTTCTATCCATGCTAACAAATTTTTTTCATACTTATTATGCTTCAATGAAATCCTCATCTTCAACACAATATGTTTGCATAAGATCAAATCCCATGACTTCAACAATCAATTCCTTCAACAACAAACAAATACTACTCAAGGAATATAAAACTTTGTTTGAATTACCGTTTTTATATTGTAACAAAAAACAATAGCTTTGTGATAACTTAACCCACTTCATATGCATACGGTCAACTTACCTTGACTATTTATGAGCTTTAACACTTGATGATCTATATAGAGAACAAAGTCCTTAGGTATCAAATAATGTATCCATTTTTTCAATGCTTGCGTTATTGCATATAAACTTTACCATACACAAAATAATTAAATTTTGCTTCATTGAGATTCTTGCGTACAAATGTAATTGGTTTTGCTTCTTGACATCTTTGCTCTATTGTTGATCCACTAGCATCACAATCCACTTGAAATACCTTGTTGAATTTTGGAAATGCCAAAATTGGTTGCTTTAAATTTTGGAAACTTTATTATGTTTCCATCATCCATAAAAATATTTTTTTATCTTTATAGATTACATTCATAGTTGTTGTACACATCCCACTCAAATTTTTAATAAAACTCCTAAGTGACATCCAATCAACTATTACCCGCACATTTTCTAGATCCATCTTCAAACCTTCTTGGGAAATTAAAAACACAAGTCTACCAATTATTCCCTTAGAAAACTATACTTGTTAAAGTTTATGACTAACTTCTCATCTCACAATCTCATCAAAACTTGACACAAATGTTACAAATGTTCTTCTCTTGACTTGTTGAAAATCAAAATACCATATAAATAGACAAAAAAACTTACCAAAATATTTCAAAATTTCATTCATCAAATGCATGAATATACTCAACATTTGTCGATCCAAATGACATAACCAACCATTCACAAATTCCTTCTTGCATTCTAAATGTTTTTTTTCCATTCATCGCCTTCTCTTATACAAATATGGTGATATCCACTCTTCAAGTCAATCTTTGAGAAATAAATCACACCACTCAAGAAATCCGTCAAACGGTTTGTCCATGGTAACTAAAACATGTAATTTATTGTGATCTTATTTATCAGTCAACTATCAATGAACATTCTTCATCACCATTCTTCTTTGGCGTGAAAACTATTGTTACTACATAAGGACTTAATCTTTCTCCTCTACATTCTCTTGTGGTGTTAATTTGTATGCCACTTTGTTTGGTAGACTCAATCCTAGAACCAAGTCCGTTTTATTGCCTATAATTCACATCGGTGGTAATCCATTTGGTATATTTTTAGATATAATCTCTGTAAACCCACTAATCAATTCATTTAATTCACACAAAAGTATCTCTTCATTTCCCTCTACTTTTGTGTTCAAATATTATATAGGATTTCGTACAAGCATAAAATAATAACATTCCCTCGTTTAAATCATGAATTGTTTTCCCAACATTAGCAAGACCTTAGAATTATCTTCCACTTCCTCACATTTATCCTTTAGTGGATTCAAATTGTGTGTCACTCAATCTTGTGCTACCAAAGTGTGTGTATTTGCATGACCATCATGTTGTGCATGATGGTCAAATTAACTGTCAAGGTCTTCCAAGAAAAATATGACAAGCATCCATATGCATGATATCACATTGATTTAACCTAAATAGTTAAACTTTATAGGGGTAGTAACCGATGGTGGATTATCCTAATGAATTATATTCCAAAGCTAATTGAAACAATATCAAGAATCATTGAGAAAAACTAAATAATGATAAACAATGCAACCAAGTATGAGCAATGAGAGGGAGAAGAATAATTAGCTGATATTCTGAGTTCTGTGCTAATTTGGGCTAACTTGATGATCTGGAAAAGGATGGAAATGTTACGCAGCGGTGCTTCGCCATCTGAAATTGTATCTTGAAAAGCTTCATGGACCAAAGCATATGGTACGGCCCAAAGCGTATCCCCTGTTATGGCCCTTTTTATACACCCGACCCTATATACTTTTAGCTCTTGAAACTTCCTGGTGTGCATTTCTTCATAATATGTTGCTTTCTGCAATTTGAACCTTTAACACCTCACGATGCTCATTGTGCATCTAATTGAATCTTCAAAACCCTAGATTGTGAAGGAGTCCTACAAAAAAACATTGGTTGGTTATGGGCACCCATGTGCACTATCGACATCACCACTACTATGAAGAGGGCTCAAACTACATATCATTCTCACCTAACATGTGATATATATAATGTATGCAACCAAATTGATAACAATGACCTCCTGATAATGTAATTGTATTTGAACATTTGCCATAGCTTGACACAACTTTGATAATGTACCTTGGCATTTCGAGTGGATGACTGCCCTAGAATGAGTATATAGAGTGTGTGAGGCTCAAGGAAGTCTTGGATTAACTTTTCTTGTGATTTCTCTTAGTATTTTCTCGTTGGAGTCTTATGAGTCAAGTAGATAGAATGCCCTCCTTTAATGAGAGATGAATAACTTGTTTGTATATGTGTTCTAGATTTGGAAAACTTGGATAAGGTGACTAGAAGTGTACCCAGTGAATTTAAATTAAGAAAATTATTGTTTGAGGAAGAGGAACCAAAGCAACCAGTCAATCCATAATATATGTGTATTATGGCACTTTTAAAGCGCTATGGTCCTAGATGCATGTGCGAGTAATTTTAAATTTTATGCCACGTTATAGTCTAATTTGATGGATTAATATGTTTGTTGTGCGAACAAATAGGTTGTGTGTGCAAGCAAGAATGAGTGAAATATAACTAGGGATAACATAATTGGCAAAATTAAGCAAATTTTGGCTAGTGCAAGAGTGTTGTACAGTTTGTGTTGTTGTAATACATGAATTACCGAAGTGAGTGTCTACATTTCCCCCCTTTAAGTATGGAATTGAGAATTACATGGTTAAAGAAAAAAGTTACTCGAGTGTGTAGTGTGTAGACACACTTGATTTTCACTCAAATTGCCTTGTGCTTGTGTTAGGAATTTGTCTTTGATCTACTTGTGTTTGTTTTTCCAAGATGAGTTCTTGCAAAGAAAAGTGTAGTCAATGTCCATAATATAGGAAATTGACCTTTAACTTGATTTTTTTAACTTAGTGTACAAATAAAAATATATACGCGAGAAAAAAAAAAGAGAGAGGAAGATTACACCGATTGTTTTGTGAGAGAGGGGGAGTACTTCTACTCATGTTGCCATGTAGATTTGATAAAATTTATGTTAGAGATGGTTGGAAGGACTTGGGGGTGATCGGTCCTCAAGTGGATTATGTCAAGGATAGAAAGAAGTGCAAATGCACCTTGCATGGTGAAGAGAATTGTATGGGGAGTGTTCTAGTTATTTTGTATCCCTCCAAAAAAATATGAGCAATGGGAAGTCAAGCCTACAAGGATAACAGTCACCTCGACACTTCCCAAGACCCCATGAATAAGTGCCACTACATATGAACATGAACCCAATTGATTTGTAAATGATGACACAATGTACCAGGAAATGCTAGCTTGCACATACCCTTGGTGCCACCATAATTTGGAATTGTACCACACATTCTATCATTAAAATCAAGTAAAAATCCTATAAATTTCCTTAGGAAAATGTACCAACTAAGAAAATTAAAGAATTTTCCCCTAGGACAAAAAAATTATGGAATGGGCCACGTGTCCGGATGTTATGGTATTTTTGTTTCATTTTTTCCTTGTATGTTTTTTGACCAGTGTCTATTTCTAATCCATTTCATGAACCTCGAAATGTATGATTTTTGTACATGTTATTCGGTTTCACGATTCTAAACTACCATGAAGGGTAAGATATCATTTGATGGTTACCCCCATGTTTGTGGTGCGTGAGATGGAGTAATGTGAGTGCTACCCAAACAAGAGGACTTGTAGCTTGTGTGCACATGTGTTTTAGGATTCCTATAGGAAAATTGATATAAACCTTGCATATAATAAATCAATAAATTGCAGAAGATAACACAACACAAGATATATGGGAGGCCATGATATAAACCTTGCATATAATAAATCAATAAATTCTAGAGAAGATAACACAACACAAGATATATGGGAGGCCAAGATGCCCTAATATGCAATATATTAAGAATAATACCCTTAAGGCAGGGAAACACCATACAATGCTCCTTAAGGAAGGAGTAACTCCACAATCTCCCAAGATGGGAATCCACTTTGAGGGGGACACCTCCAATATACATCTACCAAGTATAAGACTCAACTCATACATCCATTCTCCCCTCACAATGATACTCACATCCTTTAAATAGGATGGGTAACACCTAATCCCAATGTAGGCTGACTCATTTCCCAATATAACTAATTCCTATGTGAGCCCATATAACTAACTAAGGGGATGTGTGACACATGTCGGCATCTCCATCAACCCATATAAATTATAATATTATATCCCATGTGAACCCATACATATAACTAAGGGGATGTGTGCCACATGTCGGCATCTCCATCAACCCATATATTATATTATCATATCCCAAGGTACATAGCAGAAATATTATCTTTTCTTAATTGTTCCAATGTTGGACCGGTACCTTTGTGAGAGAGACAATATCCTTTGTCAAGCTAGGTCTACTAGGAATCTCAGGATTTTTTTTTGCTCAAACCTACCCCAATACTCTTTTCTTTATAAAGAGGATCGGTCTAATTGAAAGAAGATAAAGGTTGAGTATCCAAATGATTAAGTAATATGTGGATTTATTAAGTTAATATAAACTAGGAACAACGGTAAATAAAAGCAATAAATAAATATGGAAAGTGCCCCAACAACTAGGCTAATGAAAATAGAAACCCTAATGTGGTTGAAGAGTAAGGAAGTGACTTAGTTGATTTGGAGGTTGATTTAGACATGTCGTAAAATAAACCGAATATTTTGGAAGTAAGAACGAATATGCAAAGGTCCTGAAAAAACATGATCTAAGTTGATTGACTAGACCGAGGCACTGGAAGAGAATCAAGGCACCTGTGGGTGCCTTAGTCCAGTTTGAGGTGCCCTAGTTTGTGTGCGGGAGGTCCAGAAACCAAATTTACAGGGTCGGAAGATGATGTGAAACCCTCGATGTTTGTTACGTGTAACTTCTTGCTCTATGGTGAAGATTGTTGATGATCAAAATTGAAGAATATACCTACAAAACCCCAAAACAATCATCAAACCCCTAAAAAAGAAATATGTATATGAAGGGGTCAAACTGTTCGCAGCAGCCACAATGGTGGACTTACTAACTGAGTGTTGCACTACATCTTAGACCCAATGTAGTTCTATGTGAGTGTGCGTGTAATCATGCCCTAGGTGTTCTTGCTCCAGTTACACTTTGTGAAGTAGTGAGCTATAACTATGCGTAGAAAATGTAATAAATGGTGGATGGAATAGAATAAACTTCCCTCCTATGCTTGTGTGATGCTAGATGAACCAACCTTATCCCTTGTGATGAAGCTATATGGATGAAAATGAGCTTTAGATGTCTTAGATGGATGCAACTCTAGGTGGATGATAGTAGTGACTAGTGCTTGGTCCCTCATTATGGACTCATAACTTTGTATTTATATGGTTCTCTTGTTCTAATTTCGTAATTAACCCTAAAGAGGCCGACCACCAAAAAGATAGAATGTTCAAACGGCTAGAAAGTGCCCAAAAAGTGGCGAGAAAGTGTAAAAGGATCATAACCCCGATTGGGATCACGGCGCTGTGGGTGCCCCAGTCAAGACAGTCTAAGAACCCCAATCAAGGCTAGAATGATAGAAAATGCTAAAAATAGACTGGGCATGTATGCGGTGAAGGTCGGAAATGATGACAGAAAACAAAGTAAAATGGCCAAAAGATGGGGGTTAATTAGTACTTTCTTCACTCAAAAACCATATGAATAATAGTATGAGACCGAGACTAAATAATACCCAAAGTGTGTGATTTAGTGTCTACATTTTCCCCCACTTTATGTTGGTGAGCGGAACACTCAGTAACATAAAGTAGATAGAGATGCATACCTAATGTCCATGTAGAGTGATGATGCAGAAAACATGCCAAAGGACTAGACAAAGCGTGGAGTGACAAAAAGATGATGGAGCGTGGAAACTAAATATGTAAAAATGCAAAAATAAGAGTGATGAGAGTGAACCTAGGGTGGAAACGTGTGTGTAGTTGTTGATGTGTGATGTACCTACATGGTTAGTATGGTGTGTGTGCGGCTGTAAAAGTGTTGTTGTTATTGACGCCATTGTTGTTGTTTTTGTTGATTGCTTGCTTCTCATACGGTCGGACCTGCAAGGAGAAGATGATCAAGAAGTCAAATACGCATGTATATATGCAAAAACACATGTAAAAGACACATGTATATAGTAATGAAAAGACTGAAATGAAAGTATGAAAAGTGTAAAAGGAACATGTGCACCTAATCCATGATGAGAGAAAAGGGTGTAGAAAGAGGATATCATGTCTTGGGTTTTTTGGGTGATCCAACGTCATAGGCTGAAGAAGTGTAGGGAGGAATTTTTGTATCCTCTAACTGTAATCGTTTCGAAATGTGTTAAGAGATATTTGTACTGCCTAGTTTTTTAGGTGATCCGACGCCACTGGCTGAAGTAGTGTAGAGAGGAATTCCATTGTATCCTCTAACATTTAACTACTCCCCATAATGTTAAGGACAACCATGTCCTGTAAAATTCGTTGTGTACGGGGTTCGTAGACTGGTCTATACCCACTTGTTGTATAACCCACAATGTCTCGGGTGGAAACTGATTGAACTGAACTGGTAAAGAAACATTGTGCAGTACGTAAAAATCTCAAATGATGCTCCCCATATTTGGGGTCACATGCGACTTCGTTGATAGGAGAATGTGGCCCTAAAAGAGGACCAACCATATGAACTCTGTAACTCTACCCTACGGGGGAAAGGAACACGCTTGGTAGAAACCAAAGCTTGCATAAACAAGAAGGCTAGCCAAAAACAAGTGTTAGTACGAACAAACATGCATATAGAAAGAAATGTGTAAGCTACCAAAAAATATAGTAATGTAAACACGCAAGAATACAAAGTAGACCACCAAAGTGGGTTGTAAACATGGGACACCACTCATGATGTCGCAAGACATGCAAGGCCATAATGGCCGCATACAACAAACAAGTGTGCACACCAAACATAGGGAAAATCCTACAAACAAAAAACAAATAATGTAAAAAATAAGTATGGAAGAAAATATCCTTGCATAACAAGTGTTGCACATGAAACACTGTTAGCATGTTAGAAAGATAACCCATATGTCAAAAGTATGTATAAGAAAATAATGAAAAGTGCTAAGTACAAAATGAAACAATAACACCTATGAGAGATGAATGTGGATGCCCCCAATGACCGTTGTAGGAGTGGTAGAAGGTGAGCATCCATGTTGCATGTAAGAGACCTGTATATGTGATCACAACTAGAGAAAGACATGAACGTGCATGTGTGTATGGTAAAGATAATGACATATAAGAGATCTAGCTAGCATGTGTAATAAGATGACCATATATAAGCAAATGCAAGAAAGAGTAAAAACAACCAATATATGCAACATGTTGTGGATGGATGGAATGGAATGCAAGATGGATGATAGGAGTCGCATGCCCCCCGAGTGAATGGAGTTGTATGCAATGAGGTTCATTTAGTATGCCCCTCAACAATCAAGAATGAACCATAAACGAGAGTGTGTCATCAATCGGGAAATGGTCAAATAGTGTGTATTGTGTCTAACGTGTTATGATGAGTGTGTATGTGTGTTGATGATATGCGACCTAGAGATGAAGTATGTGCATGACCCTATAGCTAAAGCATATATCACAACAAGTTGATCAAGTGAGTGAAGATGTAGCCTAAAGAATATATCACTAAAAGATGAATAGAATAAGTGGTGATGTAGCCGAAAAATTTATACCACTATAAGATGAATAAAGGGAGTGGTGATGTAGCCTAAAGCATATACCACTACAAGATGATGGGAATAGGTGACCATTTAACCTATAAGGTATGTCACTAACCTAGGAATGTCACATGGAGAAATAATGAATGATGAACGTGTAATGAGGATACATCGTATTAGTCTTCATCATACATGTAATGAGGATAAGGTACATTTGATTGGTAAAACCTCGGCAGTCAAGTATGGACCGAGGAACTAAAAACTACATCATAGGGTATCAATTACAATGCATAGAAAACGATGTAATATGTGTGATGATAATAGATGACCATATGATGTGTAGGATGTGTGATATGCAATGTATAAGATGCAATGCAAAAATGTATATATAGACTAATAGTGTGAAATACACGCTATGTGATGTGTATGATGAGTAGTATATAATGCTAGATGCAAGTATGACACATGTATGATGAAGACTAATACGATGTATGATGTGTAGATGTGTAAATGTCAAAATGATGTAAACTAACTATAGAATGTGTGATGTAAGATGTGTGATGTGTGAATAGACACACAGTGTAGTAACTATTATGCAAAGTGTGTGGGGTTCATGTGTGGTATGCCCTCAACAAAGTCAAGTGTGAACTAAAGCACAAGAGTGTGTCATCAGGTAATGAAAAAGCTAGAGTGTGTGATGATTATGCATGTGTGAGGAGATTGTGTATGGAAATTAAAAGATGAGAGGCGTACGGATGCTAATATAATGGGGAAATGTGTGAGATGTTATGCCCCCAAGTGTGCATGAATGAATGAACTATCTAATGATAGTGAAGGACGAAGGTCCTTCATCCGATGCATGTGGTGACAAAAGTGTATGATCATGTTCTAATAGTGGTGGTATAGTAGACAGACGTTGTGCTAGTGAATGAATTCTATGTGTATGTGATGGATGAATATATGATGAATGTCGTGGTGTAGAAAAATGTGTCGGTGATGGAGATATATGTGATGTGGAGTGTGAAGGTGATGGACACCCACATGGAATAAAATGAGGTGGTGTTCGGTGTTGAGATGTAGTTGTTGTCCTAGGAATGGGCCTATACCTATGTGTAGGACTTGCTGGAGCGGTGAGGTCATGTAGACAATGCGTGAGTAGTGAACTTGGAGTAGATTGCGCTTTGAGTAACATAGAATGTGATGTGATGGATGAAGTAGGTGGTGTGCTAACTAATGTGTGAGGAGATGCCAACCATGGAGTAGATGGAGGTACACCATTAATAGAGATAAATTTATTGTTGTGAATGAATTTAATTTGCAAATGATTCATAGAGATGATAGATTGAGATCGACGAATCAAATTGAGACCAAGAAGCATGTCGCACCCATCAACTATGTTTCTAACAAGGAAAGGCACAAACATAGTAAGAGGACCAACCATAACATGTATAATTTGACAACACCAAAGGGTTTGTTGAAAGGGTATTCAATTTACGATTAAGGGTAACCGATAGCCTTAAGAAGTGGAATGGAACATGCACTAATGGGCCATGATGGGTCAACCTTAGTATTATTGATGGGGACCAAACCAACATATGTCTTAATATGTAAGTGATTAGATGTGAAATTTGTATGATAATCATGGTTAGAGAAAGAGATGATCGATGATGAAGCATCAATATGTGCAACTAAGAAATCAAGAGCCCCTTGATGTAGGAGGAGGCATTGCGTGATATGTATGATTAATAGAAGATTTAGATGCTTTCTTATCATGTTGTTGGGATTGATTATTAAATAATTTGATTTTACCCTTGTCATTGACTAGTGTAGAGTTTATGGGTTCAGAAATTCAAGCTTTTTATTATCAATAAGATCTTGAATGATTGTGCAGAGCTTGAAACATTGATTTTTAGAATGTCCCACACATCTATGATAGTCACATCGAAAGTTTTCGTTGTAATTCCTCCCTTTTATCGCGATGGATCTAATTCGAGTGGTGGAGGGAGTGTGATAAGATTACTCTTGAGAAGTTGTTGTAATATGAGATGTGGGGCCATAGGAAAGTTAGTAAATGTTTGCCTAGGTAGTGGTGATTGAACCTCTTTAGGAGTAGTGAATGCATTGACAATAAATTTGGTGTCGGCAGGCTTAGTTGTAGATGGTTTGAATGGTGCCTTGTTTTGAAAATGAGTGGAGGAGGAAGCTTGTTCTTGATACTTAAGTTTTCCTATGGATAGGAGTTTGGTCTCATGAAGCTTAAGAGTATGACAAAGCTGATTAAATGAAGGAGAGGTTTCAAAGAGAACACTTTCCTAAAGTGGTGGTAAAAGACTCTAAATAAACAAATCCTAAAGCTTAGAGTCTGCTAGTACATTTGACATCTTAGCTAGATTGTTTTTATATCTCAAGATATAATTGGCTAGGTGTTCATTGGGTCCCTGTTTCAAGTTGTGCTAATTGAGCATAAGAGATATTGGAGCTGATATTGATAGAAAAATGAGTAATAAAAGCATCGGCTAGATGCATAAATGAAGTTACGAGTGAACATGTAGGTCGTAAAACCAACACATCGCATAATCATGGAGACTACGGGGAAATATTTTAGCCAAAATAACATGATCATCAACAAAATCAAGACAAATGACATGAAATGCTCTAAGATGTTCCTACGGGTCACCATGCCCATTGAAAATGGGAAGCTTAGGGGTGAAAAACTAGGAGGAAGCGGATAAGTGGAGATGGTAGGTGTGAACGGAGTATGTAATAACAAGGTGGAATCTAAAGATGGTGATGCATGCGAAGTGGCCTGTTGTAACTTACGAATTTGAGCTTGAAGGTCATGATAAAGAGTAGTTAAGTCTTGAGTACCAATGGATGAAACTTGTCGTGTATGAGAAACTAAAGGTGGTGTAAAGTGATTGGTAGGAGTAGTGACAAAAATGAGAATGGTAGAAATAGGTGGAAGAGTAGAAGCAAGCGATTGAGTAGCAACAAAAGTGGGTATGGCCGCGGAAGTAGTGAGCTCCGCCAAATTAGTAGCTTCCTCACGAGAAACATGTAAAAGTAAATCTAGATCTTGGGGATGTTCAAAAATATGATCATTAATGGCCTTAAGATGAGCTTCAGTAAAATCTTCATGAGATTGAGCCATGGTGAAAGGAGAATAAACCCTAGATAGAAAGTGGATTCAAAAGATGGGTTCACCAAAATGATTAACTAAAATGTGTCTTTATTAAGTTAATCTAAACAAGGAACAACAATAAATAATAATAAATAAAAGCAATAAATAAATATGGAAAGTGATCCAAGTAACTAGGCTAATGAATGTGTGAGAAGAATAAGGAAGTAACTTAGTTGATTCGCAGTTGATGTGGATTGTGTTGTAAAATAAATTGAATATTTTGGAAGTAGGAACGAACATGTAGAGATACCAAAAATGACATATATGAGTTGTTTGATGGATGGGGGCAATTGGAAGAGGATCGGGTGCTGTGGGTGCCTTAGTCTGCGTTTGGGACACCCTAGTTTGTGCAAGAGGTCAAGAAACCAAATTTATAGGGTTGGATGAAGATGCAAAACCCTCAATGTCTATCGCGTGTAAATTTTTTTCTCTGTGTCGAATGTCATTAATGATTAACAATGAAGAATAGACCTATAAAACCCTAAAACAATCATCAAATCCCTAAAAAATAAAGATCTATATGAAGGGGTCAAACTGTCTTAGTGACCACACAATGGTGGACTTACTAACTAAGAATTGCACTACACTACATATTAGCATTGATGTAGTTCTATGTGAGTGTGTGTGTAATCATGCCCTAGGTGCTCTTGTGCTAGTCACACTTTGTGAAGTAGCAAGCTATAACTATGCATAGAAAATGTAATAAATGGTGGATGGAATAGAATAAAATTCCCTCCTATGTTTGTGTGATGCAGATGAACCAACCTTTTCCCTTGTGATGAAGCTATATGGGTGTAAATGAGCTCTAGATGCCTTAGATGGATGCAACTCTATGTGGATGATAGTAGTGACTAGTGTTTGGTCCCTCATTATGGAATCATAACTTTATATGGTTATCTTGTTCTAATTTCATAATTGACCCTGAAGAGACCAACCACCTAAAAGATAGAATGTTCAAATGGCTAGAAAGTGCCCAAAAAGTAGCGGGAAAGTGTAAAAAGGATCAGGGAGCCCCGACTGGGACTAGGGCCCCTGTAGGCATCCTAGTACTAGTTTGGGCGCCCCAGTCAATGCTAGAATGGTAGAAAATGCTAAAAACAAACTAGGCATGTATGCAAGGAAGTTCGCAATGACGACAAAAAACAAATTAAAATGGCCAAAGGACGAGGGTTAATTAGTACTTTCTTTAATAAAAAACCATATGGATGGTAGTATGAGACCAGGACTAAATAAGACCCAAAGTTTGTGATTTATTGTCTACACCAACACTCTCTTTTTAGACCTTGTATTATCAGTAACATGAATATGAGGTCTATTAGAACCGCACATGGCCTAATTCATTACGCAACATTTTTCATCCCCAAAAAACATAAGATTGGTCTCGGGGTTAGCTTGTTTAGCTCCCTCCTAGAGTTGGCTACTTTTGTGAATGGTTGTTGTTTATTAGATGAACCTTGAACCATAAGGGCTCGAGTTTGTAATGCATTTTCACAAATATTGATTATGTGGTTGATCGCATGGAAAACACCACTATGTCTCTTGTATAACATTAATTTTCACAGAACAATTGATTTACTTGAGATAACATCAAGAAGTGGTGGGTAGAGCAACTTTTTGAAGAGGAAGATGTGGATTTTGACCTTGCCATCTATCATTTTTCTAATTTTTCCCATATCTTTGATTTGATTATTGACTTCTATAGGGATGATAACCTTGATTAAATACCTGGTTTGGAGATTGTCTTTGGTTATGATTTGGGTAATTTCTATCAAATTGAGCTTGTTATTTCTCCAAGGATATAATTATATTTTACAAATTTCTAATCAAGGCTTTCATTTCATTATCATCCTTTTGATTTTGAGGAGGCTAAGATGTGGAGGGAGCAGATTGGGAATTTCACACTTGAGGGGAGCAATGGTAGGATGAGATACTTAAGGCAATTTTGGGGACAAAGGCATATGTAATCTAGGGGTATTTTTCCAGCTTGTATCAAATAATTTTCAGCCCTAATGGCTATTGGATAAGCATTAAAGGTAACAGGAGAACACCCGTCGATTATATCATAACATCGATATCGAGAATTTAAAGCTCTTAAGAAGTAAAGAAAAGCACTTTGTGGAGATGGTCTTAAGAAGACTGGAATTCTATCCCATGTCTTCTAAAATATGAAATTAAAATCAGCCATGAGTTCATTTGGATCTCTCTTGATAGGTGTCTGTTTATCTAACAAGGAGATGTTATCTACTTTCTCCTCAAATTGATTGCAAAGGGTTATACCAAGCTCATCCCAATTTGAATGGACATAGGTCTTAAGATTTTATACCATCGAAGTTATTTTCCTTTGAAATAAGAAGAAAGAAGCATAAATGCAACATTATACTCAGTAAAAAAATGAATTGAATAGACATTAGCAATATCTTGAATATGATTGGCCGGAGTGGTAGAATTTTCACCAGTGAAGCAAGGAGCTTTTGAGATCGACACTAGAATGTCATGTTGTGCATTGAGAGCAAAAGGGCTACCACCAGTGAAATTGACAAAGGGTAAATTTATTTGATGTGTCATGATTGGGATAGGTCTTAAAACTCTAGAAGAAAACAAGAAAGGCCTACTAGGAGGTGGAGTAGAAAAAGTTATATTTGGAGGAGATGGTGATCTTTAAATCATCCTGCCTCTTCTTCTCCTCCTTGGTGACAACTACAAATATTAAAAAAACTCACCGCTTGCTACACTTTGTCTTGTTTGTATTCTTCTCTTGAAAATAGTCACTTTAGCTACTAAAACCAATATATTTAATGAGTAGAGTAACCAGATGTGTTGAAACAAGCCTCTAAAGCCTAGAAATCACTACGTTACACACCAAAACTTAACAAATATGTTGTAAAGTGCATTAAATTGTCCCATCGGGCATGCCAAAAATGTTGCAGGCTAAAATTTCACCCTTCCTTGAGTCATGGACAACCCATTATTTTGAGGCAACATGGGACTGTCTCTAAGTTATGACACTTTTTGCTTGGGACATACCTCCGAAGAAGGCCAACTTCCTCTACATATTCCTAATTCTAAAACTAATCCTAAATGTGCAAATGAAACTATCTAATCCTAATCTAACAATCCAAGAGACCAAGGTAAGATAAATATGCATGAAAGGGGAAATCCTAAGCTAAGGGGAGGTGATAGCACCAAAAAAAGGGAGAAAGACTCTCTCAAATGAGGGAAAATAGGAGAAAAATGAAGGAGAAGAGGGAAGACATGAGTACCACAGTCCAGAACAACATTCAAACTTCCATTTTCATGGAGCACAACAAAAACAAAACCCGCAAAGGAAATAAAGCATGCACATGATACTTACGTAATGAATGGAGAGGTAAGAAACTACAAGAAAACACAAACTAGGGAAGAGAATAACCACAAAACATGAACTTTATTGTTTTAAAGAGATGCACAGATCCATTAAATTGCATGAAAAAGGAAAGAACTTGTTACAATGGTCCAATTTTGAGGCCTGCAACTCAAAAACACTTAGGAAACACTCTGAATGCAACCCTTGTATTCTGAGAGGGTCCATCCACTACAAATGGGCATCATTTTACAATATATAAAATAACCAAAGAGAAAAAGGCGAGGAAAAAGAGAGGTAAATTCATATTTCAACCTTCAACCACCAAGAACATGCATTAATTCCCTAAAAACCATCATGGGCACCCCTAGAAGACCATCCCCCACATTAGCTTGCTTGTAAGAGAAGAAAAGAGCCCATACTCCATTAAATTTGGGTGATTGAGTCACCTATAACTCGCACAATAATTGTTTGAGTCATTTTTTCACCTTTTCACCCATCAAATCCCACCAAAATTTGATTCTACCGATTCCATGATGAAGAGCAAGATGTGAGCTTTCCAATGATACCAAGTTTGTGTGATTTGGAGCACTAGGGAAGAAGTTATGGTGATTTGAAGTTTTGTAAGTCACATTAGATATGAATATGACGTGTGACATCATTTGATTGGCCATTTTGATCACCTCTACCTTTGTGTGTATCACTTTGAAATTTGTCACATCTCATACTCTTGTTGGTTAAGGGTCGAGAGGTATGTTTGCACATTGCTGCACACGAATGATTTTTATTTTAAACCCATGCAGATGTGAAAGTCTTATCAACTCGATGTTGATTTTTGGACCTCACATTTATCAGCTACATATTCCTCAAAATATTTTGGAATGCCTCCATGTGCCCTTTTTAACTTCTTGATCTGCGTCATCTATCATTCCCTAACTAGCACTATGTTTCTCTAACTCGCCTTTGAATTCGTCGGACTTGAACTATAATCCTCCTCAATTTATTTCGGAGCTTTGAACTCTGTGAAACCAAAATTCCCGAAGAATCCCAAAATGGAAATATGTGTTGCCCCCGATTGGTCACGGTTTGAGACCTTTGATCACAAGGGCCAATTTCACTTGCCACCACGTGTCACCTCTTGGTTTTTACTGAGATATTGGGTTTCAATTGAAAGAGTGGGGATTCAGTGAGAGGGTGCATGCTCACATGAGCATGGAGAGTTGCACGAGGGGGCCAAAGAACCGCTGAGTAATGCCATGGAGCTCATGAGCTAGGATGCATGCGTGCAACTTGCAACTATAAAACATCAAACCAATCCCCCCATGAAATTCCCAAAGTTTTTGAGATGGGAACTTTTTCAAACACTCTTGAATGGCATTGTGAAAGCTAAGGAAACATTACAGAGCTTGCAACCATGGAATTTTGTTCTAAATCCTAGGGAATCAATCAGTAGCTTGCAAGGCTGTTAAAACATAATGCCAAAGCCAAAATGAAATGCAAGTTGCCAAAATGGCTTGGGAGAGTTATTTTAGGCAACACTATTCTCATGGTAGCCCAAGAAAGAAGTATAAACTAATTATGAACCTCTACAAAGAACAATAGAAAACAATATGAAGAAATTTATTGAGAAAGAATGCATAATGCATGATTTTTGGTTTCTCTTAAGGAAGAAGAAATGAGATAATTAGAGAAGAAAGAGAACATTGAAGAAGATAGCGCCCTTCTCAAGAATACTTTGTATAGATTAGAGATATTAATCAAAGAAGAACTACTCAAGTAGTCCCTTCTGAAATATATTAGTGGAACAAATCCCTTGCAAAAAAATTGAATTGAAGATATGTGCCAAGCTAGGAAATAGAGATTGAAAAGGGATTTCAACTTCATATTCACCTTGAAACCATGGGTATGGAGTTTGGTTTTCCACTTGTAGAGTGTAAGTTCGGTGATGGATGATTCCAATGTTCATGCTTTAAGTATGGGCGGCCCGACCACTATTAGAGAGCTTGTTTTGATACAAGTTTTCACATGCGATATAATAGAAGATTAGAACTTGATCTCACTCATTTTAAAACCCCATTTAGAAGTGGGATTCAAAGTATGGAATAATCTAGACATATAATTCGGTGGGAACTATTTGATCTTTGTTACATGCGGAGGGGTTGATTATCCAAATTGGATAACTAACAAGGTAATCTACCCTATGGATATTCACATTGATATTAATCCTAAACTAAGTAAATTGTATTTCAAAATAAACTCAAAATGAGGGAAGGATAGGTCAGAAAATAACTTCAAACACCTATCTTATCTCAAAGTAACTCAAATAACACACAATCAACCTAAAATGATGGGGACCATAATTGAGAAAACCTAACATATGGCTCAAATTATAACATACATGGGCAAGAGTCTAAGGGGGTGAAGTTTCTTATATCCATAAGATTAAATTGCAAGCACAACCTAAGTTCATTCCTTACCTTTAATAAATCACAAGAATTATTGAAATAACAATGTGTTCAATTCAATTTACTTCACATATTTAATGAACTTAATACAAAGTTTTCAATTTAACCTTTAACTCATGTAAGGATTCACAAATTGCCGAATCGATTAAATTTATCGACATAAACTAAAATCAAATTACTTCCATGAATCATACAAAAAATTATTCACTCAATTTTCATTCATTAATTGACTACAATTATTAGTGTTAGCTCTTAATCTAATCCAAAACATTACATTATTTCAAATAAGAGAGAAAGAACCATACATAACTACAATATGCATTAAAGCACCAACACTCCTTGTTTCTTTCAAAAATCAAATCTGAATTAAAAAGAGAACCATTACCGTATTTATAGTGAATTCAAATGGAACATAACCACATCTTTTTTTCTATGTAGACTAATAATAGAACTTAACTAAACTAAAACTAAAACAACTAAAAACATATTCAGTTTGTTATCCAAACTACTTTGGACTTTTCCAAAAATAGGATTGTTTACATCAATGATATGTAATGCAACCACAACCTCTAAAGATTCATCATAAAGACACATTTAAAAATAGAACTCTGTTTTTTCCAAAGTCAAATTTCATGTTTCAAAAAAGAGTATAACAACAAGCTAAACTACATACTATGTTTTATTTTCTTTGGCTACCAAATATCTCGTATAGTCGTCATTTATCCTCATTATATCTATGAATGGAAGACAAATTTTAGAAGATTTAGCATTGGTTATCTTGGTGTGCTCAATCAATGCTATAATTAGAAACTCTTTCACACAAGTTTCCCTCTCAATTTTTCTAGTGATATCCATCATGAACTCATGCATGGCCACACTTCCTTTAGTTGTAGTGGTTGTTACATGGTTCTCTATCTTCTATTAAAATTTATCGACGATCTCATCAAATTCTTATGCATTGTTTAGTGTACTATCTAGTATATAGATTTGGCAGTTTGTACTAGCAAATAAATACAAAATATTTTGCCAAATGTATTAAATTGTTCACAAAATTCCCTAATGAGGAATTATCTTATTTTAACCTTTTTTCCTCTTTATAGTAAAAATATGTACATCATTTCTATCCTCATATGATATTAAGGCAATGTTTGCGAGAAAATCTCTCCTTGTCATGTTCATTAGAGTTGTCAATTGTGACTCCCAATTTAGAGTTTGAGCAAGATATGACCTTGTATTGTTATGAACACCTCTACAATTACTACTTGCCCATTTTAATGGAATTAATAGTTGAAACAATTATTTGAGGGTGTATTGTAATTTTCTAGATGTGTCCTGGAGAAATATTGAGTACTATTCTCATTTGAGTTAGCTCATCATGCATTTGGTTCACCACATATTCATGCAACCTATTGGTCGACTTTACCACCGAGACAAGGCTTTCCCGAGCATAATATCATCAATGTGGATTTCTCCTTCCTCTATTACTATCTTTTTACATCCAGGACTCATCACATTATACTCAATTGTGATATGTTGTCCTATCTCTAATATGCTTATGGAAACCATTTTAAGTCTTCTTAATATGTCAAACTCTAGAGATATTCTAGGAGGAGCAGGTATTACCTTTTGTGAGAAAGTTAGTTGCTTGTTAATCATGTCTTTGTGAACCATAGAAGCGACGTGTCCACTTTGAGTAGTAGGGACTTATGGTGTTTTTGTAAACACGATAGTTTGAGGTGCGTGGCTCATAGGAGTGGTGGAAAGGAGAAACAACTAGGGTCTTTTTGTTTAGTGGAATAATTGCTAGTGGTACCAATTTGTGAAAATGATGGAGATGGCTAAAAATATGCCCCAAGAATACGCAAAGTAGGTGGGGGATGTCTTCCTACCCAATTTATAAATGGAATGCGTTTTAGAATAGGAGTGTTCCTAATGCAACATATATTCTTGATCCTTCGCATTTTCTCTTCTTTTGTGGGATCTATAGTGCCATATACTTATGTAGTGTTAGCTAAGCTTCTTACATATTACTTTCATTCTTGATTATAGACATGGTTGGAGGAGGAGTGGACATGATGGTTGATGATGTGGGATGAATGGTGAAAGAATATGAAGGAAATTGATGGCCCCAAATTGATTAGTTTGGGAAGGAATTATAGATGGTAAGGAGGTGAGAGCTACAATGAAAACAAGGGAACATATGGTAAATACAACATTTGAGGTGGTACGTCCCATACTTATAACTATAATTTAATCAAAACTTCTCCTCCACTTGAAACATGGGTAAAGCAACAACTTGATACATTTCTCCTAAACTTTTAAGAACATGAAAATTTTCACTAGTAGTGACAAAACATGCCGCAACTACATCTTGGGTTACGTAACCTATTACAATAATAGTAAGTGAAGGTAATGAGACTTGTGATACCATACTTGATTTAGAGGAATCAAAATGACATACCCCAATTTGAGGCACATCTAATTCAGAAAACAAATGTGAAACACTTTGAACCTCACCACTAGATAAAGAACTAGGTGGGACAACAATATGTGACACAATCCTAGGATCAATAAAAATACCAACTTATGACACAATACTATTGGGTAACTCAATAATTGATAAAGTAATTAAAACAAAATACACTTAAGGCACAATAGTTCTTGAGACATAGATATTGGTGGAACACTTTGAAACTCGCCACTTGATGGAGAAATTGGTGGGACAACAACATATGCAATGGGAACATCCTAAGAGGTGGTACTTACCATACTTAAAACATGTGTTTGTGAGCTTGATGAATAGGATGCATGAGAACTATAGGTACCTTGAGAAACCCTAAAGGAGGTGAGAGAGGTAGGGAAAATATAGATGAACGAAGCTTTGGGATTCCTTTGAGAAATATATTTCTTCAGGTCTTCTAATGTCCCCTCCTATTCATATAATTCTTCACATTATTCCTCTTCCAATGGTTGTGTAACTCCAACTTGAACAATCCATAACCATACGTTCCTATAATACACTTTAGTATTTGTTTGAGGTTTTAGGTATATTTTATTTACATCTATGTATTTATGTTACGGATAGATCTCCATACCCATATTTCATTTCAATGTAGTACAATGTTTCCTCACCTCTCCTTTGGGGCCCCAATATCTGAAAGGTGTCCTTCATGTGAATATAAGATGGTTTCCAAATTCAACCATACTAACAATTTAGGGAAAAATTTTAAATTCAACCTCTCCAAAATTGAAGGGTATGTCAAATAAAAATATTTGTTTCTTTGTCTTATAAATCCCTATAATGTCATGTACAATTCATGTGGCCACTTTAATTTTCACTATTTACCAAGTACATATTTAGACAACACATTTAGGTGGCTATAACATTCATCTACTCGATGATTGTATAATCATCATAATATCGATAAGCTCCCCTCTCCAAGATTTCTTTCTTCATCATTAATGAAATCCTAGGCATACCTTTCATGTACACAAAGTGGAATAAAAATAGTTGCACATGTCATGAATATATTTCCCAAACTTGTGGTGGTATATGACATTGTAATCCACGTGAATATGTTGATTTAGTGGCTAGATACAAAAGATACTGTGCCAAAAAAACCATCCTTGCACATACAATATCCACTAAACATGATGTAATGAAGAAACTTTAATTTGGCTCTTCCCAAGAAAAATTCCACTTTCCTTGTAGATTTGAGGCAATCGAACTGTCACCCCTAATATGTTTTCTTTCCCTTCTTGTTAATCCCTACTAGTATGAGCACTCATAATTATCTACAATATCGTAGTCTTGGCTCCCGAAATTTGATTGAGAAGATCCATTGTTACCCTAATTCCCTTCCTAAAGTGTTAAATTACTACTTTCAAATGACTCTTTTAAACTACTAGTTTAGATCAGTTCATAGATCAGTATGAGTAGGTCGAGCTAAACTCGGAACCAGAGAAGGTATGTCTAAATGTTTCAGCAGTGACATTGGTGTCAAGCAAGGTTTCCCTCTTTCTCCCACCTTATTTGGTCTATACATTGACAAGCTTGAAGAATGGTTAAATAAGTCCGAGGGAGGAGGTATACAGTTAGCAAGTTATGTGGTGAAGTTACTCCTATATGCTGACGATCTTATCCTAATTTCAAAAATAGCCCAAGGATTGAGGGAACAACTAAAATCCCTAGAACTCTTCTGCAAGAAGTCGGGATGCAAGTGAACACTAGCAAAACAAAAATCATGATTTTCTCCTTGAAAAGGAAAGAGAGACAAATTAACTTTCTTTTTGAGGGGAGCCCTTTGGAAATAGTCATTGAATACAAATATCTTGGGATTGACTTTCACCACAAGCTTAGTTGGGAGACTTGTAAATCAAAAAGGATACATGGAGGTTGGAAAGCATCTTACCTACTTCAAAATAGGTGTAGGAAAGCTGAACTTTGGGACTGGAAAACTAAGAAAACCCTTTTTGGATTGTTGGTCACTCTGGTTGTTCTCTATGGCTGCGAGGTTTGGGGAAGTAACATGTCAAATCATGGGTGGAGATAGATAGAAAGAATCCAGAAACATCTGATCACAAGCACTCTCAAATTCAAATCAATTGTTCCTTATGAGATCCTATTGGCTGAAGCGGGTACTTCCTCATTGGAAGCTTTGGCAATATCTCGGATGATAAGCTATTTGAAAAAAGTTGAAAGCATGGACAATCTTCGTTGGCCCAAAATGGTTATGGACGATACTACGGAGCGCAGAAAAGAAAACACGGATGAAATAGAATAATAAATGGATGAACAAATGGGACATCAACTTGCAAGAGTGTCCAAACAACAACAGGGAAATAAAAAATTATGTGATAGAAAATTTCAGGACTGCCATGTGGACGGGACAAATTGGTCAAAAGAAAGCACATTATATCAGAGAATTCAATCCCACTAGGGAACATGATGAAAAATATTATCTAGGGGCAGCTATCAAGGGTAAAGCAAGGATTCTAGTGGCACAATTAAGGACTGGATCACATCATCTTCGATGCGAAACTAGTAGATGGACTATTCCAAAGGAGGATTGGAAAAGGAGAATTTGACTTTTCTGCAACAAATGGGTCATTGAGACAGAATAGAATTTCATCATGGAGTGTTCGACATATGATGATATTTGTATCCAGTATGAAAACAACATGATGGTGGACGAACTAAAGGAACTCTTCGAGGAATAAAGCTTCAAGCGACCGCGGGTTTCATTCTCAAGATTCACAGCCGGAGAGCTGATATTGAAAGGAGTCGAAATTAGATTAAAAATCTCAGCTTTGTGGTCCCATACACTCTTCAGTCTCATGGACGTCATTAAAATATTTCATTTCATTTCATTTCTTCTTCTTCAATACTATAGGATCCTCTCGAAAACTCAACCAATCCATCACACCATATATATTCCTCTATGTCATCAACCGATTGGCATAATTCTCATCATAAACTATATTTGCCTCGGTAGGTGGCACAATTCACTAAATGTCATTTTTTTGACTAGAGCGATAGCATGCACACTAGATTCCAGGGCTCCATATTGCATTGTAAAATTAACCAACACATGTGAGAACAAATCCTTACAAGGAAATACTTCTACCTTGGTTATGTCCTTGTGTAGCCTTGAATCTCCTAGTGTTTCCAAATCCTCATAGTACTAAGAATTTCCATTACTCAACTTATATTTATTAGCTTATTTCTCTTCTAAATTCATTACTTCATAGTAAATTACATTATAGTTAGCCAATGCCTTCAACAATTGTTGGGAGTATTGAACGTTGATGAATTCTAGTTCAATTGGTGCAATTTTTTCCCCTTAAATTGTCTTGTGAGGTGCCATGGTGATTTAAGAGAGACTTAATCGATATTATGTAGTTATTTGATTGAATTTTGAATTTGGGATTTCTCTATGAATGTCTTTTCCAAAATTCTATTTATAATGCTTGAAATTCGGGCTAAATTAGTAATGGTGACCATTTATACCCAAAGAATACTTGATTGCTTGATAGTTTACGAATGAGATGGATTTTACTTCCTTTTGGTAAAAAATCTCATTTCCTTAAGCCATGTGTATTCATTTGAAATGAGCATTAATGATGTATCGTGCTTTACTCTAAGTTAGGTGTCATAAATGTCTCAATGTTTATGGATTTTGAGTTGTTTGCGTGTCTCAATTCCAAAATTTTATATATCTCAAGTTTTATTTTGTATCTCCCATGGTTGAATTATGCCTTTGGAAATTGAGTTCCTATTATTGGAGCCATGTGGACCAATAATGGGTTTTTAGCTTGGTCATGATTGGGCCACTTATCCCCTTCTCTAATTAAGGGAGAGGAGCCATTCATCGTGCATTACCCAATAGTTGTGAGGGTATTTGCACTTTTGGAATTTATTTATAAAATATAAAAATACTAAAGTTTGATTGAAAAATATCTATTACATGCACATAAAATCTTGAAACAAGTACAACCATTATCCTATCATTGATAGAGCACATTACATAATTTTTAAAAGTAAATTATGAAGATATAAGACTTCCATCATATCATATATTAATAACTAATTGTATTACATCAATACATATGTGTTTGTATTCCATCTAGATATAAAAGTCAAACAAACCCATCATATCAAGTATATAAAACTTTTAATATGTTTTAAACCTCCATAAACACTATATCAAATACATTGATAACACAACCAAAGTACTTTCATGTACAAAAACATAAATATTTGGTCTCAAGTATTGGACCAAACTCCAACACAATACAACCCAAACTAATCCATTTTTAATTATGTAATATTTAAAATCATGTGCCACTTCAAACACTTGGTCCATTTCCCCTCCACTTCCCATGCCATCAAATCTCATAAATGAGGTACTGCAATAAATACATCCATTTTGAGCTCAAGAACTTCAAACTGAAATGCATTTATTTAATTCCAAAAATTCAAATACTTGCATGAGAAACTATATTCAAAATTGAATTCAACTCAAGCCATTGGATTATAATATTCAAATTCATGATCCACACCAATCAATGTCAACCAATCAAAAAAAAAGCACAAGGATCAATCATAAACAACACTTATATCCATCCTATAAATTCAATTCATTTGATGGTTGGGCCATATTTTCATTTTATTCTATTCTAGAGGAGCACTGATTTACTTATCAACTGTTGATTACTGCATGCAATATTTTGCATACAAGCTCATTCAACTTATTCTTCAACTACAGATAGATACAGTGTAAGTATGCATTATGATTTTTAGAAACTGTTTATTTTTCCTTATTGAAGTTATAAACATGTAGAATGCACATGTTCCTTTCTTCCTCTTTCAGCAATCCATTTTGTGTCATATAAACTGTAGAATGTTGTTGTTATAAACTTGTAGAATGTTGTTGTTTTTATAAATGTAGAGAATGTTGTTACATTTTTTTTCAAAAGCTAAGGATCTACAATAAGGAAAATAGAAGTATAAAAATCTAATTATCATATTAGATTTTTCTGCAAAACACACTAGAACTTATAATATATTTTTTCAAAACATATCATTGTAAGAAAAAAATATGAAAATATTAATGAAAAAAATCAAAAATATGTTAACTTTGTATCAAAAACTATGAAAAAATCACCATCATTTTCTATTTTTTATTATTGTAGATACAAAGATAACATATTTCTAGTTTTTTACTAATATGATACTTAGATTTTTATACTTCCATTTTCCTTATTGTAGATGCATAGCTTTTTTACGGAAAAAAAAAAAAAATGAATTGTAACAACAACATTCTACAGGTTTATAACTTCAATAAGGAAAAATATATAAAATTATAAATCCAGAAATATGATATGTTTGTATCCACAATAAGGAAAATAGAAAATGATGATCATATTTCATAGTTTTTGAAACAAAGATAACATATTTGTGTTTTTTTACACATTTTTTCATATTTTTTTTCTTACAATGATATGTTTTGGAAAAATATATTATATGTTCTAGTGTGTTTGCAGGTTTTATTGTCACCATGAGAAGAAGGCAGCTACCGAAAAGAGTAAGGCCAACTATTGCCAAAACCAAAGGAGTCAGATTTCCACCAAGTGAAGAACATGAAGAAGAGGCCAACAATACACCAATTCAAGATGCAAACTACACATTTGTTCAAGATGAAAACAATAGTCCACCTCCAGAAGTCAACATCCAAGTAACAAAAAGGAGATCTTCAGCTAAAAGAGTGAGAATACAAAGAAATGATTGGAACAAAGATGACATGGACAATGCTATGAGAGATGTTGAAGAGAATGGATTTTCTACACGTTCTGCTGCAAAAAAATGGGGTATACCAGCAAGCACTCTTACTTCTTGGTTGATGGGTATCACCACCACCAAAAAGAAGGGACCACCAACAATTCTTACTGATGAATAAGAGCTTGAGATAGTGATTTGGTGTCATGAAATGGCAGACATGGGTCATGGAATAGAAATTATACAACTTAAGGCATATGTGGCACAAATATGTGAAACCAAGTCCAACCCTTTTACAGATGGTCTTCTTGGTAAGTCATGGTGGGTTGGTTTTAAAAAAAAACATCCAGAATTAACATTGAGGATAGTTGAAGGCCTTGATAAAGATCGGGAAGTGTGTCTTAGGCCATCAATTGTTAATTATTTCTACATTACTTTGTCCAATGTCTATGAGGCCAACCCATATGGGCCACACAAAATATGGAATTGTGATGAGACTGGATTACAGTGGAAGGAACTGTGGAATGAGAGTGCTTGCCAAAAGGGGTAGCAGAAGTGTCCCATACATCATTCCAAAAAGCGAGGGAATGGATTACCATATTGTGTTGTGTAAATGTTGCAGACAAAGCATTCCAAGATTCTATTTGTTTAAGGGGAAGAAGCAATTACATAATTACATTGCAAGATGTGAGTCCGGTGCCTGCATGACAACTCAACCTCATGCATGGATGACAAAATATTTATTCATGAAATGGATACATCACTTTGCAACATCTATACTTGGTGGTGTGTCTCCAAAAAATAGGCATTTGATGATATTTGATGGACATGGTTCACATGTTGCTTTAGGAACAATTCAAGAGGCAAGGAGCTTGGGAATAGATTTGCTAACATTTCCTGCACACACCTCTCATGATTGTAGCCATTAGATGTCGTTTATTTTCTCCATTCAAATATTACTTCAAGGAGGAGAGACGTAAATGGATAATTGAGAAGCATGGGATAGATATCAAAAGGGCATAATTAGCAATAGAGTTGGGAAGTAAGGCATTTAGAAAGGCTCTTACCCCTAAAAACATTAAATCAAGTTTCAAAAGGATGGGCATATGGCCTCTTAATCCAAATGATTTGGATGAAGACATGGGACCAAGTAAAACATTTGACACATATGTTCAAGATGAGGTGAGTGTAGCTGAAAACATGCTACAGTTATCTGGAGTTGATTTGCAGGTTGGAGAAGATGTTGAGATGGTGCCTAACACACAAGTATGCCAAGAATTAGATGCTCAACCAAATGAGGTAAACATTAACGAATGTGTTGATCAACAATCAACACCTTTGACTGTGAGAAATCAATCAAATGAGTCTCTATCTATGCCCACACAAGCTATCCCTCCTAAGTGGATGAAAGAAGTTGCTTTCAATCTTGGTGTAAACTTGAATTTCAACAATGAAGAAGTCAAGTCTCTCTCTACCATCCCAGCCAACATTGCTTAGTGAGACAGATATGGTCCACTATTATGTTGATACTCAAGCCGAAGAAAATGATGGAACAACATAGTTGGAGGCAACATCTATTTTAGGGGCAAATTCAAACCAAAATCAAGAGGAAAACCAAGGACAACAAACTCTTAGTAAATTCTTAAAACTCCCAATGGAACAAATCAAAAGATGAGAAGACAAAATTATGATGTTGGAATAAGGTTGAGCACGGGATCGAACTTATAATTTTGATAAGTACATGGAGCTTCTCATGGATAAAGAGAAGAAGAAGAAGGAAATTGATGAATTAAAGAAAAGAAAGAGGGAACAAATTCAAGAGAAAAAATAGAATGGATTGTTGAAAGAGAAAGAAAGGAACAAGAAAATATTGAAAAAGAATATATAAGGAAAACAAAGGAGCATCAAAAATTGATGCAGAGGTAGGAAAGAGAGAAAAGAAAGAATAAGAAAGGATTCAGAAGGAGCAAGACAGAAAGGAAAAGGAGTTTGAGAAGGCAAGAAGAGAGTTGGAAAGGAAAAGGAGACTCAACAGTCCAACAAATCCATTGTCGAACAACACCCATTATTGAGGGAGTTGATGGCCATCCATTGCCCCCAGTTGGTGTTTGCACATAAAGTATCACTTGGAGTAAATGCTTCAGCAAATTCTGAAACATTCCCAGCTACACCTACGAGGGATGTCAACACAGGAAGACAACTAGAAAATTCTAACACATCCACTGCAAACATGTCTGCAGATTCACCAACCCCATTTCCTAGTTTTTGGAAATGATTTAGCAGAATGTTTTAAGTTTTCGAATATATTTTTATATATATATATATATATATATATATATATATATATATATATATATATTGTAGTAATTTTGATTCGATAAAAACTAAAAATTGGGCTTGATTGATTAATATGCCCACAACATGCTATGAATATGACATCCAAGAATGTAACAACTCTGTTTTTGTTTGTAAAGGGCAAATGATTCCATTATATAATGAAAAATATGTATTTTCCGATTAAATCCATGAAGTGTTGTCAAATGTATGTATTAACTAGACCCATGAAGAACTGCAAATTAAATGCAGATAAAATCTATACCCATTACACAATCATGCAAAAAACAAGTAACAAAATCCCACTCACAAAAGGAGGTAAACGTACTACAATTGTGAGAATACATCTAAAGAATCAGAAATTCTTGCACATGTTGCCAAAATATATAAGAAAATGAGGAGAAAGATTAAACAAGCAATACATATCATATTGCAAAAACATCTGAAAGGAAATTTAGAAGTGTTTTTCCTATTTGTGTGCTTAAACTGAAAATGTCGAAATTGAAGAAGTCCCTGATAATTCATGTCATCAAAGTTTATAAGTCTTTCTTCTTGATCTTCTGCTTGTGTTGCATTCTATTATCCAATGCGTAACCAGAACCACCCACAAATCCTCTAACTCAGCCAAAGACCTAAGTGTAATTTGAGAGAAGCATTCCCAAAAGCCTGAGTAGGCTTTGTTTCCTCTTCCATGTTGTCTTGGGCCCATATTGGGCCAGGTTCTAGGATTGTGCATGGAAAAGAGGAACATTTCACCCCTCCCGCATTGCTCCTATTACCTAAAACAAAGTTTTCACGCTGAGTGGCTTGTCTTTTGGAGCGTTGGAATTGGGAAGCGGAAGCACTAAAAAGATGATAATGAAAAATGGCTTTGTATTTCTACACCTTCCCTTTAAATAATAACACCTTCTACATTACTCTGAAAAAAACCCATGAATCAAACTTAATGTATGGAGAAACCTTGACATAAGACACCTCTATCTTCAACAAACACATGCCATTTATCAAACACCAACACCACCATACATCAATTTTTTTTTTTCAAAATCACAACTTCAAACCCACAATCTGGACAATACCCTAAAATATTCATTTCAAGGTGCATTTAAATATAAAGATTTTTATCCAAATAACCACAGTTGTATAGTTTTTTCACACTTTTACCAAGGCATGATGATCTCAAATATCCCCAACAAAATAAAAGTATCAAAATATAATGGAAGCAAATAAAAATAGTTCAGTTGAGTTTCTTCATTGCCTAGTGAGAAACCTCACCGAAGTCCAGTAGATGTGGGAGAAATGTCCATGGATGGGAGCTCGGGAGACGCACAAACATGTTGCATAGGCAGTGAGGTGAGGCTACAAAGGTGCCCAAGTACTGGCGGTGCGAGCTAGAATGACTAGTGCTGGGGCGATTAAGTTTGGTCTTGGTTTGCTATTAACTAACATTGATAGCCCACATGCATTGGAGTAAATGCATTTGCCACCTGTGTTCGCGCCAAAACTCACACCCTTTCCTTTTTTGTTTCCACGTCGCCATGCACGCTTAAAACAATATTACATATCGGTTATTGGTCCATACATTAACTATTATATAGGTAACTTTGTTTTAATATTAATCCACCCATATAATTTGCACTTTATGAGACACATGTGCTTAAAATGGATTTATATGATCCATATATAAGTGTTTTTTATTTAAATTGAATATTTTTACTAAGTTAAGAGGGAAACAAATTTTACGTCATTATTTTTGTGTTAATATGTGGTATAACGCTCATTATATGACCCCTGTAAGTTTGGGTGCACGACGAGTGGCTCATCTCCCTTATCGGGTCCTTTTGGTTTTGAATTTTTAACTCTTTATACTCTAAACTCTCCATCAACCAAAGACTCGTGATTGGTTATTTTTCGTGTGAATCGTGTAACTTTTTTCGGTCCACGTGTTTGATGTTACAAGCTTTCGAGAGATCTCAAACCTTTGACTCTTTTGAACCATCTTCATCATGTATCATAGATCTAGAGATCTGTCATTGGTCCATGTGGACCAATTATTGCTCAACACTCTTTCAATAGTCCCTCTTATCTCATAACAAGTTTTACCCATTATGAACCCTTGTATCTCCAAATCTTTGAGTTTGGTTTGACTTTTCTACTCTTGAAGATAACTCAAGCTTGAGAAAACCTTTTATGTGTCTTCCTTCTAGCTATACACCACATAAACAGAAAAACCCATGAAAACACTTTTACATTAAAATAAAGCCTTTTTAAAACATTAATTCAAGAGAATTATATCTTGTCAAGTGTCTTTCCTTTCACGTTTTAAAGCCCATAAGAGCTTCACCAAGTTAAAACACGAAGAGACATTGATGCAAGTTCCAAAGCTCGTGATCGATCAGATTTTAATTGGTTTTTTCACTTACTCTTTATATAATCTAAACCTTAGGAGGCCCGCATAATGTAAAGTTTTGATGGCAATTTTATTGTATTTTGAGACCAAACTAATATGTAAGAGGGGTACTTTATTTTCTCAAGTGCTTATGATGTATCTTGTTTTGGTTATGTAGGTATGAACATGATGTATAGATGAACAAGAAACCTATGAAGACATACAAAAGGTTTTAATGAAAACAAATGGAGGATTTGATGTGGTTTTCTCCCTTTTTCTTCTTATGTTATTTGTTTCATTTGGTTTAACATCCATTTCTCCACACAAATGAGGATTTCATTGTTATTTTAATGTTAAAAGGGTCTCCACTTTACGTGTAAAAAGTAGGGACGTGTTATGCACAACAAATTGCACAAAGTTCCCAACTTGTGTGCATTGTGGGGAAGGCCATAAGCTAGGAAAATGTCTAGATTTGGTGAAAAGGTCAAATGAATATGAAATTTCTAGGACCATAAGGGTCACAAAGCTAGCTCAACAAGGTAATAATCGGAAGCATAAGCTTACGACCTCGTAAGATGCTCAAGAAGAGGAAAAGGTACAAATTACTACCCATAGTGGCGTGAACATGCAAACCAAAACTACCCCACTATTGCAATTTGATATTATGATTTGCAAGAATATGTTAAATAGGGTGAAAGAAATGCTTAGGAGTCTAAAAAAATTAGTTCAAGCCTCCTAAGAAATGGAATCAAAGATGAGTGAACAACAACACAATACCCTGACATTGAAAGAAATTTCAGAGTTGATAGAATTATTTATGATGATGAAACAAGAGGGAGTGTTACCTCTGTTGAAGAATTGGCTTTAGTAGAATCTTGAGAATGTGTAGGAAGATGGGGTTATGAGCCTAAAATATTTATGTATTTTGAACTATATGGGTTATGACAATGAATTGTTGTTGGAGGCACATAATAATGGATGAGAATCAAGAATGTGTTAATTGATATATATGTTGAGGTAAATATCTTGATTAAAGATACATGGAAAAGGTTAAGATGTCCTATGTTGGAGCTTACATCGAGTTTTTATTCTATAAAACAAGACCAAGGAAATACCTATTGGAATTTTACACAAAAGCAAAGTTAAACATCCAAAGATAGAAGTTTGGCACAAAGTTTTAGGTAATTAAGATCTCAAAAAAATGATAATTGTCTCACTCTTCATGGTCAACCATGGTGCTAGGAGAATCATATAGACATGAGGTTCAAGAAAAGAGTGATGAATTTTGAGAAGGATGGATAAAGGGTTGTGATACCCTAGACAATTTGATGGGACCCCATATGTTAAAAGTGTAGATATGGAGGATGAAATCAATGATATCTATAAATTATTTGTGTAAGATAAGGAATACCTTGACTGCAAGACGATGAAAAGTTGGGCTAAAAAACAGGATGATCAGTATTTGGCACCACTAGAATTTATTTTCAATTATGGGTAATGGAAGAATACGAAATCACTGGTTAGAAGTGCATTGGGGTAATAAAATGGTGTAAAAATATGGAGAGCCCGAGTTAAAAGTGAAATAGTTTGCAAGACTATGAATGTTCAACAAGTTGCAATGAAGTGGATTTAGTAGAACCAAATATATGATGGATGATGAGGATTAGTAGGTGCCTCTAGAGAATCTACCTAAGTATGATGGGTCTACTTATGTGAAAGCTTATATGAATGATTTAGAGGCTTGTCTACCCAAGGAAGATGATAATGTTTTGCATTATTCCATCACATGAGAGATGATGTTGCATGATGGTGGAAAATGCACAAGACAAATTTGTTTGGATGGATGAAGATTGAAAAAATGTTGAGCACAAAGTTTGAAAGGAGTAATGTTAATAAAGGCCTTCCATTTTATGTGGGAGACACTAATCTATAGGATTTCCTTCATGAATGTGAAAGTGAATGGAATTGAAGTGATTAGTTTCTATTGGTGTGGTTGTGGCTTCATGCATTATATGGCACTTTGAAGACATGATACTCCAATAGAATCTTCAAACCGGCACACATAGAAGAGAAAGAGTTGACTTCACTTTGACTATGATAAAGGACACATACTTTCACAAGGATGCACTATGGGAAGATAGATTATGCAAGATCTATGATGATGAAGTCTATTTTGTGAGTAGATTATTTGCAGAAAAGGAAAAAGTAGTGATGTACACAAAAGTTATCAAGAAGTGAAGGGTGTACATCCTAGATTATTTCTAAAGAGTTATCGGAAATGAACGGTTTACACCCTAGTCTAGGAAGATGTACAAAAAATTGCGAGAGGGTGAAAAACTTATTAAGAAATGGACGTATAGGATGAACTGAAGTTGTACACCGAGGTCAAAGAGGAGACCGATAAGATGTTTGACATAGGAGTGATATGTTTTATTAAGCATTCATATTGGATTAGACTTATGGTAATTTGCATTAAGAGAGATAGAAAGTTCTATGTTTTCATGGATTATCATATGCTTAGTGATGATTGTGTTAAAGATTCATTTCCAAAACCATTTATAGAAGAAATGTTGAAGGGTGTTAGCAATATTTTTCATGTATTGTTGTTGAAGCATTTAAATATTTTAGTCATTAGTTTTTACAAGTCTAATTGGATTAGTAGAACATGTATGGGTTGTTGAATGATCACCACAAGAATATTCACTCGATGTTTGAAAGGTCTCGGCATTTCTGCAAATCTTGTTGAATTTTAAGAAGTTTACTTTTATAGAACCATATGATACATTATTGGGACATGTTTTTTAAATAAGGCATGTTATTAGGCCCCAAAAAGTAACAATGATTCAATAGTTGGAGGTTGATAAAAGTAGAAAGATGTATGTGTATTCTTAGGACATTACAGTTATTATAGGAAGTTCATACAAATTTATGCATATAAAACAGAACCTCTAAAGGAGTTGTCAAAAAAGGAATTTCCATACTATTTACAACAAAGAACTTTCGATACGATGAAAGATAAATTGTCCAACATGCTTATTTCTTGTAACTTCCCAATCGGAAAAACCATTTTCATGTTCATGCGAGATGCATCTTAAATGACAATGGGAGAAATCCTTACATACATATGAGATGGCAAGATTGACCACCCTATATATTTCATGAGCATAAATCTAGAAAACAAAAATAATAATTATAGTCAAACTAATTGTGAGGCTTTACGCATGATATATGCATTGCAAAATTTAAACAATATCCCTTAGCCACTTTGTATTCTATGCCGACCATGAGGCTTTGAATTATTTGGTGAATTGGTCTGTTTTGCATGGTCACATATGTCTATGGATGGTATTATTTCAAGAATTTTGGTTTAAAGTAGTGGTAAATTTAAGAAGAATCCATGCATGCCCCGATCATTTATCATGGATTAACACTAGAGAAGCATCTAACTCATTTGAGGAGAGGTTGTTAGATGCTTGTCATTTTTGGTCTTGTGAATTCCTATGGGATGGAACGTGACTCAAAATAAACAATTGGTAGTTACGACTTCCCCATACCAATTAATTGGAGAAGATTTGTATTAGTTAGGAAAATATACGACGTTGTGTGAGGGAACATAAGTGCAATGATGTTTTATATGAGTGCCATGAGGGAGTGGTAAGAGGAAATTATGTTGGAGATGGTGAGCCCACAAGATATTCTTTCTAGGACTTTAGTGGCTAACATTTTTTAAGGAAGCACATAAATTTATGTAATAATGGGACCTTTTCCAAAGGGTTGGGAAACCAAATCCCGGTGATGAGATGTTCTTTGCCTCTTATGATAGGACAAGAACCATTTAACAAATGGGTGATTAATTTTGTGGGACTAATCAACCCACTTGTCCATAGATAAGGGTTGAGGTATATCATCACCGCCACAAACTATTTTACATGTTTGGTAGAATTTGTGTCAACTGAAGGTTGTACTATAGAAATTATTACAAGATTCTTATGGAAAAACATTATCATAAGGTTTGGTTACCCTTTGTTTCTTACAAGCGATCAAGATAAACAATTTCTTGTGGAGATAGTAAGATTTCTACAAGAAGAACTCATGATCATGTATAAGAAGACCACTTCATATCACCCACAAGCTAATAGAATTGTAGAGTCTTTAATAAGAATTTGGGGACAAGATTGACAATGATTTGTGATGTGGTCCATAACTAATAATTTAAAATTCATAAACCATATACATGAACATAGAAAATAGGTATAATCATTCATTTAGTAGGATGGTGATTTGATGGTGATTTGATGGTTTAACTACGAATGTGGTGGATAACATGGGGAAAGGCCCCTTCTCTTTATATCATTAAGTGTATCATGTGTGTGCTTTTTAATCTTGAATGGCATTTGGGGATATAAAATCTTGAGTAATGTGCAAGCAACTTCCCATTTCTCACCCTCATAATTGAAAATTAGTATGGATCTAGGAGGGGATGATTATCTAGGAAGTAGAAATGAAGGATTACAAAGAGAGAATACTCGAGAGGTGTTGGACAAAGGATAAAGAGAGAGAGTTGTGATAAGAAAGGATGTGGACGTCACCTTTGCTAACTTTTTGGATAAGGAAATTAAGGGTTCCAAGATGAGAGTTTAGTTTAGTCGGGTGAGGAGCATGGCAATGGAATTCTATGAGTTGAACAATATAGTATTGGGCCACCTCATGCGAGGAATAATGGTGGATCAAAAATTTCCTTGGGTAGAAGAAATGTGTTTGAAATGGCACAATGTGTAAGCAACGCTAACATTCTGTCAAACTCGATTAGTTAATTCCTCCTCCACCAAGACCATGTGGCTTTAGAGATTACATCGATGACATTCAACGATGAATCATCAATGCATAACCATAATATCCTCTGAGGCATCGGGCAATCCTTCATAGAAAAAATGAACTAGCTAGGGCTTATGTGGTATAGCTCTCTACAAAAACCTTGAAGTTTCCATGATGTTGCATTGAGGAGTTTCATGAAGGTGGAGGCCAATCATAGGAAGGTCCTTCTTCTTAGAGCCTAGCCAACCTTGGTAAGATGCATGCAATGGTTTTAGAATAGATGGTCATATGCATTGTGGCTTTTGCACATAAAATTGGTAGCGCCTACGTAATTTTCCCAACCTAGGCGAGACTCTTCTATTTTTGCACTAAAATATTAAGGCAAGGAAACTACCATAGGATTGTGTATGTGTAAGACAGATCAAACTCATATTAGATAGAATATTATTGTTAATGGATATATGTGTATTGTTGTTCATATGGATGTGAGTAGTGAAGATTGGTTGGCTATACTTTTGAATATTGTTGTTTATATGTGATTTTACGCTTACATGGATTAAATCTATTATCAGCCCGAGATGGGTGGAATGTTTGCACTTTTAGAAATGCATCGCTTAAAATTGTAATATGAGATTATGGGGGGGATTTAGACAAAGTACATTGGTACAAACAAATGTTTTTACTCATCTTCCTTTTCGATTCGGTGGTGATATTGTGTACAAACAAATGTGTACTCCTCTTTAAGGGTTGCGTACATATTTTCTCTTATGCTTAAAGTATTAGCTCCTTGGATTGATTTTTCACATTACTCACACGTAAGGAAGCACAACTCACACACCAGTGGCACTAATGAATAGACTCATTGAAATTCCAAAGGGGTAATCATGAATAGCAATGCACACACTACACACTAACTTCAATGGTTGTCAATAAACTCCTTTGAATGATATGGGAGGTGGTGTTATGATTCCAAGAGACATGAGAAGCATACGATTGAGGGACATGAGTGTCTACAACCATACGAAAAACACTCATAGCATAGCTAAAGGTATGTTGATGGGGTTAATCGAGGTAGTAACCAAGCAAGATTGCCTCAAGTAGTTCTCTCTCCATTTTCAATGATTGAGTTTGGGTTAGAATGGAGGCTCATTGTGATGATGAGTAAGATAGAAAGTGGTGGTTGTGAAAATCTCTTTCTTTATTCTTTATTAATGTTCTATTCTAAGCTCGTCGGGTTTACCCTAGCAGTGGGGAATGTGGGTTATATGTGGGAGGTCTCGAGATCCATTCCCTTGGGTTGACCACCTCTATAACTCGTTGTTACTCGGTTAGGCAGTGCCAAGCGGGTCAGCTACTTCGGTGGCGGAGGTGGTCTCTTCGACGTGGTGTTAAGCCAACTTGGTGTTCAATGCGACGTGGGTCGAGGGCATGCATGAATCATGTGTTCAATGCAACAAGGCATGTCTTGGCATTATGGCACGAGAGTTATTAAAAACCACTTTCGGCCGTTGGGTTTACCTAATAGTGGGGAATGTGGGTTATATGTGGGAGGTCTCGGGGTCCATTCCCTAGGTTGACCACCTCTATAGCTCATCGTTACTCGACTAGGTAATGCCGGGGGTCATCGCGCCGATGGCGGAGGTGGTCTCTCAACGTGGTGTCAAGCCGACTTGGTGTTCAATGCAACGTGGATCAGGAGTAGGCATGAATCTTGTGTTCGATACGACAAGGCATGTCATAGCATTACGACATGAGAGTTATCCAAAACCACTTTAGCCCATCGGGTTTACCCTAGCGGTGGGGAATGTGGGTTATATGTGAGAGGTCTCGGGGTCCATCCCCCAAGTTGACCACCTCTATTAGCTCATTGTTACTTGGCTAGGCAATGTCGAGTCGTCGGTTGCTTCGATGGTGGAGTTGGTCTCTTGACGTGGTGCCAAGCCATCTTGGTGTTCAATGTGACGTGGGTCGGGGGTAGGCATGAATCTTGCGTTCAATTCGACAAGGCATGTCCTGGCATTACGAAATTATCGAGACTTTTGAATTGTCCTCGAAAAATGGATCTCTCCACGAACCCTTTCCGCTACCCTTCTCTGCGCAGCTTTCCCAAGCTCCCTATAACCGGCGATGGCATCCCGATGGTGGCTCTAGTGTCGGATCTTTGGTTGCGCAATCTAGTGGCATGGTGGTAATAGTGGTGGACTCCGGGTGAGTTGTCTTGAATCGAGTGCTCTTCTTTTCCCATGTTTTGGCTTCGGTTTTTGGTCAAGGGGATTGGTCGTGAATCATCTTGTCTCTTTGAAGAGCTCCTTTATTGTGGCTTCCACATCCGCATTCTCTAAACCCCTTTTTGCTACAAAATCCTCCCCCTTGGTTCCCTTTGGAGAGTCAGTTTTAGAGTCGGAGGTTTTTTTCTCCAGTCAAGGTTTGATATGCTACTTCAACGGCTTCTAGCCTGGGCTGTCGCTTCTTCACTCGTGGATTTCTTCAAATTGACGTCCTCTCTTATCTAGTAAGGTTGACATTTACCCATGCACAAGACAATTTTTATAGTGGTTTTCAATTCTATTGAAGATAGGGACTCTATCCTCTCTAAGCTTTGGGAACTACAAAATCATCACTTGTTGATGAAATTGTGGTTTCCGACCTTCAATCCCCTTTCTGTTGCATTCAACGTCAAGCTTGTATGGATTCATTTACCCTTTTTCCCGCTACAGTTCTAGGGGGAGGAATGCTTGATTGATATTGGCAATGCTTTGGGTAAGTTTTTATCCATCGATTCCAAAACAAAACTCTACACTCATACCACCTATGCGCGTATCTTAGTGGATCTGGATACTTCTCTTGATCTACTTGCTTCCATTGATCTCAAAGTTTTGGACCAGGTTCAATCTCAACCTTTAGAATATGAAGGCTTGCCCTTCAGATGCAGGAAATGTTTTGGCCTAGGGCATCTCGCTCACCGATTGTCAAAAGGTGAAGCGAAGCTTAAGGAAAATGTTTCTTGGTGGAAGGACTTCCACCCCAATCTATTAGTTGTTGGGGATGAGCCATATTCTTCTTCGGTAGAGGTTCATGAAGAACGTGATTTAATTGAAAAACAAATCAGCAGATTAGGTTGAGACTCACATTTCCCCCCTGCGATGGTTGGGTTGGGAAAGATAGAACAAGCGTGAAACTTCCTTCGAGGGTTGATTATGATTGTTCTAAAAACATTTTCTTGACAGAGGAGTCAAGTATTTTGGAGTCCTCTATTTTTGGCTCCCAACTATTCAAATGAAAATTCGGATCCTAATAGGAGTAATGATTGGACAGTCGTTCTTCGTAAAAAGAAAAGAACTTCTCTCCCTGAAATGAAATTATGATCCCATGCTCGGGATCCTCATATGTAATTTGTTTTGTTGCAGTTGTGGGTGTTGTTGCCTTTCTTTCTTGTTCTATTCTTTGTTGTTGTTTGCGAGCTTCTTTTCTATGTTTCCTCAATGCTTTATCTCGCCTTAAGGGCCTTTTGTAAAAGGATGCAAGTCCTTCTAAACCCCACTTTTACCCTTTTCCAAAAAAATCTTCTATTCTAGCAAAGATAAAATATTTGTCATTTGTGATGCTATTAAGGCACATTTGTGCTAGTAATCCACCTTATTTATTTATTTATTGTTGGGCTAAGGCCTTCTCCTTATGTGAATTTAGTCAAAAGAAAAACATAAATCCAAATTTGAAGGCATCAAGCTCTATTATTAATTAAGAGATTACTTTCTACGAACTCAAAAGTGATTTTTTTTTTTACTTGTGTGTTTATCCTTTCAAAATCCTCCATAAGTGATCATTACCTTAAAGACATTTTGTAAGCATTTGTTAGTAGGTGGAATGCAATCCATTTTTTTGGGCTTCTCACCCTCCGGCCTCTTTAACAATTGGAAAAGCTTTTGGAGCATGTAATCCAAGAATTAAAAGATTTCCTTCTTTAAGTGGATAAAATCATCTTCACATTAAGAAAATATATATATAATAGAAATTATATCGAGACAAAAACTTTTAAACAGTTATCCATAAGAGGATTGGTAAAACTTAAACTTGTCATTTCTAATCAAATAAGATTATAAAATGAATTAATATGAAATATATTCTTTTCGTTGTATAAGAGGATATAACATAAACGAAATCCTTGAAAAATATATATACATGTAAAAAGTAATTATTAAAGATACTTTCAAACTTCAGATATAAAAAAAAAAAAATGTTTCGTCGGTTATATTTATATGTTAGTACAGTATATTCTAGTAGTAAAATGAAAAATTTTCCAAGAAAACGCCCTGAAAGGAACGTGTTAGGAACAATATGTTGCTTTATCCACTACCAACCTTGTACACGTCAAATCTAATTACATGCTATGATTTTCCTATTGACACCCTAAAAAGAAAATTGAGAGTGGAGAAGAAAGCACATGTAAAGAATGATTTCAAATCCTTTAAGAGCTAACAAATAACAATAAGGAAATCTCAAGTGCCTGAGAAATTCATGCATGCAAAGAAGACACTCCCAAACTAATATACAACCAGAAGTACACACATTCATCAATGTAAGATCCTAAATGCCAATTTGATAAGAGTATTTAAGCTTTGCCATAGCTCTATTCTGAGGAGCATCATTGTGTTCCATAAAAGCATATGGTGTGCTGAAAGGCTGGGAATATATCAACGCTCGTTAAGACAATACAATTCATTTCTGAAATGAAGAATTCACTTAAGGAATCTCAGAGATGCAAGAATAAAAATTGCGGCATATTAAAGTCTGAAGGAAAATCAAGCAGATTTCTGGTAAGCTCTCTTTAATCTGCCCAAATATGAAGTAACGCTTCCATGTTACCCAAGGCCTGCCACTGCTAGAGCTAGCAAAAACTTCTGTTCTTGGTTTCTTCTTGACAAAGTAGATTTTGCCATTTCATAAAAGTTCTTTCAAACTTGTGCTTTACCAAACCACATGGAAAGTATGATATGCACTCTGTTTGAGCTTCTGGTTCAGAAGCAGTAATTCCCGATGGACCCTTCATATCTGCTTTTGATATATTGATTCACTGTGTAGCTGTACTCACATATAAGAACCAATTGCTTTGGTGATGGTTGCACATACTATCCACATATGGACCGATGAAAACATTGCAGTACCAAGAGCTGTAAGTAGTGTGGCAAATATTAATCTATATTCAAATCAAATCATCAACATGCTATACTCAAATCTGCAAAATAATATTTAGTGTCTGTCCCTAGGTGTTAAATACTGACATCTAATGTTGTATTTTGCTTGAAATAAATATGCATTCTCCATGTCATGGTTGAGAATTTTATATTTAATTCTAGACCCAAGTAGCAATTTCGTTTTATTGTGTTGAGTAGACAGAGTAAGGTAATGTGCGATCCCATGCTAGTGAAGATGAAAGAACCAAATGACTTGCCAGTAATGATTGCGTTATCGATTTTGGAGAGCTTCGATAGCATCTTTCCACTGCCACCCTTGCTGTCTTAGGTCTTCAAATGATGTTATCTTTTTGGCTGCAAAGTTCTCGAAGTAAATCAACATTTCAAAAGCTGCCTCTCAGATATTCTCCAGTTTATAACATACAAAAAGAATACTTCCAGCTAGAGAAAAAGGTCTCACTTCTGAATAACTAAATGAAATTAAGCCTAGCATACTTACAGTACAGATCTTAAAATAAGAAGAATCTGCCACTTGAACATTCAGCTCCTTAGGATCATTAGACCAGAGTATCTCACCCTTTTCTACCATCTTGACCGGGTCGACGTATATCAACTTAGGTTTGTCCGTAAGAATCAGCTGCATCTTTTTGTTATAAAGCTTTCGTATTTTCTTAACCAAGGAAATCATCAAAATGGACTCCCCTGGATCCAGAAATTTTTCCCTGCACAGAAATGAAATGTTTATCTTTTCAGACAACATGATGTAATTTTATATCAGAACATAATCCAACAAATTAATAGAGACCCTGAATCCATAAGGCTCTAGAGATGTTCAATGAACATTATGGGTCCCCTCAGACCCTGGGGATCTAAAGACATCTTTACATTTTTAGATTTGATAACAAGATGTAATAACAGTAAGCACAAAGTGCTAAGTGGCAACAAATGATCAAAAAAGTATTCTTCCACATTAAGCACAGTACAAACCTTATATCTTGATGATGGATGATAAACAAAGATGTAAACAAAGAAAAATATACTTTCTAGAATGTTGATATCACCATGTCATACTGTTCACATTGCAACTACCATTTCTAACAGCTAAGGTGCAAAAATACTCAACAACGTGCTACAAACTGTTGCAGGTCTGTGCAGGTCAGGTAGAATAATAAGCATAAAAGAACATAGAATGCTGCATTTGACACTACTGAGAAATCAATGTGTTTGATCAGCTCTAAAACCTTTCAAATTATCCCGTAATATTCTTGCTTTATTATTACATTTTCACAAGTTTCTTCTCCGAGTAATGCTACTTCTGCCTCCCCATTTTGTACCCAAATACCACAACTTATATAAGTTATTGTTCTTACATGGCAGAATAAGTTTACAACAGAACCGATGCAAAAGCATCTGGGTTCTCTTGCAGTCTTGCATCACCCAAAATGTGTTAGCTTAGGAAAATAAGTCTAGTTCCATGCAAAAATGTTTTGCACAAGTTCTATTTTGCACCTATGTTTGTAATGAATGTGCAGCCAATGAGCACACTAGAGTCACTTGCAATGTTTTGCACCATTGTAATCAAATAAATGTTTAATTGTTGTTTTGCACCTACCTTTGTAGCTTGCTTAAGTTTGTAACTATTGCACACAAGTGTCATGTAATAGTTTATACTCTATGTTACCAAACGCGTTTTGGATACGGGAGGCGGGAGCGGGGGTATCCGATACGTGAAGTGGCAAATTTTTTTTTGACCCCGGATACGGCGTAGGATACGGCAGTACAAAAACTATATAAAAATTAAAAAATATATAAATTTCAGCCTTCTAAATAGGAATTTAATTATTAACCACATATTATGCATATGAAAGACAAGTTATAAGCTAAATAAGTGAATAACCACAACAAACAAGCTAGGATACCGATAAAACTTAGAAACTTAAAAGCTTAAAAGTTAAATTAAAATTTAAAATACTTAAATCAAACACAATGTGAATGTCATGAATCTCATGATATATTAAATTCAATCATAGATCAATATTCAAAGCTCAAACTATCTTTCATTGTCAATATTCATCATATTCCTCTTCATCAAGAGGATCAAAACCACTACATCATTATGTGGTTCATTAGAACCACATGGGCTCGAACCACTCGCACTAGGGCCACTGCCAGTTGCACCCCCTTGTGCATGTAGGTCTCGTGGTGCCACAGAACTCGTCTCATCATCATATGCTCCATGGTGGGAAATGGAAGCATCCAAGTCAACTATCTCTGGATCAATGTCCCAATGTTTTGTTGACCCTTCCTTGTACTGGCTGCTTGTGGGATAAAAGGCGCAAGTTGGAATGTATGTATACCAAATCTTCAGCCCTTTTAGCCCCCAATCTGTTGCGCTTCTGTGAGTGGATGAAATTATACGTACTCCAGTTGCGCTCAGAGGAAGATGAACTTGCAACCTATTAAGGCAACCCAAACTTCAAAGTCAATGCAAAGTTCAACTTCAGATTTAAACACTCAAACTTAAATTTTAAAAAACTAAAAGAAAAGAGAATAAAAAAATTAAAAACTTACCTGTGCCAAGACCTTGATTGCCAGAGGTTGCAAGTAAGCCGATGAAGTACCATGGAGGTACCACCACATATGTGCATCCATCTTGTATTTGCTCCGAAGAGCGAGAAGGCTATGACCCGTTTTTGCTATGAAATTGCCAAACTCTACCATAACCTGGTCTTGGGCCTCAGGATCAGGGAAGAGCCTAGCTAATGCCACCATATATCCCTCACTGACTTCCGCATCCCTGTATGGTGCTACCCTCCCTGGCAAGGAAAGGATCTCTGTGCTATAAAATCTAGGAGTCAATGCAAAAGCTAGTAGATGTAATGGGGTGGTCATTTTGTTCCACCGCTCAATGAGGATTGACTTCACTTGTTTGAAAAATATTTCCTCGGGATCTTGTTCTTTTGCATTTATGACGGCTTTTATCTTCTCAATCATTGAGTCGATGCCGTCATATATCTCTCCTAGACATGGTTGATCCGTGTCAGTAAACCGGATCATGCTCATAATGGGCTCCGTAAATCTCAACAGATAACCCACTCTATCCCACCAAGAGTCCTCTAAGATCAAGTTCTTCACTTTTTGAGCCCCTTCAGTGTTTGATTGCCTCCATACAGCCCAAAGATTGGATGTTACCATCCTCATGAGTGCCTCTCGCACCTTCACTAGTCGTCTCAAGACGATTGTGTGTGATGCAAACCGAGTCTCAGCAACCTAATAAGAACGAGGAACAAAAATTAAAAATAAAATTTAAATTATAAAATTGAAAGCTAAAAGAATACTAAAAAACTTATATTAAATATTAAATTAAAAAGAAAGAAAGAAATAAAGCTTGTCCTTACCTTCAGTAGCTCCAATGCGAGAATGATCTAAAATGCCCCTGTGACATGTGGTGGTTGGTGACAAACATTTGGATTTCTTCACTTTCGCACACTTGCGGACCCACTCTATTTTGTTTTCTATTTTCTTTAGCATTAAATTCAATGAATGCACAAAGACAAGGTGTCCAAAAATATGCCCATACCGTGCCTCAACTAACATCCCCTGCAGACTTTGCAATTTTTGGCATTGTCCGTTATCACTGGACAACATTTTCGTGCCCCACCGCCTCAATGGACTCAAAGAGAATGTTGGCTATGAATGGGCATCCTTCACTTGCCCCTCACAATTAACCGCTTTTAAAAACATTGCCCCCTTAGGGCATACTGCAATCACATTGATTAAAGGGCGGTTTCTTGCATCTTTCCATCCATCAGAAACAATGGACACACCAGTTTTGGTCCATGAGTCCCTAATTGGTTGCAAGGAGGTTTCCACATATTTTTTTTGTCTATCCAAAAGGGTGGTGCGGATCTTCTCAAATCCTGGTGGTTTATACCCTTTTGGTGCCTCATTGATGGCTTTCACCATCTCATGCCAATAAGGTGATCTCACAACATTAAAAGAAATACCATTAGCATATACACACTTTGCAATGCATTCATCTGCAATCTCCCTGTACTCATTCTGAAAGGCCTTTTCCAATGGCCCTTTTGTCTTACTTTTCTTTCGTGCAAGGGAAACATCCTCATTTGTGGAGATAGGAGCCACAAATGGATGTGGCATGGCCACAATTGGGGATCCACTAGGTGATGGAACAACTGGAGGCCTTGCTGAACGAGATGAACCTCCTCTTTTGGCCAATGGATGACCCACTCTCAGAGCCACTCTAGCCTCTGCATCCTCCTGCTCTTTGATAAATGCCAAAAACATTTTTCTTCGCACCCCAAAGATTATTCCTCCCCCTACATACTCTTATACCATTACCCGTTATGGCACACAAATGGCTTTTCACCCTACTGTAAGAGCCTTTGAATATTCCATCACACTCATTGCATTTCCATTCAAAACAACCACCACCTGCAAGTTGTTGAACTATTGTTACGTGCCTCCATAACGGTGAATTTGGGTCAAAGTCTTTGGCCAAAGATTGCCCAGAAGAAGCAGAACTTGTTGCCATTGTAGAAATACCTACAAGGTTTAAAAAACAAATTAAGCAAAGAAAACAATGGCATGCAATCGTGACCTTTGTGATGAACAATGAAAATTAAAAAAATTAAATGGAAAGAGCAAAATAAAAATGAACATAAGCAAAAAAATGTAATGTGTGAAAGATTAAAAAAAAAAAAAAATAGAGGAACAAGGCTAGAAATTAAAAAAAACTTACCTTCACTTAGTAAACCACAAATCAAATCCTTCACAAATCCTCCTTTGCAGCTCCTCACACTCCTCCAAGCTTAGCAATAGCTCCTCACACTCCTCAAAACCCTAGACAAGCACAATGCAATTTTGGAGAGCCACAATGTGAGTTTGTTTGCTTTATGTTATGTTTGTGTGTTGTTCTTTTGTTTTATTGTTTAGATGTAGCTTTTAGGTTTTAGATTAGAAGAATTTATTATTTTTTATTGATTTGCGAGTTTAAAAAAGTGGAAAAAATTAAAAAAAAATTAAAAACGCAGCGTGTTTTAGACGCGGGAGCGGAGGAGCGGCCCGGCATCGTGGAAACGGCCGGGTGACGGCGCAGCCGCACCCGGCCGTTTCCACAAAGTGCGGGCCGCTCCCCGGCCGCTCCGCGCGCTCCGCTCCCGCTCCCGCTCCCGGACGCTCCCGCTCCCGCTCCGGCCGCCAAAACCCGCGTTTCCGGTAACGCAGTTTATACTTTATAGTTGCTTTATGATTACGGCAAGTCTTGAAGAACTAAGCAAGGTCCATCGTATCCTCAAGTCTAGAATATCTTTTAGAGAGCACAAGCATGTATTTCAAGAGTGCAAGCATGGATGTTTCCAACGAGTTAGTCCAAGTGCATAAAATAACCGTTTGTGTGCGTGGAATCACAAGTAGTACTTTGAGTCTCGCGTTTTTAGTATGAGTTTATCTCGGTGATACACATCTACTGCTGAAACTGTGAGGTCATTGGAGTTGTATTATAATAGCACGCAAATATTCATTGAGGAGCCAATGCGCACTCTTATGAGCAAGGGAATAGCATGGCACATAACTTTTGGAATGTCAAAAGTTCAAACATTGTTCTAGGAAGCCAACATGAGCTCACCTAACTCATACTTGTGATCATTGAGCCGACTCGTTGTGCATTGAGTAGTGTTATCTCTTTGGCCCTATTCTTGCATCGAGGATTGAGAAGCATCTAATGTCATATGGATCACTTCTTGTTCCAAAGCAATATTGTAGGGTGGGTCTTGCATCTATACAAGCATGCCATCATATATGTGTTAGGGATGATTCCTGCACAAGCTATAGTCTGGACTAGTCAGTTCAGAGTGTTTTAAGCTTACTTGCAAAGGCTGAGTTAGTGAGTTCGATCTGCAGATTTCCTGTGTTTGTTGAACATTTTGACTTGTGAGATCGCTATATGTTTGTTGTACTTTCTCTATGTAGAAGTAATCAAAATGCTGAGTTTTATCAATTGGGTTGTAGTCCAACAGTGTGCATGATGGTGTAAAAGGTGTTGCCTAGCCATCCACCAGTGTACAAATCCTAGGTGATACCAGGTAATAAGGGATGAGGCCAGGATTGTGCCCTGGGCGAATTTGGCAGAATGGAAACCCCTCAGTCCTTGGCAGCTAAGCCTAAGAATTCTGTGCACCTAATCTGTGCAAGCTTCGGATTAAATAAAAAAAAATCTGAGTTTTTCTTCCATGTGTCAAATTGTGTGTTGCATTTATGCATATTTTCACCCAGTAGTCTAAGGGCTGCATGGTACAAGTCATCTCTTAACTGAGACCCCTAACTGCGACTGCATTATGAACAAAAGTGGGAACAAGGATACCAGGGACTATGTGCCATGACAAAGAAAGATGATCACTTAGAGAAGTCTGAAGGAATTGAAATTGGATGGATTAGAGGTAACTGTTGGAAAAATGTCAACCAGAAATGGTCATTTCCTGAGGTTGATGCATATAAAGTGATAGTCCAAATATGTTGGAAGTTGAAAGAATGAGATTCAGAGTGATTCAATTCCAATAAATAATTGCAGAAATTCAGTAGATGAAGAAATAAACTGAGTTGACAAGGGAAGTTTCCTAGGGAAAAATATAATGGAGGTAACGCAATGGTTTAAAGGCCAAATGATATAGGGTACAATGTAATAAAAAATGAAATGGTGTCAAGGAGACTAAAATAGAGGAAATCGGCAGTCAGAGAATAATGTGATTTTTATGTAGCTGCACTGATACCCAAATGTCACTTGCTATACTAGAATGGAATGCCCACAAAAGTGATGATGGGAAGCACTAGGCTTATCCGAGTAAAGAAATTATGGAAATATTTTTCTATCAAAAGAAAAAGAAATTTCCTTCCAATATATGAGATACGTAATTGTAATACAAATATTTTCATCCATTCAAAGAGAAATGCCTTGTACTTGAAATTGTGATTAAATATAGCACAAGCCCTACTCAATATCACGCATGGAATGGTCACAAAATTGAATGCGTATGTTGAGTAGCACAGTCACAAAATTTAAATAAAGCATGTTTTATATAGAGGATAAATAGTAAATACCCTCCTCCACACACAGAAAAAGTAATATCAAGCAGAAATACAAAAGCCTGCTCATTTCATTTCTGCAAGGTAATAGAAAGGCATTCACATCTTGTTGCTTCATACTTCAGATGCCATAGGGCATCATTCACATCTTGATTTTTAAGTATGTCGCTGCGCTGCTGCACCAATACCAAAATGTCACTCATTATACTAGAATGGAATGCCTACAAAGGTGGTGATGGGAAGAACTCGGCTTATCTGAGTTTTTAAAAGATGGGAATATTTTGCTACCAAACGAGGAGAAATTTCCTTCCAATATATGGGTTACTTGATTGTAACAGAAATCTTATCATACTTTTAAAGCAATATTGCTTCGCATTTACATGAATTATGATTACATTTATTACAACATCTGCTTGATATTGTGCATGGAGCCAAAAGAAAATAAAAATTGATGAGAATCGCAACAAGTTGATCATGTTGTTGACATGTTGGGTCAGGATGAACAACTGAGAAGAGACTAAATCTTGTTTAGGACTACAATATGATTCGAAGGACTTTCAGACCAATTGATGAAAGCTTGGCCATTATCCAACAAAAATCAAGGCTCAAATGAACTGCAATGCAAAGGAAAAAAATAGATTCTTATAATATATGTTATTGAAAATAATCAATGCTAACTCTCTAAGTTCTTGTGTTTTACATAAGATCATTAAGCTTTACTTTACATAATTAATAAGTTGTCGTGGGTGTATAAATTAATTGTAAATTTAGCATACAGAGCCTATTTTTGAATGATTAAATAATCAAATACATTTGAAGTCATTTAAGCATCAATTAAACCGCTAAACCAGTTTTCTGGTGCATATTTGTTCAATGACACAAGCAGATGATTTGCATACAACCTAACAATAGGCGCATGCTTAGATGTAATGTCAATGAATGTGCATTGGAATGACAATGAATGGGTACATGTTTAGATGGAATGTCAATGCACGAGCACAAACAAGATGTATTTTTTTAATTCAAAGGGGTTTGTTTTTCAAACATAAAATTTGTCATTTTAGGCCTCTAGCATAAACATACCATTTGGAATCAAAAGCATCAAGAGTGGTAAATTTTGCCTTATTCACTTCTGCTACTGCTGATGAAGTGGTCTCTTTTTCTTTGGGAGGGGTTTCATCGTTAGTAGAACCTACTCCACCAAGCAGCCAGTCATCATCTTCAGCATTTTCTTCCTTATCAGCCTGCGTAGACAAATAATTATAAAATGCCAAAATGCAGCACCACAAGAGAAAGTAAACCATTCAGCATAGATTAAAGAGAGAGCTTTTGAAATGTGTATCCCATATGTAATATTATATTTTTCAGATGACGTCCCGTACTGTTGATGGAGGCGCTATTTTCGGAGGCGTCATGCCTCTTACATTATCCCAATCAAGCCCCTTGAAAAAAGGATGTTTCTTGAGAGAAGCATATCCGTCAGGGCCAGCACCAGGCCTCTTAAAAGGCTCCATATCCTATAAGAAAACAATTGACTAAATAAGAATCAATAAAGACAATCCAAATCATAAGGTTTAGAATGCATGAGTAAATTATTGAAAACCGTGGATAAGTTCCTTCATTGTGATAAAATAGTAATTTTGAAAATAATATAAGATGTTGATACAAGTTCTTATAATCTTACCAATGATTAAAGAAATTGAATTTTTGTACACAACTCTACTCTATCATAAAATGTTTTCCATACCATATGTCATATACTAGCACTTGCACAATAAGGAGGTGCAATTACGCCAATAGTTAAATATGATGGGTCCTAGAGTTGTTGAAGCAGTTTCAAGATGCACTAAGGAGGTATTTATGATATGGGTAGCAAGGTGTTGTCATGCATTTTTGCAAGCCCAAAAATTCAAAACTTGAGCCATGACAACTAAGCCAAATGTGAAAAAATACTCCAAATCCTTCTAAATCCCTCTCCTGGTCAGTTTGTCTTTGTGTCATGATCATATTGACCTTGCAAGTACTCCCAATATACTGAATAAGAATGTTCAAAGTGATGTGATAAGGTAAACTCTTCCAAAGTGCAGTAGAAGACTAGTTCTCCATCAGGCTCAGAAAGGCTAATTCTAACCATTTTCAAGGCATGTGTGCATCTTCCGGGAAGGTTCCAAAAGCTCATAAACATCTAGAGGTGGTATTGGAGAGTCTTGAAGGTGTTGGAAGTAGTTTAGGAAGATTTAGGGAAGATTTGGTGGTTTAGGGACAATCTATGCAAAAGCAGGTTTTTCAGGTGCAAGGAATGAATGGTCAAAATATGAACTTGAACTTCTCTGGATGATTCGGGAGCTCCGTAAGGAGTTATAAGGCAAACAAATAGGCAATGGAAAGCTGAAGAAATTCTCTACATGGTGGAAGAATCAAGTTTTATCCAAGGTGTGAATATCTCTCAAGACAGTTCAACTTTTGCATGTGCACCTCGTTGTCCTAATCGAAACAGGCAATTTTTTGGAGTTACAGCGTAACCAAGATCCGAAACTTATGCCATTGTTCTTAGAAGGTCTCTTGGAGTCAAATTCACATAAAAATTTACCTCCGAAGACCATTCCAAGTTTAGGGAGCGAAGTTTTCAAGTTCTCTCTAGTGCAGAGTGTGTTGATCCCATACTTAGCCAAATTTTTACCGCCATATGCCAGTCCTTGCTCAATGGCGCTATTTTGTGTGCCTCTTGTCCCTTTCCCAAGAGGACGAGGGGGAAAAAAAGGCGCCCATGGGCAAGCTCCTTCTTTGGTCCCCCATATGACCCTCCTCAGCCCGACAAAGTGCTTATCTAACTAACCTCATTTCCCCAAGCCTACTCAGATTGCTGCCAAGTGTTGTCATCTTGCTCAATGTGCCATTTTTTGACCCTTTTGCCAAAGTACAGAGGGGACAAAAAAGAGCTCCCATAAGAAAGCTCCTTATGAGGTTCTTCATGTGACCATTTTTCAGCCCCCTGGGAGCTTAACTAGCTTTTTCACCCTCATGCACACTTTACCAGATCCCGCCACTTGTCACCATCTTGCTCAAAGCACCATTTTGTGTCCCTCTTATCCCTTTTGCCAAGGGGGCAGAGGGGACAAAAAAGGGTGCCCATGAGCAAGCCCCCTCAATTTGTTCCTCATGTGATCTACTTCATGCTCTGCATGTGCTTGATCAGTTTTTTCATCTTGTGCACACTTCACCACAAGCTGCCAAGTGTCATGATCCTACTCAAAGCATCATTATGTGTCCCTGTGTCCCCTTACCCCATTAAACCTGGTTTTTTTACTCAACACAAGCTCATATCCAACCCGGGGCAAACCACAATTAACGGGGAAGCATAAAAGTGAAAAATAACGTTTTTCTGAGCTATCTCCTTTGCACTATTCACTCTTTCACCATTGTTGTTGCCAAACCTCCAAGAATGTCAAAATATACCACGCATGCTGCCAAAATCGCTCCAAAACAGCCACGACTTGAAAACTAAAATTTTCTCATAACTCAAGTAACCAAAAATCTGATTGCACTAAGGTTTTAAAGAAGACTCTCCTCCCGTGCGCTTTTGTGATGAGCTGTAGCTGCACCCCGTGTGACCCCCTTGCTTTTTCACAGCTGCAAATCTGAAACCCTACCTTTGAAAGTTGTCTTTTTGATTTGCAAGAGTTCCAGCAGAAGAAACACAACGAAAATCAGAGCACAAGATACAGGTGCAGAGTCAAATCCAACAATGGTGATTTCATTGCAAACTAACACCAATATGACCAATTTCCAAAAATAGCATATGCTTTGTACAGTGGCCTACTAAACATAGTAAGTCTCTCAAAACAACAAGCTCCCGTCACTCAGAGCATCCGGGAGCAGCGCAAAATTTCAAATAGGGTTAAACAGGTAACTTTCCCAAATTAGCAATTTTCGAAAAAGCAACTTGCTAAAAATATAAACTTTTTAAAAATAGAAGAACATCATCAATGGAGGTAGTCTGAGTGTGCTAAGAACTTCCAAAGACAAAATTCGATCAAAAATGCAAATTTTCCCAAAAACGCAGCTCCTGACCCCACCTGCCCAAAGTAAAAAGTTTCAGTTTTCAATGCAGAAAATTGTTGGTGTTGTTTTCACTCATCTCGCTATAAACAAGAAAATTAACCCTTTGCAAGAATCCTAAAGCATCGAATTGATGACATTTGTATCGAGGAATAGCAAATCGAGGCATAGCGGTGAATATCGGGAACATCGTGAGGCCGGCAAAGAATTTGAAAAGAGTCAAGAGCCCATTGGAATTCAAATTCATCAAAGGATGTCATCACTCTTCGGGTAAGATGAGAATCATCGTGTCTTGAATCCATCGTCATCTCTCCGAGAAGCAAATCAAAGTGAGCTAGTCAAGCCATCATGTGCAAAGAATAAAAATTCATCCTTTTCCATGGGAGCATATGAGCATGAAGGTACACAAGCTTTCCCAAACCTGATTTCATCCAAGAAGTGATTTGGAATCAAGAAAGGTAAATAGGTGATATTCAGGTGGGGCATCATGTATGTAAGAACAAGAAACCATCCAGGCTTCATTTGATGACATAGGCATAACAGTGTTTTTAAACACTCAATCAAACACCTGGTAGTGTGGTCAATCCTCAAAGGATGGAACATTGCAAGTGCAACCAAGACCCATTGAACATTAACCTTCAAAAAAGAAGATAATGAAAAGAGGGCGCACAAAGATTCCATATTCCAGGAGGGTTCATCATAGATCCCATAAAGCCTCTTGAGTCAAGCAAGAGTGATCCATCACAACCTCCTCTTCAGGGACATCTAGGTATGTCTTCCCCAATGGCGGAGCTTTCCCACAATGAACAAGATGTGATCCTACATCAAGCTCCTGAAAGTGCTCCCGTGACCAACATCATGTCCACTCCTGAAGAGCCATTCCCATGGATTCAAGAATTGCTCAAAATGAACCAATAACAACACAACAAGCTGCAATTCTCAACCTTGGAGCTATCACAAAAATCTTGAGATCCAAGCAGAGGAAGAAGGGGCAGGTGGTCTCCTGTCTCTTCGGTGGAACTTCCGGTGACCAGTACATAGAAATTGTCCGGCCTAAGAATGTAAAGCCCATTGAGGAAATGACTCCATTGGACTATGAATTGACCGCGTCTCATTGGGACCAACAACACATGAGGGTGATTCTCATTTGTTCAAGGAATCCTCTACCCACCTTCTTGCTCAAAATGAAGAGTACAAACGAACAATTGAGCAATTAGAGGAACATGTGAAAACTCTCAATGCTTACATACAACACCTCTTCCTATGGAAAGCATTCCTCCAATCAGTAGCTTTGACCCTGAGGTGATCAAGAAGGCACAAAGGTATATGATGCAAGGGAAGGATAACGAGAGATGGATCGAGAAGATCATCAAGAAAGGAAAGACATTGTTCTAGAGGTCCTCTCTCTACTCAAGTATATTCTTGCCACTTTGTCGGAAGTGAAGAAAGCAAGGGAGGAGATTGAAAAAGAGAAGATTCACTTGGATGAGGTGTTCCCACTTGTGTCCGAGATGAGCTCCCTTGACTCTCACACCCTCATGAGTAAAAATGTGTTCGCATCAGTTGCTGACAATTTGTCTCCAATTTGGGTCTGCATCATGGATGCTAGATATGGTATGATAGAAGATGCCATCTCCGAACTTGACTCTAGTGGACAAAATGCTTTTGAGATTTTGAATGAGGTCTACAACTGTGTTCAGAAACTTGGATTTCCTCAACTCACCGAGAATTCATCATCAGAAGAACTCATTAATTCTTTCCAGAAGTTGGTCAAGAAAGAGGCAAGTGATCCTCTTTCCTTCAACGAAGATACCTTAGAGTCCCTTGCCAGCATCAAAAACTCCATTTCTGACATTGCAAGAGATCACAAAAGATGGCTTAGTCAGTGCAAGAATATCAATGATGTTCCATGGACATGGATCAAAGTGTTGAGTTGCGTTTGCATTCTAGAAGCAGATAAGGTGGCACCCGTGGTAGCTCACTTCAGTAAAGAATTCAAAAAACAAGAGATCATTCTAGGAACTCTCCCTCACATATCATGATCAGCAAGTTCTTCATCAAAGCAATGGCTCCATCTTCATGATTAGTCAACCCTTCCTCCTTCTCTCTCCCTCTTCCTTCTTCTCTCTCCATGTTTTAATTTCTCATTCATAATGTATTTTTGCTATTTCGTCCTATTCACTTAAGTGACCATTAGCTAAACATTGTAAGAGTCATTTTTCCAATAATAAGAAAAAGACTCACTTCCTAGGAATATGAAAGGTCACAAGTGATGAGGATAGGTGAAAGGTCATGTGGGGGGTAGATGAAAGGACAGATTGTAATGCTATAAATTGGAATGGCTTCTCCATTCCAAAGGGTTGGAAATTGTTGATTGAATGTATGTTGTTGAGGTTACCACTTCTACATCAAGTAATAAAAGCTGCAATTCTTCTATTTCTTGTCTTATGTTCCTCTACTCTCTCTTTCCAACTTTGCATACATGATAATCTTGTAAAACCAAGAAAGGTGTCTGCGCCTTTGATAAATGAGTTGATGGAATTTTGTGTCGATGATTTGGTCTTATCATGGTTTTCCATTGGTGTGTCCTTCTAATTTTGTGGACCTACTCTAGTTATTGTATGTGAACTCTGCTAGTGCCTACTCACAACAATAACCCTCTCTCCTTATTTCTCAAACTCCCCTTTACCTCTCTTTGCTGCAAATTCTTCCCTTGTACTCCGTATAAACACTTTGCCACAGGTTCAGTGGAGTGTTCTTGTGTGATCCCGGCTTATTGGCCATCCCACAAAGATTAGGTTAGTTTACATTCAATAATGAGAGCCTCCCCATACACAAGAAGAAGGGGCTTAGCCCCGTGACCATTGGTGAAAACTCAATAATTTGCAACACGACAAATTATTTCGCCAAGTAAGGCACGTAAGGTTTACGAAGTCATCAAAGCAATTCCAAGATGCACTAAAGAGGCATATCCAACCTTGGTAGCAAAGCAACAACCATATTTATTTCACAACCAATCGACCATTGAGTTAGTGAGAGGGCCACCACCAGTGCGGCTTCGACCCTATTGGCACAAGGATCATAATATATTACCGTGGACCAAGCCATCCAACCTCGGTAGGATTGATTTTTTGAATGAATGTGGATTCTTAAGAGTCGTAGAAGCAATTCCACGATGCACTGAGACCACAACACCAAGCATGTTCGTCACCATCGTCGCCCGAGCTAAAGATGGAGGTTGGGAGTCATTATTATTGGCATACTATATTAGTGAGAGGGCCACCTCCATTACAACATCACCCCTATTGGCGCAAGGATCATGATAAACTATGACCATGTCTAAATCTTCATGACACCATTTGTCACCTATCAATAAGAAACTTACAAAGAAAGCTATGAAATTATTAATTATTTATAGTTAAAAACACATAAACACGTGTAAACGGCCGTCAATGTTAAACATGGGTTGGAGTCGTGACCACAAAGTCTCCCTCACCTTGGACATATCAAACGAACAATCCAAAAAGTCATGAAATCTCCCACCAACAAGGATATGGCAGGGACATTAATAAATTTCCCACCAACAAGAATATGCCGCAAATTTATTTCACCTTAATAAACCCTAATCTAGAAACAATACAAATATATCCTATTATGATTGATTAAGTAAAAAAATAAGAACACAAAACATTAGAAAAAGACAAACATTAACGTTTGTTAACGGGATTAATTTCTCCTTTGCATGCAAAGTTCCATAACACTCCATTGAATGCCTTCCTAGAAATGTTTCTTTTTAATCTAATGAACTACCTGGAAATACTATTCAGATTTGAATTGAAGTTCTGTTTGGATTCCTATTTTAGATTTTGGAGTTTGCTTCCATTATTCTTCAAACACCACAGATCCTTTTCCAGAAATTTCAAATTTTCTCTTAAAAAATTAAAAAATCAGTTTTTAGCTAGATTGTTCCGATGCACGGTATGGGTAAGGGTACAGTACGCTGAAACAGCAATGTTTTTAAAACCTCGGGTACGATACGTTGTGGGTATGTTAGTGCAATATATTTTTTAAAAGTAAAAAATATAAATATATATAAAAATTTTAAGAAAACAACAAGCTTATTGTCTCAACAACCTATAAAATATTAGAAGCCATCTAAAGCAAGATTTCTGTGACTGAATACAAGAAGACCACAAAACATTAAATCTATGAGTCCATCTACTAAGGGCTCACAAACATTCCACGTATTGCTGAGGCCCGGGGAAAAGTTTGGGGAGAAGGCAATCTTTTCATAGAATTGTTAGGAGGTAGACTCTTGGAGAGGGAGGCCTTTGATCCACCTCATAGTATCCCAAAAGTCATTCTCATCCTCCATAATTAGTCCAGTAGAGGGAGCTGTGAAAGTATTTCTGAGCATTGTATACGTTCTGAACTAAGATTGAGGAAGCTTATAGAAAGCTTTAAGGTCTGTCCATTCCATCCACTTCCCAAATTTGTACAAGTCATGAAATATTTTAATTCCTTTCTCAAACCAAAGGAGGGCAGAGCAGCCTCTTGTCAAGGCAAGGATCTTGTCATTATATTTCAGATTCGATGAAATCGATTTGTAGGCTTGGCACCTAGTGTCAAAGGAAGAGAAGATAGGCTGCCCAACCACCAAGTGCTTCACTTGTTCCCATGCCTTCCAAATTGACTGAAGAATAAAGGACCCATGAGGAGCAACAAGAAAGCCCCCAAATAGTAAGTCAACCAAATGAAGTCCTTTTCATCTCTCTTGACCCTTCGGAGCCTATTGGCAATATTGAATCTCACACGAACTTTCCAAGGTTCAATTCCAGTCAAAGCCCTCAAGTTTTATTTATTTTTGCACTTAAAAAAACCCGTGTAGATACACTGTGGGTATGTACCCACAGGCCCCGGGTACAGATTTCCATACCCGGGGCCCGCAGGTACGAACCCGCAGCATGCCTGAACCGTACCCATACCAAGTACGTATCAGGCCTGGTACGAGGGGGTACTTGGCGTTTCCGGGCAGTCTAGGGTTTTGGATTTATTTCAGAATTCCAGCTCAGATGTTAAGTGCATAGTTTTCAAGCAACAACAGGTTCAGTAACATAACATAGTTGACCACAAATAAACTCGAGGAATAAAAACAAGTAATCTTGCTGCATTTTCATTTCAAGCATTGAAGAGTACATAGTGGTTGAGGATCCCACAAACTCTCTTGCTGCTACAGAAATTCTTTACTAGTGCTTTATACCACCCGGGGCAGTTTTTTAAGCTCCAGTTGTAATCTGTTGTTATTTTATAGCTCTTGACACCCCATTGCTGGTGTGATTAACAAGCTTAACAAGCAATTTCCAGTCTCATTGTCCAACTGTGGTCATTCACAAACATCAACATAATCTTTTCTCTTCCTCGCATGCACATACAATGTACATTGCAGACTGACAAGCACATCTTGGACATGGGCTACCACATACACCTGCACGAAAAAAAAAATGAAAAGAATGATACTTACTAGCCCAACTTACAGCTGCAATTGGATAATGTTGAAGATTCCACAGCTGTATTTATTGTTCTATTAAAAATGAGCAATTGACTAGATTAACAGACTCATGAAAAGTTAGTGACAACTGTAGGTTATTTCTGGGTAATTAAGTTTCATTTAGTTAGTTTAGGAGCAGCAATTGGCTTAACAGTTTTCACAAAGGGAGTTCTGCACAATGCAGCCCTTGGACATGGCTCTTTAATTGTACATATACTCTTTGTTTTGTTATTACCACACAATAGATGGATCTTCAGTACATTAGGTCTTCTGCCATACAGTGTTATTTTTTTTGTTGTCTGCATGGGTAAATAACAGTTAAGATACTCACATTATATTTCTAGTTTGGTGGATGATGAAGCATGCAAAAAAGTAACATAGCTATATTCCATATAACTGCTGAGGATCTCAAAGATCAAGACAAAGTGATTCAAGCTGGCAGTCCAAATTCTAATTAGCAGACAATTCCAATAAGATGTGTTGAATTTATAAGTTGGGCGTAATCTATCAATTTTCAATTAGGATTGAAAAATGAATCCTGCGATCCTTTATAATACACATTTCAATGAGAGTAAAGAGCGCAACATCAGAAGAGATTACACCTGAATAATTAAACTACAAAAGCAAAAATAAAGAACAAAAACAAGATGTAATCAAAATACAAAACTCAATAGCATAGATTACATCTAGATTTCAATGTCTTTTAACTTACCAGAAGACAATCAATTAGATCTCTTGCTTCAGAAGAAAAATACGCAGGAAACTCAAATTTCCTATCCATCACCCTTTGGAATATGTCCAATTATAGCCACTCGCTTGCATCCTTAAAGGGTGATATACCAGACAGCATCTGATACAAAGTGCAACCCAGTGCCCACAGATCGTTTCTGCTATCAAAAAACAATCTAGAACAACTTAGAGACTCGCAAACATGATGTCGGCAAGCAGAAAAATAGGAAAAAAATAAAGCATACAGTAATACAACAAATCTTATCCAAATATTATATTTAACAGATAAAGGCTTTATTTTCTATTACCCAATAGTTGGAGGCTCGTGCTTAAGAACTTCTGGTGGAACATATGCAGCCGTACCGACAAATGTACAGGCCTTCTCATCTGCACAATTTTCATTGTCGAGTTTAATTATAATCTGCATTTAGGGACATACAATTTCGATATGCTCAAGCATACACACCACATTAGGTGGCAAGAACAAGTGCAACAACACAGCAATTACTTCACTCAATGAGAAAACAAATTTTCAATAGAACTACCTTCCTGAGGCCTTACTTGACGTGGTTTGAATGGACTCAATTGAACTGTTTTCCATTGGTTTCACACTTCCAAAATCTGCTAGTTTTACATGCCCATCTGCAGTAAGGAGTACATTCTCTGGCTGGTAAAAAGCACACAATTTAGTTATCAAGGGAGAAATCAAATTGCTCAACCAAGTGACATGTACTTCCAACGTCAACTACAATATCCACCTTGACATCTCGATGGATCAGCCCTACTTTGTGAAGGTATTCCAAGGCATCCACTATTTCTGCACTATAGAAACGTGCTTCATCTTCTGATAGGCGCTTTTTCTGTAAACAAAACATCAAAATTTCTAGTTTTGTGATACCAATCACAATTCCTTTGACATGAAATCAGTTCCCTTTTTAGTTTATGAAATAAAATAATGAAAAATATATAAGATCAAACCGAATAACAAAGACTCCAACCAAATAGCAAGTACATAACCAATATTATAAACACAAACACTCACCCTACTTATCTGGTCAAAAGCTCTCCTCCATCACAAGATTCAAGGCCCATGTCTGCATGCTATGAGTCAAGTAAATTTTGCAGTACAATGAAACACAACACTAGTAAAAGACAACTAGTTTACAAGTAAACATTTAATAGAAAATGACAGCATTGTTTCCAAAATATCCGACACAACCTGCTGACCAAACCTTCTTGTAAGTTGCAGTGTTAATGTTATGAACATTTGCCTGGAGACTTGTTTAAGCTTTACTTCCACCAGTTTCAAAGATCAGCATTTACACACCAATTCATATGTTTGTATATATATCATACAAAAATGTAAATTGCCAAATACTAAATAGCCCTTGGATACAGATATGATAAGTATCCTGAAAGGTAAAATAGAGCCTGATTATCCCTGGGTGATCTAATTGATCCAGCACAATACGCTCCAGCTTTACATATGCTACTTTCTTTTCTTTTGCTATGAATCGTTTGTCCATAATCTTCAAAGCATATACTTTCCCAGTGTCTTTCTTCTTTACCCTAATAACCTGAAAATATATACATCATACAGCCAAGACAAGTGTCATAAGGTAAGCTGCAAAAATAAAATAAAGTCAGCAAAAGCAGGTCCCTCTACTTCAAAACTAGGATATGCCCGGATCCATTTCCATCCATTGTCAAAACAATTACGATAATTTAATCAACGCGAATTTCTGGAGAGACATGTATACATTCCAAATCTAAAATATCAAATCATGGAGCCTTTTGACTGTTCTCCTGTTCTATTGTATAAGGCAGTCCACAACATGCCAGTTTCATTCCTTGAGATATTTACTTACATGGAACCAAAAATATGCACACACCTAGGAAGCATGGATACGCCCAAGACCCCCTCGTATCCCCTTTGATACGTATCGGATACGGATACGATACGGATACGTGCCTGATACGTACCGGATACATCAGGATACGTCACGGATATGTACAGACGTATCCTGACGTATCCCGTACGTATCAGGCACGTATCCTGCAGTAAATATGTCTTTTTTAAGTTTTATTTCATTTTTAAGTAAATACGTATCCTGCAGTAAATATGAAATGTAAAATCTTAAGTATATTGTATGTTTTGAAAATTTGAACATGGATCCTAGTATATTTTTCAAATTTCAAGTTTTGTTCGTATTCATGTTGACATGATATTCGTATATCATATGTATGGCAGCCACATGATCAATAAAAATGCAAAGTCTTAAGTAACTGTATATTGAATGTTTTGAACATTGATTCAAGTTTTGTATTACTATTTCAGTTTTTTATGGACTAAAAAATGAGTAAAATGAGTAGATGTACATAAAAATTAAATATATATATATTTTTAATTTTTTAATATATATGTACGGACGTATCCAAGACGTATCGTATCCAAGGGTTTTTTAAAATTGACGTATCCGCGTATCGTATCCGTATCCAAACCGATACTCGTATCCGTATCCTGGCAACATAGGCACACACCCTTACAACAATTAGAAACCTGGATTGTAATGTTTCAGGAAACTATGAAAAATAAAATAAGCACATGCAAGCAGACAGTTTATGGCCAACCAGGATCCAATGAAAAAACAGACAACATTGTTGGCTAACAACTAGATTCTCACTTGAGGGAAAAACCTGGAGCAATAGAAATTTATCGGGAGTAGTGATTGGAGCGACGGAAAAAAACCCTAGCAATGGCGACAGGAAGAGCAAAGGTGAACAGGCGAATCCCAGACCAGATCAAGGGGAAAAGACCAGGGCAAAGGCAGCAATGGCAGGGAGAAAGAGAATACGGGATTAGAGTGGGAATAATCCTGTCTGAGTGGCTGCAGGCAGGAGCAGGCCGCCATAAGGGACTTCTTAAGCTTGAATGAATAAGATAAAATGTCATATCTGGTCAAGATGGCGAATGAGGGTTTGCTAGGCCCGGTCAAGAAGCAGTCGACCCCTGTAGCAGGCAAACCTCCAGCCAACACAGTTATCCAAGAGACAACGAAGTCACAGCTAAATGAGCCCCTGAGGGTTGGAGGCGGCACCACCAATGGCTTAACTGGAGGTGGCCCTGTCTCCTACAAAGCTGCAGCTTCATTCAGAGATGTTGTTAATCAGAAACCTCCCCCTTCTTTGACGCACCGGCCTACATTGTGGACCAGTCGGAGGAGATTCGCCTGTTAAATACGGACAAACCATAGGTATTGGCTCATCTCCAATCGTTATCCAAGTTTGTCGTCGTTGGGAAATTTAACGGTTTTTGGCCATCCTCTACCAATCTCTTACTCTGGATTTCTGAAAACTGGTCATCAAACTGCGAAGTTTCATTCTGTTCAAAGGATTCTTCGTGGTCCAGTTTAAGGAGGATGAAATCTACCAAAAGTGTTTGACAGAGGGACCCTGGTTCTGGGGCAGCGCAGGGCTATTTCTTACACCCTGGTTTCCCGAGTTAGACCCGGATTCATATACCGTCTCAAAGATGCCGGTGTGGGTTCGCCTACCAAATCTCCCATTGCATTTTTGGTATGCTTTGAAGTTTGGGGGATATCGGCAATGCCCTGGGAAAATTCCTAAAAGCAGATTCAGCTAGGGAGGTCTCAGGGATTCGCACATATGCCAGAATCTGCGTGGAGATAGATTTAAGCAAGGGCCTGCCAGATCAGATATTGCTGAAACTAGGGAATATTCAGCATGTTCAAACCCTGGACTATGAGAACACAGCATTTAGGTGCCGTATATGCCGTAATACGGGTCATTTGCAAGCTGATTGCCCACAAGGAAAGAAGAATCAAAGAACAAAGCTTCCGATGAAAAAAGGAGGATTGAATAATTCCCAGCCGCACTCTAAGCACAAGGAGACCAAAGGAGCGGCCCAACCAGCAGCTCCAGAGCACCGACCAAAGAGCCCAGACGGAAAGAACGCTACGAACAGAGAGGAGGATTCCAGGATAACGGTAGGTGGTGTGTAAAGAGGGCATGAATCTGACAAATCGGACTCAGATCAGGAATCCAATCCTAATCCTCATAACGACCTCATGCTGGTAGTTGCTTCTGATCAGAATCAATGGCAGGAGGTCAAAAAGCAAAAAGGTAAAAAGGGTTGATTTGCGAACCTTCATGGCTACTATTCTCCATATGAAGAACAGTAGTCCTCTGGTGTCTTTTCGTATTTGGTTTTAGAGTAGTTTGTTGTTTCCTTTTGTCTTTTCAGGCCAATGTTTTGGGCCTTTCGGTGTATGTTTCTGTTTGTTTTATTTGGTTGTATTGGTGGGGTCCTAACCCTCCAGTTCATAGCTCCGGTCAAAAGCGTTTTAAAAAAAAAAAAAAAAAAACTAGATTCTCACTAACGATTGGTATAGCCAAATAACTTCAAGTTCAAGAGAAAACCTATTCTGAAAGCAAGCAATATATGATTTATTTAGATCCAACGTATTTGAGAGAGATAACATGTTTGTGAAAGAATTTGACCTTATCAATGATAGATACAATCACCTCAAGGTTACCGACCACCACAAAAATGTGGAAGGCTTAGTTGTGATGTGAATGCAGAAGTCAACAATACGACCTAGAGACTTTAGTACCTCTTCACAACATATTAAACAGACAAAGGTTAACAACCTTTTCTACAACCTCCCATCAGAAAAAGAATTAAAAAAATTGGAACCCAAATACATGCAGAGTTTTATCTGGATTAACCTGAATACTTCTGCAGATGATCCATTTATGAACTGCATGTGATCTCATTACACTTTGTGTGGGGTGCAATATGGCGAAACCAAAAGGGAGCTCTGACTCTCAAGGTATATTTCAATGAAGAGGACATATGGCTTCATATGAAAATAGTAATATAAGATTTTAAATACTTTTATTTCTAATAGATTAATACACAAAGAAATCAGGAATCTTGTAATCTTCAACAAACTAATCCAACTTCAGACATAAACATGAGAATGTGCCTGAATGCATGGATAGTGTATACCATTATGCCATTCAAGATGCCTATCACAGTACCGGGCAAAAACAGGATGGACATCCTGCAAGGTGCTTTAGCAGGTCCATATGAAGTATGGCACAAACTGCACCAAGAAACAGTGATCTCCTACCCATTTCTGATTTCTTTAGTGGGGGAGCTTCAATGGATGCTCTTCTAAAGATGATCATGAAGCAGAGTATATTGTTTATCAGATCATGCACTAGTTAAAGATTACTGATGGTGAATAACTGCAAAATCATACACTTCAGCTCTACTTTATCTATGGTGGCTGAGACAATGTTCCTAAAATGTGCAAAATTATCATAAGAAGAAAGTAAAATGCTTCATTATTGCAATGTTCTCTTATTTAGTGTTTAGGAATACATAAAAATAGAGAAAAACTTTGTTCTCATGTGCTTCAGCTTTGTATTGCCAAACAAGCATAATTATTGCAAGACATATCTGCTCTTTATGTTCTAATTTCTTACACAAATCTACAAGGCAAGAAGGTCTAGCAAATTTCATTTGCGGTATTCGCCTAGTGAGCACCATTCAACTTGAGCTACTTAAATGTCTTTTCAGCAAATGATTCCTTCAAACTGCTGTTGAAAAACAAGATATGAACTATTGATTAATTGGATAAATACTTTCTCTGAATGTTTGAATTTTATATCCCAAGCAGAAAGATGCACTACAAACACTTAACGAGCCCTTTTGCTTTAAAAGGAGTGGGAATAAATTCAATGTAGAAAGATTTTCCAATTTTCATTATTACTTTTGGCCTTTTGAACCCCTTACCTAACATGAAAGAGTATCACACAAATATGAAAGCTTATATATTTGTCCATTCACTGTGTAGTATGTTTGCACCACAGAGTGCCGCCATTATCCAGTGCTCTTTATGGAAGCCATCTAAGGCTATTACACGTTCTACATTTATTTCATCAAAAACAACGCAGGACACATGAAGGAATTTTAATTAAAAAACTGGAATATTTGTGGGCTGCAAGCTCATCTGTTTCTCCAATCAATGCATATTCCATGCCACCAAGCTTTCACTGCCTTTTGAGAGATACAAGATCATTCGTCAGTCCTAAAGTTAACTCACAATAATGTACTCTGTGAAAGGTGCCAAATCATAGAGTAGGATAACATTATTACAGGTGCCCAAGAAATAAGAAAGCTTCGAGAAAATAATCAACAAAACCTCCAAGGAAAAGATATTGGCCTACTTTCAAAACATCCAGTATAACTATAAGGGACAAGAGAAATGCTTCTAAGCAACAGTCTAAAGACCTGCACCCTACACGTCTCTCTCTATCCAGATTCTTATTTACACAATGAGGTTCATGCACAACTACAGATATCTAACGCTCCCTATAGCTTTTAAGCAGTCACTACTAGTTTTCTTTAATACACAGGCTTTTGAATTACATAGTTTGATATCTGCAAAGCTCTTGGACCAAAACAAAACAACAAAATTTACTTATTTACATAGTTACCTAAGACTCCGGGATGGCAGGACAAACCTTCCGGGACAGCAAAAATATCCAAAATTTCAGGACAGCGGGGGACGGCAGTGGGATGGCTATTAAAATAATATATAAAATTATAAATATTAAAAATATACAAATAATTTTTTAAAAATTTATGAATAGCAGTCTGTGACAGTCCACCATGTGCATTTGTGCTCAAAAATTATGTATTCATATATTACTCTTGATTCTTATTATGTCTTTATAATACAGTACGGTCAGGTTATAGTTAACAGGTAAATGTTTTGATCTGTGCCTTATTGCCTTTATCATCTACACAACCTTTCTCTTCATATAGAAATATACATATAGGCTTTGTGAGTTTGATAAGTGATTGGAGCTTCCAAAGTGAATTTTTAATTTTTAATTAGATTTATACATACAAACTTTTTTTTTCGAATAGAGATGAATGGATTCAAAAACAATCTTACAGTGCAAGAGCACAATTAAAAAAGTCAGTTTTTAAAGAGAAAACAGCAAAGAATTTTTACTTTCAAAAAGTTAAAAAAATCCAGACATCCCGGCATCCCCAAAAAAGGGGGACATACCCTTATATTCAGGGATGTCCCGGACATGCTGTTTCTTTGGGGGTGCATCCCCACATAACACTGGTTATTTATAATGTAAAAGGTACATCCTATGTCGAACGGTATCCTTAGCTCCATTTTATGAAATGATGATGATTCTCTTGTAATGCCTCCAATTAAAAATAATGGCATCTCAACTGCTTAAGAGATTTAGGAATCATTCTTCCACTAAAATATTCACACCTTGGACATCACCTGTGTGCAATTGGGAATTTCAGCCATCACAGCACTTTTGCTACAATTCTCCATCTACAGTGCTTGATAACCATGAACTGGTATATTACTATATACAAGTGAACTTGTTAACTCTATCTGCAGAGAAAAATCATATTACCATCTTGACTGGATGCTATTAAACTGTAAACGATGTGCAAAAGGTATAATCACTAAACATAAGAACGAGGTTACGAAAAGGACATATCAAGCTTCTCCAACTAAGTGACTCAGTCACAAACTGTATTAACAAGGTTCTAAATATTTTATCTGAGTTTCCATCAATATCACAGAAAGAAAGAGAACAAATATTGATATGTATTATATACTAATTACCACAATAGACCAATGAGACTCGGGTCACTCAAATGATAGCAGCAAGTAGATCAGAAAAAGTAGTCTACAGAAAATCCAAGCAAAAACAAAAAAAAATTGGGGTTTAATAACAAGAGCAAAATCTAGAGAAAAAATGAAACTGTCTGGTATACAAAAATTAGAATTATGATAGAAGGAATGAGAGAACCCTGCAAACATGGTTCTAAACAGTAATCTAAGCTTGATGTCGCATTCCCCATGTGATTTTAAGCTTCATGGCACATTTCCCATGCATTAATGGACCAGGGTGAGTGCAACAATTTACCAAGCATAAAAACACAATGGAGAAGAGAAGCATAGTTAATGTTAATCAGTGAAAAAATGGAGTTAGAGAGAGACAAATGCCTATCTTTGCAACAACTGTCCACCAACTGATCAGTAGGAATGTGCCTGAGAATGTCATTTGAACTTTGCCTTTTACCAGTTGGATATTTTGGAACCATCATTAGAGGCATCAAAATATTCCCCATAGAAACCTAAAAGGAAGCACTCCTAACATCCAAGGCCAATGAACCCCTGGTGTAGGTGAAAAAGCTAGTAATAGACTCTGTCACAAGTTCTAGGTTGGGTGCAGGTAAGAGTAGCACTCAACCTCTTCCACCTAAAGGATAGCAAATCGTTGTTAGCCTCTGGTTAGTCAGCACCGGCAATAGCTTTGATGCCTTCCAGATCACTTTTCTCAATATGAATATTAGCCAGATGACTGATAAGGATAGGTCGGAAGAAGAAGTTTGTGGGACTGTGGCCTGGCAGTAAGGTGGGATGCTTACTACCATGATGACCCCTGTTTAAACTTTAAACCTGCAGGCATTCTCCCCATAATTATGAGGTGCTGTCCTTGAATCTCAGTGTACTGTAGTGTTTGCGTGTCATGAAGTTATGTGCCCTCCCCAGCATTTGAAAAGGATTTTCCAAAGCTAAAAAGGCAGTAAGAAAGAGGTGATCTATCTCGTAAGTTAATGTACAAATTGTATCGTTTCCACTTTCCAGTGAATTCTGGAGCTGCTTAAGGGAACATTAAAGGTTTATATGATCATTTTTCATTTGAATGATCTGAAAGCTTTTAAGGTAATTTGAATTGAGATATAAATCTCTTCAAAATGGCAGTTGTCTAAATTTGATTCAAGATGACTGGACACAACTCAAAGCAAGGGAGAACGCAAAATTGCATAGCTAAATCTTATCACACCATAATGACCCATGCAAAGCCACACTCATTTTCAGTAAATACTAAGCAAGCTCTGGTTCTTTTCCCAGAAAATGAATAGTGGAGCACAGCTGCATAAAAAGGAAAACACTGTGGTGCAATTTATCGGTACATTCTTAAAAAAATAAAAGAAATTCACTTCAAACACTGAATCCTTGACATTTTAACTCTTGGCCCTGCTAAATACTAGAAGAAATAAGATAAGACAAAATAACTATTATGGCATTTGAACTTGTGGCCTTGCTAAATACTAGAAAAATAAGAGAAGACAAAATAACTGTTAATCCATTGTACCTGTAGGACTTATCAAACTATGTTCATCCATGTAAAAGATTGATTCTATGAGTGTTTGGTTTCTAAAAAATTTCAGGTTCCTCGATATTTGTTTGATTGGCTGAGAGATAATAATTTTGTAGTAGAATATGGCTACAAATGTCTGTGTAAGTTTGCAGACCAAATACGTAACAATAAGTTTTCAAAATTGTTAAGATTTCAGAATTTTGGAGACCTCATATGAACAGTTCTCAATTATGATGATGACAACTTTTAAGAACCCTTGGTCTTGCTAAATACTAGAAAAACAAGATACGGAAAGATGACTGTTACCCTCTTTAAGCCTGTAGGTCTTATCAAAGTATATTTATCACTGTAGAAGGTTGATTCTATGAGACTTTAGCATTAAATTTATATTCCAGGTTCCTCAAGCTCTGTTAGATTTGCTTGATTAAAGATTTATGTTTGATTGAATTGATTTAAGATTTATGTAGCTTGTGACTTCAAATATCTGTGTAAGTTTGCAAACACAGTTTGCAAAAATATGTAACAATAAGGAATAAAAACTGTTTAGAGTTCAAGAATCGGGAGATCTTGTATGAACAATGCTCAATCATGATGATGATGGCAACTTTTAAAAACTCTTGGCCTTGCTACATACTGGAAAAACTAGATAAGTCAAAACAACTGTTAATCTCCTTTATGCCTGTAGGACTTGTCAAATGTTTAGCAGTGTCAAAGATTGATTCTATGAGTTCTTGGTTTTATAAGAAACCGTAGGTTCCTAAGCTTCATTTGATTGGCTTGATTTATGACTTACGTAGCAGCTTATGGCTGCAAATGTCTCTATAAGTTTGCAAACCCTAGTTTGCAAAAATAGATAAGGAATAAAAACTGTTTAAAGTTCAAGAATATGGGGATCTCGTATGAACAGTGCTCAATTATGAAGATGGTGACTTTTAATGTCTTTTCGGCCAACATGATCTGTAGGCCATTTTTTTATGTTTTCATTTAATACTTATGTACTACCTTATGGCTGCAAATATCTGTAAATTTGTAAAACCTCATATACAGAGCAAAAACTTTATAGAGTTTTCAAGAATCGGGAGATCTCATTGGTCAATTACAATAATAATAACTACTAATACCCTTTAGGACGACAAGATCTCTAAGCTTCCTTTTATGCTCTTGTTTTAAGATTATGTACTAGCTTATATGTAATTTTGCAAACCCTTGTTCACAAAAATTATCTGTATAATTCTGTAAACCCTGGTTTGAACAAAAGAAATTACATCTATACGGGAAAATACCGTTTAAAGTTAAAGGATCAAGAAATAGCTTGAAAGCAGTGCCGAAATATGAGGATGACGACGAATCTTAACATCCGTTAGGCCGACATGCTCTGTACACTATTTTGAATGCCTTGATTTAAGATTTATGTACACTATTTAGTATTTTGTAATCTCTTGATTTTAGATTTACATACACTATTTTTGATGTCTTGATTTAAAATTTGTGTATACTATTTTTTAATGTCCTGATTTAAGATTTGTGAACTAGTTTATGGCTGCAAACATTCCGTTGTTGCTGTTGGATTATCTCTAGACCTCCCTTCTAGTGGACCTGGCACTGGTCAAGGCGCTGCTGCAGGACAAGCTGTTGAAGGTATTGAGAGACAACAAGAAGCGGAGGGTAATACGAGGTATCTTACTGCTAAGTTTAGCTTTTATAGAAGCTTTAACTATTTATGGATTACTTGTAGCACTAGCACTTTTATTTCCTAATACATTCATGTGATCTTGGAAACTAGAATCTGTAATCTGCGGGATTATCCGTGTAATTTTGCAAACCGTTGTCCACAAAAATACCTAAGAAAAAAATATCAGGAGATCTCTTGTAAACAGTGCTCAATTACGACTTCCATGATGTGTAAGATCTGTAACACCGATTAATATGTGTTTATTAGTTTAGACGATGTTTTCTACAAGAATTTAGTTTAAGAAAATATTTATCGAGCTTTGTCTGCTTTCCCTTGAACTAAAACTTCGTGTATTGGGTTCTAGTTCCAAATATCTGTATAATTGTGCTTAACGACAACACATAAAGCCAAGGCCTTACAGAAGTTTAAATTGGAAAAATAAATTAAGTTTTGAGCGTAAAAATAAATAAACATACCCTGGAATAAGAGCCGACCCCGAGCATTCTATCAGATTCAAAGTCCTCCATGCGATAGGCTTCCTGCGGAGCCCTGAAGGCAAAACTTGCCGAGCGTTGAACGCCGTTGTTCTTCCCATTGCTTTCAACTACATTGAGATTATTATTAGTACTACTATTCCTATTTGAAGGAGTGGGAGGTGCAGAGTTCGAATCCTGTAACGACAATTTCGCCTCTATCTCGGCGGCCAACGCCGGATCGCTGTTGGAGTCCCCCATTCGGAACAAAATCTTCAATTACGGCCGTTAAATTTGCCACTCCGCCTGTCGTCTGCCATTTTTATACGCCTTCAGATGACAAATTTATTAAATTAGTTTGCAGATTGGATGGGAAAAGGTCATTATTCGTCGTGGATTCCGCCTGCGGGTCTGGGAAAAAATGGAGCTAGTTTAAATATGACGTGAATGTGAAGTATACACATTGTATATGTACCATGCATTATTATTTAGTGGTGGGGTATAGATGTTAGAGAAAGTATACACATTGTGTATTTTGCAATACGTTCCTGTAGCTTTGCGTGAATGAAAAGCACCCATTGTGTATGTAACATGCACCATCATTATTCTTAACGACGTGGCTTAGATCTCCATGCTTAAAAACAATACACATTATTACACGTTTCGCAGAGAAAGGACAAAAAAATTAAAAATCCAAGATGCTTTCTTTTATTTTTAAAATTTAAAATACTATAGTGAGACAGTACGTAGGCCCCACGTATGGGAAATAACTTATCTAGAGTCTAGACAATTCATTAGTACACACTTTTTTTTTCTTTTATTCGAAAAGTAATGCACACTTTTCGTTTCTTCTCTTTTCTTTTGGGTATTACTAGTTTTAGGAATAAATTGGTTTAAAGGTTCCTAGTGTGGAGTGTCTGTGTAAGATACATAGAACTTGTAATTGCTCTTGAAATTGGATTTAAAGTTTATATTGTAGAGTGTCTTAAGAAGATTATATAGAACTTGTAATCACTCTTTCAAGAGTATAATTTATTTATTATTTGATTAATTTTCACATATAAATTTAATAGTAAAAATAACTATCGCAATCGTATGTTAAATGTACGATGTGAACATCGAAAGGGATATAGTGAAGAAGGGAATCTAGTGAAGAGTAATGAAGAAAAATGAAGAGGGGTTTAGAAAAATGCATGTGAGGGTGGCAAAGAGGATGAGAAAGGAAAGAAGAATGGAGGAGACAATGTGGAAAAATACGAAATACGAAGAGCACGACATGTTTGTTAATCAAGAAATGGATTAAAGTCGTGTTGTGGTAGACATCGGCGGAATGTAGAGGAAGATATATGAAAATGCAAGAAGCGGATGGAAAATGTTGTCGGGTTGAATACTTGACTGAATTTGCAAATCTTGACTCTATTGGGTAGTTAGAGAAAATGTAAAAGTAAGGGGAATTTGAATGCATGTTTTACGGGACATGAAGATGCGGAGTACCCACGTTAGCGATGAGGGTAGTGAAGTATTCATGCAAGTGCAATTTGCACCCATAGGGTAAAAATAAAAAAAGCAAAAATTCAACATGTTCCTACTTCAGAACCTGACCGCAATAAGTACTTGTTGCATAACTTTCTAGCCTCTGTATCTAGTTGGAAGGTCAAGTAATTCCAGGGACCAGATGCACGTCCATGTATCGGTAATGCCACTTGATTGGATAAGATGAACAACCTATGAAGGAGATAACGATGACAACCCAACGGTGGAAGGAAAGTGCCATCAAAGTGTACCATGGGCAGTGATCACTCCTAGATATATTTCAGCAATGCTTCAATGTACGTACATGATAGTACACATGGATCTTCACGGATAGGTCGAACTAGAAAAAGTAGCGTCTAAAATAGAAAAAGATAAGTAAAAAAAGTCTCTAACAGGTTCACATTTTTCAAAGGATTGTGCCCCTTCGATTTGGTCATGTTTGGCTCCACAGACACCCGGGATTAAAGACTTTCGAAGCAATATTACGGAGGCTTAGCCGCCTATCTGTGAGCAACTATAGACGAAAATCAGAGCTTCTTGTAGATTTTCCACGAAGGGGGGGCGAGAACCAAGGGCTAAACTTGAATAAAGCTTACGATCAAACGACTTGGCTTGCAAGTGTTATTTATTTGTTTCTTTTGAATTGTTTCTTTTATGTCTAATCGATTTTGGTTCTTTTATTGAATGGAATAGAACGAAAGCAAAAGAAAGATAAAACATCCGAGCCGACACTGATGACCAAGATGCCTGATCCCACAATGTCCTTCGACGAACCGATCTCGAACATGCCATTTGTGGGAGCAATTATAGATGAAAATCGAAGCTTCTTGTAGAATTTCCATGGAGAAGGGGTGATTACAAGGGATAAACTCTAATAAATCTTACAATCGCATGGATCTTCCTATGAGTGTTATTTATTTATTTCTTCTGGATCATTTCTTTTAAGTCTAATCAATTTTGGTTCTTTTATTGAATGGAAAAGAATGAAAGCAAAAAGACAGACAAAACATTTGTTTAGCTCGACGAATAGAATATCCAATCCCACGATTTCCTTTGACGAGTCGATGTCGTTAATGTCAGGGCTAGGCGGATAGAAAGATTCCCATTGCACGACTCAGATTCTTGACAGGATCGTTTATGCGGACTATCTGGATGGTGTCAATTACAATATGTTGTCAAAGCCCCCAGGCTTTCTACCTGTAAACACGCCTTTTGATGTAAATATCTAAAACATCTATGCCACCACCGATGGCCAAAATGCATGATCCCACAATGTGTAGGGTAGGCGCAAGCACGATTGGGGATTAAATTTGACGTCTATTTAGACTATTTTTTTGTGTGTTCTTAAATGCAAAAACAACCGACTTATTTGTTAATTGTATTGAAGGATGGGGAATCTTTTTCTCATACTGTCATATTCACATCCACTCTATAAAATCAAAAATTATTGTGTTGCCAAAAAAATGTATATTTCTCTATCAAATTTAAACGATTAACATCAAATCTCAAGATATAATCAAATAATCATAAACTAAAGATTTTACTTTTTTCTATTCTATAAATAGTTAGAATTATTAATTAAGCCTAATTTATTGATTTATTCAGGTCAATTATGGGGATATGCACGCCATCATTACCATTGGATGAGGAGTAAAGTTTCAAGTTGAGATGATGCTCTTCGCTTTGAACAAAGGAAGAATCGATTATGTCACCTCTATTATTTTGGATCGCTCCAGTTCCACCCCATTGGTATTTATGCTCGCTCCCTGGTTTCATTTTCGTTTTCATTTGTAAGCCTAATATACAAGGATGGATTTATATCTTTGGTTTTAAATACATTGAACTTAGACAAGTTGTTAGTACTTGCTCCACTAAAGTCTATGTTTAGACTTTTCACCTGTCTGGAACATATTAATATATAAAAGATGACACTTGGAGTAAAAGTATTAAATATGAGAATATGATCATGTTGGTCTTGTGGCCGACTTGGCACAATTGATTGTTAGGTGTCTCAACTCCTATGATGTACCATTACCCGCAAAATCGGGATCTCAATCTGCCGCGTAAACACTCTCCTTAGTAAATGTGTTTTGATTATAAATACATTGAACATAGACAAGTTGTTATTACTTCCTCCACTAAAGTCTATGTTTAGAATTTTCTCCATCTGAAACATATTGATATATAAAATATGACACTTGGAGTAAAAGTCTTAAATATGAGAATATGATCATGTTGGCCTGCGGCCGACTTGGCACAATTGATTGTTAGGTGTCTCAACTCCTGTGACGTACCATCACCCTGCAAAATCTAGATCTCGATTATAGCATATAAGAATAAATCGGTACACGTAAACCCCTAAACAATTAAATTATGCATTCAACATCTCTTGCACCCACTATCAATCACTCGCTTTATCGAGTGTACAAAAAAGGTTTTTTCAACCAAAGACCAACAAAACAACCGATGTAACACTAACACAATTACCCAAAAGTAAGTAACTATCCAAAACGATATCAAATGTATTCATGTTTAAAGCAAAAAAATTGGTTTCTCTCGAAGAAATCCTTCCACAAACCATCCATTTGTTTCTACCTTTTTGTTTCACCTTTTTCTTAGATTGTTTCTTTGAAGTGTTGATGAAACAGATAGGGTAACAGGCGTAGGAGGAATACCTGTTCAAATGTCGGTTGATGGGTTGTTGCGCGCGTATGACTTCCGAATCCACAGTTGATCGTGAGAGCTTCCTTTTGGCTAGGAGGAACTACCTGTAATGAAAACAAGACCACCAGAAGGAATTAAACAATATGGGCAGTGAACTACCTAACGTATGCTAGATTCGGGAAGTGTGATACTTCCTAGATGGCTGTCAGTCCACTATTTTAAACAATTCAATGTTGTAAACAAAGTAAATCCTATTGTTATTTTAAAATGATTTAGGTATCTCACTTAAAAACACAATAAGAAATAGATCTAATCTAACATGCTAAGCTAGAATAGAATCCAAAGGTCAAATGATTGGTTCTGGGTCTCTGCAGGTCTGATAAAGGGTCTCGGGTAGATCACAGGTGAAAGAGGGTGAGATAAAATTAGGTGGGTAGGTCTTTATTCAGGGCTATGTGGGCAAACACGAGAGAGCGGTTTGGCGGGGGTGGTGACGGCGGTTAAAAGTGTAACCGAGTCTTAATTCTTATCACGATCTGGAAATGTCACAGAACAAGCTGGGGTCTCCTTTGTGATTGCACAAAGGACTTTGGTTGGTTGGGACGAGGTATTGGGTGATTGGAGTAGGCTTTTGTGAGGTTTCAATGGGTATACGAAGGTGAAAATGTGGAGAAGGTCAATAGGGAGCAAGATAAACAATGGATGATAAAATGATGATGAAATGAAATAACCAGGAAAGTATGATGTTGTACTTACTTGGATTTCATTCCTGAATGTATGTGTGTGAGGGATGGAGGTGCTTGATGATGGGTTTGAAGGTTGTAAGTGATCACCAACTAAAGAAAAGCTTCTGCATGGGCTGCATGTACACTCCTCTTTGCTTGGATAGATCAGATCATGGTTGGGATGGCTGTGTAGGAGAAGATGCTCAATCTCCTTACTTGCATGCAGGTTTTTGCTGGAATTCACTCTCTGAAGATGCGTTATCTCTCTGAGATGTGTTCTTGCTTGTGCAGTAAGTGCAGGAAGTTGATGGACAAATATAGGGTCATCCGTGGACGTCATATTGCAAAAAATAGCGAAATCTCAACTTGTAGGGATTATTAGCTATACACGCACTCTAAATTAGAAAAATTTATATAAATATGAATCGTAGCATTCGGAATCTAGTTTCTAAAATACTAATTTTTGTAAAAACGGACAAGTTTAGCTATATTAAACACTTAAAATTATATGACTTTTTTTTTTTTGAAAAAACTTATAAGATTGTAGTCCGTTTGCCCGCATTTTGGATGACCAAATCTTGTTATTTTTTTTTCCTTTGGTGAAACGTTAGATGTAGTTGTCTATCTTGGGATGGATTTTATTTTGTATTTTTTTTAGCAATATTTTATTTTTTTATGATTTTTTCCGTGAAAGTGGTCTGAAAATATTTAGAAAATGGAGCGCTTTCCGTTTGCCCGCCATAACTATATCAAAAAATATCGAAATCAAATTTTTTTTTTTTTAACGTGTATAGAATTTGTCCACGCTTGGGATGGTATAAGTTTTATCATATTTTGATAAGCGAAACAAAAGTTACAGTCTTAAACGTAGACATGAACATTCACGGGAAAAAATGTCTTAAAGACCTATTGTTAGTAAGAAATTATAAAATGATATTTATCTTATTCTATTCACTTTAAAAACAATATTTCTACAAAGCTAAGAGTCTACCCTACGCGATGGCACCATTTTTGTGAAATGTTTTCAGTTTTTTAGCATGGTTCAAGTCTTTGGAAGAGTAGATTTGAAGTTTTTGACCTTTACACTTCATAATGACCTTCCATAGCTTTGGTTGGGGAAAAACAAAGATTTTCCGAGGCTTAGGTTCGGTAGATAGATCCGCGATTGCGGTTTTTTTTAACAATACAGCGAGCGCACTTTATAAAGCACGCTCGTGGTTCATAAAGCGCGCTTGTGATTCATAAAGAGCGCTCGTGGCTCATAAAGCGCGCTCGTGGTTCAGAAATCATATTTACATGCATCCCAATGTCTGAATTACCATGTGATTTTTACTCTTTGACCTTACCGTATGCATTTAATCTATCATAAATTATGTCTTTTTCCAGGCACATTTTTCTTATCACCGAAAGCAAAACATCATGGGAGACAAAAAACGAAGTCATTAAGTAAAAAACACCAAACGAATTAGAGGCCAAAAAATTCAAAATGCTGAGCGAATGCGGAAACTTCGTGAATCTAGAAGAGGTTCATCTTCAATCCCAACTATTGTAAGCAATGAAGAACTAGGTAATGTTTCTACTGTCAATGTTGAAGTTGAATTAAATACTCGTGATGAAGAAGTTTTTATCACAATGTTCAAGAAGAATTAAATACTCATGATGTAGCAAATGTTGAAATCAAGGAGAAAATGAAAATGTGAATAAGGAAATTCATGTTGAAATTGTAGATAAGCAAAATTTGACAAAAACACCTCCTAGGATTTTACATAAGAAACCTAATTTTTTTATTGAAATTGATGAAAACATTTTGAAACCAATGTCTGAAAAACTTTTTGAACGACAAATCAGAAGAAAAGCCACTGAAATTTGGGATAATCATTTTGAAATTTTAAATGATTCTCAAAGATGTCAGTTGTTGGTTAGTTTGATGAAATTGATTAAAATGAGACCTACATTAAACACCTTAGGATTGACAACATCTAACATACGTGGTCAAACCTCTACAATTGTTGAAAACCTTCATGATGCATATCACATTGTTGGTGTCAAGAGACGCACTAGGGATAGTAATATTGTGCGTCGTGTACTTGCTACTAGTGTTGTAAGTGAATCAATAAAAACAACGTTTAATTATGCAAACAAGTCGAATGTTGTAAGTTAATCGAAAAACTCTAATGAAAGCAATTGAAAGACGTAATATCCTTCAATCACTTAATAATGTCGATTTTTAGGCATTTTCTGCTAGAGCACCGCGTAACGACAAAAATAATTCTGATGCTATAAGAGAAGTTGTTATTAAATTTTGGCATGATAACACTAGAGTTTCACCTAATACAAGAGATGTTATAAAACGGAGAGTTGGTTCTACTAATCGTGAACCACATCCAAAGCATTTCTTAGATATGACTCAAACTCAATTTTTTCGTAAGTTTGAACAAGAGAATCTGGAAATTAAAATTAGTCAACGCTTTTTTTGAAATGTTGAAACCATTCTATGTGAAAATCAACCATGCTCACACCACTTGTTGTTGTAGGCAACATGTTGAATTTGCGATGCATTATGCTAAATTTTTACGTATTCGTTCTAATTTTCATTCTGAAACTATGTTATCTGAATGTGGTGTTCAAGTTCCACCAATATCTTCCAGGGATTTCATTCCTACTATATTTTGTGAAAAAGAAGTTGGACAATTTTTTATAGTCAGGATTGTTTAGATGGAAGTCAGTAGTACATGCGGCGGATTACCTAAATTGGAAAGTTGCATCCATGAGCAAATCAAGGTACAATAGGACATAATTTAGTTGAATTTGATAAATATAAATCAGTTGCATACCGGTTGAAAGATGGAAAAGAGTCGAAGCGGTGTGAGCTAGTTACGTAACAAATACCCATTTTTCAATTTATGAGAAAATTTAAGGATGAAATTATTTATGAGTATGTGAGGCATACACATAGAGCTCGATGGTTGGATGAACAATTCAAGCTATGCAAAGACACATTTCCTATTGGTACTATTGTTTCAGTGGTCGATTTTGCAGAGAATTACACATCGCAACCACAAATGGAGGTTCAATCGCAATATTACAATTCAAGACAAGTTGCCATTTTTGTGCGTATAGCATTTCTACATTCTCCGATAAAGACAGTAGAATAATCAAATTTTTTTAAGAGAGTACCACTTTTATATCGGTGATAATCGTAGTCATTCTATCGAATTTATGCAAGGGTGTTTCCAGTTATTTTATGGAAACTTATTTGATAGGGACATCCACTTCAAACAACATTATATATGGTCGATAATTGCACGTCTCGGTTTAAGAATGCACGAATGTTTTATTCGATGAGCGTAATGCATGTCAAGATGGGTGTGCAACATATTTGGAGTTTCACCGAGGTGGACATGGAAAATGAGAGCATGACGGTGCAGGGGCATGTGTGAAAAAGCTCTGCAAGAGAAGAGTCAAGTACAAAGATGGTGCTAAATTAAAAGATGCAAAAAGCATAGTGGAATGGTGTATCGACAACATGGCCCGAGGTTCTCAAGAAAATTCCACGGCTTTGCAGATATTTTTGGTTGATAGAGGAAAACATATTGCTAACTACGAGGATTGTATGGCACTCACCGGGTCCAGGTGATATGCACTCATTTTTGTAGCTCGACGCTACTTCGTAGGCCGTATGGACAAGAAAGTTGACATGTTTTTGTGCATCTTGTATCGAATTTGTCACCGCTGAGTGTGATTCACAAGAATGGGTAGAAGCATGGATTTGTCAGAGGCCTCTAACTCCGTTTCCTAGTTATCAACCTCCACAAGCATTACAACTTGTTTCGCAGATGAAGTTACAACATCCAAGGACTTGACGAAATTTCGATTTTGGTGCGACAAGGTATTTATGGTTATTTATTTAATTTTTGTATTGAGTTATGTCCATTGAAATTTTAATATGTAATTTAAATTTGAGTTGTTCAACCTTGGTTATTTTTTTGAGGACACGCGTTTACATAGGTAATTGCATGACAGTAAGACAATGAAGAAGGAACAAACTATTTCTTATGTCGTTGATCGAGGAAAGAAAGAAGTTGACTTCTCCTATTATAGATGGCGAAGAGATGAGTATCCTAGGTGGTCGGTCATGGTAAGCAGTTTGGAACTTGGCTTCGACGGTATCCATTAAAAAACTCCTTTGTTTGGGTGTTTGAAGACTTTGAGACACACAGGAAAATACTCTTATATTCACATCTAGTTCTAGCGACAAATATTCAGTTGTATAGATATCGAGGAAGACCTAATAACAAGATTCTTTGGAAGGTTCGAGAGTCAGATCATGAAGCAATCTTGTCTGCTATTCAGAGTAGATCCGATCCTGATGGTTCATTGGAATGAATTTACAATGCTCATGTCTGGTATATATTTAATTTCAAGTTTCAATTTATATATATATATATATATATAATTTTTTTAGTTTAAAGATCTAGATTTAAGTTTGAATATATTTTATTTTAAATTTGTGTATTTTGTGTGTCATGTATATAGATAGTATATGGTTTTGATTTGAAACTTAAATTTCTTTGACTAACAATTTTATGTTTAGGTTAGTGGTGCCAGAAAAGCTTCCACCTTCACGTGGTTGGCATTGTTAGTAGAGAATTTTAAATTCTCGAAGCTAAGAGAAGCTTGAACATTGTTTGAAAAAGTTGTAAATTTTGAAAAAGTCAAGTAAATTTTGAAAATGTTGTAAATTTTGAAAACGGCTCCTCTAGGTGCCACGGAGTCCGAGTAGTCACCCGTCGAAGTTCAACGATATTTTGGTCTCGGTGGCTCTTAAAGGACTACGCCCGAACGAAGTAGCGGAAGCTAAGCAACCCTTTTGCACACCAAAACACCACCTCCTCTAGCATTCACTGCCACCCGGACATGCCGGTGCAATCGATTTGGTGCCATGACCCACCGTTTTTCAAAATATAGCGTTTGACAACCTTACGCTCGGCTCCAACCGCACTATTTCACACGTTTGTAAAGAACAAGAGGACAGCGAGAGCACTGAAATGAGAAGGAAAAAAATGAGAGAGGCTATTGTAGAGGGTCCATACGCCAAGGTTCTTGATCAGACGAGGCCTCTCTAGGTGCCACGGAGTCCAAGTAGTCACCCGTCGAAGTTGAACAATATTTTAGTCTCGTGGCTCTACCGACTACGCCCGAACGAAGTAGCTCGGAAGCAACGACCCTTTCACGCACCAAAATACCACCTCCTCTAGCATTCACTGCCACCAAGATGTGCAAGACAATGGTTCAAGTGCCACGACCCACCGTTTGCAAAATATAGCGTTTGACAACCTTACACTGGCTCCAACTGCACTATTTCGCGCATTTGCAAACAGTAGGACATCAAGAGCACCAAAATGAGAAGGAAAAAAATGAGAGAGGCTATTGTAGAGGGTCCATACGCCGAGGTGCTGGATCAGACAAGGCCTCTCTAGGTGCCACGAAGTCCGAGTAGTCACCCGTCAAAGTTGAACAATATTTTGGTCTCAGGGCTCTTAAGGGACTACGCCCGAACGAAGTAGCCCGAAAGCAACGACCCTTTTACGCACCAAAACACCACCTTCTCTAGCATTCACCTGGCCACTCGGGACGTGCTTAAGACAAGCAGCGATTCGGTGCCACAACCCACCGTTTGTAAAATATAGCGTTTGACAACCTTACACTGGCTCCAACTGCACTATTTCGCGCATTTGCAAACAGTAGGACAGCGAGAGCACCAAAATGAGAAGGAAAAAAATGATAGAGGCTATTGTAGAGGGTCTATACACCGAGGTGATCGATCAGACGAGGCCTATCTAGGTGTCACGGAGTCTGAGTAATCACCCGTCGAAGTTGAACGATATTTTGGTCTTAGGGCTCTTAAGGGACTACGCCCAAACGAAGTAGCCCGGAAGCAATGACCCTTTTGCACACCAAAACACCACCTCCTATAGCGTTCACCGGCCACCTAGATGGGCCGTGTTTGTAGGCAGTTTGTCGGTTCGGTGCCACGACCCACCGTTTGCAAAATATAGCGTTTGACAACCTTACACTGGCTCCAACTTCACTATTTCGCGCATTTTTGCAAACAAGTAGGACATCGAGAGCACCAAAATGAGAAGGAAAAAAATGAGAGAGGCTATTTTAGAGGGTTTGTATGCCGAGGTTCCAGATCGATGAGGCCTCTCTAGGTGCCATGGAGTCTCGAGTAGTCACCGTCGAAGTTGAACGATATTTTGGTCTCGTGGCTCTTAAGGGACTACACCCGAACGAAGTAGCCCTAAGCAATGACCCTTTCACACACTAAAAACCCACCTCCTATAGCGTTCACCTGGCCACCTGGATGTGCTGTCGCAGTAGGTTTGGTGCCACAACCCACCGTTTACAAAATATAGCGTTTGACAACCTTACACTGGCTCCAACTGCACTATTTCACGCGTTTGCAAACAGTAGGACAACGAGAGCACCGAAATGATAAGGAAAAAAATGAGAGAGGCTATTATATAGGGTCCATACGCCGAGGTGCCTGATTAGACGAGGCCTCTCTAGGTGCCACGGAGTCCGAGTAGTCACCCGTCGAAGTTGAACGATATTTTGGTCTCAGGGCTCTTAAGGGACTACGCCCAAACGAAGTAGCCCGAAAGCAACGACCCTTTCACGCACCGAAACACCACCTCCTCTAGCATTCACCTAGCCACTGGACGTGTCGGCGCAGTCGGTTCGGTGCCACGACCCACCGTTTGCAAAATATAGCGTTTGACAACCTTACACTGGCTCCACTGTACTCTTTCGTGCGTTTGCAAACAGTAGGACAATGAGAGCACCGAAATGAGAAGGAAAAAAATGAGAGAGGCTATTGTAGAGGGTCTCGTATGCCGAGGTGTCAGATCAAACGAGGCCTCTCTAGGTGCCATGGAGTCCGAGTAGTCACCCGTCGAAGTTGAACGATATTTTGGTCTCAAGGCTCTTAAGGGACTACGCCCGAACGAAGTAGCCTGAAAGCAACGACCCTTTCACGCACCGAAACACCACCTCCTCTAGCATTCACCTGGCCACCGGACGTGCCAGTGCAGTTGGTTCGGTGCCACGACCCACCGTTTGCAAAATATAGCGTTTCCTTATTTATTTAAATTAAATTACAATGACTTGGTTGTTATGTTATCTCTTGTTGTCATCTTGTCCTTGGTAGGATGATATATGGGGCTCATGAATCTTATTTTCTACCTTATCCTTAACACTTGGTTTTGTTATAATATTATGGGTAATATTGTTCTACGGTTTTCTTTTCCTTTCTCTTCTTTCTCTCTTTCTATGAAGACCATCAGTTGTGCTACCTCTTGATTCAACTCTCTGACCTCCTGTGAAACCATAATTATCTTCTCTTCCTCCTTTCTTCTTTCCTTTCTCTCTCTCTCTCTCTTCTTGTACCTCATTAGCTCTATTAACCTTTGAATCACATCTCCCGCTAGTTCTTCTTCTTCTTCACCATATATCAAGTCTGATTCATGAGGCCTAATAACCTTCAATTATCTTTCTCTACGTTTCTTCCTTGTTTCCATCATCTTTTCTATTTTTCACATATGTTCTTGTTCTCTTATCCTTTCATGTAATTGCTTTAGTCTAGCATCTTATCTCTCTGATACTAACTTCTCCATCCAATGTGGCATTTTGTAACCATGGTCACTCTTTACTTCACCCATCATTTTCATCTATCTCTTTGTCTCTCTTCTTGTCACTGTATCAACCTTATCTCAAATCCTTTTAGCTAATCTTCCTTGATCTTCAAGCTATGATACCACATGTTGCAGTTCAAAAAATTTATAACATACATTCAATGGTTTCTATGTTTCCCTAAAAACTCAACTCTGTCTTTTGATCACTCAAACAACTCCTTTTCACTAGTTAACATACTCCAAATTTAATATTATCCCTTATCCTCTATATGGTTTCTTACTGATATTATTTATCTAACTCTAATGTCTACTATGAGCGTAATCAAAATGATCAACTACCATCTTCAACTGCCAAGTTCAATATCCATGATGCATAGGCAAATACAACAATGCCCATGTTGGAAGGTACTTACAGTAAAAGAACATATTGCCAATCAATTACAAAGTTACAGAATGCCTCTTCCAATAAGGGATTATCTCAGGCATAATTCTCAATACATGAAGTCTAGGAAAGAAGAAAATAAAGTTATAGCCAGCTTATCAAGCTAGGGTATATGGTGCTAAATCGTTGACCACACAAGAATAACAAGTCTTCATAGTTTTGGAACTCAAAATACATGAAGCAATCAGCTAAAACAAATACAAATACATTTGAAAATAACTTCTAGGTTGTAGAGCAATTGAAAGAATGTAGTTTCATGGTATTAGTTTCATATCGAGAAGTCTAAGAAGATTGCAACTATATAATGGCATGTTTCAGTAATGCACATCTAACAGTACAAGCTTATGATGCAAATAAAAATAATATAAAGATACAAACCACATATCATTCAGATTTAACAATATTTCAGATTATTATGAGTTACAAAAGAACAAGACGGCTACATGAGATTGGAAAATCAATACAGCTTACTTCAAGGATTAACTCATATGTACACAAAAGTTACAAACAATGCAGACCCAATTTTGGGTATACCGTAATATTAGCAAGATACAATCAAATACACCAGAGTTTCAAGCACACTTTTCCAAATACAACAGATGATATTGATGAATTCCATTAAATCCATAGGTTATGGAATTATTATTTTGGGAGTTGTTAAAAGATGGAGGGATGTGAACCATAACTCAAATAAGCTTTAGTTACTAATACTTAAGTTGGTAATAGAGCTAACAATATTATTTTAGTTTGAAAAATAAAAATTCAAAATGTCCATGGTGAAATATACCACAAATAATAATCAGAAAGATACTAGAAAATATATAACTAGAAGTAATACACTAAATCCACCTCAAGATTTAAAAGAGGAAATAGTTCAAATTTATAGCCTCGGAAACAAAACCGTAGCAGAGATATCCATAGGAGTTCCATATATGGAGGAATCGCTTTTATCAACAAACAAAAACTATGATCTATGTATAATTTTTCTATAAATCTAAGGATACATATTTCTCAAGGATCTAGAGGATTTTGAAGACTACAAACCATATATACAATTGTTCAAAGGAGAAATATTTCTATTTTCTTCTCCATAAGCTTCATTAGTTAGGACCACACTAAATTTTATTTAATAAACAATACAAATATTATTAACCTAGTTTGGGTACAGATAAATTCACAGATAGAGAATACTCGGGGCATCTACAAGTTCCAACAAACAGAGATCAAAACCCACTTTCTCAGAGTTAGCAATAATACCAAAATAACCAAAATAAATATGATTTAACCAACACACATATATATATATATATATATATATATATATATATATATATATATATATATATATATATATATATATATATATAATCAAACAAAGTGTGCTCCAGACGCACGTCTCTGAAAATATATATGTACATAAGTTCATAATGTATGTATACATCTCGAATTAAGCATGTGTCATAATGTACATATGGGACCACATGCGGTCGCAAAAGGCTATATATATACGATGGTGTGAATCTACTCATGACCACATATGTACATCGGTGGACTATAAATCTACTCATGAAACATCTTCCCTCTCTTCGCCCCTGCTAAGTAGCACGTCCATGACACTCCGGGATGTAGTGGAGGGAGATGCCACTACGGATTTCATCCGTGTGGTCCTAGGTGTCTCTAAGCATGCCTACAACCTAACATGCACATTCATAAACAACAAGTTTTTAACACCCAAAATTTTAAAATACATTCAAAATTTAGAAACTTGTACAATTTAGTTAAAATGCATGTGAAATCTTACCGCAATGTCATGATCCCTATCAATTTGTTGTTGACGCATCGCAGGGACAACAATAGACTCACGCGGAGTAAGCTACATACAAATAATTAATTTTCAAATTAAATATTTCACATATATACCTACAAAATTTGATATTGTAGATTTAATTTTAATAAGAAATAATGAACCTCCAAAATTTAACAAATTTAAAAAATTGTGTACCTCAGTTAGTGGATCTGCAGATGCTTTATGGCAAAGATTCTACAAGACCTCCATAGTCTCGCATATATGGAGGAGTCTCTCTAGCAGTCATAAGTTATACAAAAAACATGTACAAATCAATATTAAAATCTACTTAAGAACTTAGCACTCCTATCGAAACCTATTGAAAAAGATAATAGTAAAGGAACTCAAAGGTCCCTACACTCTAAACATATCTTTTCACGTTCATATGGTCTTATTTCAAGGACCCTCATTTTTACCAACCTAAGCTACACTTCAAGGTGTTTTCGTGTAGGTATAGATTTTCCTTGTAATTATTTATTTCTTAGATATTTCGTGTAGATATATGGTGACTCGTCTTGCTTATATGTTCTTTGTTTCATAGGAGTTACTTGACATGTCATATACTATCATGTAGTGTCTCATATGAATTACATTTGACCGACTATTCTAAGAAAGCATCTCCCCTTCCCATTCTTATACTCTTGACCATTATCCTTGTGGAGGAGTTACTTATCACTATCCTATTTGTGCACACTTTAGAGCTATTGATTTGTTCTTTTATTTAGGATCATTTAATTTTGTTTTGTAAAATTAGTTTCATAAATTATATTTCTTGTTAGTTTGTTCTTAGAATTATCAGTGAAGTATGTTTGCAAGCATTCTTTATCATATCTTTTTATTGGAACTTTGATAAATACATTTTAATAACTTTAGTACTAATAGTTTAAATGCACGTAACAAAACAAAACATATATAGATAGAGAAACATAAAACCCTCCATGGTCTGGATATTTGTGTGGTGGTACTCCGAGACATGTAAAACCAATATATGATTACATACATGGCTAGTTATATCAAATGAATTGGCATTTCCTACTAAATAATATATAGGTTGAGTATAAGAAAGTGAAACTCATGTACAGAGGTCCAAAGCATGCAATCCGTGCGTGAACTTCCAGTAATTAGAAACAAAGTGTAAAGAGATTTACTAACCTGCATAAAACTCATGTGAGGCATGCCAGTAGCCTCAGTTCCCTGAGCAGATGATGACCCGCCAGGCTCCTGTGTATAAAAGAGAAAAATATTAATACATGTACAACATACACGTGAAACAAATTATAATAATAATCTAGTGCAATTAAATGATTTATTAAAAATGTAAGTTTGTACAACTTGAAACTTACGTTTGAAACATGCCCGGCCAAGCTTGAGAGCTAGCATGTCGACACCGGATGTTTCCTTCACCATTCTTGCTATTTAAAATAAAATAAAAAATTAGTTTTTTACATGTATGTACATGACGTACAATCAAAATATATATATATATATATATATATATATATATCTCAAACATGTGAATTAAACTATTGTATATATATATATATTATTTAAATTTATTTAAAATTTACCTGTGAAAGACCAATATCAGTGGCTCTAGCCCAAAACATTCCCAAAGATCTCATATATAGAAAAGAAATCCTGTGAACCAAATGAATGATGTCTCACTGAAGGTGCATACGGCACCACATGATCTACGGTGGTGTGGTGCACTAGAATCGACACCTCCACCAACATCACCAGATGCAACTGGGTGCTATATCTTGGGTGAGAGTGTCAGTGAGCTCCCTCAATGCATGTAATGTATCAATCTCCACAACCTCCTTCATTATAGGAGAGATAACTCAAGGCAAGTGGGGGTTTTGGGGCATGGGGATCCTAGGTCGACCTACGCGTGCACCGGGTCCCGCTCAGGCAGAGCCACCTCCTCAACCAAAAAAATTCAGAAAAGTCAAAATAATTCGGGACCTCATTGAGCACAAACTCACAATATAATTTCTTCAAAAAATAAAGAGGAACTTCATTGTTGTTGCATGGTGGATAATCAAAAACCATCCACCATCGGTCCCAAAAATTGTTTTTGATTCTATCATCATGGCACCAATGGATTGGGAACCATTTGCAAGTAATCGCAGTAGGGGGCATTGGTTCTAGGAGTCGTAAATAATGCACAAATGAGGTATTTTCCAATTTTTTTGTCTTTGACGACCGCATGGGATAGTTTATCCACATACCACCGCCTACAGTCACTTCTAAAGGTGTTCCATCTATGTATTTGGTTGGTTGTAGACTCGACTTCGCCAATCAATGTTTGCAATGTATTAGCTAAAGTCATGCGGGATGGATTTGTAGCATGATTTTGTCTTATAGTTTGAATTAGGTTCTCAATGACAATTTTATTTTCTTGGATTCTTCCAATGATATTATCTTGCGTTCCTGCTGGCTCAATGGGGACAGAAGGAGCCACAGGAGGCGGATCTATGTTTGGAGGAGGGTTTTGAGGAATGTTCGGAGGGTTTTGAGGAATGTTCGGTGGGTTTTGAGGAATGTTTTGACGGTTTGCACGATTTCAAGCTTGCCGACCAACTGATAAAACAAGAAAATTGTATACATAAACAAACATTTCAAAAACCCATGAAAATGCAAAAAAACCTAAAATGCAAAAAAAAAAAAAAAAAAAAATAATTACAATCGGGACTTACCTCCTCGTCTTGGCATGGTTGAATATATCGCTATCCGTAAGTCCGATGAGCAATTTTGAGATGGTATTGAAAGCGCGAGTTGAAAACATTTAGGAAAAGTCACGGTTCAAAATGAAAAGTGAGGAAAATAGCGAGTCATGGGATCAAGTTAAATTTTGTCTCAGAGTTCCGCGATCACGGTTTATAACCGCGCTCGTGGTTCTAAACCGTGATCGCGGTTTTAGGTTCGGTAATTACCAAACCTAGAATTCAGAACCGCGATCACGGTTTTAGAACCGCGATCGCGGTTCCTTTATTTCGGTTTTTATGTCCACGGAATTGTCCACCAACTTCGTGCACTTACCCGTCAACCTTCTCCAATGTTTGCCAACCTTGAGAATAAGGTTGTTTAGGGGTTAAAAGGGTAATCGACAATGCAGTTCGCTTAACCGCAACGACGGTTAGGATAACCTGGTGGTGTCGGTTAAGGGATTTCCTAGGTTTACTAAACTAGGATGATCCTCTTGATTTCCTTGGATCTCATGTCATTATCCCATGGATTAGACGGGAGCTTCACTTGTGAGCATGCGAGAATGTGGTTAGAGGGAATGTAGGCATTGATTTTTAGGGTTTGGGTAAGTCTTAGTTAGTTATGGGAACTTGCTAAGAATAGGTCTTAGGTTGAGTTGGCTTGGTGAGGTGTCTAAGTGAACTGCATGTGGGGATAGTATTCAAATAAGATATTTAAATAATAAATATAGTGAGGATAATGCATTAATTTAATTAAATTAATATTAGTGGGGTGAAGGGGTCATGGCTAGGTAAATGTAATAAAGTGTGCTTATTGGTCTAGGTAATTAAAGGGGAGTGTGACCTAATTTTAGTGTCTACATTTTTCCCCTTTTGTTGCGTAGCTTGTATTGGTAAGTGACGCTAACAAAAATAAGATGTGGTTGCCCCATGTGTGGGTGAAGGTGATCCCCCTCAAACCAGAGGCGACGAGGTAGCAGTCAAGCAAAGTGAGTGGTTTGATAAAAGGAATATGTGAGGAAAAGGTAGGTGGGCACAGGGAAAAAGGGGAAAGGTCTACTCAGGAAATCTAGGTAATGGGTCAGGGTCAAAGGTAGGAATAGTCAAATGCACGCACACGTATAAACTGCAAAGACGCTTCGGGTTGAAGAGCAGGCAAACTCTAAATCGCCTAAGGTCGATAGGTTTATCCAAACAAGGTTTAAGTGAATCTGGTATCCAAGGTATATGATATGGTCAAGAAAACACAACGTAGGTTAGGTGCAGGAACGTTTAGGTATGTTCCGGTACACCAAAGGTAGGGTCAGGATAAATGATCACGTAATAGGCTAGGTAAGGTCATTAGGTCAATCAACACATGTAATGATTGCCACAAGGTATAGCAAACACATGAGGTCAAAGGTCACTAGCGATGGTCCAGTCCCAAAGGAGGACAAAGGGAGGTAGTAAATGATGAGGTCAGAAAGGTAAGGTAAATGGGTTGGGTAAAGGTGAGGTGGTAAATGATGGAGTCAAGTTGGTTTAGGCATGGATCGAGTCAGGTTATAGGCATGGATCGAGTTAGGTTATAGGCATGGTTGAGTTGAAAGTAGGTTTAGTTATGATTCATTATTTTGGCAATGAATGATACTATGGGTCATATGTGAAATGTTCTATAATCTATGCATAGTGATGATAGAGAGATGGTAGGTGTAATAAATGTATGCTATGGTAAGCAACTTGTTATGTATGTGGCTTAATTTCCAATTTTGTTATAAAAGGGGAACTAAGTGAAATGTGATGTAAATGGTGAGTTAGGCATGGTTGATGAATTGTTTTAGGGTAGAAAATGGCCGAGCTAACCTCCAAGGGCCCCATGCCCTCGGAGTGTTGCCTATATAGTCCCGGTGAAAAAGGGACCTCAAAGCAATGTAGTTCTCCCATGAGCTAGGGAAGAATATGAAAATGAGTTGGTAGGTTTGTGGGCATGTTGTGGGTTTAGGTTTAATAGGTGTGGGTAGATTATAGGTAAAAGGATGCAGGTGAAGGTGATTATGGCAAGAGGGGAGGACTACCTCAAAGGTAAGCGTCGAGTACCAAGTCCTGTATAAGGTAATCAAAATGTAAACAAAGATGGTTAAAAGATAAGAGGGGGGCAATAAAGCCACCTGATTGGGTAGGATCATATCGAGTAGATCATACCTTGGAGGGGGTGATGAACACAAGACCCGAAAGGCATTGGACGATTAACTGTTCTACGATGAAGGTAGTCACATGATCACCAAATGTCGAAATTCCAAGATGTCCCTTGAGGCAATTGAGGAAATGAGAGTGGAAATGGTAAGATGGGTGAAAGGTAATTAATTGTATATGTTTTGAGTGACAGGGCTTTTGGGCAAGAGGTCCAAGGTCACAATGGGCAAGTCCATGACTAAAAAGTTTTTGTTGTGATAGACTGATCGATGTGGGAAGTCTATATGGGATAAATAATATGGTACTCCTTGAGGTCTTCGTGAAGCTGATCAATGCAGGAAGCTTCAGTTTCTCTCATTTTTTTTTTTTTTGAGCTTCACATAGTTGTCCTTCGAGGGAGCAGTCTATTTATAGTAGCAATTTTGTCAAGAGGAAGATGTCCTTTTGAGGGAGTCATCTTTTTATTAGAAGTTTGACTCAAGGAGTTTGGTCCCATGTGAGGTCTTTGAAATCATGGACAAGACCAAGGTGGAGGATAGGACTCTTGTTCAAAAGGCAAGGTGGAACGACCATGGGATCTCATCTAAAGGTAGACAAAAAGTATCCATGAGAATCATGCTATGTGCAGTGTCGTGGTACACATATTTAAGAGAAGATAACAAGTGACGGGTACTCACATGATTCTTGTTTAATCGTTAGGGAGGTGTATGGAGTGGATAGCGCTCAAGGGACGAGCCTGTAAAGAGACAAAGGGTGAGGTAGGACAATGAGTCAACAATAGAATGGTCGAAGATGTAATGCGTTAAGGGGCTCAGGTTTGGGTTTACCATCAAGAGAAGATAAACGATAAGCACCTGATCCATAGGTATGAGTTACGATGTATGGTCCAAGCCAATTAGGAGCAAATTTTTCCCATTTACTTTTTTCTGCTTTGGTTACGTGTTGATTTTCTTTCAGGACAAGGTCACCGACTTGGAAGGTTTGTTCATGGACACGTTTGTCATAGGCACGTTTGATACATTTTTGGTAAACTTGAAGGTGATCCAGAGCGTTAAGACGACGTTCGTCTAATAACTCTAGCTATGTTAAGCGGTCCTGATGAAAGTCATCATCAGTAAGCATGTCATGGAGAGAAATGCAGAGTGAGGGGATCTGGACTTTGAGAGGCAGAACAGCCTTTGTACCATAGACCAAAAAAAGGGTGTGGTTACAGTGGAAGTGCGAATACTAGTGCGGTATGCCCATAGGGCAAAAGGAATGTGTGTATGCCAATCCTTCCTAGTATCGTCAACCACTTTCATGAGAATTTTGTTGAGTGTTTTTTAGTGGATTCGGCTTGGTCGTTGGTTTGTGGGTAATAAGGTGATGAGAAACTAAGTTGAATGCCGAAGGCATCACAAAGTTTTTGCAATGTTTTGTTTTTGAATTGTTTTCCATTGTTAGTGATGAGGCGATGAGGAACACCAAAGTGACAAATGATGTGATGGTTAATGAACTCACATATCTTCTCAACTTTCGTGGAGATGAGTGGTATGGCTTCCACCCATTTTGTGTAGTATTTGGTAGCAGTTATGATCCATTGATGGCATTTAGAAGAATGAGGATTGATTTCTCGACAAGATCCAAACCCCATTGAGAGAAGGGCCATAGGTCACGAGCGACCTGTAAGGCATGACTGGGTGTATGATGAAGGTTGGAATGTTGTTGGAATTTCACACAATGTTTGACATAGTCACAACAATCATGGTTAAGGGTCGGCCAATAATAACCCGGATGAAGAATACGCAAGCAACAACAATGCCACTAAAGTGACCTCCACATATGCCATCATGAACCTCCTTAATGGTATAAGGGATTTCATAACTTGTGAGGCATCGTAAGAGAATACCATCAAATCTGCATTTATAGAGGAGTCCCCCTAGAATGACGAAATGGGAGACCTTTTAAGGAAGGCGCGTTGTCCTGTTACGGGTGAGATCAGGAGGTAAGATGGAGAGAGAAAGGTAGTCGGAGTATTGTTTATACCAAAGGTCACTCGGGTCAGGGGTGTCGTTCTTAATTGAGTAAACATCATGAGGTAAATAAGAAGGTGAATGGAGGCGTTGTTCATGTGACAAATATTTTGGAATCGATAGGGAAGCGGGTATTTGGGAAGCTAAGCAGGCCATGGTATCTGTAAATTTGTTGGTTGAACATGGGATGGTTTGAAGGGTGTAACGATCAAAGGTGGTCAAAAGTATGTCTACATGATGTTTATACTTTTGAAGTATCTCATTACGACATTGGTACATACCATTGACTTGGTTTACGACCAAATGTGAATCACCAAAGATGTGGATTGATTTGACATCTAGGGGCATATACAAACTTTAGAGACCTAAGACGAGCGCTTCGTACTTGGTAATATTGTTAGTGCATTCAAAGTCTAGTTTGAAAGACAAAGGCATGGGTTATCCATCTAGAGGAATGAGGATAACACCAGCCCCGCCCCCACGCTGACACTTGGAACCGTCGAAGAACAATGTCATTTGGTAAGGGGGTTCGTCCAGGGAAAGAGTAATAATTGACTCATCGGGAAAGTCAAAATTAGAGGGTTGATCCTCGGAAATAGGTGCGTCAGCCAGTTGGTCGGTGATAGCTTGGCCCTTGATGGACTTTTGGTGAATGAATTCGAGGTCAAGATCAACTAAAAGCATAAGCCATTGTGTGGTGCACTGATTTTGATAAGGTTTGGCGTACATGAAGTGTAAGGGATCGGTGTTGGTCACGACATAGGTTTTGTGGTTGAGTAGGTAATGGCGGAGTTTGGTGGCAACAAAAACTAAGGCTAAGCAAATATTTTCTAGATGGTTGTATCGGGTTTCATAGTCCAAAAGAGTACGGATTATGTAATAAACCACCTGCTCCCTATGTTGTTCATCGCGATGAGCGAGCATGGCTCCCAAGGAATGATCGGTAGCTGATATGTATAGGTAAAAAGGTTGATCATCTTTTGGTGGAATGAGTATAGGTGGTTGGAGAAGGTATTGTTTTAGGGCCTTAAAAGTTTTGTGATAGTCATCATCCCATTTAAAATAGACATCCTTCCTAAGCAGATGATGAAATTGTTGACACCAATCAGATAATTGTGAAATGAAACGGTGAATGGACTACAATTTACCTTATAGGCTACGGAGTTGTGTAAGGTTAGTGGACGGAGGCATTTCCAGAATGGCCTTGACCTTAGCAGGGTCAACTTCTATACCACAGAGGAAACAATAAATCCCAGGAGCTTTCCTGAGAGAACCGCGAAGACGCACTTTTTAGGTTGAAGGCGGACGCAATATTTAATGAGGCGGTCAAATATGGTTTCGAGGACGGCGAGGTGCTCGGCACGATGTTTAGATTTGGCCAAGAGATCATCCACGTAATCTTCCAATATGCGATGCATGATATCATGGAAGATGTAAGTCATAAGATCTTCGATATATAGCACCAATGATTTTTAAGGCCAAAAGGCATGACTCGATAGCAAAAGGTTCCCCAAGGGGTAATGAATGCGGTCTTGTGTTGATCTTCTGGGGCAAGAAAAATTTGGTTATAACCCGAGAAGCCATCCATGAGTGAGAGCATCTCGTGACTAGCAGTGAGGTCAACCAGTTGATCAATACCAGGCAAGGGAAAGTCGTCTTTCGGGCGGGTGAGGTTGAGGTCACAGAAGTCCGTGCAAATGCAGAGTCCTCTTGTTGCTTTAGTAACAGGGATAATGTTAGAAATCCAATGAGGATAATCAATGGGTAAGATGAAGGAAATGGAAAGAAGGTGCTGAAGTTCTTCTTTGACAAGAAGAGCAATGCGAGGGTGCATTTTCCTTAGCTTTTGTTTAATAGGTTTGGCATCGAGAACGGTTACGATATTGTGGACCACTATGGTGGGGTCAATACCGGGCATGTCTACGTAAGACCAAGCGAAAGCGTGATTATGATCTCAGAGAAAAGAAGTGATGGCTTCCTGTTCATAAGCATCTAAAGATTTTCCGATCTTTAGGATGTGAAGGTCATCCTGAGTATGAATGTTGATCTCGATAGTCGATTCATTCAACATGGTTTGCATCTCAAATGGTAACGACCAATGAATATATGAGTCTTCTGCACCAAGTTAGGTGAGTATGGATTCATCATCCTAACATTGAACGACGTTAATTATAGGTGTGTCGTCATTGATCATCTTAGGATACAGGAATGGAAGAGTGGAAGGGGCCTCGCCTTCGCGTTGATAAGTCAAAGGCCCCAAGGAAATGGTGTTTATGAAAAAGAAAGTTAGGGGGGATAGATTTAGGATCTATCCACTCTGTCGATGAGGATGGTGATGAAGGTGGAGCGAGTGAAGGTAGTGATGAAGATGATGGTGGAGGAGGGCTAGGGTCTTCAATGAGTTCAATGCGGGCTAGTTTGGTAGGAGGTTTGGGGAAGCCGATACCACTACAGTCATTATGTTTGCGGGTGGTATGTGGAATGACGGTATGTCGGCCTTGCTCGTAAAATCTAAAACCAAAACCCTTCCACGCACAACAGTGCAGGAAGGTGTGGGTGAAACGACGATTGGTAAGTGATTGGAAGTTAGCGGAAAATGGGCGGGGTTGTGATGGTGGTTCAGGTGTGTAAGTGGTAGTATCAAGTCCCCCATAGGTGAGACTAGTACGAAGATGAGGAGGACCATAAAGGAGGCGTTCTCCTATACGGTGATCATAGCGAGGGTGTTGGTGAAGGCTTCCATACTCATGCAGAGTAAGGAATGTGTTGACACTATATAGGTGGTACTCCCCCAGAGTGAGGCGTTGAAAAACACCTTCCAAGGATCGGTGGTTGGTATGCAGTAGCTAGTATGGATGATGTGTCGGAGGTTGATGCGGAGATGGAGTTGACAGATTGGGAAGTTAATGGGTCGATCGTGGAGGTTATAAAGCAACGGTAGGAATAGAGGAGGTATGTGTGGTGAGGTAGCGATTGACTTGGTAGGCGAAGGTGTAGGTGAAGTGGTATTGGTTGTGGAGGTAGGTAGATGGCTTGACGGTATGAGCACATCATTGGGTCAGTAAAGCATGTTGCATGTTTTGAAAGGTGATGGGTCAACTGGAATGGTATAAGTGTGTCCTTCGTGTTCAAACTTTACAAAATGATGCAAAGTGGAAGGAATGTAACCCATGACATGGATCCAGGGTCTACCAAGCAACAAGTTATATTGGAATTCCCCCTCCAAAACATAAAACAATTCTAGAACAGTGTGGGGGCCCACGCGAACGTGAAGGATGATAGTGCCTAGTGTGGAGGTGATAGCATCATTGAATGAACGCAACATGACCGGATGTTTATGCATGCAATTGTCAAGTATGCACATTTGAGCAAATGCATGGGATGAAATGATGTTAATGCTAAGCACCTCCATCAATCATCACACGGCGTACCGTATGTCATCAATGTGGACAAAGATGAAGAGGGTTGGGTCCGGGTCATCGTTTTGGTGTGGCGTGATCTCCTCCTCTGAGAAGCTAAGGGAGGCCACTTGGTGAACAAGGTGAGGTGAGGATGAAGGTGGTAATTTGGTGAGAGAGGCTACATGATGGGGTGTGATAATGAAGGCTACGAGTGTAGGGTCATTGGGTAAAACCTCAATAGATTGAAGAACCTCCATGAGGGCTTGATGATGGGATTCTGAGGTTTGGATGAGGTCATATAAGGACATTTTGAGAGGAGATTGGTGTAATTGTTTGAGCATGGTGCGATGTGTGATGCCATTAGAAATGGGGTACGTGGGGCCGCAGATAGTTATTTTAGGTATGGGTGCAAATGGTATGTTGGGTATAGGATTGGTTGGTGGGTCAATTACCTTTTCTTTGCCCTTCTGCGCACATGTAGTGATGTGTATCATGTTGATTTGAGGGAAGTTGGCAAATGGAGAAGGTGTAGGGTGAGTGGTATAATGACACGACGGGTAAAAACCTACCGGAGGAGAAAAACCCTGTGAGGTCTAGTTGGGCGCAATGACATTTGGGTGGTGGCGTGGCAAGTTCTCTGATGCAAACCATGTTAATTTCAAATCTTGGGTGTGGCTCTAGAAGCTGTGAGGGTGGAGGTTGTGGTTGTTGAGTGGGCAGTGTGGGGATGGGTGTTGGTGAAGCAGGATCCTTGTCGAGAAGGTCGTTCTCGCCAAAGTTGGTTTCTCAGTGGACACAATTGGATAAGGATGGTTTTCAAGGCCTGCAAACAAGTTCTCCACATCATGCCCACAGCACATGATGGTATGCGGAAATTTTAGTATCATCAAACCCTTTTGGCTTGGGTTTGAGGGGGTCGTAAAGTCGAAGTGGCGGTAATGTGATAACAGAAGTCTCGAGGAGGTTGGTTAAAATTTTGGAATAGGACCTTGCTAGTGGATCACAATGGGAAGTGAACGTGGGTTTGGGTGTAGGTGTGGTTGATTGTTGAGGAACTATTTTTGGAAGAGTAGGAACGGGTCAAGCTATGGGTTTAGGTGTCGGTGTGGTTTGAGGTATCAGTCGGGTTCGTTTGGGTAGGGGTACAGTAGATGGATGGGTAGGAGGGTGTGGGGTTGTTTTGACTACCTTATTGTGGGGTAGTGGGGTTTTGTTTTTGGGTTGCACCTTCTTGGGTAAAGGTGATGTGGGTGTACGAGGTCTAGAAGGAAAAGCAGATGGAGGAAGAGGGCGAGTTACCCACGGGGATAACGAGGGTGTTGTGAAGGTAGATGACATGGGTCGTACTTGGGGTGTGAGGGACAATGACTGAAGTGTAGTGGGTAGTGAAGCAATAGCTGAGGGTATTGGAGGTATTGGTGGTAAAGAGACTACAGGTGCGGGTGTAAGTCGTGTTGTGTGCCTAGGTAGGTTAGAGGTTTGTGAGGAAGGAATGGGTTGTTGTGTTATTGGTTTATGGATGGGTGAAGGGTGCTTGACCATGTTGGGTAGCTGAGGTTTTAAGGTAGATGGGACAAGTGCGGGCGTGATTGGTGCGGTCGGGGTATGAGGTCGATGAGTTTGTTTCTTTGGTTTGGGTGTCAAAGTAGGTGTGGTTTTAATGTTGGAGGATGTAGCTAAATCTAGTTTAATAGGTGGATGAGTAAGGCTGGTGGTCGGGGTGACCCCTAAAGTGGTAATAGGTTTAGTTGAGGCAAATATTGTGGGTGTGGGTTTGGGTTTAGATGTAGGTCAAGTTATGGGTAAGGGTGTGGTTTGAGTGCTACTAGTGTATCGTGGAAAGGGTTGCGATAGCGATGGTTGATTTGGTTTGATGGGTCAAAATGTGTTTGGGTAAATAGTGGAGGTATCGGTGAAGGATATCTGCATCTGCGTTGAGATAGGGAGTAAGAGGTGCCCGTACGTACCCAAAATCGTAGGGTACTGCACCACCAAAACAATGTTACACGTGCCCCAATGATGATACAGGTCTCCTCGCAAGGTGTTCGGGATCCGGAAAAGCTCCAAATATGTGTTAACATCCCGCATGTCCCACTTAGCCCCTACGTGCTTTGTTTTCTCTCTTTCCCCTCTTTTTCTTCACGTTTTGGTCTTTAGTTACAGATCGCCGCCGCTGGGGCGGCGGTCTCATGATCCGCCGTGCAACGGCGGCGATCCTATAACCGCCACCACCTGCTCATGGTGGTGGTCCTTCACACGCATTTTTCCGAATGCTCTTTTAATGCGACTCACGTAAAAATTCAACATTTACCAACTTTTTTTCACCGCCTCTTTCTTATTTATGATTTGGTTCCCTGGAATAGTGTTTTTGCATTGTTTATGGTTTAAGAGATCAATTTGGTTTTCACCTTTGGGTAAATGGGAACTCTATAAATAGTTGGCTTGTGCTCAAGCAAATGGCCCTAAAATTTGCCTCTCATTTTCTCATTTCATAGTTTAGTCTTTCTGTTTTCCTTAGGAATTCATAGTTTTATTCATTACATGCCTAGTTAGTGTTATTTTGCTATTAGGAAGCCACATAATCATCTTGTGCTAGTGTTGTTACTGTTTCATGCAATCCATTGGAGTAGGACAATTTAATTTTCAGTAGGAAGCCATTAAAGTTGCAGGTCTTGTTCATAAAAAAGAATAGCTTCAGGTTTTGGATGTTTTGTGTTGCTTGACTCGCAATAAATCCCGCTAGGAATTGCATAAGCCAAGCTCTGTTCTCTTGCGCAATCCCTCTCCTATTCGCATTGTATTTAGTCTGCATCCTAAGCTACCATTATTTCAATACCAACTTCTTTTGATGCTAACATCACACGCTTTTTTGGATTCACATGAACATGAAGGAACGAGGAGATCACACTGAGGGGACAAAGCCACACACAACCAGATTCGCCACTATTCTGCAAAGTCTAGGTTCAAGATTTCCAAGTTCTTGTTAAAGCATATCAAATAGAGTGGTCAATCATTTCATTTTAGTTGATTTCACTTTAGATATTGCCAGGGAAGCTGTGGGGATTGATAGTTTCTGAGAAACTATGATTCATTCCTCACTTCTAAGGTAGGATCGACAGTCGTTCAAATAGATTAGATAAGTTATCTGGTTATTTAAAATAGATTTCACAATCATTTACTGCATTGTAGCAAGTAGCTATACTTGGTTGCTTTGTTTGTTTTGATTTCGTTATTAGCTTAGTTGTCAATTTCTAGATATATTAAATAATTTCTCTTTAAATTCTGCTCAATAGTTTATCAATAAATATCAGATTTAGGAATATACATAGATGTATCTTACGTAGTTAATTTATTCTGTCATTAGTTAGCTTTATATCATTTCCTTTTGCATGACAATCACGGGACCTAGGGAGCCCAAAGAATACGTATTCGAGCCAATCATACCTCAACCCAATCTGGTTACAACAATAATTGATATAGATCAAAATCTTAGAATCTAAGTCTTTTGAACAACAACAAACTTACAACAGATTAGCTCACAGTTAAGAGGGTTAAACATAGAAGATGACCAAGCACACACGTTTTGGTCAAACCAGCCAAACTACAGATTACCCTAGAAAAATATCCGCATGACTGTAGAAGGGCTTGAAAGAGAGCAAATGTTCGGTTGTGACCCTTTGGTCCCACAGCCAGACGCAGGAGACGTTCTCACTGACATAGACACTGGCTTAAGAATTCAGTTGCAGAATGCACCTGTAAGGTACTCTGAGAAGATTGCACAACTTGTAGTTCTAAATATAGAGGCCGAAAAGGCATACAACTACTGGATACTAGGGATTAGAGATTGATTCCTCGTATGACCATAGGAGGTCCACAACAACCACGAATCTATGGTTGTGATCCACAAATCCCACAACCCAATGAGTCCACAGACAAGCCGATGTTGATGTTAGCTTATGCACATTAGTATTTAGATCCACTCCACTTCCACCAACCATTATCACACAATTATCCTTCTTAGATATAGTAGCTAACCAAGCTAAATATTTTGGACTAGACCAGAGAATCACCCATAGAATCCATCGTATATCCATCATCCATCTTATGACCCTATCTGGAGACATACACGAAACAATCCCAGGTCATTTTCCCCGTATCCCACAACCCATAGATCGGATCACGCCAGAGCTCGATATTGATTAGAGCCTTCAGTCATCCTCGCCAACCGATCTATCATGCCAATTCAGGTTAGGAGGGCCTTCTTTGCCTTAGATTCATAGATTCCATTAGTGCGCGTCGAAGACATAAGATTTCCTAACTAGCTTGTCTACATCCCACGTATAGTCCATCCCCACTGGCTGTCTCGGCACGACCTCGGGAGGTCGGGTGCGAGGAAGAGTTACTTGTAGATTCCCATGCTCGCTTGTCACTTTTCCATCGTACAAAATTGGTGAACCCGACATGAATAAACAACGTTTTCATCTTTTCCACCTCATTAGCCTTCGCATTGCTTCACCAAACAAGATTAGTGAACTTGGTGTGAAAAACGATTGCTTCACTCTCGCCTTTTCCCTTTTAGTGTTTCATCTTCTTTCATCCACCTTCGCTCTTTCCCATTATTCTGTGGGTATTCATATACCCCCCGAATATGTCGGGATTCGATGCATATGGCAGACCTCTCCTAGGTCTTGAAGCATACTATGATCAACTGAATAGACAGCCATCACCCTCACTCTCAGCATGGGGTGACAATTATTCAACTAACCAATTATCAACATAAACTCTACCCTCAAGGGCTAGATATAGTTCTTCTTTCCAAATAGAGGATTTGGATCAGCTTGCTCAAATGCAACACGGCCGAGCCTTCTTGTGCTCGAACAACATGACGCTCACCTGAGAATCTGGTTCATCTCCTCAGGTGTTGCTTAGACCAAAAATTAGTAGACAATCAGATCCATATCTATTTTTAGATGATGAACATTCAGTGCGTTATGCTAGGAATGAACAATGTTCTCGGAGTATGTATCCACCTATAGGAAGTTTACAAACACAACTCGAGGTCTCGTTTCAAGAAAACACCTCCATGCCACTACCTATAGGAAATACCCTCGGTGAAATTTGGCAGGGACAACGATCAATTCATAGCAGGTACCACATGCCTCATACAACCTCAGGATATACGACAAATGCCACTAAGGAAAAATAATGTGACTTCACCAAATGAAGTCATCTCAACTTTAGTAGAAAAGGTTAGAGGGTTAGAGCTTGCTCAAGCAAGTCAAAATTCTCAATTCATGCAGGTAGGAAATTCCAAACCTTCACATCATCCCGCCAAGTAGATCTCCTCACGGGAATAGGCATGGCATGCCTCCCTCGGTATTCACAAAAATGCCAACTAGAACCATGTTCTCAACGCCGCTCCAAGTGGAGAATATGATACCTCCCTGGTTTAGTACAAATAATCCATTCTTGGGCAATGCTCCCCATACTTAAACATATATTCCAAATCACCACAAGGAGATATGTTCACTCTCCCAAAGCATGTTCACTCAACCACAGGGGATTTCCTTATGTCCCTACCAAATGCATATGTCGTGCCATACCAACAAACCATCCCACCTCCACCCCTCAAAGAAGCACCATCAATGGTGAAACCTACGCGATAGGGACTTATTCAAGAATATTTGAAAGAGCCCTTAGACTTCACCATACGAAGTGTCATGCTTCCAAGACCTCTTCTCGATTTTCCCAAATACAAAGGGGAGGGAGACCCGAATGCACATATCAAGGCCTATGCCATAACCATTCGAGAACTGCTCCCTTGGGATGGGGTTGTTGCCAAAATATTCCCCAAAACTTTAGAGGGCATCGCCCTTGGTATTATAGAATACCTGAAGCTTCCATCCATTCGTTTAAACAACTCGTTTCAGAGTTCATCAAAGCGTTTGACATGAACAAACTGTTGAGAACAGGAATCAGGGAATTCTTGCACATTAAACAAGAACACAATGAATCTATTGCTCACTTCATCCAAAGATGGCGTACGAGTCCTTTATTCTTCGGCCAGTGCTCCAAACATGGACCAAATGGAACTATGCGATTTATTCCTTCATTCTCTCAGCAGAGAGGTAAAGGAAGAAGTCCAAAAGTTCCCACTAAGGACTTACGATGAAGTACTTGAGAGCGCTCTCCGAATAGATCAAGCAGAAATAGATAGTGGTCGCAAGACGTATGGAACAAATGGGAGGTTAATCACCCCTAGCCAGAATACTACGACTTATTCTACTACCACAAACATCAATCAAGGACCTAAAATCCTTAACAAGAATCGCAGAGTGACAACAGATGGAGTAACTGACCAAGCTAAAAAGGCAAATGTTGTAAATACTCCACCACTGATTAACAATCAACGAAACAACAATTTTACCCCAACAATCAATACAAAGTGGATTTTAATCATCCACAACAACAACAACAACAACGGCAGATCTAAACAGAGGTCCAAACCAAAACTCAATTGGATATCAAAACCAAAACCAAAACCAAAAACAACAAGTGCAAAACTTTAATCCTAATAGTCAATGGTTTAAGCAGAGTTTTGGACCACAATATGTGCCAAACCAAACAAACTAGAATTACAATCCTAATTCGTATTGTGGTTTCCACAAGATTCGAGGCCATGACACTAGAATGTGCCGTGATTACAATAAATTCATGCAACGTTTTCCAGAGGAACAAAGACAACTTTTCATAGATATGTTCTTGGTAGATCCTGCATCACCAGCGCCAAATACTTTTACAGGGGTAGTTTCCCCTCAAAATGCACCCCTCAAGATCTTTAATGATCCGCTCCCAAATCACAATAACAACAAAGTTAAATCCAAATGGGATGAACAAGGGTGTAATGGCAGGAAACAATGATCATGAAGCCTCGACTTCACTAAATCCACCAGTTGCACCACAATTAGGAAGTCAGCCACGACCTAAGATAGTCGGCTTAGTGGAGTTAGACACCGAGCTACCCGTGGAAGCCATAACAAGGACACGAGAGTATTCCTCTCAGCCAAGTCCAAGTTACCCACTAGAGACAGATAACATTCAACAAATATTAGTAAAACCCGTAGGTGCTTATGATTTGATTAATGACCTAACAAAGACCTTCTCTCATATCTCCTTTTTGGATTTATTGAAGAACTCTCCTGCCCACAGGGCTGATCTTGTAGAAGCATTAGGTTTAGGTCATTTAATTAACATCACTCCACCTCCTGAAACATAGGTAAACCATATAGACTTTGATATCCACCCTCCAGGGCATCCAGATAGGGATACCGAGTTTATATTTGAAATAAAAAAATGCCAACAGACACTGAGATTGCACGCAGAGGTGATCCAGCCTTACATCTACAAGTATGGGTTTATAACAATTACGTTAAATGTGCAATGGTTGATGATGGGGCAGCAGTTAACATAGTCCCCTTCTCCTTCCTTCAAAAGCTAGGGTATGGAGAAACAAATTGTTCCACAACTCAAAATACACTAAGAGGTTATGATAGCCTTAAAGCCACGTCGATTGGAACTATAGTACTACCAGTCACCTTAGGACCCAAAACAATCCTGACTGATTTTTATATTATAGATCGGGACACCAACTATAATATGATCCTCGGCCGACCATGGATACACCGTATGAAGGCAATCCCTTCTAAATTATTTCAAGAAGTGAGATTCTTACACTTAGGAAAGGTATTCATAGCAAAAGGTGATCCGAAACCATTTGATATACACCTGGCAGACCTAAAGAAAAGGCCAGACGTTCATTCTGAATTTGAACTCCCGACAAACCAACTTAATAAACCAACTAACTCAAACCGGAAGAAAAGTTGGTACCTACAATGGAAATAGATGTTACAAACCCAATCAAGAATATCCCGCCCAAAAGGATGAGGCTAATGTAGTAGAAACAGTATCGTTAGGAACTACTGTAAAGATTGTCAAATTACTAGAACAGGATCTACCAATCTTCCTACCATTTGATTCTGTAGGCATGGGATATACCCTAGGTGTTGGTTCTCTTCCAGCAGAGGATCTCTACATGGTAGAAGTAACCAGAAGTAGAAGAAGTTAACACAACAAATGTCCCAACGTCCATCTTCCTAGCTAAATATTGGACTCTCCATTTCGATGGAGCTAGATGTCGTTATGGGGCCAGTGATTTAATCTTTACTTCTCTCGAGGGAAAGATCTTACCATTCGCCTTTAAACTAAATTTCAAATGTACAAACAACGGCGCTGAGTACGAAGCCCTCCTCCTTGGCCTCATCTTAGCTAAGAGGATCGGTGTTAATAACATCAGAGTGTTAGGAGACTCACAACTAGTAGCAAACCAAGTCTCTGAGGTGTATGAGACAAAAGTTGAACACTTACAACTCTACAAAACAACAGTATTAGATTTGAGCAAAGAATTTGACTTCATATCAATTGAAGCAATCCCGCGAGAACAAAATCTTCTCGTAGATTTGATAGCAACCTCAGCTTCACGTTTCACTCCAAGCAGTGAGTTGGATGACACCCTCTTCATGGTATCCCTTCGCTTTGAATCATTAGTGAGGAAAATGTCAAACCCTCTTTCAACGAACATAGCTGAGAACAAATCTACTATCTTAGATCACATTGATAGTGATAGAGCCACTCTTGATTACTTAAATACCTATGCAGCGTTACATCTCACCCATCACGTGGTAGATTTGTCTTTAATCCCACATTCGTCTTCTTACTTCGGAAATCCCATGATAGAGCTTCCCCACAAAAGGAACTTGACATATATGCGGTAGAAAATGGAGAAGATCTGGACCTACTCTCAGCCCCTTTGAGTTTAAAGAAGGTAACACTTCTTTAATTAAAGAAATGATTGATATTAACATCGGAATAGAGGATGAACCAAAGATCTTGAAACTAGGATCTTCGTTAACTCGGAAGAAATAGAAATACACACTCAAATTCTCAAAGAACACCGAAGGCTTTTACATTTAATTATAAAGAAATGACAGGAGTTGCACCACACATCACAGTACATAACCTCGTCACCAAACCAGATGCAAAGCTAATTAAACAAAAATCGAGACCCATTAAACCCAAGGTAGCTCTCATGGTGAAGGAAGAAGTAATGAAACTTCTCCAAGTAGGGTTCATCAAACTAGTCGATTACTCTTAGTGGGTGTCTAATATCGTTCCCGTTCTCAAAAAGAATGGGAAGATACGCATCTGCATAGACTTCTGAGACATTAACAAGGCATGTCCCAAGGACGACTTCCTGTTACCATCCATGACGTCATCGTTGACGCAACAACTGGATTTGAGCTTTTATCCCTCATGGATGGGTTCTCAGGATATAATCAAATCGTAGAATATCCGAACAAGACCAAGCCAAAACCACGTTTATAACTCCTTGGGGAACCTATTGCTACGTTGTTATGCCATTCGGTCTCAAGAATGCCTGGCGCTACATACCACTGGCAATGCCATATATATTTCATGATCTTATTCACAAAATCATGGAATCCTATGTAGATGACTTATTGGCCAAAGCCAGGAAGCGCTGTGATCACCCGGAAGTGCTCCGCATCATTCTTTCATGTTTAATAGAATACATAGTCACATTAAACCCAGAAAAATGCGTCTTTGGTGTGACAGGAGGGAAACTCCTGGGTTACATCATATCATCACAAGGGATCGATGTAGACCCAGCCAAAATCCAGGCTATTCTTGAAATGATCCCACCTTCGGATGAATTTGGAATCAGGTCATTTCTTGGGAAACTTGGTGCAATCGAAGATTCATCCTAGATTTAAGCTTTGCCATTCACCCAATCAACAATCTACTCAAGAAGGATTATAGTATCGATTGGACCAAAGACTACAATGACACTTTCGAAGTAGTTAAGCATTTCTTGTTGTCACCACCTACGCTAATGCCTCCTAAGCCAGACCACCCTTTAATCTTATATTCATGAGATACCAATGTCTCGCTAGCCTGTATGCTGGCTCAAGAAGATGATGACAAGAGAGAACGCGTGATCTATTTCATTAGCTGAACGTTACTCAACTATGAAACACGTTATACGCAAGCAGAATGAGAGTGCCTTTCCATAGTATTCGCAACTAAACGCTTAAGACATTACATGCTAAATCAAGAAACAAGGGTCATTGTAAAAATAGACCATTTACGAACTTTCCTCACACAAGGGTCCTTGTCTAAAAAGGTTGGACGCTTTATAACCTTAATGGGTGAATTCGAATTAACTTTTATAAACCAGAAGTCCGTTAAGGGCCAAATCATTGCAGATTGGTTAGCTGATAACCCATTAGATGGAGGTGATCTAGTAGATCTAGACTTTCCCGATGAATGCATATACTACATCGAAACTAGACCTCCCATCTCTGAATGTCCTTGGTATATTGATATTATTAATTATATCATGGACCATGCATATCTAGAAGGTGTTACACTACAACAAAGAAGGTGGTTACACATTATCATAGCTAAATACGTTATTATAGAACAAGTGCTCTATCGTAAGGCTTTTGATGGAATGCTCCTAAGGTGTGTGACGAAAAATCCAAGAAGATTCTCCATGAATCTCACAGTGGCATATGTGGAGGCTACTTGGTGGTCACACCACCGCTCGCAAAATACATTAGATGGGCTACTTTTGGCCCACTCTAGAACACGACGCAATAGAGTTTGTACGCAGGTGTCATTAATGCCAACAATTTTCCCACAAGATCCAAATGCCAGCACAAACTCTACAACCAATCGCTACTCCTTGGCCTTTTTCTACGTGGGGCCTAGATTTGATAGGGAAATTCTCTCCCTCATCTACAGATGGCCATAACTTCATAATCACGGCCACCGAGTATTTTACCAAGTGGGTAGAGGCTATGCCTCTACCACCGTACTGCCAGTTCCGTGATCGCCAAGTTCATTTAAACCAGATCATTTGCAGGTACGGTGTCCTCAAATCATTATCTCAGATAATGGTACTTCCTTTAAGAATGACGAGGTCCGTGAGCTATGCAGTAAATTTAAAATAAATCATCATACGACCTCCCTGTATTACCCTCATGCTAATGGACAGTCAAGCAACAAACAAGACATTAAAACTATTCTCCTCAAAACGGTGAAAGAAAACAAACGAGATTGGACATTTAAAGTTATATCGGCCTTGTGGGCCCACCGAACCTCAATAAGAACACCCATAGAGCAACTCCTTTCTCATTGGTATTCGGAGCGAAGTAGTTCTCCCACTTGAGGTTGAAATACCCAATCTCCGCATCTCATTACAAGGGATTATGGATGAAGAAGCTTATAGAGAAGCACATCTCTCCCAACTAGAAAGCCTAGATGAGGCCAAGTTAGACGTTGAACAACGACATAGAGTCTATCTTTGGACCGGATGTGCCTTGTAGTATAACAAAAAGGTCTATGAATGAGATATATATGAAGGAGATCTGGTTCTAAGACTAGACAACCGGATTAACAAAAGAGCGGTGAAGGAAGTAAATTCCGGCCCAAATGGTTGGGCCCATACCGAGTCACGAAGGACTATGGAAATGGTGCATATCTCTTATGTACATTGGAAGGTGAGGAATTTGGTGAAACTGTCAATTCCCTACACCTTAAACGATTCTATGCATAAGCGACCAACACTATTTGTATAATTATATCTACATTACATCTTCATGTAGTTAGGTTCATTTTGTCCACTTGTTTCGTACAATTTTGTGATCAAGGAACTCATTCTCAAAGCAATTCATTACAAACTTCGATGGTATTGGCATAAACACTCTAATCATACTTCTTCATTTCCATAACATCATCAATCATTTCAAAGTTATTTCATCAAATAAAGCTAGATATGACAAAGTCTTAACTGGTAACCATACCAAGGTCTGCATGCTTGTTCTCACTTTTGGTTTCTTCTTAGGATAGGTGTCTTGCCTATGGTCTGTTCTAGAAGCTTCATAGTGTCTATCTATCCGTACGTATATCTCTTTGGAAATAAGAACATCTTGACATTTTGCTCAAATAGTCAAAATGGATCAAACAGAAAATTTTACACATTTACACTTTCCTTGCCCTACCAACCTTTGGTGATGAGCTTGCGTCTCTTACTAGTGACGCGGGGTTGGGAAAGGATGGGAATGCCCTTACTTGCCTATGCCTTGTCCATGGTGATAAGCCCATGCTTCTTACTAGTAACATGGGGCAAGGTGTGGGAGTTCTCTTGACAACAAACGTTGAAGGTCATAATCAAACAGTTCAAATAAACCTTTAAAATCTTGAGTAAAAAACAAATGAATTAGATGTCCAAAATTCCAAGAGAGTTCAAAACCTTGAAACCCAGATTTTGTCAATCATGTGGCCATCTACGGATCTAAGTCTAGATAAACCACAAAGCAAGTTGCATTCTAAACTATGGAGTCACTTGAGTAGAGTAGGTTTGTAGCATCCTAAATTTGGTTCCACCAAAACTTTGTCTATCTCTCATCACTACCATTCAACAAATTTCATAGCTTGTGCCCTTTCTAGCTCTCGATGATAAGCCCTCGCATCTTACTAGTTGCGTGGAGTTAGGAGTGGGGCAAGTTCATTTGCTCATCATACCGGTTTATCATCTCATTTTGTCACAACAAATATGAAGTACGAAAAATTGCTTATAGAAACTAAAGTTCAAAATCACATTGTGTCTACATTATCATATATCAGCATCACGAAATATAAAAAGAAAGAAAGCATTTGTATCATTTGTTCTCCATTGCATACATTCTGAGAAGCATATAAAAACAACATTATAGTTTACATGTGGAAACGAATCACAAAACATAGATGCCAAGAGTCTAATCCATATATATATATATATATATATATATATGATCAAGTTTCCTGTACAATGCCATCATGCGCTAAGCATGGTCAAAATGCTCAAAGAGCCCAGGAAATACAAAATACATCATATAAACAATCTAAGAGAGCCAAGTGGCCTCTCAACCCCTATGAGATCCCTCGAAGGTGCACGCCCACGTCTAGGACTCGGCTACGCCGGCACTCTGAGTGCACGGAGGGCTCACGATCCCGAGGAGCAGCTGTGGTCTCGCCATGAGAGTGACTCCTCATCAGGTGCTCTGTTGTCCTGTATCCTGCCAACTCGGTATGGAGGGTAGTCACCATCCTGGCCACATGCCAGATAGGGGAAAAAACTTCGGTATGCCTACCGGCTGCTGAAGGCTCCCCTACATCCACGAACATCTCCGCATGGGTCTTCTCCATAGGGATCATCGGGGTATCAGTGCATACCCAACGTGAATCAGGTCTCGCCACTCATCAGCAGTCTGTAAGCAAAGGAGAAAATGAATTAGAAATAATCAAGAGATAGAAACAAATGTAAACAAAAGGAGAGATAGAAACTAAGGCAATCCTAACTAGAAACAAACATTAAAGAGAAGGATGATAACTCACTCGGATCTCCAGGCCTCCAAGAGGGATCCCTAGGGTTAGCACCTGCCATAGATGCCACCGCTGACTGATGTACTCCTCCCATGGCTGGAGCGACATAGCGTCCTACTACGGACTCATCTCTCCCAGCCAAGGCCCTGAGAAAGTGGCTCCTCTGAAACCAGAGTCACCCTCTCCACACTCTGCTCCGCCCTCTCTGCTGTAGGATATCCTAAGTATCATGCCACTCAGGATCGTTGTCCTCCTCCTCCCGAATCGCTGACCTCAACCTCTGTCTCCTCCTCCGTCTCTCCCCCTGTGAACTCCTGGACTCGAGTCTATATCAATGGGGTCATCATTTGTTGTGGGGCGTGGTGGAGGCAATCTCAAGTAAGGGTGCCCGAGGAGCACCGCTCTCTCCTCGAGCACGCACGTACTACCCGCCTAGCTACAATGGGGACACCAAGAGTAACAACGGTCCAACCCGGCCTCTAGGACCTCCCCTGGCCTCCCGAACTGATCTGTATACTAGCACCACTGGGGGAAGCATGCCCACATAAGGTAGGCCAAACTGCTGAGGCACTCAACTAAAAGGATGTATCTCCACCTTCCCCATCCTATCCACAAGCTGCCATGTGGTGGAGCAAGAGATCAAAGTAAGAGCCTCCTCGCCCCATAACCCTACCATGGCTTGATAGGGTGTGGCCTCCATATCATCGGTAGTCAAGGAGGTGACTGGCTGGTGGGGTGCTCTAAGCACCGACATATCTATCCATCTAGATGCTCTCACGGCTCGGGATCCACCACCTCTACACCTCTCCCATAAGGGATGAAACGCTCATAGACCCAACTCATAACTAGGGTCGGATGGCTCAATGAATGCCCCTGTAAACAAACCACCCGGTACAAATCATGGTAGGTAGTCCCAAGTATGTCGGCTCCCAGGCATAAATCCGGCCATGTCCCTCAATCTGTGTAATAATGGGGGACCAACAATATAAAGTAAGGTGTCTCCTCCCTTGTCCCCGATCAATCTCGAGGCAAGGATCCCCATAATGGCCTGATGAATCAAGGGGATAGGTAGGCTAGGAATAGATCGGACCCTCACCCCCTTCTTCGAACCAGTGGAGATAACTGCATCTCCCATATACGAAGCCCTTGTGCTATCTAAGCTCGTGACCTGCTTTGTCTCAAGAGTGAGCCATCTCCCAATGATCGGGACCCCAAGATATGATAAACATCCTCCAAAGTAATGGTCCACTCACCCCGGACTCCTGGGAATCGAAAAGTGTTCCGATCAGCATCCCAATATGAAAATAGGTCACAAAGTATGTGACTAGAAGGGGCAACATGTGGGACCCATGATATGCGCAATATACCGGCCCTCTGAAGTGTGTCCTACTCATCCTGAGAGAGTGCATCCAAAACTGTTGGAAGCCAATCACACTCTCTCTCTCTCGGCTCCATCGAATATACTCCTCCTTCGCCTGCATACACCCAAAAACACACAAAAAGGAGTAAGTTAGTATTCAAATGACATTAGAAAAATCATGAAAGCAGGTAAGAATGCTAGAAATGCAAAAATGAATTCAAATAAGTATTGTTTTTGCATTCTGTGAAGAACCGCCGCCCTGAGCAGGGCGGTGGCGGCCTAATCGTCACCGCGCCTTAAGGGCGGCGGTCGTCGGGGCGGTGGTTAGCTTAACCGCCGCCCTCGCTCGGGGTAGCGGTCATGTCCCGAATTTCCACGTGGGTCGTGTGCCCTAAAAATACCTAAAAACATAAAAACACGACCATTTTGACCAAAACAAAGCCTACCCATTAGGCGCCCCCTAGATAAACCTATTAAAACTGACATTTTCGAAAATAATCCCCCGTGACAAAGATTTCACCATTTTAATATTTTAGGGGTAAAAACGGTAAATCAAGAAAAACTAACATGTGATCTCGCGGGTCGGTGTTCCGCTCATGGAGGCATGATCACGATCTCACCCCGAACATTTTGACTATACTCTGTGAGAAACCGTCACTGTGGGTCCCAGAGCTCAAAATCAACCAAATCAACATGCGCAAATGAATAGGAAAATGGGCCCACTTTTACATATATAACATCCTGACTTGTTTTGAATGCCCTTTTCACGAGGTTTGGGAGCGCCAAAAAGGTAAGTTCTTATTCCCGTACGAGATGGTAAGTCCTCATTTCATATTATTTTAATATTTATTATTGATTTATTTTGTTTATCTACACTTGAGTCCTCTTTTCATTTTGCAGGTAGCGGGAATTTTGGATGGCATCATTTCGACACACGGACATGTCAGGTATAAATTCTAACTTCCCATTTTGGGACCGCCATACTTGGACCCACCGTTTTACGCCTCTTCATGGCTAAAACACTTCTCCAAGGGGGCAATATGTATGTACCCAAAATTGTAGGGTACTGCATTGCGGAACAATGTTACACGTGCCCCAATGATGATACAGGTCTCCTCGCAAGGTGTTCGGGATCCGGAAAAGCTCTCCAAATATGTGTTAACATCCCGCATGTCCCGCTTAGCCCCTACGTGCTTTTTTTCTCTTTCCCCCCTCTTTTTCTTCACGTTTTGGTCTTTAGTTACAAGCTGCCGCCGCCTGGGCGGCGGTCTCATGACCGCCGCCTGTGCAAGCGAGGTGGCGATCCTATAACCCTGCTCAGGGTGGTGGTCCTTCACACATTTTCCAGAATGCTCTTTTAACGTGACTCACGTAAAAATTCAATGTTTACCAACTTTTTTCACCGCCTTTGCTTGTATTTATGATTTTGGTTCCCTGGAATAGTGTTTTTGCATTGTTTATGGTTTAAGAGATCAATTTGGTTTTCACCTTTGGGTAAATGGGAATTCTATAAATAGCTAGCTTGTGCTCAAGCAAATGGCCCCTCAAATTTTCCTCTCATTTTCTCATTTCATAGCTTAGTCTTTCTGTTTTGCTTAGGAATTCATAGTTTTATTTATTACATGCCTAGTTAGTGTTGTTTTGCTATTAGGAAGCCACATAATCATCTTGTGCTAGTGTTGTTATTGTTTCATGCAATCCATTGGAGTAGGACAATTTAATTTTTAGTAGGAAGCCATTAAAGTTGCAGGTTTTGTTCGTCAAAAAGAATAGTTTCAGGTTCTGGATGTTTTGTGTTGCATGACTCGCAATAAATCCCGCTAGGAATTACATAAGCCAAGCTCTGTTCTCTTGCGCTATCCCTCTCCTACTCACATTGTATTCAGTCTGCATCCTAAGCTGCCATTATTTCGATACCAACTTCTATTGATGCTAACATCACATGCTTTTTCTGGATTCACGTGAACACGAAGGAACGAGGAGATCACACTGAGGGGACAAAGCCACACACAACCGGATTCGCCACTACTCTGCAAAGTCCAGGTTCAAGCTTTCAAGGTTCTAGTTAAAGCATATCAAATAGAGTAGTTAATCATTTCATTTCAGTTGATTTCACTTTCGATATTTCCAGGGAAGCTGTGGGGATTGATAGTTTCTGAGAAACTATGATTCATTCCTCACTTCTGAGGTAGGATCGAAAGTCTTTCAAATAGATTAGATAAGTTATCTAGTTATTTAGAATAGATTTACAGCTACGCAGGAAAGTAGCTATACTTGGTTGCTTTGTTTGTTTTGATTTCATTATTAGCTTAGTTGTCAATTTCTAGATATATTAAATAATTTCTCTTTAAATTCTACTCAATAGTTTATTAATAAATATCAGATTTAGGAATATACATAGATGTATCTTACGTAGTTAATTTCTTCGGTCATCAGTTAGCTTTATATCATTTCCTTTTGCATGACAATCACGGGACCTAGGGAGCCCAAAGAATACGTATTCGAGCCAATCATACCTCAACCCATTTTGTTACAACAATAACCGATATAGATCAGAATCTTAGAATCCAAGTCTTCCGAACAACAACAGACTTACAACAGATCAACTCACAATTAAGAGGGTTAAACATAAAATACGACCAAGCACACACGTTTTGGTCAAACCATCCAAACTACAGATTACCCTAGAAAAATATCCACATGACTGTAGAAGGGCTTGAAAGAGAGCAAACATTCGGTTGTGACCCTTTGGTCCCACAGCCAAAGCAGGAGACGTTCTCACTGACATAGACACCGGCTTAAGAATTCAGGTTGCCAGAACGCTGTAAGGTACTCTGAGAAGATTGCACAACTTGTAGTTCTAAATATAGAGGCCGAAAAGGCATATGACTACTAGATACTAGGGATTAGAAATTGATTCCTCGTATGACCATAGGAGGTCCACAACAACCACGAATCTACGGTTGTGATCCACAAATCCCACAACCCAACGAGTCCACAGGACAGGCCGACATTGATGCTAGCTTACACACATTAGTATTTAGATCCACTCCACTTCCACCAACCATTATCGCACAATTATCCTTCTTAGATATAGCAGCTAACCAAGCTAAGGATTTATGGACTAGACTAGAGAATCGCCCATAGAATCCAATGTATATCCATCATCCATCTTATGACCCTATCTGGAGACATACACGAAACAATCGCGAGTCATTTTCCTGTATCCCACAACCCATAGATCGGATCACGCCAGATCTTGATATTGATTGGAGCCTTCGAGTGGTCATCCTCGCCGACCGATCTATCACGCTAGTTTAGGTTAGGAGGGCCTTCTTTGCCTTAGATTCACAGATTCCATTAGTGCGCGTCGAAGACATAAGATTTCCTAATTAGCTTGTCTGCATCCCACGTATAGTCCATCCCCATCGACTGTCTTGGGACGACCTTGGGAAGTCGGGTGCGAGGAAGAGTTACTTGTAGATTCCCATGCTCGCTTGTCACTTTTCCATCATATAATGCCCCCATAGTAAATCCCTATCCACATAATCTAAGTGATCGGCCAAATGTGAGAATGACACGTCTGTGAGTGGAGTTGGTGAGGACCTAATGGGAATTCTCATGAAATGCATCTTAGAGATGGGGAATTGGCGGCTTCGACTTCAAGTGGGTAAGAGTGTCAAAAGTAGGTCTTTTGGATTTTGGGTAGCTGATGGAGAATGCTCGCCAAAAGGAAAAGGTATCTCAACTGGGTCGATGATGGGTGGAGGAGATGATGGGAGCTCCTCTATAAGTGGAGGAACAGATAGGTGCTCCTTTGTGGGTGGAGGAGATAACGGTGTGCCTCTCGTGGGTGGAGGAGATAATGGGTGCTCCTCTGTGGGTGGAGGAGGTAATGGGAGCTCCTCTATGGGTGGAGGAGGTACTGTAGGTAAAGGTTCTCTAAGTGGAGAAGCCAAGGGTGAGATGGTCTCAATGTTAGCGGAAGACCCCTCCGTAGGTGATGAAGGAGATGAAAGGTGTTACTTTGTTGGTGAAGGAACAGGGGAGGTTTGTTCCAATGTGGAAGGAGGATTTCGGGCTAGGATTTCCTCTATGGAAGGGATGTGAGGTAATTGAGAGCGGCAGTACCTTGTTAAAGATAGCGTGAACCTCATGGGTATGGGTATCGTGAGTTGATGTCTCACCGGTTTGATTGGATGAAGGGTCATGGTTGGGAAAGCGATTTTTGAAGATTTGTAGATTTTGGTTAGGGGTGGCACTTTGGGATTATCCATAGTTAACTCACCTTTCTCGACCATTTCTTGGACAATATTCTTGAAAGTGATGCGGTTTCCATCACTATGACCCTTTACTACTCGATGATAGTTACAAAAATCATGTTCTTTATACCATGCGGGCATGGGGCGGCAGGTCAAAAACAAGTGTGTGATTTTATGGGTGGAAGAGTGATGGCTCCAGCTTTGATAAGCTTTTCTAAGATAGAAGAGTAAGGTTCCCCAATTGGGGTATATTTTTTCATTGCTCTCGTCTGAATTGAAAAGTCTGGACATGTGAGAGATTAGATGAGGGTGTAGCCTGATTTAACGGATGAGCTGGGTCGACCTTGAGTACCACTGTGTTAGCGGTGCCCTTAGCTTTTGAATAATTGGTTTGTGGTTTGGAAGAGGAAGAGGTATCATTCGACTTGAATGCCGAATTCTTATTGCGTAATTGTATTTTCTTCTCTTCGATGTCTGAATCTCTAACTTTCGTGCCATAGTGAATGCCTCATCGAATGTTCGGAAGGTTTGGACCTGCAAGGTCGGGGAGATATGTCTAGTGCAAGCTCATGTGAAGAGCTCGATGAGTTCAGTTTATGGCAGTTGGAAGGTAAGTTGATTGATCAGGCTGTACCAATGAGTGACAAAATCTATGATGGATTCGTCCTCATACTAACATGTGGAATATAGATCGGTCATGGTAACCTTCTTGACGATATTGATAGAGAAATGATCCAAGAAGGCTTGGGCTACCTGATTGAATGAGAATATAGAGTGTTTAGGTAACCCACTATACCAATCTAATGCAAGTCCAGTGAGGGACATGGGAAAAGTTCTCAAAAGCAAGGCATCATCATGAGCGATTAGATAACACCCGTGTTTGAATGACCACAAATGTTGCTAGGGGTCTTCTTTGCTATTGAAACGATTGAATTTAGGAATTTCCCAATGCACAGTGGTATGAACAGATAGGAATGGATGGGTGAATAGGCTCATTGCAAATCTCATCGTAGGTGAGAGTGTTGTGAGATTCGGAAACCGATGCGTCCAATGTTTGCATCTTGTCCAACATCAATTTAATTAGGTCATTGGTGGGTTGTGATGATTGGATGCCTCCTGTAGCATGAGGAGGTTGGTTTTGGGCATATAACAGGGGTGGAACTCTAGTGTATGGGGTTGCCATGTAGGGTGGTGGAGAAGAAGGCAATGAAATAGGGGGTACGTACCGAAATGAATAATGGATGAAACAAGAGGTTGTTGGTAGTATGTATATGGGGGTGGAAGGGTCGTGGTAACCCTAGTGGCAATAGGGGCTAATGATTGTGGAATGGAAAGAACCACGTTCTGAAATGGGGTAGGGGTCACCAGACACTGGAGGTGGGAATGTAGCTACAGGTATGTATGAGACATTAGGGGTGGATGAGGTTGTGTTTAGGGTAGTCGTCGAGGGTACGGTGGATGTAATGGGTGCCATAGAGGTAACAGACACGGCAGTCATAGCGGGTATAGAACCTAACTATGAAATGACTAGAGGTAAGGTGGATGCGGGAAGCACAAAGCCAGATGGGGCCGATGCGGAAGTGGGTGCGAGAGTTGGGGGATAGATACGGGCATGCCGTATATCAACTGACCCGAGGTGTCTCGAGTGGATGAGTGGGAAAGGTAAAACTGCAAGGCAACAGGGTTCTGGTCAAGGAGTCGTGCAAACTCCTCATCTCCAGTAGTGATATTAGTAGGTTGGATGGGATCCATGGCTAGTGATAAAATAGACGGTATTGAAGGACTAGGTGGGAGTGGTTGTGGTGGTGTGGAATACGAGGGCACTTGCTTTTCTTGGTCAACACCATGTGAACCAGTACTAATCAGGTAGGGCTACTTCTCTGTAAATGATACAGAGAACAACAGGAACAGGTGAATCTGGTGATAAAAAGTGGATGAAGGACCAAATGATGGCTGGAATGTGAAACAGGCTAACCGATGACGGTTAGGGAAAACCGACGCTGGTAAGGGATAACTGTTAGTCACTGTAGAAAATGGACAATGAATAAACAACGAGGTAGAAGGTAAAATCTAATAGGTATGCCAAATCTGAGGATGTTTAAAATGTCAATGAGAATAATGACAGTGACAAAGACTATGAAAAGTGGAAGAAAGTGAAATAAAAATTTCGTTTTGAGTAGGTTAGCAAAAGGACTTGGAATTGACGTCGGTTGGGTATAACCGATGGCGGTCAGAGGTAACCGATGACGGTTACTGTGAAATTGAAACAGTGATGAAAGAAAGTGGTTGTGAATTAAAATCTGATGTAGAATCAGATCCAGAATTCTGGGAATGATGATGATATGGCCTAGACACACTTAGGCGAAGCTGGAATACACCATCTATGATGAGGAGCGTGCAAGGATGAACAAAAAAAAGTGATGAACGTGATCTCTCACCTCAAAATGCAAGCCAAGAAAAAACACTAGGAAAATGTGATCCTATGAGTGCCTTTTCTATTATGTTTGTTTATCTTATGTTATTTAGGGACTGACACATGAATTGTGAAATAGATTTTTTGGTGAGGATGGCTTTCTACAAAGAAGGAGATCTAAAAGGTGAGGTTTCAGGTATGTTATGGTGGGTTCGGGCCGCTTTGAAGTATGACTCGATAGAGCAAGGAGCTAGGTGCCCACTATGTCGTGATCGTGTGATCACCTACAGCTTCTTCCAGGTAGGATGTTGTTTAAGAATGTATGTATTTTGAATTTTGGTGTGGTTTGGTAAGACTCGAGAAAGAGAAAAGGATAGAAGTGCTTTTCTCACGATTCGTTTGTCAACCATCGGTGGTCATGACTTCCAGCAGTATAGGTTGCCCTCAATTAATGTGAGCTAATGCAATGAATTAGATTGGAATGCAATTGTTTTTAAACCCAAATCAAAAATGTGAAATTGGATGAGACAATAAGATGAAGAGGAAGAGGGACACTCTTTCACTACAACGCATAAAACATGAAGAAATGATTCTTTTTAATTACACCAAAAGAAAAGTCTCCTTTAGAGCAAATAGAAAGAAGAGGTGGATTACCAAAGAAGAAAATTAGTGTGCACTGATTTTGAAGGAAAAAAACACACAATTTTTTTCCTAGGAATGAATGAAATGCAAGGAAACCGGATGGGTCCCACAGGTGTGCCAAAATGTTTCACCTTTTTCTTAGATTGTTTCTTTGAAGTGTTGATGAAACAGATAGGAGTACTTAGGCGTAGGAGGAATACTGTTCAAATGTCGGTTGATGGGTTTTGCACGCGTATGACTTCCGAATCCCACGGTTGATCGTGAGAGCTTCCTTTTGGCTAGGAGGAACTACCCGTAATGAAAACAAGACCACCGAAGGAATTAAACAATATGGGCAAGTGAACTACCTAACGTATGCTAGATTCGGGAAGTGTGATACTTCCTGGCAATTTGTCAATCCACTATTTTAAACAATTCAATGTTGTAAACAAGGTACATCCTATTGTTATTTTAAAATGATTTAGGTATCTCACTTAAAAACACAATAAGAAATAGATCTAATCTAACTAGGCTAAGCTAGAATAGAATCCAAAGGTCAAATGATTGGTTACGGGTCTCTCGCAGTCCGATAAAGGGTCTCGGGTAGATCACAGGTGAAAGAGGGTGAGATAAAATTAGGTGGGTAAGTCTTTATTCAGGGCTATGTGGGCAAACACGAGAGAGAGCGGTTTTGTCGGGTGACCGACGGTGGTTAGGTTAAGTGTAACCGGTGCGATTCTTATCGAGATCCTGGAAATGTCAACAATTTGGGTCTCCTTTGTGATTACACAAAGGACTTTGGTTGGTCGGGATGAGGTATTGGGTGACTGGAGTAGGCTTTTGTGAGGTTTTAATGGGTATACGGAGGTGAAAATGTGGAGAAGGTCAATAGGGAGCAAGATAAACAATGGATGATAAAATGATGATGAAATGAAATAACCAGGAAAGTATGATGTTGTACTTACTTGGATTTCGTTCTGAATGTCTGTGTGTGAGGGATGGAGGTGCTGATGATGGGTTTGAAGGTTGTAAGTGATCACCAACTAAAGAAAAGCTTCTGCATGGGTTACATGTACACTCCTCTTTGCTTGGATAGATCAGATCATGGCTGGGATGGCTGTGTAGGAGAAGATGCTCAATCTCCTTACTTGCATGCAAGTTTTTCATTGGAATTTACTCTTTGAAGATGTGTTATCTCTCTGAGATGTGTTCTTGCTTGTCAACCTTCTCCCAATGTTTTCCAACCTTGAGAATAAGGTTATTTAGGGGTTAAAAGGGTAACCGACGGCGGCGGCTTAACCGGCGATGGTTAGGGATAACCGGCGTCAATCAAGGCGAGATTTCCTAGGTTTACTAAACTAGGGTGATCCTCTTGATTTCCTTAGATCTTGTGTCATTATCCCGTGGATTAGACTAGGAGCTTCTTGTGAGCATGCGGGAATGTGGTTAGAGGGAATGTAGGCATTGATTTTTAGGGTTTGGGTAAGTCTTAGTTAGTTATGGGAACTTGCTAAGAATAGGTCTTAGGTTGAGTTGGCTTGGTGAGGTGTCTAAGTGAACTGTATGTGGGGATATTATTCAAATAATATATTTAAATAATAAATATAGTGAGGATAATGCATTAATTTAATTAAATTAATTAAATTAATATTAGTGGGGTGAAGGGGGTCATGGCTAGGTAAATGTAATAAAGGGTGCTTATTGGTCGAGGTATGAAAGGGGAGTGTGACCTAATTTTAGTGTCTACACTTTCATTTGAAAAAACCCATGACCATAAAACCAAACAAAGAAAAGAATCAAAACCATCTCTACCAATTTTGCGTTCCACTCAAGGCAGAAATAAGCATGCACTGTGTCAATTTTCAAATAAAAATATTTAGAAATTCCAAGCCATGCAAATGTTTAAAATTCCCTTTCGAAATCATAAATGTTAAAATTTCCACTGGGATTTTGTGGTTTTCAAAAGATTTTATGGAAAACTTAATAGAAAGAATACAAAACACTACACAACCCACAAAAACCTTGTAAGGACGTACATTTTTTCAAAACAATTTATCCAAAAAAACAAAAACAAACAAACTATAGGCATTATTTAGTTCCAAAAACATCTAACACTCTTTTTTCCGAAATTCTAGGGTTAGATCATGCCTCTAAACGGGAGCGGGTCCCCAACATGCAAGTCAAAATACTCCATAGAAACACTTTGAACACGGGCTAGTAAAACAAAGTTGCAAACAAGGTGAATGTCTAGCATTTAAAGAGAATGACACAATGGGAAACAATTAAACATTAGGGAATCAATAAAAACACTAAACTTACCATCCGTAAAACCCTGGAAACCAGTAAATAGCAGATGACCCACAATGGGTAGAAAATGAGCACGTAACCTGTTATAATGCTTGACAAGGCCATTCGTGCATATCGATATGCATGAATTCGAGCAAGATACATGACAACAGGGGTAAATGCGAGACCTAACATTCGCAACGTGGGTATGCAACTAGAGATCAAAATTACACCCTTTCTCCGCCCTTCCAAAGGATTCAAATCCGTTGTAGGAAGTACAATTTAATAGTTACCTGAATAAATTTTTCAAATGCTCTTTGATATTTTACCAAAATGGAATGTTTTTCAATTTTACTGTTAAAAATAGCCGGAAAAAGTACAAACGTCGCATTTACTATCAAACCGTCAAATTTAACATAGTTACAGAAATGTCCGGAAGGGCCTTTCCCATAGGGGAACGCCTTCAGTGTAATAAATATTTTATTATGTGAATGGTTTTATATTAAAATTGCATTGAGAACATAATTATAAAATATTAGTTGTGTGTGATTTATACTTATTTTCATCTTTTTAATAATAAATTACATTGTATGATTTCAAGCATTGAAAAAAAAACTCTTGTATAATTGTTTTTGGAGCCTTTTTTACTCATCGATAGACTATGAAAACATCAAAAATTCAAAATGAGATAAGGAACATCTAACTTCCAACTTCCAACAATCGTCCATCATACACTTGAAATCTACCAAGTATATTTGTAGATGCCTAATTTTGGTACGTGGACATTTAGTAGTTGTCAAAATTATATTATGTTAGGTCACTTGTGTGTTTTTCGATTATTGGTCTAGATTAGGCTCTTATTAGTGTGTGTTCACCAATTTATGGTTGTTCATGGCGTTGTTTTCCTTATTTACCTCTATCCTTCGTTATCTAACTTTTTGTTATTCCTTTTGTGTTGTGTTTGTGGATGTCGAGTTTAAAGAGAATAGGAAGGCTCGAAGCTCACGAGTGTATATAGGAAGATGTATAGTCGTCCTCCATGAGAGCACCTTTAATATTTTCCTTGGGTTTTGTTTAGTCACATTCAATTATCTTAGTCCTCTTGAGTTGTATAGTTTCTTTTGTGTTTGACTCTCTTTTTATTTCACAATTTCCATACGCAAGTAATCATTTTTTTGGCAAACTTTAAGTTGGTTCTCCATTTGTTTCTCCTTTATTATTTGCTTGTGTTATTATTAGTTCTCCTACTTAGAGTAAGGTCCATTACTATTTTATGGTTGTTGTTGATGTCACTTATGTAAAAGATCTTAGAAAGAATGGAGATGACAATAAAAAAGAAAATGAAATTAGTGAGCCCATCATGTCACTTCCAAAGGGTTCAAATTTTATCTCTCCTTCTCGAACTTCAAATTATTCGAGTGTCAAGGGCCCTTAGGGACAAAAAAATCCAAAGGAAAATAATATGTTTGGTGAGACCCTTCGACGAGAAGAAGTTATAAACGTATTTGACCATGGTTTAGAATAGGAGCTTAGAGAATTGTAGGATGCATGAGGAGAAGGTAAGAACCTTGTCCTTCCAAAAATGACTACTCTATTCCCCGATGGAATCATGTACATAACAATTTATTGAAGGAATAAATTAGGTTCTAATATGCGGGTTTTTGTATGCTTGAATGAAGGTGTTCTCCTATCAAGAAGGTCTTTTGAGAATTGGATAAACTTTATATGGGAGGGAAACAGTTTATACGTTTCTTTCTATTAAATGATCAAGAAGAGGGTGTTATTGTTTCATTTGAGAATTTGAATATGCAAAGAAGGGATATTAGTAAGTCTGTTTAGAATGTAATCGATTCATTTTTTGAAGCTCTTCCCTGGGAGCTTAATTTAGATTGGCAAGAACTCATAGTTAAAATTCCTCCAAGATGGATTGAAGTGCAAAATGTTTCATTGCATCTATGGAACTTCCTACATAGCTCCTTAAACCTCTAGGTGAATTATTTAGGGTGGATTAAATGGTCCTATCCTACCCAATGTAAATGTTAGGGTCCTCATATCAATCAAATATATGGACCAGATTCCTTAAAAAAAATGAGTTTGTTGGTTTTAAATCCCCCTTTTCGCGCCCTATTTTAGGTCCTGGGGTCTTAACGTTTGCTTTCTTTGTAAAAACAATGAGCACCTAGAAAATAACTCATCGATTTGGCTAAAAATAAGATTCTTTCTCGTAATATTGGTCCTCCTAATAACCTTATTTACTTTACTCAAGTGGTTGTTTCCCATGTTATTTCAGCTAAGATAATATTTTCATTGGACCAAAGTGTGCACCCTTTTAAGAATCCTGCAAGTCCTCCAAGTTGTCTTTCTTTGGAAACATCTCAAGGTAATTCCACCACCTAATTTGTCTCTAATATACTCAATGAATGGTGATATCATTTCCTCTATCTTCATGGATACATGTAATAGCCCTAACATGGTTAATTCTCCTCCCTCCATTCCTAGCCCTATTTTTTTGCCCCCAGGATTCTCTTAAATCAAGATTTTTAGAGTAATATGAAGTGTTCTTTACTAAAAAAACCCACCTAGAGTGTCAATTGTTATGCCACTTAATGTAGTGAAAATTTTAAGAAGTTAATTTTACAAGAAGATGTAATTCAATGTATCCATAAACCACTTTATAATGGGGGCGTCTATCCTATTGAATTCCCTACTTATCCCGATCCTCTTACAAAGAAGGAATAATGTGTTGAACAAATTATCTTAATCGATAATTTATTTTTCTAGTAGAAAACCCAAAGTGGGGCCCAAGAGAGAAAAGTATGGTCTAAAATGTGTTAAGATGAATTTAAGAAGAAGAAGAAGAAGGATGGAAAATTGCCACCTATCTTAGCAAACTATATCAAAATAAAGGGAATTCTAGAGCCCCTTCTCAAGATCTTAACTAGAACCTCTCCATTATATATATCACATTCATGTGATTACTCATTTAGAATGTGAGAAGCCTAAAAACTAGTGACAAAAAGTCCATTATCGATAATTTAGAAACTTAAGTTATTGCCTTGGCTTTATGTTTATTCAAGGGATCAAAGGGACCTAGGTTGCCTTGGAATTGGCCTTAAAAAATATTTTCCTTGGGTCTATACCATTCTTTACTAAGCATCCTAAGGTTATGGGGGAGCTTCCATATCGATACACCCAAAATGGAATACATCTCGTACTCAACATTTCTATATGGTTCTCCTTAAGGATTTTTAATCAAAAAATTGATTTATGTTTGACTTGTGCCCCAAATGAATATAGATATGGAATTGATCCATGTCATTGAATGTCATTCTCTTTACCCGAGGCTCCTTGTTTCAATATGATTAAAAATAAGGAAGATAAACTTGGTGGAATCCTTTTTGTATGGAAGGGAAACAAATGCTATTTACAGGTAAAATCTAAGATAATTCTTAAGTTATTTGATCCCATGTCAAATGGTGAGATGAACAACAAAAAAGTATTTAGTTTGCTTGGTGTAATAATTAACAAGGAAGGAGGAGAGTATATTCGAGATTAGATAGATTTTATCTCAATAGATACCTATTTTTCCCCTCTTATAGTGCATTTTGACATTGTCGTTATCTTTCCCTTTTCCTTAATCGGCCATCATCCCATTGAAATGACCTTCTTGTTTACCAAGTTTCTCGTTCTTAATGAAGGGTAAATGCACTAGCTACTAAAGAAACTAGCAAACTCATAAATGTTGGAGGGTTTATGCTACCTTAGATGTGATGTGATATCAACGCAGAGGATGGTTGATTCGCATTGCAACTTGATAGTCATGCAAAACTGGAATGAAGATAAATAAGATAGATATATGCGGGGCTTGCCCAATAATGCGGTTCCAAGAAGTGGTTAGCTTCCTTTCACGGATGTCAACCCCATTTTTAAAAAAGTGATGTAAAAGATGAAATTGCATAAGCATGTAGAAACATAAATTGATCTAAAAGCTAATTAGATGGCAATAACTGTAAATTTATTGTTACCTAGTCTGGGTCGATGACAACCCAGACTATGCAGAGGTAGGTCTACGGCGACCTGGGAGGGCTGATCTAGACTGTAGGATGAATATGCAGACCTAGAGAGACTAAATTCCAACTAGAGGATGTTAAGGATCTGTATGTGCTATTGGTAGTCTCCGTAATAAGGGACCAGGGTAGAAAATCCCAGAAATGGTGAAAACAATAAAAGAAGTTTGTTTTGCAAATTGGGCCTGGGTCGACGGTGATTTAACAGGTCTCTGTGGTGACCGTAGCAAAACTTGATAAAGCCGAGGATGAATGGACAAGAAAGATAACCTACAAGCAAAAGGCTAAGGGAAAAGGTCTTAGAGAAGCTATGAGTCTTGCTTTCGAATTGATATGAACATGTAAAAGATTAGATATGAGTGATATAAAGATAATTCAATAAAAATCACAATAAATCTACATAAAGATACCGATAAGTCTCACGAAATATGATTGTGAGTGATGCAAGCATGCTGAGACGATGTCCTGAATGTCGTAAATGTTTCAAGAATGCTCAAAGCGCGGGAAGGATGCTCGGCACAAGAAAAGCCCAAAGTTACGTGCATCGATGATGAATAGAAATAAAGAAGCTAATTTTATAGGGTCAAGGGCCACCGGGTTGGGTCGTTTCCGATTGCAGGAAAGTTTTCCCTATGGGCAAGCTTTCTTTGATTTTGGTGTGATTTTGTGTTTTTAAAGATTAGTTGAATGCTTTAAAGCATGTAGGTGGGATTAGGTTGCTTGGGGATGAATTTAAGGTAGTTAGGGCATAAAAATAGATGGGAGAAAAGATTAGAAAAGCAAAGGGATGAATTTAGGATAAAAGCATCCTAAATGGCAAGATGAAGGGTATTAATTAATTAATAGGAATTAATTAATTAATAAGAATAAGGATTAATATGGATGGGATAATTGGGCATGTAAGATATTAAAATGATTAATTAATTAATGTGGCTTAATTAATTAATGGGGATTAGATGGGCATTTAATTAGATGAAGGGGATGAGTAAAAAGTATGCGCACAAGCGATTAAGGTATAGATACCAAATTTAGGTGTCTACACTTACGCATATCTTCTAGCTCATTACGTAAGAATCCAAATTGTGGAATGGGATGTGTAAGCTTAATGTTGCTCATTTCTAAGACAATAATTGTATTAATGGCTTCAAATTTTAATCAAGCATTGTCAAAAGGAGTGCTCTAAACTCCAAATATTCTCTTGGAGTAACTATATTAGCTTATGTAAGAATTTTATGAGGGCTTATGTAAAAATGAAATCTAAGATTGAGATTTCTAACATATATTAGTGCAAGATGAGCTTATTATATTTGAGGCTAAATTACAAAATGAACCGCACTACATTATTCTCTTACAAAATTTGGTGAAAACCAAACACTAGATCAAATACTTTTAAGCAATACCAAGTCAATGATGCACAAATTAGGGCCACATTAACTTATTTTTTCTTCGCATCACCGAAAGTCGAGCATGTCGGGGAGAAAGTTGGAGTTATTAAAATTGGAGGGAGAGCCATGAAAATGTGGATAAAATTAAGTTTACCTTCCTCTCTTTTATAAGAGCCTCTTTACCTTCGATGATACAATTTTTGAAAACATAAAAAAATATGTACTCAGATTATCCCCAAGAAACTCATAGTAGATTATGTCATCTCATTAGATAAGGATAATTCCATTATTGAAATATGTCATGTGATTGACCCAATGAAATATGATAAATCACATACTTGTGATGGATTTTATGTTAAGTTTTATAAAATTAATAAGGATTGGTTAGCTCTTAAACTTCTACCTATGTACAAGGAAGTCCTTCAAGGTGGGACTTTAGGAAAAGAAACTAATAGAGGTGTGCTCAAACTTGTTCCTAAGGAAGGAGATCCCATCCTAGAAATGAATAGAGGTGTGATCAAACTTGTTCCTAAGGAAGGATATCCCACCTAAATCAAGAACTATAGATCCAACACTCTACTTGATGTTTCTTATAAAACAAACACTTGCTAAGGTTTTTGCTAGAGAAATTGCTCCCATACTATAATCTATTATTATTGTTACACAAACAAACTTTTGAAAGGTAGATAAATTGTAACAAACTTTTTGAAAGGTAGATAAATTCTCGAAACAACTTGGTTATTTGTTGGGAAGGGATGCATTAGATGAAAATATCAAATCGGTGAGGTATGTATGGCATTACTAGACTTTGAGAAGGCTTATGAAAGAATTGAATGTCCATTTTTCGACCTTATTTTGAAAACCCACGGGATTTAAGATATATTTTTCAAAATGGTCGGTGTTTTATTTCAAGATACTTCAAAATAGATTGAAATAAGTAGTGATCTTGTTGATCCGTGCTATTGCAAAGGTCTATAAAACAAGGATTTCCCCTTAGCCTGTGTTTTTGTCATTTCTCTTAAATCCTTATATTATCTTATAATAAATTCCCGTATTGGCCCCCGATTAAGGGTTTCGAGCTACAAGATAATCAAGATATTATTGACCTTCAATTTCTTTGAAGATGTTTATCTTTTATTATTCTTTGATAAGGATAACTTTTTGCAAATATCTTTAAGGGTGGAATTTTATCGTAGTGCCTCCAAGTCTAAAATAAGTGTTTAAAACTCCTTAATATTAGGATGGAATGATACCTTTCTTGACTAGATCTCATCCTTGGTTTGGTCTTAGGGTGGCCCTCATAAAAGCGGTAAGATATTTGGCCATTCCATTTTATTTGATTCCATCTTTTAAGAATACGTGGGAATATATTTTTGAGAATATTTTTAGGAAGCCTCCAAGTGGAAAGGCCATATGTTGTCTCTTCCCAAAGTAGAATTTAGGTTTTTCAAAAGGTTCTTTCTTCATATACCATTTACTACTCCTCTTGTTGGCTTTCTCCCAACACACATTTTGACAAAATGTAGACAAAGTGATTAAAGATTTCTTGTGGTTTGATGTAAAAGGAAAAAAATGGCATGTTATTACTTCAAATTTTCATTACTTAACTAAAACATTAGGAGGCCTTGGTATAAAAAACTTAAAAATTTAAGGGATATCTCTAGCTATTAAGTGGGTCTTTAGGGCATATCAAGTTCAATAACCTTAAAAGGTCTTATTAGGCATAATAAGCTCATAAGGATATCGAAAGGGAGAAATATTATGGTGGGGTTTGCATATGGTTAATTTAATGTGTGGGTCCTTCCATGTCAAGACAAATGGTTCACCCATTCTTACCTCTTTATGGAAGGATAGGGATAAATTTAGGCCTTTGGTTTGTATGTAAACCCCTTTCACTTCGTGAGGTACTAGGTATTGAGGTTTGAATTCGATTTGGTGGCATATATACTACAATTATACCTTGTTGGTCAGCCTAAGAGGATGTTCTGCTAGCTTATGGTTTTCAAAATGATTAAATAATTTAAGGATATATTTGGATATGGGAGGTGAAGACTTGGGACTAAATTAGGCTAAATTTTTAATCCCTATCACTCAATTTAGAACCTACATGATTCTTTAAAAGGTAATTGATCATCTATTCCAAACACATATATTAGAGGATGATGAATTATTTTAGAAAAATATTAATTTCCCAGTCAAAGGCCCTCCTCCCCTATGTGAAATCATGGCTAAAGAACTCTACGAAAATATTTCGTTCTCTCGAGATGTGACCTACCCTTATAAGGACATGGTATTTTTATGATCCTCTTCGTAGCTAGTCTTATATGTTCAAGGTTATATGTTCATTTTGGCCCTGAAACTAAAAAGTATTGTTTCGTGTGGTTATTGTTGCACTAAAAAATTGTTATAGGTTCAATTTTTTCAAAATTGGAGTTACTTATAAACACCTAATTTTGGTATTTTATCACTTGATAATGTTAGTATTGGCTTAATTATTAATCATGACTAGTACATACATTTTGAGCTCAATCACATATCCTCGCTTATTGTATGACATGTTCATTATTAAATTACTTAGTCATTCACATAATTACTTGCATCATTTGACAATAGTTTAGCACTCCCAAGTGGCATGCCCTACACTTTCCAACAACTTACTCCTTACCCATACGAATCTATCAAAAAGGGCCAAAATGTTTGGCGATTCGGTCCAAAACTAATGATTCCATCCCATGCCACTTAATGGTCATTTTCTAAGTATGATATATTTTATGGGTCTTTCCCATTGGTTGGTCTTAATACAAAATTAAACCTATGAGATCTTGTATAAGTAAGTAAAATGCACTCATTTATTCACCTGGAACTTTCAAGAACACTACGGGAAAATTCTTTCCAAAAAGCACTCCAAGCTCTCCTAAATTCCCCTAAAACAACAACACGCATTAGGAGTATCCCCTAACACAGGCCTAAAACACTTTAAACCAAATTCAAGAGTATAGTTTCTTAAGTTGCATTTCTTAAAGGCTAAGTCAAGATCAAGTATGCCAAACCATTGCAAACATTATCAAGTGAACAAGTTATCAAAAATAGTTGCATCCATATAGTTGCCACATCTCTAGGTGGACAACTATGCAAGGTTTGATTCCAATTTGGAGCATTGCCATCATAGATGGTGTATGGATTGCACATCAACCTAACCACTAACCTTTTACAGGGTTTCTTACACATAGTTAGGGTTTGAAGTTATTTTGGTTCATATATAGGGTTTTATGTATTTGAATTTCACAGAAGACACATTCTAGTGGATCACACAAACATAAGAAGTTACATAATACTACTAGCTCATCATATCCAATCTGCTAAATAGGTAGAAAGCCACCAAATGATTCCATATATATAATAGTTTCATTCATACTCATATGGTACCTCCATAACTAGAAACAAAGCATTTGCAGATATCATTTTTAGTCATTTTATCTTCCTTTCACATCCAGATCATCTCCTTAAGCATTAAAATATATAAGTGTGTATCTCCTCTCATGTCTTGTTTCATTTAGCATATGTTCTTATAGCTTTATCTTACAAATTGCTAAAATAGGTATATCTAATACTTGTATTAATATTAAATTAATTAATTTGAATATATCTCTTATTTATAAACCTAAGCTTGAATCTTAAATAAGAATCCGCATTTATTTTGGGTGTAATCATTTGGAGAACCCTCTTACCGATCGAATCCTTATCCTATTTTGGTGGACGTTATTCCAAATCAAACCTTTTGCTGAAAATTCCTAGGTTTACATTTCATCTTTATGCATTCATTTATTTTATGCCCTTTCGATGAAGTAATATTATTAAGCATACATCAATTGAGCATATCTAACTCCTAAATAGACCTCAAAAGTTTAAGCATCATATGGCTTCCTCTCCACATCCTCTTTAGGGTGTCCCTTATATTTTTTAGACCGGTGAGAAAGATTCGATTACTAACCTAAATTTGTTGTAAATAAATATGAACTTCATCCGCCTATTAGATCAAATGCAATCAATAATGACGATGAGATTAATGATGTTGACCATGCTCAATTTAAACTCTTATCTACCTTTCACATGGACCTCCACAAGCATCCACACAACCTTGATAACATTCTCAATCTACTTCTTACTTGTAAGGTTTCTCATGATTCACAATCTCATTAATCTAATGAAGAGCCTCTTTTCAAGTGTTTAATCCTAAATCTATTATTACCACATCTAGTGTACCTATATATCTAAGGGGAATCACATATCACCCTTCAAAATGTTACAATCTTGATTCCTATGACAACTATTATTCCCACATCTCTCAGTATATACCCATCGGCTTCGCACCCTTATTATACCACAAAATATCTTGACCATATTATACATGACTTATAAACTAAAGTATCATAGTTAGAGGAAAGTGTATCTAAACCTTCTAATGTTATGGATTCTACTCAATTGCCTCATAATCCATTCACACTAAAAGTGGTTTCTTATCCTTTAACCCTAGCATTTGTGTCTTTTAAGATTCTTATCTATGAGGGTAGAGGTAATCTGCAATAACATATTCACTCTTTTCATGTTACTTTCTTAGAATATGTTTGCAATGATCTATTTCTTACTAATCTTTTCGTAAAATTCTAAAAGACTATGTTTTTAATAGTTCTATTATCTACCTCTACATTTAGTAAGACTTGCAATCCTTTGGCTAGTAAATTTCTTGCACACTTTTCTATCAATATTGGTGACAAGATGTCATATGCTTAAATGTCTAAGATGCAACAAGGTTCCAATGATCGAATGAATGACTATGTGTCACGCTTATAAGACCATGTTTACTAATATGAGTTCAATATACTTGTTATAATGAGATATTCCACACATTAAAAGAACAAGAGGTCAAACTCCTTATATTGAAAAATATTAAGTATGAATATATTGTTCCTAATACATCTACATATAACTTTTAAGGAAAATCTAATTATAAAGGTAACTCTAATGAAAACAAGGATGGTGCTAAAGAAGTTCTAAATGCCATATCTTAACATACAAATATTCAGTTACAAGCTTCTCCTTAATTAAAATTCGCATGGTTTCCATCCTCGCCACAAGTGATATACAATACTTTCTAGATTGTAACCTTGCAGCTTGTCCCTCCTCCCATTAAGGTTGATACAAGCAATCCTCACAGTAAAATTTTGATTCTAATTCCTATTATGACTTCCATAGATATATTAGACACTATACTAATTAAATACTTCAATATTTTCCATGTTACATAAAACCTTGATGATGTTAATGCATTTGAATTTGAATATCTTCTTAAACAATCTAAGCCTCGTACCAATGAAAATTTTAAGCTTAAGATCTTAAATGATCCACTTCCGATGATCACAATTACGAATGTAGGATCACTTGAAGTGCATCATACTTATAGGGCTCAACCTCCTCCGATACATATGATCAACTATTTGATTATCTAGTGAGTACAATTACCTTTGTTATGCCTCTTAGGCTTACAATACATTTGAAGATATTGATATTGTTAATGATGTTATCTCTCATGCACTTTATGGCTGAACTTATGTTGGTCTAAGTTCTATGCATAATGTCTTAGTTGATAACGTCTCTAAACATACTATGTTCAATTTTTACTTTCTTATTTCTTTTGGCTTTACCAAACAACAAATGTAATTCAGTGATATAACTTCTTCGGACATATCATCTTCCCTCTTACTATGAGATTTGCTAGTATGACTATACCCTTATTGGTTATCACTTCTCTTAACTCATGTGACTTGCTTTTAGGATGCCCTTGGCTTCATCAATTTAAGGTTGTCCCTTATGTGATACATCATTATGTTAAATATATTTATGGTAATCTATTGACACACTTCATTTATTTTGAGTTGAGTGATCTATTACACATCTCACTCACCTAAAAATGGTGGCATTAAATGGGGTGGTCACACAATTTTATATGCAATCTAGGGACACATGTAAAATACAAAATTTATAATAGAATGGAACATGACAGAAATATACAAGAATAAGATCATACACTGATTAGGATCAAAATTTATATAAAGACAAAATTTTCCAATAGGGGACAAAATCTTTAAACATTACTATCCAAGATGGATCGTTTCATCCTCATAATTTTTTAGTAGAAAATATAGAATCTTTTGAAATGTACAAACTTTTACATGATTTTGATACATATTCAAGTATAATTGGCACAATCTAGACTAAATTTTTACTACATTTTGGTATAGAATGCGGGGGTGTGAGTACTTCATTCCCTATCGCTTTCACATTTTGAGCACCTTTACAATACTCTATATGGAGGAATGGGCCTCCTCCCTTTATATTTAGCTTTACACACTTGATAAATTGTGACATCACACAATGAGGGCATGTGTATACTTCATTCCTTTTGAATTTGCATTATTTTTCACATTTGGGACCTAGATCCATCCGGAGCAAAGTGGTGTAGTTCCATGGGTAGGACGTTTTAGGGTGAATAAAATGCACTATGGTGACACTCTTCTTATCATTTTTGTGAGGTTTTGGGATGGCTATATATCTTGTGATGCCCTTCTTATTTTTAAAAGTTTTTGGGGTGAGTAGAAAACCTTGTGATACCCTTATTTGGTGTTGGTTTGAGTGACACCCAATTCCTTTTTTTCTTTGGCCTAGCAAGTCAGGGATTGATCACACCCTATAGTAACATAGTTCTAATCCATTTCTCTAAGAACTTTATTATGAAGCTTCCCCGTTAGTAAGGTAACCATGTGTTCACTTTTAAAATTTACAAGTTTCAATTTCAAAATTCAAGTATCAAATATGTTTTCAATTTTGAGTTGAAGTTCAATAATTTTTCTCGGACATTGGTTACACCATGTGTCAGTAGGTATCACTATGGAGATCATGTCAACACTCAATTGAATGAAACACCTCAAGAAAGATAAAGTGTGTCTATAGATTCATTTATTTTTTCTTTTAAGCATGTAAATTTCATTTCCTATCTTAAATGGGGTGTAAATGCAAACACCTAAAATTTGTAATTTATCATGTGATAATAGTAGTATTCTGTTAAATCTTAAATCATGACTTGTGCACACATTTTGAGCTCAATTACCTATCCTTAGCCCTATTGCATGCCTTTATCTCCTTATTTATTTGCTCATCCACTCATAGAATTGATTGCATCAGTCCACGTCATTTTATCACTCCCAAGTGTCATGCTCAAAAATTTCCATCACCTTACTACTCGCCCATTAAAACCATCAAATAAGCCAAACCATTTGGCGGTTTAGTTTAAAATTGATGGTTTTGTCCTAGGTACTTTTATTGTCATTTTTGAATTTAATATCTTTTATGGGTTAGTGATTTTCTTATAGGTTAGCCTTATTGTGAAATTAAACCTATGAAATCCTATATAAGCAAGTCAAATGCAATCATTTACTCACCTAGCACTTTTAAGAGCACTACAGAAAAAAATATTACAAAAATTACTCCAAGATCTCCTAAATTCCCCTTAAGCAAGAACATGCATTAGAGTAGCCCCAACATATGTCTTAAGTAATCCAAATCAGTTTTAATATTCTATCTTCCCAAGTTACAATCCCTCTAACTTAATTCAAGCACAAGCATGTCAAACCATTGCAAACATTATCAAGTGAACAATTTATCAAATACAATCGCATTCAAATACAAGAACTATGTGTATTTTCAGGCCTCTTCAAATTAGTTTCATTGTAGGTGGTGTATGTATTACACTTCAACCCAACCACTAACCTTTTTACAAGGGTTTCTACCCATGGTTAGGGTTAGAAATTATTTTGAGTCATACAGAGGGTTTCACACATTTGAAAGACCTAGGATTTCATAATAATATGCATTTTATCGCGCATACGCATACACAAAGTTACATAATACTAACAATTTTTGTATGGAACTATTAAACTGGTATAAAACCATAAAATGTGTCCATACATATTTAATGGTTTCATCCCTACTCATATATCACCTCTAAAACTAGAAATGGAGCATATACATATCATTTGCATTCATCAGATCTTATTTTTCACATCTAGATCAACTCCTTGAACATCATAATAGCTAAATGCTTCTCTCCTCTTGTGTCTCATTTCACTTAGCACATGTTCTTATGGACCTATTTTGCAAACTAATAATATATGTGTATTTTGATCTATGCATTAATATTTAACTAATTAATATAAATACATCCCCTATTTCTAATTCAAATCCTAAAGTTAAAATAAGAATATGAACTTATTTCGGTTATAATCAATTGTTAGTCCTTTACGTGATGTTTGTGCGGAGTTGGAAACTATTGAGCATTTTTATTTTTATATATGTATGTTTTTTTGGGAAAAAATCTTAAAGCCTTGGTCTTTGTTTATCGGTCATGAAATTTCCTAGTTTATTGTGTTCCTTGGATATATTTACTCACAAGAAATTTTCTTTATTTTTAATATTGTGAGAATCAAGCCCAAGATTACTGCATAGTTTGTGCAAACCCAACCAAGAAACTAAACTAGATATTTGTATAGAAAAAATAAATGACAAGCACAAGTCTTTAACCAACACAATATGAAAATAGAAGCGTTATACATGACGCATGTTTTATCCTGGGAAAACCCTTTTGGGTAGAAATCTCAACTAACAAAGATCTTTCTTATTGCACATAATCTAACCCAACAATACAAGAAAATATAAGACTATGTTCATAGTAATTTAGTAGTCCATGTGTAATCCATTTACGTAACTACAATGCTAATTTTCAATACTTTGCAACACTCAACATATAACATGCTCAAGACACTAACTCTCATGCTTAGATTATCTCTATTATCTCACGCATGTTTAACATATTTCTCTCACATCTTTATCCTAGACCTAATCTGTACATTTATATATAAGTAACAATCCAAAATAGTTGTCTAACCACTTTCTATAATTAACTTAAAGGAAACAATGTGCTTCAAGCATGCACATACTTTAGAACAACCCGATGATTAGTCCGATAAAGAATCAAAATATTCCCTCTAATAAAATCCTAATCATCATTACCACATAGTAGGAATCTCTACTTCATTTGAAATATGTTTTCCCACTCATAAAAATTATATCTAAACCCATCGCTATCCAATGTTACACTATTTTGTTACACACCATAAAGTAACTCCCACTCGCACACCGATTCCATGCATATTTTTATTAAGTTTGCAATGGTTCTCTCCACCTCCATAGAATATACCAAAATTCTCAAGTACCCATACACTTGTGTGCATGTCAAACCATTACATAATATTTACTACAAAATCAAACCATTATGTAATAGGCATTATCCAAATCCATGTAAAGTTGAAACACTCCCAACATTATCCCACTTATTGAACACATTTCATAAAGGGAGAACAAAATCCTTTTTTAAAGAGACTAGGGTGATTAAGCCTAGATGTTCCCCGCACTAGGTAAAATTCTTAGCAGATATCACCTTAGTTAATGAATTCACAACATTCAAAGTGGTATCCACTTTCTCTAGTATCACCTTCTTGTCTTTCATATTTCCCTTACAAAAGTATACTGCGTATGTCAATGTGATTGGTGTGTGCATCATACTCAAGGTTATTTTCGAACAAATTGCACTTTGTAAGTCACATTTTATCCTCACCATCCTTGGATGAACCCAAATATGGAACACAAATCTGAACCATACCACTTCCTTGGTGTTTACATCCTTTTGTTAGATTAAGAATCTAGAATCTATGAGTTAAATACATCTAGGATGTAAAGGGTAGATACAAGGGGTTATAATGATTAATTAAATTCCAACATTAATCATACAATATTAAAACAATGCATTCGTGCTTATAAAATATGCTACAAGTTTGAAAACATAAGAAGATGAGTACCCTTAGTTGATTGCATATGAATCAAAGAAGTTTTAGATGTACAAAAACTGGGAACCGAGGAATCTGGAATTGATGATACTTCATTTATGGAATTGTGACTAGAAAATGATCGAGTTAGGATCATACAACTTTTTAACTGTCCATAGAGTCTTAAACTTATCGTACGGTTTTGAACTTGCTCTAAATATGGTCTATAACCTTCTAATAGTGTCACCTACTTAGAAATGTTTATTTTTGTCAAACCTTAATTGTTGGTCATGTTGTAAACCCTTCTAAATATTTTGAATAATATATCAAACCCTATCCATGGGTGTGAGACCCTGAAAAAAAAACATGAGTTGTGTTGTGGGAACCCTCATGCACTACCATATTAGTATCGCTTCAAAGAGGCCTCAAACTACGCATCGATCTCCACCTAGCATGTGATATATAAATGAATGAAACTATGAAATGGAAATTGGAACATCTTTGAAAATGTTTAACTTGAGTTTGGATCTTTCTAAAATACTTGTAGAAGGGATGTTTGAGTGTTTACAAATGAGATAACTTGACTTGACCTAGTATGATGCTTAAAACTTGCAAAGTGATTGTTTCCATAATAGTGTGCATAAGATTTGGCGAGATTTAGGGAGCGTTGGGTACCTTTTACAAATGTAGGAAGTAAGTGTATCAATGTAGTGATATATGATTTCCAAGATAGCATATGAGGCAAGTTAAATTGCTTATATATGGTTCCAAAGGTGAATTATCGTATAAAGGCTTACCCAAGGGAATTAAATGATCCAACAAAGAATATAAAATTGAAAGAAAAGATGGAGGATATGTCGGTTCAAAAATGTATAAGTTGGTCATGATTGGATAACAAATCATGACCAAACTAGATAGTTTTACATAGTGATGAGAAACATGACAATTGAAGTTTGCATATTGTCAATTGGATTTTGTTTTTATGTATTATAAGTTAACCTTCAACATGTGTTGACATATCAATGTGTATGAATAAAAAAACTAGATAAGAGACATTAGGATGTACTAAAAATGGATATAAAGAGTGTGTTTATCTTAGCAAGAGTGTATTGTTAAAACCAATAGTGTGAAAGGGTAGACAATGAAATTTGGTGTCTACATTTTCCCCATTAACTCCGACATTAAAATTACATCCTTAAAGGAAAAAAAATACATGAATGTGTAGGCACACTTTGTCTTCGCTCGTAGTTTTTTTTTATAGTTGTCCCATTATGCTTGGTGTTAGCATGTCCATGATGAAACCTATAACATAGAGTGTAATCAATTTCCATAATAGAAAATTGAACTTTAACTTAGCTAAAATGTGTAATATGTAAAATTTGCATTTATATGAAGTGAAAATAAAGAGATGGTAAAACATGGAAGGAATGCACTTGTTTATTTTATGGTTTGATTGTACTTAGAGATTTGGATTTCTGAACTTGCTAAAGGATTTGGGGTGATGAGTCTCCAATTATGTTGAGGAGAAACTAGAGTATAGGGTGCATGTAACCCAACATAGAGTACAAAAGAAAGAGAGAAGTGGAATGAGGTACTAAATACCTTATGAAGGAAGAAGACTATGTATTAAAGTCATTCAACAACTCTAATATCTTCCCCTTTAAATATAATAAGTGATTAACTAAAATGTGAGTAATATGGTAGTTAATCTAACTAGGAACAAAAATAAATAATAATAGATAAAACTAGTAAATAAATATAGAAAGTGACCCAAGAAACTAAACTAATGAAAATGTGAAACCCTAATTGACAAGTAGGGTTAGAAGGAGCTTAGCTAATTTGGAGAACTTGTTGGTGTGTTGGAGAGCCGATCAAGAAACAAGAGGAGGAAACGACTATGTCAAAATCCATAAACTTGTAGTTCCAGCAGTCTGAGTGGAGTGGGGAACCTAGAAGAGTATCAGGGTGCCTGTGGGCTCCCTAGTCTGCGTTCTAGGCACCCTAGTCTGTGCAGGAGATCCAAAACCAAATTTTCGTGGTCACTACATGATTGAAGCCTTCGCCACCTATCACACTAAATTCGATGCATTGTGTTATATGTCGTTGGTAATCAGTGATGAAGAACAGGCCTGCAAAACCCCAAGACAAGCATCAAACCCTAAAAAAAGAAAGATGCATATGAAGGGGTTGGGCTGACCTTGGCCGCACAATGGTAGACTTAGAATCGAGTGTGGCACTACATCTCGACACTGGTGTAGTTCTATGTGCTTGTGTGTGCAATCATTCCCTAGGTGTTCTTGTGTCAGTCACACTTTTTCAAATACCGAGTAATAACTATGTGTAGAAAAATGTAATAGAATGGTGTATGGAATAGAATAAACTTCCCTCTATGCTTGTGTGATGCAGATGAACCAACCTTGTGCCTTGTGATGGAGCTATATAAATGTAACTTTGTAGCCTTTGATGGATGCAACCTTAGTGATGATAGTAGTGACTAGTGCTTGGTCCCTCATTATGGTTTCATAACTTTATATTTATATGGTTATCTTGTTCTAATTTCGTAATTAACCCCGAAAAGGCCGACCACAAGAAGTATGAAATTTCCAAACTAGCTAAAAAGTTCCCAAAAAGTGGCGGGAAAGTGGGAAAAGGATCAAGGCACTCGATCGGGACCGGGGCCCCTGTCGACGCCCCCAAGATACTAGCCTAAGTGACCTAGTCAAAATAAAAATAGCACAGAACGATAGAAATAGACTGGGCATGCATGTGTGAGAGGTCGATAGTAATGACAGAAATAAAAGTAAAATGGCAAAAGACGGGGATTAATTAGTACTTTCTTCACTCAAAAGCCATATGAATAATATGATACCAAGACTATAAAATGTCTAAAGTGTGTGATTTTTCAACTACATTTTCCCCCACTTTATGTTGGTGAGCAGAAATCTCGATAACATAAAGTAGATAGAGATGCATACCTGATAATCTATGTAGAGATATGTAGAAATGCATTGAAGGACTAAACAAAGCATGGAGTGAAAAAAAGATGATGGAGTGTGGAAACTAAAGATGCAAAAGCACAAAAATAAGTGATGAGAGTGAACTAGGGCGGAAACGCGTGTGTAGTTTCCGATATGTGTGATGTACTTGCATGGTTAGTATGGTGTGTGTTGCCACAAAATGTTGTTGTTGTTACCCCATTGTTGTAGTTGTTGTTTTTGACTGCTTGTTTCTCATACGGACAGACCTGTAAGGAGAAAACAATCAAGTAGTCAAATACGCATGTATATTTAAAAATGCATGTATATATAAAACAACATGTATATGTAATGAAAAGACTGAAATGAAAGTATGAAAAGTGTAAAGGGAACATGTGCACCTGATCCGTGATGAGAGAAAGTGTGTAGAAAGAGGATATATTGTCCTAGGTTTTTTGGGAGATTCGATGTCATAGGCCGAAGAAGTGTAGGGGTAAAGCTGAATTATTCTCCAACATGTAACTGCTTCCCTGAATATGTGTGAAGAGATGTAATGTCCCCATTTCTGAAGACCCTTAGCCTATACTTCCCCATGGGCTTCGAGATGTTGCAAGGGGAACATTTTTATTAAATAATTAAATATTATTGCCTAGAGCAATAATTATTTAATTATTTAATTATTTAATTATGAAGATTATTTAATTTAATTCCCAAAATATAAAAAATTAAATGGGGAATTAATTAAATAAATATTTAGGTGGCTTTTATTGATAAAATCACCCTTTGAAAAGGGGACGCCACACCTAGGGAAAACAAACTGCTTTTATTTAATAATTTCCCTCTCCTAGGGATTTCAAATTTTGTGCCTCCTTGCTTATAAAAGGAGTGCTAGGATCATTATTATTATTATGTTTTTGATGATATTTATTTTGTGCTCCATGCTTGGAGTTGGGATGCATGCCCATTGATGTTTTCTCTCTCTCATGCTTGGGAGATCTTTGTAGCTGATCTTTGAATATCAAATTGAAGAGGTTATGTGTTTTGGTTGAATTTGCAAGTAGAAATCTGCATGTTTTCTATTGTAGCGAATCACTGTAGCGCCGTCACTGTAGCAGCTGGGTTTGTGTGTTGCAAATCGACTTATGGTTGGTGTGTTTCATTCCAAGCTTTGGCGACTTCTTATTAATGCTTGTGGATGTCTATGGGCTGAGTTAAGTGCATTTTCAGTATAAGTCGACTGGCTGAATGTGTGATTCTATCTTCTAATTACAACGAATTGATTGGACTGATTTGGTATTAGATTCATGTGCTTAGAAGTTTGGATCTTATCTAATTTGACTGTTGTTCTTTCCTTGCCACCGATCTCACCTAGAGATTCATATTTATTAATTAATAGATCTATCTCCTTTCCTGAACAGCGATTCCATTTGGGAGTGATTCGATCCGGGGAAAGGTGCTGAGATACCATATTGGGTAACAATGACCTTGTTCAAGAGGTCCCTTATAAGACAAGATTGGCGCAAAATCTGGGTATGTTTGGATTGATTTCTGACTGCTGTGTGTTTGTCTACAAATCTGCGAATTCTTTGGAGTACATATTGAATGTTTGATGCAAGAATAGAGTGATATATTTCCCGCAAAGTGACTGCTACTATTTTGATAACTCCAGCGACTGCAATGGGATGGGTATGGTCTGATTTTTGAATAAACTATACTGTTGTTGCCTCCCTTGAAATCAGCGACTTAGTTGGAATGAATTTTAATGCATGGATTGTGAGGTTGTAGCTTCTACAAGACAATGACTTCTTCTACTTGGTTTGTGGACTGATTTGGAGTGGTTCAACTAATCTTGTGCATGGTTTTTTAGTCTTTTCATTGCAGCGATCAGCCTGGGTATGATTGGGAATGATTTTGGGTGTATTTGTTGTTCTTTCCTTACCTAGAAAATAGAGTTGTTATTTCCCTAACCAATGATTTTCTCGGATTGATAATTTCATTCTCTCATGCCTGTGTATTAAGTATATGAATAGTGACTTTGTAATGCTGGTCTGTATTCACAGAGGCTTCATATGGCTTGCTAGGATTTGATTTGGGGTTGTATGCACTTTTACTTACATCAGGGTTTACTAGGTGTCACTCGATCCAAATGTTTATATTCTACGACAAGATGACTCCATACTTATTCTTGTTCTCTATGTTGATGACTTATTGATCACAGACAACTCTTCCTCTATCATTGATTTTGTGAAGATCACCTTGTCCAACAGTTTGCCATGGACTCCGACTTAGGTTTGCTTCATTACTTTCTTGGGATCCATATTTCACAATCTGACTCGGGAATTTTGATTTCGTAACCTAATTATGCTCTTGACTTGCTTGCTCATTTTCAAATGTCCGATTGCAAGTATTCTCCTACTCCTTTTCTTTCTGGGGTTAAGTTGGTTTCTAATTTCTCTACTCCCTTGGTTGATGGTACCCTTTATTGACAGTTGGTGGGGAGCTTGATTTACTTGACTCACACTCGACCGAATTTATCTTATGTTGTTGGGATCATGTCTAGATTCATGTAGGAGCCACATGAGCTGCATTGGAAAGTAACTAAGAGGATCCTTCATTATGTTCGTGGCACCTATACTAATGGCATTCACTATTATGGAGGGGTGGATATTGACTTGATTGGGTTCATAGATTTTGATTGGGCCGGTGACTTAGATCATTGGAAATCTGCTTATGGCTACAGTTTCTCTCTTGGTTCAGGTACTGTTAGTTGGCCTAGCAAGAAGCAGAATGCAATAGCGATATCTTCTATAGAGGCATAATAGAGAGGAGCAATTAATACCGCCACATAAGCTATTTGGCTACTGTGGTATTCTCTGACAGAGTTTGGCATCCACTTTCGGTGGCCTCGCCATTATCTATTGTGATAACACGAGCACTATCTCAATTTTCCAAAATCCAGTTCAGCATCAGCAGACAAAGCACATTGAGATCCATATGCACTTCATACGAGATCTTATTCATGATGATATCATTGACATTCAATACATTCAGACAGCTGATCAGATTGTAAATATATTCAAGAAGCCCTTCATTGAGGCGAAGTTTCTTCACTGCAGTCTCTTCTTGGGGTGAGGTCTTATGCACTACTCATCTTCTTCAAAGTTATATAGTCCCTCTCTTCTCCTTCTTCTTCTAGGAAGATGTTGTTTCAGATATGGGCACCTTATCATACCTTTAGTTGTCGTGCCCATATCAAGCATCTTTCTTAGTTGTTTAAGAGTGTCTTCTTGTTCGTCTCGACTCATCATACCATGCACCCCGGCTTCGATGAAGGGGGTGGTGTGTGGGTTCATCTCACATGGATTAGGTTAGGGTTAGGTTTAGGGTTAGCTTGGTGTCATGCACTAGGTTACTCAAAACCCTATGTATACCCTTTCATTTGACATTTATGATAATGACAAAACACTCATTGTCTTTCCTTCATGTGCAAGCTTTGTTTAGTTATGTAAGCTCTTCCATTGATAGACCGATTCTTCCTTGTGATTAAGTCGAGCTATTTCGATTCCATCAGAGTGTAACTTCATTGTGGTTCATAGTTTTCGATACGATTCTCGGCGAGACACTTTCTTCAGTCCATGCACATCTTTCTATCTACTCATTCTATAGTGATATATGCTTACGGATAAATCATCACTTTCCATTCAACAAGTCATGGTATACGCTAAATACTATAAGGTCCACGCACATCCTCTCTTCCATTGCATTTCGATCTACTTCTTTCGTCAAGTCGTGGTATACGCTTTAGGCTATAGGGTCCATGCACATCCTCTTTCTATATGTCACATCTCATCACCATTCCATATACACACTCATTGTAGTGCGTTAAATACAATCTATCTTATTTGACCATCTCCCGATGACACACTCTCGTTTACGGTTCATTCTTGACTGCTAAGGGAAAAATAAATGAACCTCACTGCATACATATTATATCCACTCGGGAGGCATGTTTCTCCTATCATTCCATTTTGCATTCCATTCCATCCATCCACAACATACTGCATTGTCATGGGGGGCATGTACTTTTCTTACTAGTGCTTTACATGCTCACTTTATTACACATGTTGGATTGCTTTCTTATATGTCATTATCATACACACATGTGTGTTTACCTCTTTGTTTAGTGTGATCATAGATACAAGAACTCTACACGCGGCATGGATGCTCACCTTCTACCCTTCCTATATTGGTCATTGGGGGCATCCACATTCATCTCATATAGGTGCTATTGTTTCATTTTGTACATAACATCTTATACTACTTGATCTTACATGCTTTGACATATTGGTTATCACTCTGACATGCTAATGGGTGTTCCATGTGTAACACTTGTTTTGCATGAATATATGTTTCCATGACTATCTCTGTATTTCTACTTGTCTGCGTTGTTTTCTATTGTCTGTGGGATTTTCCCTTTGTCTATGTGCACACTTGTCTGTTGTTTGCAGTCATGTTGGCCTTGAGTGTCTTGTGACATCGTGAGTGATGTCCCATGTTTGAAACCCACTTTGTGTGGTCTATTTGTTTTCCCGTGTGTTTACATTACTATACTTGGTTGTGTTTTTCTACATTGTTTGCATTTTTACACTGTTTACATGCATGTGCCTATGGACTAACACTTATTTTGGATAGCCATCCCCTTTTGTGTGTGCCTTGGTATCTACCAAGCACTTTCCCTTTCCCTCCCTGTGGAGTCTGAGTTAGTTACAAGGTCAAAGTGTGATGGGTCCTCTTTTGGGGCCACATTCTCCTTCCAGAGTCGCCACATGCACCCCCAAAGAGGGGGGTATCATTATGGGTTTCTACTAACACAACGTATCTACATAGGTTTAACGAGTGAGTTCAAATCAGACCAAACTCCATACATGGTGAGTGAGTTCAAATCAGACTGAACTCCATACACAATGAGTGAGTTCAAACCAGACCGAAGTCCATACATAGCAAGTGAGTTCAAATAAGACCGAAATTCATACACAATGGCCTTAACAGGACATGGTGTCCTTTTGTAATTCTATGGAGTAGTTACAGGCTTGGAGGTTACAGTGGGTGGCCTCCCTACACTTCTCCGTCCAGTGGCGTCGGATCACCCAAAAATCCCCATTGGTATAGAGATCTCTTCAAACATTACAACAGAAGTGGTTAAAGGTTGGAGGATACAACATGGTTCCTCCCTATACTTCTTTGGCTAGGGTGGTGTGAGATCACCCAAAAAACTTGCAGTGTTACATGATATCCTTCTACACCCCTTTCTCTCGACATGGATTAGGTGCACATGATCCATTTTTCCATTTACACTTTCTAGTGTATTTTACAATTTACGTATTTTACACACTTCCATATACATGCATCTTTTATACTACAATTTTACATACATACATATTTGACTACTTGAGTGTTTTCTCCTCATAGGTCCATCGTATGAGAAACAAGAAGTCAAATTGGGGGCAACAACAGTGATAATGACAACATACCACTACAGGAACTTGCCTTTATCACACACGTGTTCTGCCCTAGGTGCAATCTCATCACTTTTCTTTCATTTTTCATCTTTAGAGTCTGCACTCCTCCACTCTCGAGTCTAGTCCATCCGTGTTTTTCTGCATGGATTCTAATCTCTTTACATGAGATTCACTCACCAACATAAAGTGGGGGAAAAATGTAGACATAAAATCTTACATTTTAGGACTTATCTAGCTTTATATTATACTACTATTTAGAAGGTTCTCAAGTGCACAAAAACAATTAATCCCACCTTTTGTAATGAAATTACTTGTATAATTCAGATTATGAGTAGCAACGTAACACCAAATAACACAATAAGATAAATGATCTCAATATGCAATTAAAATAGCTTCACCACTTCGACGGGGAAACCTCTAAACCATACAATAAGACTCAAATGCTCAAATGATGATGAACTACTACCTATAATCTCCTATATATACTATTCATATGTTATGGCCATCACCAAGGCTGACCTACTAAGCATGAGAAAGTATAAATGACATAATAAAATGATATGGTAAGCCACAAGTCAGCTACTCATATCCTAATACAAGAAATAGGTTAAGGGTAGCATGCCCTTCCCCTTAAAACCAACGTTGTCCTCAACGTTGAATAATCTTGGATGTTGTTGTAGAAAACTTTCATCCTCCCAAGTCGCATCTTCTATGCTCATATTCTTCCACTTGATCAGATATTCCTTAATGTCTCTGGTTCTCAGCCTCTTAGTACGTGTTTGCAGAATCTTCTCTGGCTCCAAAATGATTCTTCCTTCCTCATCAAGTTCTTTGGTAGCTCTGTCTGGGCTATAAATTTCTGTCCAATAACCTTCTTCAGGTAGGAAACATGGAATATTGGGTGTATGCGTGAAGATTGAGGCAACTCTAGTTTATAAGAAACACTTCCAATTTTTTGTAGAACCTGATAAGGACCATAATATTTAGGAGCAAGTTTGTTGTCCTTTTCTGTTGCTTTAGGGACATCTTCTTGTAAGGTTGTAGACGTACAAAAACCTAGTCACCAATTTCAAAATGTCTTTCACTACGGTGTTGATCTGCTTGTTGTTTCATCTGTTTTGTGTCAATGCCAAATTCTCCTTCAAACCAAGCCAAAACCTGTTGTTGATGTTGAATGTGTTCCTCAACATCTTTGACCTTAGTTTGCACCCTCAAGGAAGAAGTGATAGATGGTGGATGGTAACCATATAATGCTAAAAATGGGGTCATTTGAGAAGAGGTATGAAAAGATGTATTATACCACCATTTATGCAAGTGGTATCCATTTAACCCAACATTCCTACTTATCGATACAAAACAACGTAGATACCCCTCTAAGCATTTGTTGACCACTTTCATTTGCCCATCAGTTTGAGGATGGTAAGATGAACTGTGAGCTAGCTGAGTACCCAAACATGCAAATAATTTTGTCCAAAAATTACTTGTGAAAATAGGATCACGATCACTTACAATTATCTTTGGGGTTCCATGTAGCCTTTGAAATGTCTCCAAAAAAATAGTCAGACTGTATTGGTTGCAAATGGATGTGATAGGGGAAAAAATGGGCATATTTTGTGAGCCTATCCACAATCACCAAAATAACATTCTTACCCTCTGAACAAGGCAATCATGTGATGAAATCCATGGAGACCTCCTCCCATCTCTAGCTAGGAATTGGTAATGGTTGCAATAGACCTGGTGTCTTAATGGTTTCACCTTTGTTTTGTTGGCACACCAAACACTTTGATACAAAATTTTGTACATCCCCCTTGAGTCCTTCCCAAAAGAATTCTCTTTTTATTCTATGATATGTCTTCAAAAAACCAAGAGTGTCCTCCAACATGTGATCCATGTAGCTTTGCAAGAATCTTATGCTTCAACTCAGAATATTTACACAAGTATAACTGTCCTTGTACCATAGGGCATTACCTTTCCACTCAAATTTGATTAGATGTTATAGATCCTTGCTTGATATTCTGTATTAGAGATTGTGTATCCTTGTCCTGATCCCATTCTAATCTTGCTTCATCTACCCAATCGGCCTTCAACATGGACATTGCACATAGTAAGGCATCTGTGGATGTATCCTTTCTGGACAACACATCAGCCACTACATTTTCTTTACCCTTTTTGCACATATGATTTCAAAATCATAACCCAACATTTTTGTTATCCACTTTTGTTGTTCCTCAGATGATAACCTTTGCTCCAAAAAGTATTTGAGAATATCATGATCAATTTTTACCTTTAAGTGTCTACCCATTAGTTAGGGATTCCATTGTTTGACCACATGAAGAATAGCCATCATTTATTTCTCATAGATAGGTTTGAGCAGATCTTTTCCTTTGAATTGGTGACTCTCAAATGTAATTGGTCTTCCTTCCTACATTAGAACTGCTCCCAATCCTAATCCTGAAGTGTCACACTCAACAATGAAGGTTTTTGAGAAGTCGGGAGTAGCCAAAACTGGGGTGGTGCACATGGCTTCCTTTAACTGCTCAAAGGATTTAGTGGTTTACGTCATCCAATGGAAGGCATCCTTCTTTAGCAATGCAGTGAGTGGAGCTACGATTCTACCATATCCCCTCACAAATATTCTTTAGTACCATGTTATTCCTAGGAACCCTCGAGATTTTTTAGAGTTTTAGGTCTTGGCCATTCCACCATAGCTTTGATCTTCTGAGGATCAACTTTGACACCTTCATGGGATACAATGTGACCTAAGTAATCTACCTCTTATACAACAGAAGAAAATTTAGATGGATTTGCATAGAGCTTATGTTTATCCAAAACTTCCAACACTTTATCTACATATTGCAAGTGTTCTTCCCATGTCTTACTGTAAATCAATATGTCATCAAAGAAAACTAATACAAATTTCCTTTAAAATGGCCTAAAAATAGTGTTCATCAAGCTTTGAAATGTTGAGGGAGCATTTGTAAGACCAAAGGGCATTACCAAAAACTCATAATGGCCCTCATGAGTCTGAAAGCCATTTTATGAACATCTTCCTCTCTTATTCTAATTTGATGGTACCCCAAACGAAGATCTAATTTTGTGAAATAAATAGCACCATGTAATTCATTAAGTAAATCATCAATTACTGGAATAGGAAACTTATATTTGATGGTGTACTTGTTGAGTTCTCGTAATCTGGACACATCCTCCATGTTTCATCTTTCTTACATACCATGACCATTGGTGAAGAATATGCACTCTGGCTATGCCTGATGATACCTGCCTTCAACATTTCCTGCACCATTTTCTCGATCTCACTTTTATGGGAATATGGGTATCTATATGATCTGATGTTAGATGGTTGGTTCCCTGGAATCAACCGAATGGTATGATCATGATCCCTAACTTGGTGGTAGTCCCTTTGGAATTGCATCAAAAATAGATGAGTGAGCATCAACAATCTTCTGAAGATCGGGTGGCATTGAAGACTCTGTATTTTGTACCTCTATGGAAAATAACTTTGCTACAAATCCATCTACTCCTTTTTTGAGAACCTTCTGCATCTGATGAGAGCTAATAATCTATGGAGACTTAGCTACCATCCCTTTCAATTGTATTATCTTTCCTTATGAATGAAATCACATGAACAATTCTTGGAAATTCATCTCTATAGTACCCAAGGTTGTGAGCCATTGGACACCCAAAACAATATATGCCCCTCCCATAGAAATAATAAACACAAGTGAGTCTAACATGTAGTCTCTCATGGAAAGCTTGATACTATGGCACTTTCCTGTGCACTTGACTGTCCCACCATCCGCAATCATAACTTACATTTCTGGAGTTGGGTAAATAAAACAATTGAGGCGGGCAACTAACTTATTATTTATGAAGTTATGAGTACTCCCTGAGTCAATCAAAACCGTCACCTTTTATTTTTGAGATAACCAATAACCTTGAGTGTTTGAGGAGTACTAATACTTGACAATGCATGGCAAGAAATTGTAGGTTGGTGATCCTCTACTTCATCTTCTACTGGTTCCTCACCTCTCCTATAATTTCAACTTCCTCTTCATCCTCATTTCCTCCTTCAATATAGAACAACTTCTTCTCAGCACATTTGTGTCCCGGTCCATATTTGGTGTCACAGTTAAAACATAATCCTTTTTCTCTCTTTTCTTCCATTTGTTGAGGAGTCAGTCTAATTGGCTGAGCGAATGATGGGGAAGAGGTACTACGATATCTAGTGTTAATGAAAAGCTGCCTCCTACTACAAAGAAAATTTTCCTCTGCTCTACGTGCCATGATAATAGAATTAGAAATCTTGAGTGGATTAAACATATGTACCTCATGCTCAATGTGGTCCTTAAGACCCCAAGAAACAAGTCATTCCAGTTCCTTCTGTAATATTCTCCACCCTTAAGGATAGGTTCTAGAATTGATGCACATAATATTTGACTGATCTTGTTTGTCGTAACTTTTCCAATTGACTAAAGTAGTTATCTAAAACACTAGAACTATAGTGCAATTGCAAATCCTCGGTAAAAACTATCCAAGTGACACTGAGACCATTCTTCTGCCTCTGAGCACATAACCATCGATACCAGATGAATTGGTCTGGTTCAAGATACAGGATGCCAAGGTCACCTTTTGTCCCGATGGGGTTTGATGTAACTCAAATAAGTTCTCCATTTGATTTATCCAATTCAGTGGATCCTTCCCATCAAATTTTTGCATCTCCACTTTCGACATCATGTTTTGTGGTTACGAATAAGTTGGATTTTGATTGGGTTGGAAAAGTGATCCAACATGGTTATTTTTCCATTATTCTGAACTGAAGATCCTCCTTGGTTGAGTTAGGGCTGATTTGGGACATATTATTTACCCTTTATATGTTGCATGATATCATCCAACCATTGATTGATTTGGTCTATGTCTCCTTTACAAGCCATCTCATATTGTACATTTTGTAGATCATACTCGAGTTGGCTCACCTTATGATCAACTAAGGTAAACCCTAGTGTTGAGGAATTTGTATTTACCCCTTCTGACTCCAAATCTTCAATCACTACCCCATCTTTATTTTGGGTTTTACCCGGAGTGACGGATTCTTTTTGGCTCTTGTGGAAGGCCTCGCCATGATGTCAAACCCTAGGGTTTAGGGTTTCGATACAAATTTGGTTGAATAAAAAAAAAGAAGATACTAAAAATATTTCTTTGAGATCTTTCTGAAAATGTAAAGAACTTGGAAAAAATCCAAAAATTGCAGCCTATGGAGCGATTTTATGAAAAACCCTAAATTTGAAATAACTTTTGCAAAATAAATTTAAAAAGTATGAAATTTTCAAGAAATCTTACTTGGAATGATTCACAACTCTGGTAAAACAATATCTGAAAAATTCACTTTGGTTCGCAAGATATAGAGGAAACAAAAAATTAGGATTTTTGCCCTAATTTTGGCTCGGATCACAACTCTGATACCTCTTGTAATGAAATTACTTGTATAATTTAGATTATTAGCAGAAATGTAACACCAAATAACACAATATTGTAGATAAATGATCTCAATATGTAATTAAAATAGCTTCGCCACTTCGAGGGGGCAACCTCCAAACCATACAATAAGACTCAAATCCTCGAATGATGATGAACTACTACCTACAATCACCTATATATACTATTAATATGTTATGGCCATCACCAAGGCTGACCTACTAAGCATGAGAAAGTATAAATGACATAATAAAATGATATGGTAAGCCACAATTCAGCTACTCATATCCTAATACAAGCAATAGGTTAAGGGCGTAACACCTTCTTACCATCTTTGTTTTATATTTTGTTTCATCTTTCCCATATTTCTTCTAATATTTATCCATCCATCTCGCAACCTTTATGTCATTCTAGCCCTAATTCAGGGCACCTCATGTTGTTGGGGGTGCCCAGGGGCACCCTTGGTCCCATTTCGGGCACCCGATTCTATGTACATTCTTATCCTCTCTCTTTCGGGTCACTTCTAGTCGTTAGTATTGTTTATCTTCTTCTCAGTTGGCATGGTCAAGATTTATTGTGAAAGTATACTTGAGAGCCATATAAATGTAAAGTTTATAAGACCATAGTAAGGGTCCTAGGTCTTACATCTTATCATTACTATCACTCCACTTAGGGCTGCATCATTACACCATCTTGCATCCATTAGTGCCATTCATCCTAGCTAAAGTCTGCATCACTTCCATTCACATAGAGGAGGGAGTCCATCTATTCTATTCTAAATTACTATTCTACATCTTCCATAGCTATCATAGCTCACTAATTCAAAGAGCACCTAGACACGACATACACACACTCACCAGAACTACATCAGGGTATGAAATGTAGTGTAACACTCAGTGATAAGTCCACTAGGTTTGATAAATGAGGTCTCGCCCATTCTTCTTCTTTTCTTGTGTAGGGTTTCATCTAGTTCCTACAACAAATCTAACGTGACAGACGAACAAAGTTTCAGACATAGTTACGACACTACCGAATCTAATTTATGAGCTTTCACACAGTTCACAACACCCATAATCCAGTCCGAGTGCCCCAGTACACTCTCAGGCACCTGTGTCACTTCAGACAACCCTTCTACACCCTTCGCAGGTTCTCGAGTCTTCGCTTGCATAACCCATTCCCGGTTTCAAGACTACGTCAATCTGCGATGATGCATCCATTGTGATCAGCTAAGTAATATTTTCCCTCTTTTGCATAATTAGGGTTTCTATTTTATTTAGAATATTTCATTTACTATTGTTACATGTTATTTTATTTCATTTACTACTATATTAGCTTACCTTATTATATGTTTTAGGCCTCCAAGCCTAGGGTTAACATTAATAATATCCTACTTCCTCTTTAGGACCTTAGGAACTTATTTTTGTTAATCAATTTTGCATTTTTGGAATTTTGGTCTTGGGAGTTCTTGCTTGGAACTTAAAGGATTGCTTTGGTGCTTTCTTGGTTTTGGAAAGGATTAAAGCTTGTGGAAGCTAGTATGGAAAGGTAGGATCTATACCTTATTCTTATTGTTTGTTGTATGTTTTGTAAATGCATGTGTGTATGTATTGTGTGGGATTGGTGTAGTATGGCCCTAAGATGTGTGGGAGATAGAAAATGGAACCACTTTGGGAGGGAAAAGGGAAATTTGTAGGCTTTTGGAGGGAGCATGAGTAGGGAGTTCCACCTATGAGGAGTGAAAAGGGTAAATTGATATACTTTGTGTATTATGCATTGGGAGGGAAAAGTGATATATTGTGTAGTTTGGATGTGCACATGGAGGTATTTTGGGTGGAACCCCTAACTCATTTGGGAGCTATAAGGAGGTGGTTTCTTTGTTCTATTCTCCCTTGGCTTTGAATGTAAGCCTATGTGTTGGGTTTTTGGTTTGTGTTGTTGTGTTATTTTGTTTTGTGTTTGATAGCCTTGCTTGTGTTGATTGTATGAGTGTTGAGTTATTTTGTGGAAGCCATTGTTGTGAAAGTTGTCAAGTTGCCTACACACTTCATGGTTCTTTGGTTAGGGCTCGGGGGCCAATAAGGAGGATGGATTATCCTCTTATTGGATTAAAGGTTGGGTGGAGAGCGTCGCTTACCCCCTTTCTTTGTTTTGTGATTCAAGAATTGAAGAGTTGAAGAGGTGCAAGATTGAAGCTATGAAGTTGGGAGAGGACATTGAAATGAAGACTGTGTTTGAAACTTTGGAAGAATCTCTATGTTGTATTGTGACCATATTGTCCCCAATTAGAGTGGAAGTTTGTAAAATTTGTATTATCAAAAGAAATATTTGTATATTTCATTTATTCAAATTTGTAATGTTATAGTGGAAAGGAGAAAGCTTAAGTTGTATATTTGTTAAAAATGAAACTCTCAAAATTTAGGATGTTACTCAAAGCTTGCAATATGCATTGTTGGAAATAACTATTTCATTGTAAGGAAATGGACTAAGATTCTTGTATTATAAAGGAATGTTGTCTTACAAATTTCATTCATCAAAATCGTATTGATCCCAAAGTGGTAATTGTTGAAAGAAGAGCTTGAAAGTTGAAATAATTGAAAATGTATTTCTTTCAAATCTCAAATTAAAATCATAGTTGCTTGTGCTTTCCTTTGGTGAAATGGTTGTGTTTGTATTGGAAGAATGTATGAAAGTTATACTTGATTTTTCCTTGTTGAAATGGATATCATTCTTATCGTGAAAGAAAGGAATTATTTTCTTATTTTATTGTAAAAGTTAGCATATTGAAATGTTGAAATTATAGTCCAATCTCATAATATGTTTAAGAAAAGAAAATAGGTACTTAGAGTTTTAAAACAATGAAAATATCCTCCTTATTAGTTGTGTTGGGTTGGATAAGAAAAGCCATTAGTTTTACTAATTCACATATAAACAAATAGATAGAAAAAAAATTATACTTCTTGTCTTATATTTCACTATGCAAATGAATTTGAATGATTATTTGGTTAAGGAAGGAACAAAAATATACCACTATGCTTTATATAAATTTTAATTAAAAAACAAAGAAAATTTTAATATAAGCCACATGGCTTAAAACCTAAGTTTGTATTATATATAAAAATAAATATAAATCAAATTTCTAATGCCGAATGGAATGGCCACGACCTGTGTTGATTAATAGAGTAAATAGGGTTGGGGGGAGGGCGCCGCCCCACCCCAACCCACATATTATAATGTGGGGTGGGGTGGGGTCCACGCCCCCCATTATATTAAAACCCAATACAATCCATGCGGACGTAGTATATTCAAAACCCTGCACTCATTTGATCCGATTTGGCCACTATCGTATAAACACAATGTTTTTTAAATTTTGTGGCTGAGTTTTTATTATAAAACAATAATAAATATATATATATACACACACACACATGTATGTATGTATGTATGTATGAATAAAAAAATTTAGGCCATTTAACTTGGCCACCACCTTAAATTGATTCAAGCATACTTTGAAATATAAACAAAACAAAAATGCTAACACACACACACACACACACACACACACACACATACACACAAACACCTGTGTTCAACACCACACAACTGTGTATATATCACTTTTTAAACCAGAAATATAATGAGACAAAATGCCCTTACCCAAATAAGGTAAAAAAAAAACACAAATACAAAACAATAACCTTGGCAAACCCTAGGAGAGGGATGCAAATGAAAATAAGCAACCAAAATGTGTGTATATCCATCATAGAGCAATGAAAAAACTCCCATGGCTTCCATCCTCCTCTTTCTCCCAAACTGCAAAGTGAAAATGAGAAAATTAGGGTAAGAAAAAGAATAAAAGAGAACTCATAAGGATTCTTAGGGTTTTTAACCTAAACTAAGATCCAATGGCCAAGATTGCTCAAATCTAATGGTTGAAAATAAACCCTACATAACTTAAGTGATGGGGATTTTATGGGAATGAGATTAAATTAAAAAGGGTATGGGTAATTGGTTGAATGAGGCCACTTAGTGGCTAGGCAAGTTGTTAAACTTTTGTGGTAGGAAATAAATTAAACCTTGTGCATGGCAATTAAATAATGAACTAAAAAGGGATTTTTAAATAAATATTAGTAAGGCGTAGTTAAATAAATTAAAGGGACCATGACTATTAAATATTTGAAAATACCCTAATTAAGTGGCAGAACTAAATGGGGAATTTTGAAGTCGTAAATATTTTGGGAACTAAATTAGTAATATTTAATTATTAATTTAATTCTGACTTCCTCAATATTTGTAGAAATCTTAATCGAGAAGTAATTAAATCATAACTAATGTTTACCCGTGCAACCTTTTAAACAAAAAAATTTCAAAATTTTTTCCCTAATAAATTAGTAGATTTCATTATGGTTTTGAACGTCGAAAATTGTGGGCGTTACACAATAAAATAATTCACATACTAAAAAAATTAAAATGAAAAGGGAAAATCAACACATAACCCATGGTCACATTTTGAGGTCATCCCCCATGGGGACCTCCTAACAACTCAACAAGAACACAACAATACACATGTCACGAAGTTGCCAAGGTGACCTTGTTGCTAATGCCCAATATTCCTCCATTATTGGTCTCCTAACCCCCTTCTTGTTGTCGTGATATAATTCCTTGCAAATAGCCAAATAATACCCCTTCAGCCTCCAAGCCGTATCAATACGTCATGGAAATAAAACGCATATAAAGCATCCATCATACAATCCTCAGCATACATCAAGCAATAAACACACATATACATATCTATCAATTGACATCATCATATTCATAACTAAATAATCACCAAAGTTAGGAAATTCTATCAATTGTTTACAATTTCTTAACATTTCAATTCTACTATAATCAATAATCCAATTCACATTCTACGACAACCATGCAATTCCCTATATTTAATGTAATTCATTCCTACTAGATACACTCAATAACATATTACCGATCCCTAATATCATCACATTATTAACAATTTACGATATCAAAGAAATCACATGGTTAGTCCAGTAATCCAAGTACAATCGTCATTGTCAAGCATCCCAAAATGTTAGCATAAAACAAAATAATGCTAGGTCATCATGAAAGTTGAAAGATCTATCTATGTTTGTTAGGAGTCCATACAATCCACAAGGTGAGTCACAACATATCGATAATCAAAATGTCCATGTCTCTAATCATCAATAATCAAAATCATAGTAAGAAAATGTCGAAGAGGAGTGGGCACTAAAACCCCCCCAATAAAGTTAGCAAAGAACCCTTAAGGGCCGACCTACACTATTGTTATTTTAAAAGAAATATAATAAAAAATATATTATATATTCACACACACACACACACACAATAAACATACAATAAACTCATTATATAAATAAATAAATTTAAATGCATATATATATATATATATATATATATATATATATATATATATATATATATATATATCGGATTTACCCATGTTTTTAGAAAAATAAAAAAAAGGGTAAGCAAAATACCCAAAACTAGGAAACCTGGTAGATCTTTCAAAATAAAAAAAAAAGAAAGAAAACTATATATTGCATTTAGATCTTGATTCCAAGCAAAACCTCCATGGCTTTCCCCTAAACCTCCATGGAATCCATCCTCTCAAACCTGCAAATCCACATGAGAAAATGAAAAGAAATTAGGGCAACAAATGAATAAAAGAGAAAACATAAAGAGGATTTTGGGCTTTTAGGGAAACCTATAATCTAAGGGCTCCCATTGATCTAATCTAAAGGTGGAGATTTGACCCTACACTTTTTAAGTTGTGGGTACTTTTGATGGGGTTAGATGATTTAAAAGTGAATGGGGCTATTTAATTAATGGGGTCACCGAGGGTATTTTAGACATGGGTGTTAATGGGTTAGGTAGTGTTGTATATCTCTTTATTATGGGTAAATTAATTAAAGTTTCACATGGGGATATTTTAAATAAATTATCTAGGGGAAATAAATAGATGACATTTTTAAATTATGGGTTAAATAATCTAATGTGGAACAAGGGGATTGATAAATAATTATGTAAAAGGGTTAAAATGTTTAAAGTTAAAAGTGTAGCTAAATAGATTAATGTGTGGTATGGGTATTATTCGTTAGGGAGATAAAATTAAATTTAGTTTAGGAGTTAAATTTTAATAATTTTAATATGGGCTTAAGTGGACAAAAGTAAGTGTTAAAAATAAATAAAATTAAACTAAGAATTAATTAAATAGATTTAATGCGAATGTAAGGGATGAAAACATTTTTTTTTAAAAAAATTATTTAGGGATTAATTAATTAAATACTTAAACTTAATGAAGGGATTTTAAACCCATAATGAACGGTGGAAAATAAATTAATATTAATTAGCGAAGTATAGTATTAAACGGCTAAACAATTATTAAATGCAAAGTAAATATGTTTAAGCAAAAAAAATTCCCGTAAATTTCCCTAAGTAATTGGTGAAGTTTGACATGGTTTAGTGCATCGAATGTGGGTGTTACAAGCAATGTGATATGTATGTCCATGATGATTTAAAGGCTCAAACCATTATATTCAAAATGTTGCAGAGGTAAAGGTTTCTATGATGGGATACTCTTGATGGTAATGACTTTTTGTGCTAAATGAACATGATATATTAGTGTAGAATAAAAGGGATGGGTAATAAATAATGTAGCCAAGGGAATCGTATGCACATATCACGTGAATGAGTAGAATTGGAAACTTAAAGTGGTGTAGAAATATCAACAATGCCAATCATCAAAGGTAGAATAATATTTTGTATGTTTGTAGAATCGTCGTAGGATAATTTCTATTCACTAGCTATATCTAATAAAGTGCATAAATTGTATGTAATATTTTTTTTATCACAATTATATGGAATGATCATTTATTGACAAATTCTTGAGTGTACAATGTGTCAAAATAAAAATAGTTCTTGCGGTATTAGTGTCATAAAATTTAAAAACTCAATGTGGTGGTAAGTGACCATCCATGAATGAACCACAAAAATACGAAGTAGGAACCGTATGATCATTTAGAGGCCTAACAAAAGAGTGTGCCAAAATTTCATGATAAATCTCTACTGGTCATGTGATCAAGTATCATTATGAGTAGTTTTTGATTAAGGTGTATCTTGATATTCAATAACACCATCATGTATGAGATCTTATATGTAGTGGGAAATCTTAATACCTAAATTAGTAGGATGAACATAACACCCCAACCATATTTTAACATCAAATTTATTATTGGGAGGTGTGATAATATTGACATGTAGTGGTGGAGGAAGAGGTAAAATGTTACAGGTAAGTAATTTTCTTAAGTTGTTTATGAGGTGAACAAGGTAGGTTAGTGAGTTTCTATCAAGTGGATTGCAATTATAGCTTTGTAAGGTGTAGGATATGGGAGTTAGTATGGTAACATATTTGTAACCCTAGTTACATTCATAGAATTTGAGATTATAAAAAATCAATAACGGAGACAAGGGCTCATGTACTAGTATAAGGGGTAATTTTATGCATAAGAGTGAGAGACATGTTGTGTACGTGTCTGTGTGTGTTTGGTGGGTAATAAAATATCTTTGTTTACACATAATTATTAGAATTATGGACATTATTAGAGGGATAATATCTTCCATCAATTATAAGGTGGGGAAACTTGCACATGTAATATAAAGATTGATAATGATCTATGAGATTCCACACCATCATGTACTACATTTAATTATATAGATAAAGATGAACGAGAAAGGCCACTTAAGGTTTTAGGAAGAAATTCTATTCAGAATTTGAGTTAACCAAATGTTTACATCCTAATTAATTTACATCTTTTGATAATGCAAAATAATAAGAAGGATGTAAGGGTACTAAAAAGAAGACAATTATGATCTAATATTCTAACATCAAATATATATGAGTAGAATATTGGATATAAACTTAACATTATTTAAATGATTGATAAATGAAAAGTAACAACATTTAATTAAAATAAAAAATATTTAAAATCCCATATTCATTATGAATCAAGAATGATATGGATGTGCAATGTAGTGGAACAGGAAGATCGGGAACTGTGTATTCTACACTAAAAGTTATACAATTAGAAGTTGAGTAGGTGAAGGATTGTATGGATTATCTGTGGTCTAGAAAGGAGATATATCATATAGAATAGGGTTTGTCTTGATTTAAACCCTAAAAAGTTAAAATATTTATATTATCTTACATATTTAAGTTGCATAGAAATAGTTATCATTATATTTCACTCTTTCTTGTATAACTTTGGAATGATCTTTAATAACCTTATACAAAGTTAAAACCCTAGCATCTTGTACAACCCTTGATTAAAGTATTAGAAAATAAAAGGAAAAAATAATATGTTTTCATTTAAGGATTAACCAAAGTTGGAGGTTTGACTCCCATCTATTGAATCAATCTAAGTGTTACACTACATATCCTCATAGTAGAAATGAAGCTTCTTGTAGTTCACATAGGGTGTTGTGCAATTTTGTACAGATAATTAACATCTTGTGGCTTCCCTCATGTTTCTTGAAACCAAGATAGTATGCTAAATATATAGCATATAATGTAACTGCAAACAATAATAGTGACATATGGTGTCCTTGAACATATGTGACCTTAGCATTTATTTATTAAAAACTTTCTTTAATTCTTGGAATGAATTTTGTCTTGATAAATCATGGGTCTATGATATTGCATGCTTGAAGATGGATGAATATAGAATCTTTAACCTTATTGAGTCACTCATAATTTTACTAGGCACTTCATTATGTGATGTGAAATTAATTTGAGAGGCTTTATGAACATTTTGAGTGCTTTTGAAGTGATATTTATAATAAGATATTATAAGTGTGCCAAGTGAGTTATAAAGTGATGATGAATGTCTTATATATCCTTCGATAGGTGAGATATTATAATAAGGCCGACGCTATGAAGATGAAATGGCTAAAATAATGATTTTAAATTGAAATCAAAGTTATTGATATTGAAGGGACTGGACCATGTATGTCATCATGACTAGAATTTACATCCAAAACTTTTTATACATTTTTATACGAGAGACAAAAACATAAATAATGAAAGTTGTGTCATGCTTCTTAATTAAGTAATATTAAAAAATTGATGGCAAATCGTAGTAAATATAGGCATGTTATAGGATGGTTAGAATGAGGAGGAGATTTGATTCTGAATGTAAAAAATTTTGGTAGATAGCATAAAAGGTCAGGTCACCTGATTTTAGTGTCTATAGTTACAATATGTTAGGAAGGGTACATGTCATCTATAACTTCAAACCAGATTTTGAAGAACATATCTTTATAGAAATATCTCAAAAGATAATTAATCTGAGAATCCAAAATTATGTCTCTGAGAAGATAACCCATGAATAAATTCCAAAGAAGAATTATTAAGATATCACCATGAAAACATGTGAATCAAATATTCAAATCCATTTGTAAATATCTCAGATGAAATTTCACATGCTCTCATTGAACTAAAATCTTATAATTCATTCAAAGTAGTCAAGTATGATCAATCTTAGTTATGGAATTTGAATTTCTGAAATTTACGTTTCAGTGGTTTAAATAGTTTTCCAAAGATAATTATGGTAAATGGAATGCCATTAATAGATTATCCAAGAAATCCTTTTGAATTTTTTATCCTTGGAAATGAAGATAGAGAAAATTTCCATATGGGAAAGTTATACATAGAAACATTTCCTCTTGAGATTGTTAACTTAGATCTATGTGGCAAAATGTAAACTCCTTTAATTATAGGAGTCTAATATTTAATACATTTTATTGAAAATATTAACATATTTAAATACACGTGTATATTTATTGAAACCCATGTAATAGGATTTTTTGGGTATATTCATCGAGTTTAAGAGAATGGTTGAAAACCAGTGTAACCATTACATATATTTATCAGGATCATGCAAATTGAAGATAATATATCTATTGATTTATTTAAATAATGTAAAACTCGAGTAATTAAGAAGAAATTAAAAAAATTATAAACATCTCAAAATAATGGTGTGGAATAATGGAAGAATAAAATGGTTATGGAAATGGTTGAAGTATGTTAAAGGTTAGATAATTTCTAAGTGAATATTGGGTTTAAACTATAGCTTTTAGTCTATATTTTAGACAGATGCCCTACAAATAATGTATAGAGTTCCTAAAGAAGTATGGAGTAACATGAAGCATGTTGTTTTAAATATAAGTGGTTATTGTTGGGTAGCATATACTTATGTCCTCGAAGAAATAAAAAATGAAATTAGATAAAAGATGATAGAAATATATATTTGTCAGTTAAAATAAACAATGAAAATCCCTCAAATTATATAATCCCATCACAAAAAATTTACAAGTAAGAAAATATGCAGATTTCATGAATGAATAAGAATGTGATGTAAGTATTTATGAGTCACGTAGAATTATTGATGAAATAGGGTTCAAAACCTCAAGACTAGATGAAAATGGTGCTCAAAATAGTCAATTAGGTCTGCGAGGGATTTTATTTTATCATGGATTTGTAAAAATGTCAAATGACATATTTCAATGTAATACCAACATAAATTCAAGGCGGAGGGATGTTTTTGAGGTGGTTACAAAATTGACTAGTAACCTACGTGGATCCAAATAAATATACAACTATTTAATGTTTTTACATTCCCCATATTACATTGTTTTTACAAATGTACCTTTATATCATCATCGTTGTTTTAATTGGATTCATCATCTTGTTGCATTGTGATCTTTCCTTTCAGCTTCCTATCGAAGGATGTCATCTAGATTTCTTTGAACCTATACAACTATATGTTCTCTCGTTTGTAGAAAATTTGGATGAAGAGGTGAGCTTGGTATGCTCATGCGATGTGATATGGATGCTCCTGAGGGCACTTGATCTCACGTTCATCATCTGCATCACAACCTTTGGCATGACTCTTTTCCATCTAGACGTCAAACATGAATCAATCACTATGTCCTCGAATTTCATGTTTTGGAGGCTTTTAAACAACATTGAGTAGATACAAGTGCTCTCATGGGTTTGAATTTAGTTCTCTCAAATGTTATGCATATCTCCATAGTTAATTGTAATGTTGCTAACATTTCAGTGCATTATTGTCATGATCTCAGACTAGTGCAAGAAATCAAAGGTTAGTTGTAGCTTGTACTCATTCTTCTCTTATAACTTTATAGCATATTTGAGAATGAAGTTGGGGTTCAAATTTTTGTTGGTCCGATTTGATTTATGTTGGAATATGCATATTTCATTCATGTAATTTCTCATGTGGATGAAGGTTAAATTTAGATAACTACAATTTTATTTTTATGTAGTCTGTAGCTTTTACTAAGTCTTTATTTAGGAATAAATCAAATAAAACAAAAGATATTTGTTTTATACATGCACAACATCTAGGAGGATTTAAAGCAACCATTTAATTTGTAAAGCTCAGTTGAAGAGCAGTTCAGTGTTAAGTCTAGAGGGAGTTAGTTTCTATTTAATTAAACAATTGTTATTGTTTTGTATGTAATGAAGCACACAACGAAAGTTGTACATGCACACAGTTGCACACACAAATTGAATGTAATGAGCCGAAGCTCTGAAGAATTGATTACATAAATTGGTTATACACAATAGTGCTAGTTTGAGCAAAGTACTCTATTTTTATTTGCAAGGTATTATTTTGTGTTTATTTTGTTTGTTTTTTTAATAAGATAAACAATTTTTTACTAGAGCTATGAACTAGGGGTTCTTGGGTCCCCTCCCTTTACAGTAAGTATAGTAAAACCAAAGATAACAGGGTGGTTTACAATACAACCATGAAGAAAATACCACCCGATACAAAAACTTGTAGCTATATGGAATAACTAGGTGAAATGTATTGACTTTATGAAACTAAGTCACCCTTAGCCAAAAAATGAAAGCTATACATATTTACTATACTTAGTAGGTCTTACGCCTTTAATCTAAAACTTCAACAATTTCAGGCTTGGGACTTTTGATATCCCCTTCCACAAGATCTGCAAGCACTTCCGGAGCTGCGAGGACGAACAAGTTCTTAGTCTTTGAGAGGTCGGAGGATGAAAGGAAAAATAACCAGATCGTACCAAGCCAAGAACACAGATGCTAATCAAACACCACGATCGATAAGATGAAAGCAATTCACCAGAATAACTTTACATAAAACCTTTGCAAACAAATGAGAAACAATATCATATAGTATTATGGAACTCAATGCAATACATTGAGAATGGGCCTTGCTTAAATAGGCAAGGAATAACAATCTAAGAGCTACGTCAAGGTCGTAGATCAAGCCATAAATCAAGGAAATAACTAGTCATAAAAGAACTAGTCAAGACTATAGATTAAGGAGAGAACTAGACATCAAAGATCTAGTTAATACCATAGATCAAATAAAGAACTATACCTAACAACTAGATAATATCTCCTAATATCTAAATAAGATAAAATAAATATCCACACACATAAGTGAGTGAGGATAAATACAATAAAGGTAAATAAAGTACATAGGTGAACATGAGCTAAGGTAAATACCTACTCTAAGCACCCCCTTCAAGTGAAGCTAGGGGCCAAAATAGAAGTGGCATGTCCACAATGATATGAGTCCCGACAACTAGGCCTCGATGAGGTACTCATGTAAAATAATTGGGAAAAAAGGGACACGCAAGGTACCCAAAATCAATAACAACAAAGTAAAGAGAGTAAAGATCCGCTCCAAGGCATCCCAAGAAGCTTGGCTCAAAAAACTCATACAATTTTGAAGAACTTTAGTGTGCACCGTGGTCTAAATCCACTGCTCGATCACAAAACTCAAAACAACTAACACTGGGTTTCACTAGAATAGCTCCATACAAGGAGTCTCATCGATAAGTAATGTCGAAAGTGCAAAAAAACACCAAACATAATTCGATCAATCGCTGCAAATAAGGCGTGCCACGATCCAAGAACAATAACCAAAGCAACAAGGCAAGGACATAAATCCAGAGTGTCATGATCCAAGAAAAGCTAAGGTAACAAGGCAAGGACACGAAACCCGAAGAAGCAAGATCAACACCACACCCTCCCATAATGTTGAATGGGTGGAGTGATGCTACAAATCTATATGAGTTGCCCAAAACAACTACTCGAACACTGACAAACTAACACTGGAATGCACCAGAATAGATCCCCCATAAGAGATACTGTCAACATGCCAAAAGTGTCGAAAATACAGATACAAAATCTCTCAACAAACAAGAGAGATACACTACACCTGCTAAAGAAAAATGCTCAAAACAAGAAGCATCACAATGCAGAAGGTATAGAAAGTGGAGTAAGAGGCCGAATGGTGGAGGAGCCATGCCTATAGAGTCCTCTCAATGAATGCCTATGTCACCACCACGAGTGATCAAATATCCACCCCAAATCAACACGGATGGATGAAAAATATGCCTGCATATGACTTGGTGCAAAATGCACAATGGGTGCATACAAAAGAACATCAGAATGTGTGTCAGGTTGATCATGGTTGACAGATAAAATCTTAAGTTTCTCAAGCCTGAGTGAAGGTGCAGAACTCATGTGTTGCTCATGATCCTCAAAAAGAGTCGAGCGAACAAAAAAAGGAGCTCTATCAATGTGTGATCCCAATGAAGTATCTGCTCGAAAACCAATGTCATGATGAGAATTCCACTTCACATGTGGAATAGAGGAAATAATACCTTGTGAATGTCTGCCAATGACTCCACTAGTGAGACCCATAGAATGGAGCATGCGAGAACTGAATGCAGTGGTATGCTTCCCAAAAAATCCATGCAACTGAGCAGAAGTAGGATACACAACATGTGGTACTGTAATAGGCACATATGTGGAAGAGCATGTAGTAACAAGCCTCACAAGTTTAGAAGCATCAAAAGCGGGTTCAGGCTCAAAGACTGGCAGATCAATGTCAGTGGGTACAAGAGCAACAACTGCAAGTGGACTAGGAGCATGGATATGGTTGTCCACAATATGATGGTGATGTTGTAGGCTAGCAAGTTTGTTCTACAGGAGTGTATTATTGTATCCTTATCGTGAATGAGTGATTGTAGAAGAGAATTTCGCTTCTTGAGCAATCTATTTTCTTCCACAAATTTTACAATATCCTCTTGAAGTCCACATACTTTAGAGAAAAGCATATCATTCTCAGAATCCATGATAGGTACAAACTGTAACTCCCAAAATTTAGGATGTCGGGCTCAGCCGAAATTGCATCCACAATTGATTACAACACTCCTCCATATTTGGAACTTTATAATTATAGTGCAAGTTTCAAAATAAATAAATCCAATGGAAAGAGCACGAAAAAACAAGCACTTTTGTAAAAAATAACACTCAAAACCGAGTTATCGATCAAAAGATACAAGCTTTTTAATATTTTGCTCTGTTATTTATTTTAGGTGCCACTAAAACAAAATAAAATGTTGTTGCCTTCACCACACAAATAAAATTAAAGGGGCTGAAGTTAAGCACCTACTAGTAGGAATCACAAGCTTTAAGCCCTCATATGACCATACCATATGACCAAAGGCTAAGGATTTTAATCGGTGACCTTTATTGCCGAAAATAGCAACATGCGGATTTTCCCTGAAATAGTAAAAAATGTGCACAAAGATCCATGGACCCCTGCCAAAAAAGGAAAGATCTGAAAACCTTCCTATGCATAAATGAGATAGATAAGTTGCAACAAAAGAAACCCCAAAGATAGATCTCGAGAAATCCAACAAACCCGAATAAATAAAATCACATTTTTTTGGCTCGAATCCCGAGGCACACTGTGTGCTTCTTTGCAAAAATAACAAAACCACAAAAGCCCGACTACCTCCAAAATTGGATGAGTTTATAGTAGATCTTAGGCAACAAAATATGACCAAATCCCAAATATATGAATACACAAATAATTTATTTGCAAAATAAAACTTACAGACGGATGCCAACAACAATCTCTTGCTCTGATACCATGAAAGGAACGATAACCAAATCATACCAAGCCAAGAACACAGATGCTAATCAAACACCATGATCAATAAGATGAAAGCAATTCACCAGAATAACTTTACATAAAACCTTTGCAAACAAATGAGAAACAATATCATATATTATTATGGAACTCAATGCAATACATTGAGAATGGGCCTTGCTTAAATAGGCAAGGAATAACAATCTAAGAACTAGTCAAGGTCGTAGATCAAGCCATAAATCAAGGAAATAACTAGTCATCAAAGAACTAGTCAAGACCATAGATTTAGGAGAGAACTAGACATCAAGGATCTAGTCAATACCATAGATCAAGGAAAGAACTATACCTAATAACTAGATAATATCTCCTAATATCTAAATAAGATAAAATAAATATCCACACACATAAGTGGGTGAGGATAAATACAATAAAGGTAAATAAAGTACATAGGTGAACATGAGCTAAGGTAAATACCTACTCTAATAGAGGAGGAGGATGTATGCAGAGCCACCCTGATCCCGTAGATGACCTACACATGAGGGCGGGACTACAGGAAATTCCAATTCCTCCAAGTCGAGCTGCGAAATAGTGGCTCCTTCCATCACTCTAGACTTGCATTTCACATGCACAACAACGATAAACCTCCACAGAACCTTGTTTCTCCTCTGCAATTCTTGAACCAACTCCCTGGCCACTCCTTTCGAGTCCTGTATTTTCACCGTCAAGCATAAAACAAGAGGGCAAACAGAATCCCCAGACTACCTTTTCTAGCACAAACAAATGAAGGGGAAAGATGAAACGTCATGCAATATTCACCGCCTCTGCTTTATCTTCACCTATCAACAACAAATGGGTCACAAAGAGTGAGGAAATTTCAGCATTGACCCAGAGGTCGACCCGAGCTCCATAGATATTCATCCCCAATTATGACCTCTATTACCCTGCGAGTTTGAAGGGAATAGAACTTGAACACATTTTTCAGGTGAGTGAGAGAGACATGCCCGTAGAATGTCATTTCTTGAGTTTAACCACATAAAAACAACCCTGGAAATGGACTGAATTCCATCGCAACTAAACGAGCAGACTCTTGAAAGCCAAGAGGATGAAGAAAAGTTGAAAAATAAATGAGGGAAGGGCAAGAGATAAAACAGTTATCACACGTGCCACTGATGTCTAATCCATCGTAGGAGGAGCATCATTCTCCATAATGGCAGCCAAGCCCGTCCACTCTACACAATCATTATCTGATATAGAAGGGGTAACTTGAGACACACCAAAATTGGCAAGGAAATCCACTGCTTGATTACCCTCACGATAAATATGACGTATTTCTCATGCTTCTAATTTGGCAAGCCAAAAGATTGCATTGGATATGTAATAATCAAGATTCCAGTTTGGGGCTTTACCATCTTTAATGGCTTGAGTAATAATCATAGAATCCCCTTCGATGAGGATGCATGAAATACCATTTTTCACAACAAGTTTGATATCAGAGAGGAGTGCTTGTGCCTCAACTTGATTACAGGTTCCTTTTTGTAAATGGAAGGAACCTGTACACACCATCTTACCCAGATCATTTTGAATAAGACACCCCGCCCCCTGAAATACCAGGGTTCCCCTTGGAAGCCCCATCAAAGTTCAATTTGCCAAAAAGTGTATTTTGTTTGTTGTTCACTATTTAACACTACATAATTTCTACAAATTAGTATCAAAGGATTATTTTGTAGTAGATTATTAAATTGGTAGCAAGCTATGGCTTCTACATCTGGTATGAAAACACCATGGTTTAATGGAAAGAATTACGAGTACTAGTCGTTGACCATGAAGGTGTTATTTAGATCTCAAGACATGTGGGAGATTGTTGAGAATGGGTACACAGAGCCCCAAGATGCAACATCGTATACTGCACTTTCTCAAGAAGAGAAAGATACTTTGAAGGAGTTACGGAAGAAAGGCAGAAAATATATTTTCTATATTCATTAGGAAATGCATGAAAACATCCTTCTGAGAGTGACAACAGACAGTCAAGCAAAAACTGCAAGGGATACACTACAAGTTACATATCAAGGTATAGAGAAAGTAAAAAACTGCCAAGCTAGAGTTACTTCATAGAGATTTTGAGAAATTTTTAATGAAAGATTAAGATTTCATAGAATCATTCTTTACTTATATAGTTGCCTTAGTCAATCAAATTGAATCCCATGGTGAGACTATTGAAGAAAAAATGATTATTGAAAAATTTCTTAGGAGTTTGCCTACAAAATTTGATCCTTTAGTTATTATTGAAGAAACTAAGGATGGGAGTCAATTTTCTATTAATGAGTTGCATGCGTCACTAATCAATCATTAACAAAGGATGAATAGATCGCATGTAGTTGTAGATCAAGCTTTTGCATCTCAAACAACATGTATTCATGGAAGAGGAAGAGGAAGAGGAAGAGGAAGAGGAAGGTTCAACCCAATAGGTAGAGGAAGAAGTCCATCTAGAGGATGCGGTATCAGTTCATCAAACTGGGGTGGAAAAGGATAGAGTCAAGAACATAGTTATGGTTAGAGACTTGCAAGAAGTATGGGCACTATGGTTATGATTGCCATAAAAAACAATATGATTAGGAGAGACAAAATAAAAATTAGGTTGGAAGTTCTACTCCTAAGCCTATGTTTATTGCATGCAAAAGGATTGCCAAAGCAATAACTTCTTTATCCCCTATTGAGTGAAATCTATCAAAAGAGAGTCCATATGATTTACGATATTTGGATTCAGGTTGCGGTAATCACATGATAGGTAATCTAGATTTGTTTTCTAGTTTGGATGAATCAGTGAAGAGTGATGTTACTGTTGGAAATAATGATATTGTGTCTGTAAAAGGAAAAGGCACGATTAGTATTATAACTAAAAATGGGGAGAACATGAATACACATGATGTTTACTATGTTCTAGGTTTAAAACACAATCTAATGAGTATTGGACAACTAGTACAGAAAAGATACAAAGTTTATATTGGGGATAATGAGTGTGTGATTGTGGACATAGCCCCTAACACTTAGTTGAATGCAAAAGTGAATATGAGAAACAATAGAATGTTTCCCTTGATATTAAAACCAGGAAAAAAGAAGAAATCATATTTATTTGCAACAAAATCAGTAACTCGATTCGCAAAGAAAGTCTTGTAAGACAAATCAGTCTTCTACCGAGTCCCGCACTCAAGCATATAAGTCCTACGCTAAGATAAAAGAGTATTGCGCTAAAATAACAGAGTCATGCACTAATGTATAAGAGTGCATTAATGCAAGTGAGTCCTGTGCTTAGCTCTTGCACTAAAACAGATCGAGTCTTTTATTTGAAGGAACACAATCATTGTTTCATTCGGTTGTGAAAGATGAATCATGGATTTGTCATCTAAGGTATGGACATTTAAATTTTGGAGGTTTAAATTTACTTCATAGAAAGAATATGATTAAAGGTTTTCCATTGATTCATAAACCAGAAAGGGTATGTGAGGGTTGTATTTTGGGGAAGCAACACCAATATTCTTTCCCAGTTGGTGAAATAGCAAGAGCAGGCGCACCTCTTGAGATTGTACATTCATATTTATGTGGACTTATGCAAAAAGCTTCTATTGGAGGTTGTTCTTATTTTATGATATTTATTAATGACTATACAAGAAAGACATGGGTTTATTTTCTGAGACATAAATACGATACCTTTGATACATTTCAATAGTTCAAGGCATTAGTGGAGAAGCAAAGTAGATACTACATAAAATTTCTGAGGACAAACAGAGGAGGTGAGTATGTTTCTAATGAGTTTAAGAGTTTTTGCAAATATCATGGTATACATAAGTAGTTTACTACCAGGTATACACCATAATAGAATGGTGTGACAGAGAGGAAGAATAGTACCATCATGGAGATGGTGAGAAATATGTTGAAGGAAAAACACCTTCCAAATGACTATTGGGCAGAAGCAGTAGCAACTGTTGTTTATATTTTGAATAGGTGTCCAACAAAACTTGTTAGGATCATGGTTCCTTAACAAGCATGGACAAACAGGAAACAAATCATTTCACATTTCAAAGTTTTTAGTTGTATAGCCTATACACATGTACCTGAAGATATAAGGAAGAAGTTAGATAAAAAAGGAGATAAGTTTATCTTTGTTCGGTATTTAGAGAATACAAAATCATACAAGTTATATAATACGATCACTGGAAAGGTTGTGATCTACAAGGATGTATAGTTTATTGAGAATGAAGGATGGGATGAAAGTATAGAGAAAATATGAGTATAACAGTAGCTATTATGCATGATGATATGACAGATGAAACTTTAGAACAACAAGGTAATGCACCTTCAAATCTTGGACATGCACCACAAGTTGTAGCACAATCTACACCTCCTTCTATAGCCAGGAGGTCTCTAATATTTCAGCCATCTTCAGCCATGCAAGAGACACCACAGAGAACACTAGAAGCAACTCCATCACCACAAAGCAGTCCATCATTTGATAGTCCCCATACAGTCGAAAACAAGAAGTCTTAATGAGTTTTATAATGTTGATATAACTAATTCATTTTACGTTTTTGCATTATTTTCTCAAGATGCAGATCTAATATATTTTGATGAGGCTATAAAGAATGAAGTTTGGGCATAATCCATGGATGACGAGATCAATGATTTAGAGAAGAATCAAACATGGGAGATGATGGATCTTCCAAAAAGAAATGACGCAATAGGAATCAAGTGGGTCTATAAGAAAAAATACAATGTTGATGGAAAAGTACAGAAACACAAATAAAAGATGATAACAAGAGGATTTACACAACAATATGGAGTGGATTACAATGAAATGTTTGCACCAGTAGCACATTTGGACACTGTAAGAATAGTTTTGGCAATTACAAATAAAAATGGCCTATTTATCAGATGGATGTTAAATCAACATTCTTGAATGGATTGCTTGAAGAGGAAGTTTATGTGAATCAGCCAGAAGGTTTTGAGATTAAAGGTCATGAAGGAAAGGTATATAGGTTGAGGAAATCTCTCTATGGTCTCAAGCAAGCACCTAGAGCTTGGTACAACAAAATAGATTCTTATTTGATTGAGAATGGTTTCAGTAGGAGCAACAGTGAGCCTACTCTATACACCAAGATAAATGAGAAAGGTAATATTATAATTGTTTGTTTGTATGTAGATGATTTGAACATTACTAGAAATCTATCTACAGAGTCATTCAAATCAGCCATGAAGAAGGAATTTGAGATGACAGATCTTGGTCTTATGAATTACATTTTGGGAATTGAAGTCCAAAAATCAGAAGGTGAAGTTTTTATTTCACAAGAAAAGTATGAAAATGATGTTTTGAAAATATTTAACATGTTGAATTGTAAGCCAACACCAACACCAGTTGTAGTAGGTTTGAAGTTGAGATAAGAGAACAATGGATCATTTATGGATCCAACATTGTTTAAAAAGTTAGTTGGAAGTCTTATGTATGTGACGACCACAAGGCTTGATATTATGTATGGTGTGATCCTCATATCAAGGTGCATGGAATCTCCAAAAGATTCACATTGGCAAGTTGATAAAAGGATTTTGAGGTATGTGTGTGGAACGAAGAATCATGGATTTCTTTATTCAAGTTCAGATGAGTTCAAACTCATTGGGTATACAAATAGTGACAGTGATGGAAATATAGATGATTGAAAAAACACATCCGACTATACTTTTCACTTTAGAACAGGAGTGGTTTCATGGGCATCAAAGAAGCAACCCATTGTCATGCTATCTTCAGCGGAAGCAAAGTATGTAGCAGCAACATGAGTAGCATGTCAAGCTATTTGGATGAGAAGAGTGTTGAAGGATTTGAGGCAGAAATAAGAGGAAGCTATGCAATTTTTTTGTGACAACAACTCAACAATAACATTGTCAAAACATCATGTTTTTCATAAGATGAGCAAGAAAATTGATACGAGGTATCATTTCATCAGATATTTGGTAAAAAAACAAGGAAATTTATCTTGAATTTTGTAGATCCGAAGATCACTTTGTAGACATTTTTACAAAAACTTTGGAAAAGGAAGTTTTTGAATATTTGAGAGATTGTTTGGGAGTTTGTGATCTTGTATATGGAAGATTTGGAAATACAAACACAGCTCTGGAATAGTGAAAGATACAGGTTCAAAATTAAGGGGGAGTGTTGGAATATGCATATTTCATGCATGTAATTTCTCCCATGGATGAAGGTTAAATTTAGATAACTGCAGTTTTGTTTTTATGCAGTTCGTAGCTTTTAGTTAAGTCTTTGTATAGGAATAAATCAAATAGAAAAAAATATTTTTTTATGCATACACATCATGCGAGAGGATTTAAAGTAGAAATTTAATTTGTAAATCTCAGTTGAAGAGCAGTTCAATGTCAAGTCTAGAGAGAGTTAGTTTCTATTTAATTAGTAGTAATTGTTATTGTTTTGTATGCAAAGAAGCACACAATTGAAGTTGTAGATGTACACAAATACAAGCACAACATGAATGTAATGAGCCAAAGCTCGAAGAATTGATTAAATAAATTGGCTATGCACAACAATGCTTGGTTTTAGTAAAGTACTCTATTTTTATTTGGAAGTTATTATTCGTGTTTATTTTGTTTGCTATTCACTATTTAAGATTGTAGAATTTCTATAATTTAAACAATTTCCATACATCTCCTCATCTTTTCTATGCTCCACACAAGTCGACTGTATTCACCAATTTATTCCTTGTCTAGATTTTACATTCTTATATATGTGCATAGTCCAATCCTTAGGTTATTTCCCAAGGTTGTTTCATTGTTGTTTGGGCATTTTTCTTTCCACACAACGATTGGCATTACATGCTCCTTCTGTAAATTTCCATGGCTTCCTTAGGATTGGTCCTTAACTGCTTCCTTTTCCATGAGATGAATAATTCTTACACGCTACTACTATGCCACTCTAATTTCTAAAATAGGTGGTCTTATCCTCTTTATCATGTGTCACATGCAGTCTGCAAGTCACTCTGAAACAATTATTCAACAAAATAGAAAACATGCCAAAATAGGTCTGTAGGAAAGGTCGATAATTGTCAAATAGATTTACACACAGGACAAGAAGCTATGACTCCCAGTGGATATTTAACAATCCATGACACTAATGAAATACCAACCTTTATCTGTATGCTCCCACTTTTATGCTACTCTGACACAACTATTAGATAAGGGATTTACAAAAATGTTGAATGATATATTACAATGTAATACTGACATAAATATAAGGTGGAGGGATAACGGTTTAGGCATTTAAAGAATTGATTACCAACCTACCTGAAGCTAACCAAACATACAACCATCATTGTTTATGATTTTATGATATCAAAATTCTCTAGTGACATCTTATCTAAAACAATTGTGGCTGAACATCATATAATAGAAGAAATATTTTGTTAATTATTGGTAAAAGGATGATTTTACTAGAGACCCTACCATGTTACATAAAAATGGAGAGAGCCTAGATATAACTATAAGCACAACATGAAATAAAACAAGAACAACTATCCTGTAAAAAAATAGAAGAGGTTCTACTAAATAACATTATTTTTCTTGTTGTTATGTAGCACTTTTCACTCCTTCGTTTCATCCTCAACCAGAATAAGAGCATTAAAATACTTCATAGGAAAATATGTATCTATGTTAAGATAAGTAGGAGGTGCATTCTCCTCTTCCATTTCATTGGGGGTTGGTGCTTTGGAAGGCACTATAGGATCCCCGATGGGAGTTTCTAGAACATCCTCCTCCAAGTTAGAAATAGAGTCGGGATCACTTTTACTTTCTATCTTTTCATTGATCACCGCATGACATGGGCGGGCATATTTCCACCATGTAGATCTCACATGCTTTTACTTCTCTAGATGAAAGTTAGCAACAATATGACCCAATGAAAAACACTTCCTACATATGAAGGGCAACCCTTCATAATCTAGCGGCCGAGTCCAAGTTGTGTCTTAGAATTTAAGATCTATGTTTTCTAGTAGTTCTTTTGAAGTGTCTAATTCAACCAGGATATTAGCATAATTTGTGTGAATATAGGAACTGGTATTGTCATTAATATAAATGATCTTTCCTAAAGTGTTGCCAATGTAAACAAGAATTTTTTTTGCTAAAAATTGAAGTGGTAAATTTGGAATTCTGATCCACACAGGATTCATTGAGAATGATTCAAATAACAGGTTGAAAGATGGGTACCAAGGTTTCAATATCAGATAGTCAAATTGGTTGATCCAAATGGCTTCAGTTATAGTATTCTTATCACTAATCTTATTGAAAGAAACAACAAAAATTCCTTTGGCGCAATGGTAGATGTCTACTTGACCTTCAATCAAGGGAAGCCAATAGTTTGAAATCCATGCAATATAGTTCAGGAAATGTGGGCCATCATCTAATTAATTTGCAAATCAAAGTATGCTCCTAAAGCTCTCAATCAACTTTGAGAACTTACTCTCCAAAGTTCACACATAATGTAGTAGAGACCTAGGTCATGGGCATGAAAGTAGAGCTCTTCTAAACCGCATCTCAGAATGATTTGTTCTATTTTGTAGGAGAGTGTTCATGCAAAGATGTGGGGAATCCACAAGGGTTTTATAAAGGCATATATCAAGTAATTTGAATAGGCTACCTACCTTTTTCAGCAGCCATGTCACCATTATTCTCCTTAAGACGCTGAAGGGAGATGGGGATTCTGAAGAGGGGGAAAAAACATGCAAGGACCTCTTGAAGCACAAAGGACATCACTACTATCTCGTACCTAGGTCTGCAACCCTTCACTTTTACTGCAGAGACATAGCCTCCACCGATGCCTTGAACATTGTGAGGGATTTGGCTAGGGTATCCATCGACTAGTAGAGGTAGCAAGCCATCAAAATATTTGTCATCTTCCCAAGCCTTGCCGTTATCTGCACCCTATTTTCTTCCATTAATCATTCCCCCGCCATTCTTGCCAGAGCAATCGAACTCTTCTGCGGGGACCCCTACCTCGATTGATTCTCCACAAAGTGCCTTTGAGTCAAAAGAGCCACCATGACGAGCTCTATTGTCAGCATGTGGGAAGAGGATTTATGGTTTAGATCGAGTCGTTCATGGTTCGCAGAGTTTGGCATCATGATAGGCCCTAATGTTCTCTTAATGTAAAATATAGTCAAATTATATACTCACATCGTTAAGATACTTCTATAGAGACATCTTGGAAAAAATAATTTTGAAGCAAATCAATGATCAATTTCTCTGTGATGAAAATGTTGATTTATTTTCTAAGTTTGTTTATTTTATCAAGATGATTGTACATATTATTAACTATGAAAAAAAATGAATATCACATAAAATACATTGATAAAGAAATCTATAACATTAAAAATATGATACATAACATTTTGTAAGCCTTCCAAAAGGGGAAAATTTAAATGGAGTAAAATTTAAGACCAAGTTAATGAAGAAGAAAATGTTGATTTTTTAATTACTTATTTATTTCTTTAAAATAATCATACATATTATTAAGAAGTAATAAAAATTAATTTTTTTATTAGATTAGGTAAAAACAGATTTTGAAGGGATCAGGAACCCTATACAACCGAAAGATAAAGCATTCAAAGCCCAAGAGAGAAATTGAAAAGAGAAAAACCCAGGGATCGACACCAGGGCCAGAAACAAGAGAGGAACACAAAACAAAGACAAAAAAGAAATGCAAATCCAAATTAAGGGTCCCATAAAAATGAGTTAAATATGCTTAACTCTGATACAATGCAAGATTAGGACCCATAAAAGGAAAAAAAAAAAAAGAAACAAAAACAGGCTTCACGGTTCACCCATATTAGTAAAATTTTTAGAAACCTACAAACCCACCATGATAGACAGAAAACCACAAGAGGACCCAAGCCAGCAACAAACCGACCAGGAAACCAGAAAGAGCCACCATCTAATCTTCCTCCAAGCTACTAATATGGAGGTTGAATCTCCTCCTTTTCTTTTCTCCTTCGATCTCCTCCACTCTTTCCAGAAGCACTTTGACCTGAGTCTCCAGCTCCTTCATCCGGTTTTTAGTCTGTACCTAGTCCGAAACCATCTTCTTCGAAATATTTATGATATTCAAGATGGATTCCCTTTTCCCTTCATTTGTGTCCTCCATAGCTTTGAGGACCCCCTCTAAGTACACCATCTTCTGTTCCAATCTTTGAAAACAATGGGATCACCCACACACTCATTCTTCCTGGAAGCACTGGCTTCCCCAACAGCACCCTCCTTATAATCTCTGTCAATTCCATCCCCCTTGGGGGTAGTTTTTCCCTCTTTCATCTTTGTAAGACATTCCGCCAGGGTAATGTCATCATCCTCTTCATGCTCCTCCAGGGTAGAGACCAAAGGGTGATCAGAACCAGCTTACCATTCTCAAACAGAAGAAGAATCAGACCCTCATGAAGGGGCAGCTTGGCTTTCTTGTTCTGGAACACCATAAATGAGTTCAAAAGAGAGGTAGCCAGGAAAAAAGGAATGCTGACCATAAAATTATGACGAAACATGTTGAGGAAGGTGATGTGATGAGTATATATTTTTCTATACTTACCCTCCAGAGTGATATACTTCATAACTTGAAGGCAGACATCCTTCCAGATACCAGGAATACACGAGTGTGCAATGCCATCAATGAAGAAAAAATAAGTCTCCTTGCCAACAAAAAACCGCTCAATCTCAAGGTCTCTGCGGGTTCTTTCCTTGTAGATTTTAAACCATCCATCTTCATTTCGTCACCCTAGCAATATTGGCCTCGAGACCTCGACCTCAACCTCCACACCACAGTGCAGGTAAAAAACCCATCTTTCAAGCCCTGGCCAAAATCCTTGGAAAGAGCGAGTGGTCATGACTATGTAATTTAGCAATAAAATTACTAAATCCCCCAACTTTTAGCTTGTTCCACAAATCCCTGTTGCTCTCTTCCATATTCTGACTAGCGGGTTCCACACGAATCCTGTTGCCACCCATCTAGACTTTGTCAAGGTTGCCTTTCCAGCTAAAACTTATCACAATACACAAATTGTTCTTCCTTACCGAGTCCGAATTGAAACAATGATTTTTGTATAAATTATCTTGGTGCCTGAAATACTTGCCCCCGCTTGTGCCGACATCATGAAACTTAGCGCCTTTTTTCTTAATGATTTCATCATTAATATTAGAGGGTAATCTCTCCCCTTTGTGCCAAATTTTGTATTCATTACAAAGGACTCCCACATTGGGCATCTTGTCTCGCACATTTATTTCCTTGCCTCAAAATATGATTGATAGAAACCTTGTCAAAGAACTTTAAGATTTCCTTGATGTCTTGGATAATATTTTTATAGCCAATTAATCTTACTTTTATTGAGAAGAGATTTTATAATAATTAAGGAATCTCCTTCAATCTGAATATCCTTAAGGCCTTTTTCCTTAGCGATCAAAACACCCCAAAGGAGGGCTCTAGCTTCAGCCATATTATTAGTTTGTTTACCCAGGGGTCCAACATAGACAAATAACCAATCACCCTCACTATTCCTTAAGATGCCCCCTCCCCCAGCTTGACCCGGGTTTCCCTTTGAGGCTCCATCAAAATTGATCTTGATCATATTTCCCAAAGGTCTAATCCACTAACAATCTTACAGGCTTTTTTGACTCTTTGACTATAGGCGAAATTATCCAAGACTTTCTGTTCCCATTTCAAGCAGGGATTTTTCATTTTCCTTTAAACAATTTGAGATTTTCCTTAAAGGAATTTTGAATTTTCCTTTTAGCAACCCCAATCAGAGGTTTCTGGTCTCTAAAAACACTATCATTCCTTGTTTTCCATAGTCCCCATAAAATATGAGGCAGAGCAATCTTCCACGCCTAGGCCAGAAAAGGAAATCTAAATGGGCTCTCCCATTGAGTGGAACAATCCTCAATATTTGAGGGAAGAATCCAATGCATATTGAAAAGCTCGGAATTAGAGAGAAAACACCTTCAGAGAAAGGACAAAGTAAAAAAGATGATTCACATCTTCTTCCCCTTCAAAGCAAAGAATACACCTATTAGGGATCTGCATTCCTCTTTTTATAAGATTTTCAACAGTCAGGATTCTATTTTGGGCAGCCAACCAGTAAAAAATATTGATCTTAGGAATCAGATCTTTAATCCATAACTTACCCCAATACTCTTTTTGGAAGTCTTTCTTAAAATGAAGTCTATAAATGATTTAACATAATAAAAATAAAAATGAGTATTACATAAAACTCATCGATAAAGAAATCTATAAAATTAAAAATAATGATACATGTGATTATGTAATCCTTTTAAATTATTTAAATGTAGTTGGAGTAAAATGTAAGACCAATTTCAATGAAAATGGAAATATGGAGTATTGTAATGCGAGATTTCATGGAAACTTTTTTATAGTAATTTTCAATTGATTATAGAGACACTTTTCCCCTTATGCTAGAATTGATATTGTTCAAATATTTTTTTATATTATGGGTAAAAGAGGGTTAAGGGGACCCTTCCCCTTACAATATGTGGAGACATAGATATAACAATGAGGAACAAATGAAGATACCTCTACCAAATACACAAAACAAAAAAAAAAAAGCACATCAAAACCAGGAGTAACACCAAAACAATAGTAAAATCAAACATGAAGATCTCATCCCTCGCACCCCTTCCCATGGGATCTTAAGTACATATTAAAGGGATAATTATTCCCATTCTTTTTTCTATTCACAACAATCTAATCCTTTTCAGTATTTGGATTTACATTTTCATTGTTATTAAAGGTATGGGCATGGATTTGCACAACAAATAAATGATATTCTATTTAACATACACACAAGAATATTACAAAGTGGCTACAATATAGCCATAAAAATAACAAACCAACATCCTTCTAAATAGGAAGTAAAAATGAGAAGTAACCTAGTAAAGAGAATCGACTATAACAAACAAAACAAACTTGTAACAATATAATATAATAATCACCCAATGAAGAACTAATTAAATATGAATTCCTAAAAGTCCCTCCCTTAGTGCAAACATGGGAAGAAATCACATCTCAAGAATTGGAAACTGAATCGTATGCCTCTGCATAATTTTAGGTCTCCATACTGCTATCTTTGATATTGTTGTTTGGATCTTGCTACACATGACCAATCCTCTTCACCATAGTGAATCCCATTACAGATGATCAAACTTCCACCAATTCACCTACACATGCAAACTCAATAGTTCCCACCTTCACTTCCAATGAATGCTCTTTCCTTAGGTTGATCGATGTTAGAAGCACGATAGTCGAAGGATCTCAAAAGTCAGAGGATCACTCCAATTTAGCTTCCCTAATATATAACTGTTCTCATAATCCAAAATACACATTCTCCTCATTTCAATCATAATAGGGGAATAAAACCACACATCATTTTATTCACCACACACCACACAACTGAAAAAGAGATTTCGCCATACCAAAATGTGGCCCCATCATTAGTGACTAACAAGAGGAACAGATCACCCTCGTATCCTTTGTTTCCTTTAACCTCTAGTGAATGACACTGCTACCTTAGCTGAATATGATCATGGAGCTCAATTTTACAAACCTTAATTGGACATCGGATTCTACCAAAAATGCGTCCATAAGGTATTTTTTTTTACAATTTTATTGACTGTACAAGATGCTCTTAATTACAAAATGACATTTAAAGACACAAAAAATGATGATACAATGAAAACATACTCCACATTTATACTTATTTAGAAAAAGACTTTTGACTCTATTGACATCGTATAGAATTTGGACGACTACCAATGACACTTTCACAATTTTAACACAATGATACTTTTAGATTTTGAACACTAAATATTTATATTGACCAATGTAACACTAAACAATGTCTAATAATGATAGCATTGATCATCCTAATGCCCTCTATCCTTTGACATTAAAAATGTGAGACATATGCATGTTATATTTTTAAATATGGGTCGATACATTAAAGACAATCAAACTAAGATGACTTTAACTAAACTATAGATCTACTTTGGTTTTTTCTATATTAATTTCTTGTATAGCAATATCTCTCTAACACAAAAACTAATGACTAAATCAAAAGGCACTTAGAATGAATTGTGGAGAGTTGAGCTTGGTAGCAAGGTCGTAAGAGGTGAGTTTGTTGTAGAATGCATGTAGAATATTTGTATCTAGACTTTCTCATGTTGGGAAACCTTCAGAATTATTTGTATGGTTGTCAGATAACACATCTATCAATCTCTGAAGATTTCTCAATTTTTTTATTTGTATGAGCGACAACAGAAATTAATTATCTGCTAGATCTACATAGCTAAGTGAATGATATACTGGTCTTACTTTGGAATGTTTAAAAACATGGGTCGATCCACATTAAAATAACTTTTAATCGACCCAAAAACACTCTAAAAATAATGGTGCACTGGTTGTATTGTATTTTATATTCACAATGAAAAATTCTTCCATGTACCATGATGGAATACCTTCGACATGCGTGTAAACGTGAATATGTTTAGCTATGCAAGAAAACCTAATACCAAGAATGGATGAATCTAAAATCTACGTAGAATTCGATGCCATTAGAGTCTTTTAGAACTTGATGAAAAGTATGATTTTAAAATATTTGTTGAGCATGGAGCATATCAGGGGATTAACTGTCGTAGTCACTCTGTTCGGACTCAACAAAACATAGTCTAAAGTGCTTGAACCTTCACATGAGCTATGATAAAACACTTAATGAACATGAAATTTTCCACCAATGTTCAATCCCCGTAAATGATGTGTGTTGGAATGCTCTCACAGGCTCAGATATCTCTACTCTGATGCTACATGAAGGTATGAGAATAGATTTACACAACAAACAAATGATCTTCTATTCATCATACACACAGAATATTACAGTAGCTATAATATAGCCATAGAAATAACAAACCAACTTCCTACTAAATAGGAAGTCAAAACAAGAAGTAACCTAGTAAAGAGAATCACGTATAACAAACAAAACAAACACATAACAATATAATATAATAATCACCCAATGAAGCACTAATGAAATATGAATTCCTAAAAGTTATGGATTGGAATCATAATTTCTAAATGTTTCATAAAATTCTAAATCCTTACGAAACAGAGAAAAAGTTCCCTTTTCCGAATCCATCAAATCCATGGTTGGATTCATCTGAATAGGAGGAAGAAATTCCTCATTCACAGAGTCTAAATCAACCTTTTTAGACTCAAAATCTGAATCACTATCACATGGATCATTTACAAATAGATGGCTAGGATTTGAATTCTTCCACTAAGATCTTCTACATTTGACATTTTTCTACCCATATGGAAATTTGAAGCCAAATGACCAAGAGAAAAAATATTCTACACATAAAGGAAAACCCCTCATAGTCCAGATTCTATATCCATATTCTATCTTCAACTTTGAGTTCAATAGTTTTGAAATATCTATAGAAGTATCCATGTCAACCAATATTCGAGAATATTTATCGTGCTTATAGGGTAAGTGCAGCAAGTTGGTGAACCAAAAAGGGATCATAAGTGGACGTCATATTGTAAAAAACAATGAAATCTAAACATTTATGGATTATTAGAAATATGTGCACTCAAAATAAATATGAATCATAGCATCCAAAATCTAGTTTTTAAAATACTATTTTTTTAAAATGGAAAAGTTTAACTATATTAAACACTCAAAATTATATGACTTGGTTTTTTTAAATTATTTTTATAAGATTGTAGTCCATTTGCCTGCGATTTGGATGACCAAATCTTATTATTTTTTTCCTTTAGTGAAAAGTTAGATGTCGTTGTCTATCTTGGGATGGATTTTATTTTTGTATTTTTTCAAGCAATATATTTTTTTTATGATTTTTCTGTGAAAGTGGTCTTAATTTTTTTAGAAAATGGAGCACTTTCCATTTTCCCGCCATAACTATATCAACAAATATTGAAATCAATTTTTTTATGTGTATAGATTTTTCCATGCTTGGGATGGTATAGATTTTATCACATTTTGATAATCGAAGCAAAAGTCATAGTCTTAAACGTAGACATGATCATTCGTGGGAAAGAGACCTCATGTTAGTAAAAAAAAATAAAATGATATTTATCTTATTTTATTCACTTTAAAATCAATATTTCTACAAAGCTAACAGTCTCCCCTACGCGATGGTACCATTTTTGTGAGATGTTTTCAATTTTTCAGCATGGTTCAAGTCCAGTGAAAGAGAAAATTTGAAGTTTTGACCTTTTACATACCATAATGACCTCCCATAGCTCTGGTTGGGGAAAAAAAAATATTTCTCAAGCCTTGAGGGTCAGATTTGATGATACAGATAGAACCGCAATCACGCTTTATAAACCACAATAGTGGTGTTTAATATTAGAACCACGATCGTGGTTATTAAATCATATTTACACGCATCCCAATATTTGAATTACCATGTGATTTTTACTGTTTGGCCCACTGCATTTAATTACTCGAAATTCATTGTCACTTTCTTCACGTTTTTATTATCACCGGAAGCAAAACATCATGGGAAACAAGAAACGAAGTCAATAAGTAAAAAACATGAGATGAATTAAAGGTAAAAAGATTTCAAAATGTTGAGCGAATGTGGAATCTTCATGAATCAAGAAGAGGTTCATCTTCAACCCTTACTATTGTAAGCAATGATGAACTGTTTCTCTTTGTTAGTCTGTGAAGATGACTTAAATACTCGTGATGAAGATGTTTTTACTGTCAATGTTGAAGAAGAATTAAATACTTGTGATGTAGTTGATGTTGAAATTGAAGGAGACAATGAAAATGTGAATCAGGAAATTCAGGTTGAAACTGTATACAAGCAAAATTTGAGAAAAACACCTCCTAGGATTTTACGTAAGAGACCTAATTATTTTATTGACATTGATGAGAACATTTTTAAACCAATGTCTGACAAACTTTCTGAACGAAAAATTAGAAGAAAATCCATTGAAATTTGGGATAATCGTTTTAAAATTTTAAATGATTCCCAAAGATGTTAGTTTTTGGTTAGTTTGATGAAATTGATTAAAATGAGACCTACATTAAACACCTTAGGATTGACAACATCTAATATACATGGTCAAACCTCTACAATTGTTGAAAAACCTTCATGATGCATATCACATTGTTGGTGTCAAGAGACACACAAGGGATAATAATATTGTGTGTCGTGTACTTGCTACTAGTGTTGTAAGTGAATCAACAAAAAAATAATGTTTGATTATGCAAACAATTCGAATGTTGAAAGTTAATCGAAAAACTCTAATGAAAGCAATTGAAAGATATAATATCCTTCAATCACTCAATAACATCGATTTTTGGGCATTTTCTGCTAGAGCACCATGTAAGGACAAAGATATATCTGATGCTATAAGAGAAGTTGTTATACAATTTTGGCATGATAGCACTAGATTTTCATTTAATTCAAAAGATGTTGTAAAATAGAGATTTGGTTCTATTAATCACAAACCACATCCAAAGCATTTCGTAGATATGACTCAAATTTAATTTTTTCGTAAGTTTGAACAGAGTATCTAGAAATTAAAATTATGAATATTTTTTTGAAATGTTGAAATCATTTTATGTGAAAATCAACCACACTCACACCACTTGTTGTAGGCAACATGTTGAATTTGCGATGCATTATGCTAAATTTGTAAGTATTCGTTCTAATTTTCATTCTGAAATTATGTTATCAGAATGTGGTGTTCAAGTTCTACCAATATCTTCTAGGGATTTCTTTCCTACGATATTTTGTGAAAGAGAAGTTGGACAAATTTTTTATAGTCATGATTTTTTAAATGAAAGTTGTGGTATGTGCGAAAGATTACCTAAATTGGAAAGTTGCATCTGTGAGTAAATTAGAGGTGAAACAGGACATAATTTAGTTGAGTTTGATAAATATAAATCAGTACCATACCAGTTGAAAGATGGAAAGGAGTTTAAACGGTGTGAGCTAGTTACTGAGAACATATATGCTTTTTCAATTTATGAGAAAATTTAAGGATGAAATTGTTTATGAGTATGCTAGGCATACACACAGATCTCGATGGTTAGATGAACAGTTCAAGATATGCAAGGACACATTTCCTATTGGTACTATTATTTTAGTGGTCGATTTTGTAGAGAATTACACATTGTAACCACAAATGGAGGTTCAATCGCAATATTACAACTCAGTACAAGTTGTCATTTTTGTGCATATAGTATTTACACATTCTCCTGATAGTACAAAGAATGATTGATTTTTTTAAGAGAGTACCACTTTTATATCAATGATGATTGTACTCATTCTATTGAATTTGTGCAAGGGTGTTTACAATTTTTTTATGGAAACTTGTCGATAGGGATATCCGCTTCAATCAACATTATATATGGTCAAATAATTACACTTCTCAGTTTAAGAATGCACGAATGTTTTATTGGATGAGCAGGATGCATGTCAAGATGGGTGTGCAACATATTTGGATTTTCATTGAAATTTGGACATGAAAAAAGAAGAGTATGGCGGTGTAGGGGCATGTTTGAAAAGAGCTCTTGCAAGAGAATAGTTGAAGTACAAACATTGTGCTAAATTGAAATATGCAAAGAGCATAATGAAATGGTGTATTGATAACATGACATGAGGTTCTCAAGAAAATTCCACGATTCACGAGATATTTTTGGTTGATAGAGGAACAAAAATTGCTAACTACTTCTGATTGTATGACACTCATAGGGTCCAGTGATATGCACTCATTTTGTAGCTCGAGACACTACTACCGGGCCACATGGACAAGAAAGTTGGCATGTTTTTGTGCATCTTGTATCGATTAAAATTATCGAGTGTGATTCACAAGAATGTGTGAATGGATGGATTTGTAGGCCTCTAACTCCACATCCCAATTATCAACTTCCACAAGCATTATGACTTGTTTCTCTAGATGAAGTTGCAACATCCAAGGAATTTGATGAATGTTGATAAGAGAAAACACTTGGTTGAACCCACGTATGAAGTCCGCGCATAAGGGTAGGTCGGATCGGGATCGAGTTCCGTTGCTTGAGAGGCGTCTTTTCTAGTTTTTTCCAAGATGGTTTGCAATGAAGACATACCGATTAACTCTAGCAAGCATTGAAGAGTGGATACACAATCTGGAGGAAGAATACGGACGAAGGTTCAACACTAGATCTGGATTTAACGCACGCACTTGGGTAGAATAGAATTTGTATGACATACCTATATGAGAGCTTCTTTGCCATCTTTCCGGTAGAGCTATATGAGTGGCTCATGACATATGCATCTAAGCAAAATTGGAGATATCGCACACTTGTTTGGATGCAGTAAGAGTTTTAGGCTCTTTATGATGATGATCGATTTGGACTCGCTACTGTGTGGATATATGGTTATGTGGTGTTCTAAATAGCTATATTCTGGAGTATTCAATTTCTACGTATTCTCACCCAGAGGTAGCCGAGTTTCATTTTTATGGTATCCTAGAGGAACATATTTGTAAGGTGTATTCATCTGGTGGTCAAGATCTTGATGGTAACTTTGAACTTGGAAGACAAACCTATGGCTAACTAAACCCCACCACATGTGGGGGGGAACAAGATTGGTGAAGGATGGCAGACTTAGCGGCAGCAAGGTAGAGAGAAGAAAGGTGGCTCAAGTATAATGAGGCACGTGAGAGGGAGATAGAGAAGCAACATGATGTTGCAGAGTGGATGGCGTTGTGGAGAGAGATGGCTCATGAAGGATTTGAAGCTCACGTAGAAGATGTGGAGCTAGAGCATCAGGAACTCCCCCATCTGGGAAAGCATGACAGAGAACCCTCCTCGGCCTCACATGAGAACATGCCACAGAGACAAACCGGGCCATGGACGTGCATCGAACCTACCGATAACCTTCCCTTGCGTTTCATTTTCCGGAATCTAGTACAAGTCATCAACAAGTGCATTTGAGAAATAGGAGAACCGGAGTGGATCGGAGAATGAATACATTAATGGATGGATAGGCATATTTAATGTTATTTGGAGGGGCATTCTTAGGCACATCATCTACATAGAATGTAAGCGTGTAGAATGTTGGATTTACCTTTGGAAGTGGAACTACCTCACAAACTACAGGGGTTCAATATAGTACTACTATCAAGGCGTAGGGGAGTACATCTATAGGTTATATTCCAACGCAGGTGGAGGTTCAGGAGGAATGGGTGGTTCTAGTTCCGGTGGATCTGGTGGTTCTAGAGGTGGAGGAAATACAGGAGGTTCTGGGTTAGGTGGGCGAGGCCTGCAACAACCTCAAAATATTTATATGGAAATGTCTCTTCATCTTCCAGAGTACGGGGGCATAGAAGATACTTGCTTGAGCATGTGCACATGTGTGAGATCTTATGGCACGCAAAAGGGATCATAGCTTCGAGCGCAAAGCAAGTCAATTTGTTACCACTTTACAGGGATGTGCCCACAGCTGGTATAAGAAGTTTGAACCTGATCAGAATTGCATAGATTATGTAGCCTTGAAGAATTCTTTCTTGAAGGAATTCTATATCCTGGAATTTGAGAGTAAGAGTATAAGCACGCTCAAGGATATTAAGAAAGGCACTACTAAAAGTGTACATGAATATGATGCTCGGTTTAAAAGCTGTTATCCAAGTTGTCTTATGATATTTATGCAAGTTAACATGCACAATGGTTTGTTGGAGGATTTATTACACCAATTCAAAGGGCACTATCACATAAGACATACACGGATCCATGTGAGGCATTGGAAGTAGCTTTACGTCCGAGGCGGTTGGAAGCATTGACATTGGTGTAAGTCCATTTTTAGAGGCATAGATTGTAGCTATGGAAAAATAGTTGGAGAAACTATCGGCCAATTCAGCCCATGAAACACGTTAAGGAATTTGGTGCTGACCGTGAAGTAGAAGGTCAAACAAAGGATAGTTGTCCTCATGCATTTGTCCGTTCATTCTTTGTTAGACCGTGAGATCTATCATTTGAATCATGATGCTGGTCATTTTCCTTTGTTGTAGTGCACGATCGTGAAGAATGTTTGTTATTCTTGTAAAATTTGTCGATCCATGACCCATGATCTTGAAGATTGTAGATTGATTGGCCAAATCTAGGATGCTATAGATATTGGGGTACGACAGAAAGTGTGACTGATAATTCTAAGGGAATGAATTAAGATTAGAATCACGATCATTATTAGATGCACTATGACGGGAATGAAGGATGTTTTGAAGGCGGTCATGGAAGAGGACATGGAAATTGAGGTGGATATGGAGGATGAGGCCGAGGAGGAGGAAGAGGTGAATTTCCTCATGGCACATGTTATACTTGCGGATCACCTGATCACTATAGGCGTGAGTGTCCTTATAATATCTCCTACTCATTTTGTGGAAAGGGTCATAATTATGAGGAGTGTCGGACTTATATGAGCATCTAAGTAAGCAACATAAGCAAGAGAACAAAAGAATAGGGATGGTTAGGATACATGGCGTGGTAGAAGATCGGTGGATGCCAAAGATATAGCCGAACCCGAGGCTTTCAAAGTAAAAATTACTACGCGAGTTCAAGCAACGTGCGTTAAAGAAGCATTGAACTAGAAGCCAAAAATAAGCGAGGATGTTTTACATGCAAGGTACCCAAATCCTGCTCATCGTAAGCGAAGTGTATCAAGAGACCATGGAAGTTATCGGGAATCTTCAAGGTGAGATACAATGCCTTAAAGAATAGTCAAGGAAGGCGGAGTAGCAAAAATAAATAGAAAGAGTCACCTCGAGATATTGAAGACATAAGAGAGGTATGTAGGATGCTATGCCAGGAGAATATTATCCCGTTATTAGGAAATTGGTTGAAGGGGAATACTCCATGCGCAAGCAATGAAAATGGATGATAGATACTTCATGCAAATCTCCCCCGATAATATTGATTATGATAAGGAGATCAATCGAATCTTTGTTGTGGATGGTTGGTTCTTTGAGAAATATTTTGATTGATATAGGTACGAAGTAAATGTACTCACATTGGATGCATGGGTACAAATGGGGAGACCTCCATTACAACCATCATCTAATGTGTTGTTCATGGCAAACAGGACCAAGGCTACTCCTATAGGAGTTTTGAAGGATGCAACCATAACAATACAAGGGGCCAAGTTTAAAGGGGATTTCGAGGTATTAGCACTCAAGGAAGCGAGATATTTTCCAACTTTTCTTGGGCGCCCTTGGTGTTATGCAAACAATGTTGATTTAAGATTTATCAAGGGGTATATCAGCTTTGAGAACAAGGAAGAAAGGGTTATAATACCATTGTGATGGAAAGTCTACACCTTATGTTGAGCCTTTGAGTGAGGAAGATTTGAACAAAATCTATGTATGATATCCTCGAGGAAGATCTATCTGCGTGCAAGATCCTACTTGCTGGATTATGGTGGGAAACACTTTGTATAAGGATCTGTAAAGAATATTGCAAGGCGTGTGACCATTATCGCATCTAGGTAAACCAAGCTAGAGGGACGAGATGCCATTGAGACCGATAGCTAGTGCGAGAACCATTCAAAAAATGGGCTATTGAATTTGTAGGAGCTATTTCGCCACCGCGCATAGGATTGGATCGCGCTATATCATCACTTGTGACCGATTATCTCACAAGATGGGCGGAGCAAAGACCTACAAAAGACTATACACAGCTAGGTTTCTATGGGAGAATGTTCTCACAAGGTATGGATGTCCTTTAAATTTGACAAGTGATAGAGGCACACACTTTTTGAATGAAACAATCAGGATTATACTAGATGAGTTTATGGTTGCACACCATAAGACCACACCCTATCACCATCGGGAAAATGGAACTACCGAGGCTTTCAAAAAAATTATAAGCGAGATATCGAAAAATATTTGTGATGTTGGAAGGAAGGATTGGGATAATAAGGTGTTAGTTGTTCTTTGGGCTTACAAGACCACTTATAAGAGATTAAACAAGGCCACACCATTTCAGTTGGTGTTTGGCACGAAAGCTATTCTTCTCATAGAGTTCATGTTACCTTCTTTGCGCATTGCGTGTCTTTGGAGGACTAGCTGATGAGAAATATTTGGAGGAGCGGATTGATAAGATGATTCAACTAGATGAGTGACGCACTTGTAGCACGTTGGAGTCAAGCAAGAAAAGGAAAGACAAAAAACATTGCATGATAGACATATTAGGGACAAGAAGCTTATTGTAGGACAAATGGTACTTCTTTATGACTCCAAGTTCTTGCGCCATCCAAGAAATCTTAAGGTACATTAGTTGGGGCCGTATATCATCACTCACATATTGGACTTAGATGCTTTGCTAGTTAGAAGCACTTGATGGAACATGGCTACCCAATTACTTTAACGGGAGTAGGTTGAAGCCCTACTATAAATAAGTCTTATTGGTGTTTGTAATAAGGCAGTATTGCCATTTAGATTAGGTTTCCCTTTCGCATTTCCTTAATGTATTTATTTCATCATTGATATGCTTTGTGAATTTAGATTTTGTTCTTGTGTAATAAGCGCGATTGTGCACATGAAGCTCATTACAATATGAAGCATGTTGATGCGTAGAGGACTGCACATATTTTTAGTATGTGGTGATTGGTAATATTCGGGTATAATAAAATTTGGTGATGTTAGGTACAAGGCTATGAATATTAGAAGCTATAATACCGTGGAAGCTAAAGGAAGAAGCTGCTAAAAGCTTCTTTTAGAAAGATTGCTGCTAAGGGTACTTTTTAAAAGATTGATTCTCAAAAGTGACCAAGGATGGAGGTTAGTAAAGGGACAAGACAACGTGAGATAAGTAGAGGCCGTGATGACTACCAAGAGAAGGTGCAATAACGAGGTACTCGGGCGCGGGAGCACGCGCCGAAGAGAAGTTTGTAAACTGGGAGGTAGGAAGGCACGCTAGAAGGTTGTATTTGGGGTGTGAAGATGTCTTGTGTGGAAATAATATGATTTGGTTAATGAATGAGAGGATATTTGGTAGGTGGAGGAGTAATAACTATACTAAAATTTAAATCTATATAAGGACGGGATGCGAATTCACTTTTACCTCGCAACTAGGAGAATTTGCGAGAAGAGCCAAGTGTGAAGAAGCAAGTGATTGATTCAATGTGTGAAGGAAGTGAAACCAAGTGTGGCAAGTAGAGTGTGTGTTGAGAAGCTTGTATCCCCAGAGAAGAAGGTTTTGAAGGAAGCAAAACAAAAGAGAAGAGCGAGAGAGTACTCCATCACAAGGGGAGAAGAAGCGCCACACTGGGGACATATTAGAAGAGCTTGGGAAACTCATTACTTAGAAGATGGATGTGTTAGAATGGACGTACACGTCTATGTCCATCATTATGTTGGTCATACAAAATGATAAATGTGAGATAAAACAGATGAGTGGAGTCCATAATTGTGGATATACCAGAGCAAGTAGAAAAGGCACTCACCGATTGGAAAATATTAGAGGCTTAGATAAAGAAGAGTATCCGAATTGATAATTCATGATGGAGTAGAAGATCTGGAGCATAATTCATTCTTTATTCTTTCGAGTATTCTTTTATCAAGTTATCTTATTTTTTTTTGACATACCCATTATCGGGGCAATAATGAGATTAGTGTGGGGTAATGTTGATTAGAGAAAACACTTATTTGAACCCACGTATGAAGTCCACGCGTAAGGGTAGGTCGGGATCGGGAGTGCAAAAGAGCAGGAAGGACATCACGCAAAGGCATATATTCTACATTCGGGACTTAGCCATTTTTGTGTATAAAGTCTATTTTTAAGATTTGGCATGCAGACCACACAAACAATGCTAAGATGTGCGTGCCATGCATTATCTATCTTTAGAGGATCAGATTGAAGCGTTCTTGCATGAAAAAGAGCTAATAATAGATTAAACACTTTAGTTAACTGTAAGAGATCTATAGATAGCACGCTTGTATGTGGGGTTATAATTGTAAACAACGCATGGCCATTATTAGCATGCGACCTATTTTTGGAATAGATAAGTGGTGAAGGGAAAGTCCCCACCCTATATATACATGTGATGAACTACATAGAGAAAGAGGGAGAGAACGAAAATATTTATGGTGAGGTGTAGTGTGATTTATAGTGAGAGATATAATAAGTACACATGTGGATTAATGTAATGAGATCCATGCACACACCGGTATAGACTTCCATTATTATAAGAAGCTTCTCTATGTTTTTGTTATTAATTGATGGAGGGTATTGACTAAATTTGAGTATTGTTCTTGTATGTTTGAGTAATGCATGCTTTTGAATCATTATTATTGTTAAAAGCTTATTCTTCACTAGACTCGGATTTGCATTCACTAGGTAAAAATGGTTTAGATATGCATATGCGTTTAGTCTTCATCATGCTAACATCTTGTTATAGCAACCTTAAAGAGGGACCTTGTACGTTTGCGCACTTCGAGTGAGCGCTCAGTCTAGGTTGAGTGATGTGCCAGCGTGTTAGGGTGTTATCTCCAAATTCTAGGCCGCATTAATGAAAATTTTATTTTGGTGCAACAAGGTAAATGGTTATTTACAATTTTTGTATTGAGTTATGTCCATTGAAATTAATATGTAATTTAAATTTGAGTTGAATTTTTTTGTAGGACATGTGTTTGTAGTTATTGTGACAGAATAAAATAAAGAAGGAACATACTATTTCTTATATCATTGCATCGAGGAAAGTAATAAATTAACTTATCTTGTTATAGATGGCGAAGATATTGAGTACCCTACAAGGTCAGTGGTAGTTACTGGAACTTGGCTTCGATGGTATCCATTAAAAAATTCCTTTGTTTGGGTGTTTGAAGACTTTGAGACACACAGGAAAATACTCTTATATTTGCATCTAGTTCTCATAACAAACATTCAAGATTGTATAGATATCAAGGAAGGCCTAATAACAATATTCTTTAGAAGGTTCGAGAGTCAAATTATGAAGCAATCCTATCGCTATATAGATTAGATCGATCCTGGTGGTTTATTGGAGTGAATTTACATGCTCACGTCTAGTATATATAATTTCTTTTAAGTGTTTAAATTTGTCAACTAGATCATTCAAGTTCATATATTTTATTAAATTTGTGTATTTTGTATATATCTAGTATATGGTTTTGATTCAACTTAAATTTCTTTGACTAACACTTTTATATAGGTTAGTGGTGCCAGAAAAGATTCCACTTTCACATCCTGATGGTGAACATTAGAATGAATTTACATGAGCTCATCTGGTATATATAATTTCTTTGAATTGTTTAAATTTTTCAGTTTTAGATTCAAGTTCATATATTTTATCAAATTTGTGTATTTTGTATATATCTAGTATGATTAACTTAAATTTCTTAAACTAACACTTTTATGCAAGTTAGTGGTGCCAAAATAGCTTCCACCTTCACATGGTTAGAACTGTTAGTAGAGAATTTTATATTCTTAAAGCTAAGAGAAGCTTTCATTGTTTTACAAGAAAAGAAAAACAACTAACAATGATTAATGTAATTGTGGAGAAGGTTCTTGGCTCTGGAGGAGGTATCCCTGAAGCACCGGGAGCATAGGGAACTGAAAGGATGCCTCACCAAGTGTTTACAAGGTCATCCCTACACGTGTGCATAGTCAATTCGGTGCCATGACCCACCATTTTCAAAATATAGAATTTGATAGCCTTACATTGACTCAAACTGCATTATTTCATGTCTTTGTAAATAATAGGGTAGTGAGAGAACCGACTAGAGATGGAAAAAATCAAGACAAACTATTGTAGAGGGTCCACTATCTTTGAGGTGTAAGATTTGACGAGACATCTCTAGGTGCCATAGAGACTAAGTAATCACCCTGTCGAAGTTGAACAATTTTTGGTCTCAGGGATCTTAAGGGACTATGCCCAAATGAAGTAGCCTGGAAGTAACGACATTGTCCCACACCAAAAGAAACCTCCTCTAGAGTTTACCTAGTCATGTGGAAGTGTTAGACAATCGGTTTGGTTCCAAACCTACCATTTGTAAAAGATAGTGTTTGACAACCTTACACTAGCTCAAACTGCACTATTTCACATGTTTGCAAACAATCGGGTAGCAAGAGCACCGCTCAAAGACGAAAAAAATTGAGATAGGCTATTTTAGATGGTCCCTACATAAAGATGTAGGATCTAATGAGATGTCTCTAAGTGCCACGAAGTCTCGAGCACTCGTCGAATTTGAATGGTTTTTTTGGTCTCAGGGCTCTTAAGGGACTATGATCGAACAAAGTATCCTCGAAGCAACGATGTTGTCATGTGTTGAGGTTAACACAATTGTTATATAGATAATATATCAGATCTAATCATACATGTAAATAAAAGAAGATATTCTACCGAGAAAAAATATATAAAACAAGAGATATAAACTAACACCGCATTTAACGTGGTTCACCCAGTGTGGGCTACGTCCACTAAGAAACAAGCCAATATATTATCCAAAGCTTTGACAAGATATACAATGAATATTTACAATCTTCCACACCTCTTAGATGTACAATACTTTATTTCTCTCAAGATTTTTCTTCTTCTCTAAGAATTCTCTCTCTCACAATTATTCTCACAATAATTATCAACTTTTTCAAGTTCTTCTTAATTCTTACTTCTACACCCTAGCTTTCATGCTTATATAGGCGTATACAAACTTAGGGAACTTAGCCATGTATTTACAATCAATATATCTACTTCAATACTAAAAATAGATCTAATTCCCAAGAGTTAATTAAAACATTCACACAAAGGTAACCGATGTCGGTTAGTCCTAGTCGATGCCAATTCCTCCTTGCCTGACCGATGCTGGTCATAGGTGACCGATGCGGTCCCTTCATAACCGATGAAGGTTACTGTGTTTTCTAAAAAGTTTCACATTGCATGCTAATCTAAAGTAATTGAGCTTCACAACTCAACAACCTCCCACTTGGAGATTAATTAATTGACCATACCTGTACAACGTCATTCTTGGATCCTTCTTTAGCTTTGTTTCTTCCTCCTCAAGTCTCAAAATCAAAGACCAACAGAATCGGAGTGCAGCTCCAACTTCTCCTTTTCTAATGAATTTGTTAGCATATCTCATGCGGGGTTCTCACTCGTATGAATCTTTTCCATTCAACTCGCTCATCATCCAATACCTACTGTATGAAGTGTTGATAAGAGAAAACAATTAGTTGAACTTGCAATCAGAGTCCGTGCGGAAGAATGGCACAGGAGCAAAAGCGCGAAGTTATAGGAAGGCATCGCACACGGAGGTGTAGAGTGAGACTCTCAAGGACTTAGCCAATTTTGGAGATCAAGTCTATTCTTAGAGATTGGATGTGGAGTACACAAAGTGATGACGAGATTTGCGCGCCACTCTTCGTGGAGATTTTGGAAGGAAGTGTCAACTCACTCTTGCATGGGCATAAGTTAAGAATAGATCCATCACTTCGCTTAACTATAAGCAATCTATAGATAACATACTTGCATGTATGACTATAAGTGTAAAAAGGCGTGTGGTACATTATTAGCATGCGACCTATTTTTGGTAGAGTTAAGTGGTGAAGGGTTAGTTCCCCACCCTATATATATATATATGTAATTAACTACTTAAAGAATAGAGAGACATACATAGAGATACGAATGGAACCATACGTTTGGAGGAGTGGAAAAACACGAGTACATGCGATTGGATAATTGTAACAGATCCATGCATGCATGCCTGGTATTGTATGAAGCTACTGTATTGTTGGTTCAATGAATAGACAAAGGAAATTGGTCGAACAAAGTGTGTGATGTTTTTTTTATCAATGCATGTTATTACTTTCATGATGATTTACCTTTAGCGCTTATAGATCTGGTTGAATATAAATGGTGAATGGATGAATTAGTCCCTAAAATATATGTTTACTATTTTATCATACCACCATTTTGCTACTACAACTCTTAAGAGGGACCTGGTACCTTTGCATGCTTCGGGTGAGCACTCAACCCATCTTTGCCGAGTGATGTGCGGCGTGACTAGGAGTTAACTAACAATTCTAGGCTGCATCATTGGTTCCGTTGCCGGGACCTCTTTTTTAGTTGTTTTAGAATGGTTCGCGATGAAGACATACCAGCTAACCCTGGAAAGCGTTGAAGAATGGATTCATGATTTGGAGGAAGAATACGCACAGAGGTTTGACATTGGATCCGGATTTAGTGCACGTACTTGGGTAGAGCAAAATTTGTATGACAGTTTATACGAAAGCTTCTTTGCTATCTTTCCAGTAGAATTGTACGAATGGTTGACTGCGTATGCATCTAAGTGGAATTGGAGGTATCGCATGCTTGTTTGGACATAGGAGGAATTTCAAACACTATATGATGCTGACCTAAGTTGGACTCGCATGGTAGATACCTGGTTTCGCAGTGTCCTAAACAACTATATTTTGGAGTATTCAATTTTGACTTATTCGTGCCCAGAGGTAGCAGAGTTCTAGTTTCTATGGTATCCTAGAGGGACATATTTGCAAGGTATTCGTTGGCAATCAAAATACTAATGGTAACATTGAACTTGGAAGCTAAACCCATGGAAAGCTAAAGAATCTCCACGCGCGGGGTAGGAACAAGATTGGTGAAAGATGGCAGACCTAGTGGCAGCACGGTAAAGGGAAGAAAGGCGGCTAAAGTATGATGAGGCATGCGAGAGGGAATTATGCAAGAGGCAAGAAATTGTAGAATGGATGGTGTTGTGGAGAGAGATGGCTCGTGAAGGATTTGAGGCTCATGGGGAGGAAGAAGAGCAAGAGCATCAGGAACTCCCCCATCTAGGGAAGCATGACAGAGAACCCTCTTCGGCCTCGCATGGAAGCGCGCCAGTAGATATGACATGGGCCGCGGGTGCGCATCTAAGCCAACCTATTGACCTAGCCCTTGTGCTTGGTTTTCCAGTATCTAGTACAATAGGTAAAAGTAGTTTTAATTTAGAAAGTGAACACACAGAAATAGGCCAGATAGTAAGTACACCAATGGTAGCACAGACAACTTCATTATTCTTTGGGGGTACGTTATTAGGCTCATCATCTACATAGAATATGAGCGTGCCAAGCATGGGAATCACCTCGGAGCGGGACCACTTCCCAGGTTGGGGTCCAGATATAGTACCACTTTGTTGGGGCACTGGGGAGTGCATCCACGGGCCTATTCCAAATTCGGAGGAGGATCGGGTGGTATGGGGTTTAGTTTCGGTGGTCTCAGGTGGTATTGGAGGAAGAGGAAACCAAGGAGGTTGGGTTGAGGCCCGCAGCAACCCCAGAACATTTATATGGAGATGTCCCTTCATCTCCCAAAATATAGAGGTATCGAAGATGTTGTTGAACATGTTCATATGTGTGAAATATTGTGGCACGCAAAAGGTATTACGGCCCCTGAACACAAGGCAAGTCAATTTGCTACTACATTACAGGCGCGCGCGCACAACTGGTATAGGAAGTTTGACCCCAATCAAACTTGTATTGACTATGCAGCATTGAAAGATGCTTTCCTAAAAGAGTTCCACATCCCAGAGTTTGAGCAGAAGAGTATAAGCGCACTTAAGGATATAAAGCAAGGCACTACTGAAAGTGTACGTGAGTATGATGCGCGATTTAAAACACTTCTATCCAAACTCTCTTATGACATTCATGCAAGTCAGCATGCACAATGGTTTTTGGGGGACTGATTACCCCATTTCGGAGAGCACTGTCACATAAAACTTATACCGATCCGCGTGCGAAGCATTGGAAGCCGCTTTACGCAATGAAGCAGTTGGGAGTATTGACACTGGAGTTAGTCCATTTTTGGAAGCTCAGATAGCGGCTATGGTGAAACAGATTAGAGAAATTATCGGCAAACTCAGCTCATGAAACGCGCTCAGGGATCTGGTGTATAGATTGTGAAGTGGAAGGGCACACTAAGGATAGTTGCCCTTGTAGAACTGTACGTTCGTTGTTATTAGACTGTGAGATTTGCCATTTGAACCATGATGCTAGTCACTACCCTCTCTTACAACGCGCGATCAGGAAGAATGTATCCTCCTTTTGTAAAATTTGTAGGTCCATGACCCATGTCACTAAGGACTGTAGATTGATTGGCCAGATGCATGATGCCATTGATATTGGGGTCAAGACGGTGAGTGTGGCTAATAATTCTAAAGGGAAGAATGAGCATCATGATAGGGATTATAGTAAAACCCGCTATGACAGGAATGATAGAAGGTTTGAAGGGGCTCATGAAAGGGGACGAGGATATAGAGGCGGATATGGAGGACGAGGCCGAGGTGGAGGAAGGAGTGAATTCCCTCGAGGAACTTGCTATACATGTGGCTCACCTGACCATTATAGGTGCAAATGCCCACAGAATATTTCCTGTTCATTTTGTGGAAAGGGGCATAGCTATGAAGAGTGCTCGGACTTGAATGAGCATCTCAGTAGGCAACACAAGCAAGAAAACAAGGGCATGGGGATGGTTAGAATCCAACGCACGATAGAGAATCAGTGGATGCCAAAGTTAACACCAGAACCTGAGGTGGTAATAGTCAAGATAACCACATGAGCTAAGGTGGCACATGTAAGAGAGGTGTTGTAACAAAAGCCGACAATCACTAGGGAGGAAGTTTTGCATGCTAGATATCCAGATCTAGCTCATCAGAAAGAAGTCTATTAGGACACAATGGAGGTCCTTAGGAGCCTTCAAGGTGAGATATAAGGTTTAAAAGAGCATTCTTGGAAATTAGAGCACAAGGATATAGAACAAGCCCTGTTGGATATTGACGACATCAGAGAGGTATGTAGAATGTTGCGCCAGGAGAATATTATTCCTTTATTAGGAAATTGGTTGAAAGGGAATACTCCACGCATAAGCACTGAGACTAAAAGACAAATAATTCATGCGAATCTCCCTCCTGATAGCATCGACTATGAAAAGGAGATCACTTTGAATGCTGTTATGGATGGGTGGTCACGAGCAATATTCGATTAACACAGTGCGAAGTAAATCTACTTACATTGGATGCGTGGGAACAAATGGGAGACCCCATTATAGCCATCATCTAATGTATTGCTCATGGCAAACAAAACAAAATCTACTCCCATAGGAGTTTTGAAGGATGCATCTATCACTATACAAGGGCCAAGTTTATAGGAGACTTTGAAGTGCTAGCACTTGCGGAAGCAGATAGTTTCCCAACTTTGCTTGGGCACCCTTGGTGTTATGCGAACAATGCTGATTTGAGGTTTAACAAAGGGTATATTAGCTTCGAGAACAAGAAGGAAATGGTCATAATACCATTAATGATGGGAAGTCGTGCCATATATGGAACCTTTAAGCAAAGAGGACTTGAAAAAATCTATGTACGCGCTTATTCGGGACCCAGAGGTCAATGATCCATTTAAGGAAGGAATCCTTCATTGGGAAGATTCTCATCAATCAGCGATACTACTAGTATTTCTTGCGATAATTGGGCTCATGGCACTTATGAACTGGTGGGGTGCAAAGTTAAGCACGCGGTTACTAGTAAGATGGGTTTTTGCTCTGTTCGATGTATAGGCCGTGCAATACCCCGCTATACCAGATCTGAAGATTTGGCTGGGTTCTTACAGGCCATAGAAACAAATTGGGCTGACGAACTTAAACGAAGCACTATGCTGTCATATACTTTGGGTGGGACAGCTGCGCGCTGGTGGGTAGTCCACAGGGATAATCTCTTAGACTGGGAAATGATTGGGACCGCCTTATCAACTAGGTTTTCAAGAAATAATGCACCTAAAAACATACACCCATATCATGGTGATCAACCTATTCAACATCATAGCCAACAGTGTGAGAGACTCTGGACAAAAGAGGCAGGAAGCATTACCACCATCACTTTGGGTGCATCGGTTTTTATTCTACTCTAAAAGGTTGTGCACGTGTTTGGTATGTATATGCTGAATTACATTGCGACACTGACAACTGGCAAACTTTGACTGCAAGGATGATCCAAACATTTGACTTCTTTTCATCTACACCACTAGTGAACACAACTTTAAGCTTTATCAAGTGCTTAACCATGGGAGACAATGGGAAATTAGAACTTGTTCAGGAATTATTTGGTGAGACAGAGATAGGGGTGCGCTTTGTGAATGAAGAAGATGATATCATATTACTTGAGCGCTTCTTTGGAAAAAGATAAGGGGAAGATGGTATACATAATTGATGAGGAGGAAGTTGAGCACTTGGACGTGGATCATTCACATGGAACATGTGAAGTGTTATCCAGTGTGGATGTAGATGTGCGCACATATCACGAACCTATGAAGACAAAAAGGTCAATATAGGCACGTGAAGTGAACCTAAGGAGGTAATAAGCCCGGGGATTATTGGTCAGAATCGAGAGGTAGCAAAGATCATAGAGTTACTTCGCAATTATGAGGACTTATTCCCAAGAGGATACCATGAACTTAAAGGCATGCATATATCACTAGGAGAAATGAAGATAAAGATCAAGGACAAATTGCACGCCTGTTAGGAAGCAACCATATCGATGAATCCCAAATTGCGTGAGAAAGTAAAGGAGGAGATTGAAAAGATGCTGAAATCCAGGATCATTCAACCACTAGATGAATCAGAATGGGTCAGTCCTATGGTGATAAGTATCAAAAAGGATGGTAGGATTCAAATTTGTGTTGATTATAGGGAGTTGTATGTAGCATGTGTTATAGATCCCTTTCCTACGCCATTCATGGAGGAAATATTAGAAGGAGTGGTTGAGCATGAAATATATTCATTTACAGATGGGGTTTTCATGGTATCATCAGGTTAGGATTGCCTCGGAAGATCAAGAGAAGACCATCTTCACTCTTGAATGGGGAAGCTTTGCTCATACTTGTGATGCCCTTTGGATTGAAGAATGCACTGCTTTGTGTTTTCACGAGATAGTGGTTCAAGCCTTCAAGGATTTTATTCATAACTTTTTATACGTTTATCTTGATGATTGGACCATTTATGGGCTGATTAAGGATCATTGTGACAATCTGCGCTTGATGTTTGAAAGATGTCACAGTTGAGTATCTCATTAAATATCAAGAAGTGCATCTTTGCTACTCCATTTGGCACACTTTTAGGACATATCATCTGCAAGTAAGGGTTGTTGGTTGATCTAGCTAAAGTTGCAGTCATCATTGGCTTGAAAGCGCGCGGCGGCCAAAGACGAGGTGCATGGATTTTTGGGTCATACAGGGTATTACCGAAAGTTTATAAAAGGGTATGCAAAATTTATGCGGCCTTGGAAGAGTTACTTCAAGGAAAAGGTACATTCTATTGGGGGAGTCACAAAGAAGGTGCGTGTTTGAGATATTGAAGCAAAACTTACTACCGCGCCTATCTTGCATTTTCCTTCAAGGGATAAACCTTTTCATGTTCATGTGGACACTACGCACAACCATTGGTGTTGTCTTAGGTCAACCAGTGAAGGTATATCGTTGATCTGTCAACACCAATCCAAAGCACTATGATAATTATTCACCTGGGAACTCCTCATGCTATGATTATTAACTAATGCACTGACTCTTAGTTTGGTGGATGTAACTGGAAACACAACAACAAACATAACACAAGAATACCATAGACTATGATAAGAAGGAATAATCATAAATTTGAAATATCGGTGTAAATTATAATATCAACATGAAATTGTTACAATCTCACCCATGAGGTACTTCAAGTGTTACTGACTTCACTGGCCTTCCAACAATAACTATGGGAGAAAATTCACAATTACACCTCTTAATGGCTTCCTTTACACACTTACTCATACAATATTTCTCACTACTTCCTTCTATGCTAAATGAGGGGGTGGCCTCTTTATTTATAGGAATTGGGCTTATCCACCTTATCTCTAAGATAGGATAGGAAATCTCTTCCGCCAATCATATTCCATGCCTAAACTCTTGCCTTTACATGTAGGCTTATCTTCTAAGATAAGATAAACCTTATCATCTCATATGGGTTCCACCTTTTCAGACTTTTTCAAAAATAAAATACACAAAATATTTATGACATCACTCTTTATCCTTATTACAAATATAATATTTCTAATTCCTAATCATGTAGACCCTACTTCTCTACTTATCCCAACTTTGAAATTTTAACATTATCGGACCACTTACGACAAATATTTAGTTTTTACAACATTCCTTTTGTACTTTGATCTGTTACCGTACTCTACATTATTGGTGGTACCGATCGACGGCGTCGTTATCTTCTATTGGAAACCACTACTAATTATACTTAACAACATCCTATTCCTAATACATACATTAATAAAATAGAAATTACGGAGGAAAATTTTAATGTCGACATTTTCCCCCTTCCTAACTTCTTATCCATCCTCGGAGTAGAATCTTATGGACATTATGAAGCTGGTGCTTGGAAAATATTTAACTTGTCATGGTTGACCCATTTTGTAATGGGAGTACCGTCCAATTCCTCATGTCGATATGTACCATTTTCATGCACAACTGCTATTTTGTAGGGCCCCATCCACTTTGGAAGAAATTTTCTCCGTCTTCTTTTTTTGTATCTGGAATCATATACTAGAACCAAGTCATTCACATGAAATAGAGACCAACGGATCTTTTGATCAAAGTATTCCTTCTGCTTCATTTTCTTCTTATAGCTTGTATCCTTCACTATTTCCCTCATTTCCTTTAGCAAATGAAGATGTACCAATCTTTCTTTTCTTGAATCACTTTCATCCATCCTTTCATTTTTCATAACTCTCATAGTGGGAATATCAAACTCAATAGGAAGAACTGGATCAATACCATAAGCCAACTGAAATGGGGAGTATCCTGTTGCTGACTTTGATGTTGCCCTATATGCCCATAATACTGCATGAATCCTTTTATCCCACTTATGTACCTACAAGGCTGCATTTTTACTAGAATTTGACATAACACAAAATTTGTTCGTTCCACCTATCCGGTTGTTGCCTTCGTGTGCTTAATAGAAAACTTGTTGACTAGGGCTTCTACCACCTCATTAATGAAGTGACTTCCTTGATCTATTACAATTATTAATCGGCAACCAAATCGATGACAATGCGTTCATATATGAACCTTGCCACTTCATCCATGGAAGTTGTTTTCAATGGCCTAGCTTCAACCCACTTGGTCAAATAATGCGTGGCAACTATAATATATTTATTTTGGTGTGGGGTAGTTGGAAGTGGACCTAGAATGTCTATTCCCCACTTTTCAAAGGGACCAAGTGGAAGAATAGGGCATAATGGAGCTGATGAAGTCTTACGGTTACCATGTGTTTGAAAAATATCACATGTCTTACAATAATTATAACAATCTCTAAAAAGAGTGGGCCAGTGATAACCTACGTCCAAGATCCTTCTTGCTGTAAGTTGTCATGAGAAGTGTCCTCCACATGTACCATTGTGGAATTCTTCTATCATCTCCTTCCCTTGATCACGTCCAACTACCCTCTTGTACTGTCCATTGGGTCCTATTTGAAATAATACTCCATGCAGAATGGAATATGGACAACTGGCTTGAGTAATCTTCCTCTTAGTATTTGCATTGGCACCATCAGGAAACTTGAATTCATTTAGATAATTCCAAATATCTATGTATTCACTAGGGATTGTGTCGAGAGATAACAATGTTCCATCTGGGAAATCATCATCATCACAAGGTGAACCTAAACCATCATAGGCTCGAGAGAGTGCATATGCATTGACATGCTTCTTTCTTGGCCTATCTATAATATCAAATTCAAATTCTTGTAGCAAAATTATCCATCTTGCTATCCTCCTTGATGGGTTAGGCTTATTTACAATATATTTTAGAGCCTAATGATCTATTACAACTATAAATTTCTTCCTAGAAAGTAATTTCTAAACTTCTTTACGAAGAAAAATGATAGCTAGAGCCTCTTTTTCAGTTATAGTATAATTTACCTCAGATTGCTCATTTGTCTACTCCCAAAGTAAATTGGATGATCATTCCCATTTTCATCCTTTTGGCTTAGAGTACTTCCTAGTGTTGCATCTGAGGCATCAGTATACACAATGAATGGATTGCTCCAATTTGGATTCTTTAAAACAGGTGAAGACACCAGGGCTTCCTTTAGTTGTTCAAAATCTTCATGAGCCTTATTTCCTGGTTCATAAGTAACATCCTTCTTCAAGAACTGGGTTAGTGGTTGTGCAATCTTTGAAAAATTCTTGATGAACCTTCTATAGTAACCCACATGACCTAAAAATGATCTCAACTTACTTCTATTCATAGGAAATGGTAACTCTTTGATTTTGAAACTTTATCAGGATCAAGCACCAATACCATCTCTCTAGATACAACATGCCTTAATAAAACGCCTTTAGAACATCCAAAGACACACTTTGTAGGGTTTAGTGAGGCTTGTGCTTCATCTAACCTTTGAAATGTTGTCTCCATCTCAGTGCGGTGGTCCATCTTGCTCCCATAGATGCAAAAATCATCCGTAAATACTCGATGAAGTTCCCAATGTAGGGTTCAAACACCCTATTCATCAAGTCACTGAACGTTCGGAGCATTACACAACCCAAAAGGCATAACTCTATAAACAAACGTTCCCCATGGAGTGGTGAACGTGGTATTCACTGATCTTTCTCTGCTATACGAACTTGGTTGTATCCACTATATCCATCAGCAAAACTATAACACTCATGGCCACCTACTTCGTCCAAAATCTGATCTAAGAATGGAAGAGGGTAATGATCCTTCTTTGTTGCCTTATGGAGCTTCCTATAATCAACACAAATGCGTAGCTTCCCATTATTTTTTATTGAGATCATAATGGGATAAACCCATTTTGAATTCTCCACATGACAAATATGAATCCTACATCAAGCAACTTATTTATTTCTTCTTTTACGATCTTGGAAAAATTAGGATTCATTCTATATGGCATTTGCTTTATGGGCTTAGCACCATCTACCAGCTCAATAGAAATTTCTACCCAACTTACTTGACGGATTTCCTTGTAATCAAAAGTGAATATGTGTATATACCTTCGAAAGAGCTGGAGGTAGGATTCCTTCTCACTCTCCATCACATCATCACCAATCTTTATTTGTTGGAGACGATCATCAATTTCTTCTTCAGATAATTTTATGGGGTCATGAGTCGGTGTGACTGGAAGGATATCCATGACCGAAACATCAACCTCACTTTCTTCATCTTCGGTGTCCACTTCACTAGTACTAGAGTAATAAGAGGATGTCCAATCATCAGTTTCATCACTTGAATCCATAGGTTTTGCCTTATGATGCCAAGGGATCACATTTATCTTCACCCTCTCTCTACCACATCCAAGTGTCATGAAGCCTTCATTCCAATAGTTTCTTGCATGAACTCTCCTTAGCCATGGTCTTCCCAACAACATTGGGTACGCAACAGTACCATTTTTCATCACCTGAAAGTCTACCACACATACAACACCCATAACAAATATTGCCACATTTGAAACTACACCTTCTGGTTTAGTTTTTCCTTTATTTAAAGACCTTAACATAAGTATTGATGGAAGATCAATTTTTAAACCCAACATATTCATTACAGACTCGGTCATTACATTAACTGCAACACCTCCATCAACTAAGACATCATGAATTGAAATACCATTACATAATACCTCAGCTTGTGGAGTGTAGGGATCCGCCTCTGCCTCCAAAACAGGGACCTCAACCTCCTTCCTTCGTTGAGCATTGAGTGCACTCGCAGCCTCCCGCCTCTTCTCAGAAGACATAGCCAAGAGTTGACCATATGTAATATTTGCAGGCCTTTTGGACAGATCTTCTAAGATGGAGTATGGTCCTTGTCCCTGTGAAATCAGAAAATCTTGCACACCCAACTTTCTTCTCCTATGTTTCTTACTAGTTTCTCCTTTCATCTTCTTAGGATCATTTCCATCTTGGTTATCTTTTTCTTTATTTATTTTTGTTACAAACACATCTACTTCATTATTTATGCTCTTATCTACTACATCAAAAGAATTCACATGTGCTTTCCCTTTATCATTATCTCTTGTACCGGATGTAGAAGCTCTATCTGGACAATTATACTTATAATGACCCTTTTTATAACAACCATAACATACAACTTTAGAAATATTTCTTTTTGGACCTCTATCTCCTCCCCGAGAACTAAATTCCTTTCCTCAAGAAGATTAAAGTTAATCGGCCCATCTTCCGAGCAGATCTTCATACTCGGTAGATGTACTAGGAGAAAGATTTGTGCTCACCGAGAGTGGTTGTGGATTCGGACCAAAGGGGCTGGTGTAGGCTCTACTTAGTAACAATTTCTTTGGGCTCCTCTTCCATGCTTTGTTCTTGCCTTCTTGCAATTTGCTTTGCTTGTTCAATGGTAGCCGGGAGGTCATACTTCACTCGTTGTCCGATCTCTAGCTTCATCCCAACAATGAAGTGCTTACATATGAGATTATCCACGCCATTCATCAACCCATCCTCTAATCCTTCCTTCCGGATCTGGGCTTCGAGCTTCCTCCTTAGCTCTAGAACACGAGCATGATAATATCTTATCTTCTCCTTCTCTCCTTGGGCTAGCTTTGTGATCTCAATCATGAGATCTGCATATGTCTGTTGTTCACCAAATTCTTCAAGAAAACTTTCAGTTAATAAATCCCATGAGTTTTTCACATTATCACCTAGTGTTTCAAACCACCTAAGGGCTGAACCATCCAAAAAGGTAGGAAAAAATTCAGTTCATTGTTCCCTTCTTATAAGGCCATTACAAATACAAGATCATTTAAACTCTTGAATGAAAGAGGAAGCATCTTCATTAGATTGGGCTGAAAAATAGGAAACTTTCCCATTTTCAAAAGTAACCATAGTGAAATACCAACAATCAAGAAGACTTATGTGTAAAAATAATGGAATCACTACAATAGAAAATAGAAATGACCACGGTAAACTATGATAAAACTTGACTTATCATGGTAAAACTCGACTTTACCGTGGTAAACACTATTTACGTTAAAAATGAAGTTCTTGGGTAAACACTATTCACGGTAAAAATGAAGTTTCTTGTGGTAAATAATATTCACGGTAAAAAGTAAAGTTCTGTGGTAAATACTATTCATGGTAAAAGTGACTTTACTATGGTAACTCCTATACACAAGAAAAACAAGGTTACCCTCCAAATGTTTTTTGACTAAGTGAGAATATTTCTCTAGAAAATCCAATTAATGAGGAATGGTCCCAAAGAACGGAACCAATATGTCAACACCAATCCGACACTATGATAATTATTCACCGGGAACTCCTCGTGCTATGATTATTAACTAATGCACAACTCTTAGTTTGGTGGATGTAATCTAGAAACACAACAACAAACATAACACAAGAATACCATAGACTATGATAAGAAGGAATAATGATAAATCTGAAATATCAGTGTAAATTATAATATCAACATGAAATTGTTACAATCTCACCCATGAGGTACTTCAAGTGTTATTGACTTCACTGGCCTTCCAACAATAACTATGGGAGAAACTTCACAATTACACCTCTTAATGGCTTCTTTAACACACCTTCAAAATGATGGCTTCCTTTACACACTTACTCATACAATATTTCTCACTACTTCCTTCTATGCTAAACGAGGGGGTGGCCTCTTTATTTATAGGAATTCAGGCTTATCCACCTTATCTCTAAGATAGGATAGGCAATCTCTTCCGGCCAATCATATTCCATGCCTAAACTCTTGCCTTTACATCTAGGCTTATATTCTAAGATAAGATAAACCTTATCATCTCACATGGGTTCCACCTTTTAGAAATTTCCACAAATAAAATACACAAAATATTTATGACATCACTCTTTTTCCTTATTACAAATATAATATTTCTAATTCCTAATCATATAGACCCTACTTCTCTACTTATCCCAACTTTGACATTTTAACATTACTAGACCACTTACGACAAATATTTACTTTTACAACATTCCTTTTGTACTTTGACTTATTACCGTACTCTACATTATTGGCGGCACGCATCGATGACACCGTTATCTTCTATTGGACACCAGTACTAATTATACTTAACAACATCCTATTCCTAATACATACATTAATAAAATAGAAATTACGGAGGAAAATTTTAATGTCAAAAGATCATCCCATTTGCTTCGCTAGTAGGAAGTTGACCCCTGCAGAACAAAATTATACCACTATAGAGCGCGAGGTCTTGTCCATGATCTACACTTTGCAAAAAATTTGTCAAGATTTGTTGGCTACACCATTTGTGTTTTATACAGATCACATGGCATTAAAATATTTAGTGAACAAGCCCATTTTACAGGGGCACATATGTGGTGAGTACTCTTATTTCAAGAATTTGACTTTACGGTTGTGGTAAAACCAGGCAAAAGTAATTCTGGACCGGATCACTTGTCTAGAATTCAATCAGGGGAAGAGGCACAAACAATAGAAGAGACCATGCCTGATGCATCAGCTGTATAGGTTATAATGCGCGCCATCATAATTAGAGGACATTGTTGTCTTTCTGAGAACTGGTATGGCGCCTGAAGGCATGAAAGCTTTAGAGAAGAAGCAACTTGCTATTCACGCGACACCATTCATGTTAATTAGTGGTGATTTGTACAAGCTAGGCAAAGATGAGGTGTTACGTTGTTGTGTCTTGGAGCATGAACGAAAGGACATAATGGAAGAAGCACATGGTGGTATTGCAGGTGGCCATTATGCAGGTGATGTAACAATGCGTAAGATCCTACTTGCCGGGTTATGGTGGGAAACATTGTACAAGGATTGTAAAGAGTATTGTAAGACATGTGACCATTTTCAATGTCTCGGTCGACCAGAAAACAAAATGAGATGCCCCTATGACCCATAACAAGTGCAGAACCCTTTGAGAAATGGGCAATTGAATTTGTCGGGCCTATCTCCCCAGCCGCACGCAGGACTGGATCGCGCTATATCATCACTTGTACATATTATCTTACCCGATGGGCAGAAGCAACACCTACAAAGGACTATACAACGGCTACAGCAGCATGGTTCTTATGGGAGAATGTCCTTACAAGGTATGGCTATCCTTTAAATTTAACAAGTGATAGGGGCACACATTTTTTAAATGAGACAATACGAATTCTTTTAGACGAGTTTATGGTTGCCCACCATAAAACTACACCCTATCACCCTCAGGTAAATGGGACTGCTGAGGCTTTTAACAAGATCTTGAGCCACACATTGACCAAGATTTGTGATGTTGGGAGAAAAGATTGGGATGACAAAGTATCAACTATTCTTTGGGCTTATAGAACAACATACAAAAGATTAAACAAAGCCACACCTTTTCAATTGGTGTTTGGCGCGGAAGCTATTATACCTCTAGAATTTATGTTACCATCCTTGCGCTTGTGCGCGTTGGAGGTCTAGTTGATGAGCAGACTTGGAAGAACAAATTGCGAAGATGGTTCAGCTAGATGAGCACCACGCCATCACACGCTGGAGTTTGAAACAAGAGAAAGTGTGACAAAAGGCATGGCATGATCGACACATCGTAGATAAGAAAATTGTCTTTGGGAAAATGGTAGTTCTATATGACTCCAAGTTTTTGTGCCATTCAGGAAAGCTCAAGGTGCATTGGTTGGGGCCATATGTTATCACTCATATACTTGAGTCCGATGCTTTCACATTGGAAACATGTGATGGCACACGTTTTCCGATTACTTTAACGGGAGTAGGTTGAAGCCCTACTATAAATAAGTCTTCTTGGTGTTTGTAATAAGGCAGTATTTCCAGATACATTAGGTTTCCCTTTATGCATTTCCTTAATGTATTTCTTTCATCGTCGCTATGATTTGTCAATTTTAGCTCTTGTTTGTGTAATAAGCGTGCATGTGTGCATGGAACTAATTACAATATGAAGCATGTTGATGCGCAAAGGACTGCACATCCTTTTCATGTGGGGTGGATTGTTGGTGACTCTCAAGGATATGCTGTGAAGATATCATGTTGTGGGTGTTGAAAGAAGGTTGCTAAGGGTAACTGATAAAAGATTGCTTCTCAAGATAAGAAAGGATGAATATGGATAAGGGAAAGTATAACGCGAGGTAAGCGGTGGCCATGGTAATTACCAGGAGATCATGTAGTGACGAGGTACTCGGGTGTGAAGGTGCGTGTGAAGAGAAGTCTATGATAAAGGGTAAAGGGGCACGCTAGAAGGTTATAGCTTTGGCGTGAAAATATACTACGCGGAAATGATAAAAATGGGTCATAAATGAGGAGAATTTGGTAGGTGGAGGAGCAATTAATGCAACAAAAAGTAGAAATCTATATAAGGATGGGATGCGATTTCATTTTTACCCTTACGACTATGAGAATTTGATAGAGAGCTGATATGCGAAGAGCATAAAACTAACTAATTCAAGGTACAAAGAAAGTGAACCAGGCACGGAGAAGAGATTTGTTGTTTAGAAGGGCTTAGATCCCCTAGAAAAAGGGTTTGATGAAGCAGAGTAATACAACAGAGTTAGGGTGCACAAGTTCATGATTACAAATTAGGGCATGGAAGAACCAGGTTAGGGTTCGAAGAAAATTATTTAAAACTCACAACAAATGACCTACAAAACAAAACCTTGAAAGAGAATGGCACTAAGAAGAAAGCAACACTGATAAAAGAAAAGAAGAAGGTGGTGGTGGAAGAAGAGGAGGAGATATCCTCAGAGAGCAATTTATTTGAAATGTAGTACCCTGAAGAAGTTATTGTGGGGCAAGAATGGAATACCCACATAAGACAAAGCAAGATAAGTGAATATAATCACCGAACCAATAAGAACTAGAAGAAGTTAGATGACCTGCTCACCTCTCAAATGAACAGGCACACTGAGGATGGCATGCCGATATATGATGATGCCGGGGAAAAGCTACTCAAGGGAAATGGTGTTTACCAGCTTTATGAGCTCCCATACTTTGGAAAGTATGCACCCTTGTACAGATGGCTGATGAGCCGAGTCCATGAGGACTTCTTCTACTTTGTAGGATGGCGGGTAAGACTGACACCCATCCTCATTGCCACAGTTACTAGATTACGAGCAACGGCAAAGACATTAAGGCTGACTTAGCTGAAAAAAGTGCCATTTTAGAGACACAGAAGGCGCTGGGCTATCAGAAAGGACCATGCGGAATGGACATTGACAAGTTGAAAAATTGTCCAATAGTACAGGCAACAACACATCTAACCACAAAGTTGAATGACCAAGAACATTGGTCACAAGTTAATTCTATGTGGTTGCATGTGGCCAAGCACATGTCAGAGGGAACCACTTATAACATCACCGGATTTATTGCAGAGCGGATAGTCGAGGAAGTGCATGAAGGGAGTAAGATAAGTTTTGGCTGTATCTTACTGAGTTTAGTCTTCATGGAGATCGGGGTACCAGATGGCCCAAAAGAGAACATATGGGAATACCCCATGAATCATAAGTCTCTAGCTGAGCGATTCAACAAATATCTTTGCAAAGGGTTGATGATGGAGGAAGTTAAGGAGTGCACTAAGATGTGGTATGATAGGCTCCATGTGGCGTTTGGGGAAGAATGGCACATACCCAAGGATTTTCCCTCGGTCAAAGGAAAGTAGGTACAATTTGTATTCTACCAGCATTTTTGTATTACGTGCTTCCCAATGATAGATGGGTTGTGGAGCCCTGGTGCAAACTGCCATATGCATTTCCCGCACAGTACTTCCAAGTTGTAGTTCATCGGTTCACCAACACATGGAGGTTGGTATTTAATGTAGACAAGGTGGACTATGAGTATCACACCCTAAGAAAGACTTATGGATATTCAGGGAGGAATTCATACAATGAGAATAACATCTTAGAAATCTTAAGCATTAAGCTAGAGACAAGTGGCCATTGCGGATATCGGGGCCGCGCTAATATACCTCCAACTGAAGCCTAAAATGGAGAATAACAAGTACGTGGAGAATGAATTCCTACTTCCAGGGCCGCTGAAGGGAAAGCATACTATGGAGAACATTCTAGCACCTAGGCCCTCTGCGCCTAGGCAAGATGATGATGAAGAGGATGAAGAACCCGAAGATAAAGGCGGCCTAGTGCGGAGAAGGAAGCATCCATCTAGCCAGGAGGGGGAGCACGCGATAACTCCCCAGGGAGAAGGAGCTACGAGGGAGGAGTAGGGAGCACAAAGATTTAAGAAGGTGTTTAAGCGCACAAGGGTACAAGGAGGAACCCCACAGGTGAAGGAGCTAGAGGAGAAGAAACAGAGAAAACTCAAGCTAAGTGAGGAAACAGAGGAATCTGAGGAAAATGCGCCTTCATCTCCAACTGAAGAAGAGCCTCAACATGAGGAGGAGAAGGTGGAAGGATAAGAAGGGGGTCAATTAGAGGCTACATAGGACAAGGGTGGGGATACATCTAGTATTCCCAACCTTGATGCAGCCATTCCAAGAGGACCCGATCTCGTCGAACAGGGGAGGATGCCAAGGCACATGCCATGGGGTATGCAGAAGACCCAAAGCTGATCATTTGCACTCGGTTCAGTACCATCGAGCAGAAGGATTTATTTGGATGGGCGCTCATGGACGAGGACAAGGCAACTCTGCGCACTAGGAAGCAAATCTCATGGTCTATGCACACACACATGGACGAGCCCGACTTTGATGTCGGTGAAGAATTGTGCACGTCAAGGTGGTTGAAGAAGGCACCTGAAATGCACCACATGAAAATCAAACCAACAATGATGTTAGATGAGTAGGTGAGCAATGCTCTAGTGAAAGTATCCTCCGAAGTAGCAAGAAGAAATATAGATAAATCTACTACCATCAAGGCATTGACAGAGAGATTAAAATCCAAGGATGTGGAGATAGCGCGCCTAGTCTAGGAAAAGGACTTAATCAAAAGAAAGTATGACACTTTTGTTAGTATGGCAGAGGAAATTGGCAATGATGTTCTAAAGGTATGCCCAAATCTGGAATCCCGGTACCAAAAGAATTTCCTTCTGCGATGCACTATGTGAAAACCATGATAACATTAGTGTTGGAGGATGAAAAGGCACATGTATCCTCACATCCCAAGGACTCGGGAAAAGACAGAAAAGGCGTAGGCTGCACAGTAGCTAGGAAAATTGCTACTTATGAAGGTCTACTGCAAGCCACCCACGATGAACTGAAGAAGGCCGATCATGCGCTAACCATATGCACAGCCCTAAATGTGTAGATCACGGTGAAAACCTTGGAGGAAGAAAATGAGGTCCACAAAGTGATGAAGGATGCTTCCTAGCCGCTACTGAATGCCTAGTCCTGGTAAAATGAAGCACGAGGCACTAGCTGTGGTGTAGGCACCACATAAGGAGAGGTTGGAGGAGCTAGGAAAGCTCATTGCTCAGAAGATGGATGTACTGGAAGGGGTGCAAACCTCTATGTCAAGCGTAATGCTTGTAATACAAAATGAGCAAGGGAAACTCTCCATGGAAGAGCTGTAGTCCATCATTGCAGATGTTCCTGAAACAACAGGAGCAATGCTAACAACGTGGGAGAACCTGGAAGCAGATATCAAAGAAGAATATCCAGAGTTGTTGCTTCAGGATGAGATGGAGGGGCCAGAGGCCTAAATAGTTTTGTTAGCTATGTATATCTTCTTCAAAATTCTTATTCACGATTCTTATTCAAAATTATTTATTCTTTATTTATCCATTCTATGTATAAGTTTTGAGCATCGCCATTGTTAGGGTGATAATGAGATTAGTGTGGGGTAATGTTGATCAGAGAAAACACTTAGTTGAACTTGCAATCAGAGTCCACACGGAAGAATGGCACAGGAGAAAAAGTGTGAAGTTATAGGAAGGCGTCACACACGGAGGTGTAGAGTAAGACTCTCAAGGACTTAGCTGATTTTGGAGATCAGGTCTATTCTTAGAGATTGGCATGCGGAGTACACAAAGCGATGCCGAGATTTGCACACCACTCTTCGTGGAGATTTTGGAAGGACATGTCAACTCACTCTTGCATGGGCATAAGTTAAGAATAGATCCATCACTTTAGTTAACTATCAACAATCTATAGATAGCATACTTGCATGTATGGCTATAATTGTAAAAAGGCACGTGGTTGTTATTAGCATGCGACCTATTTCTGGTAGAGTTAAGTGGTGAAGGGTTAGTTCCCCACCCTATATATATGTAATGAACTACTTAAAGAATAGAGAGACATACATAGAGATACGAATGGAACCATACATTTGGAGGAGTGGAAAACACGAGTACATGTGACTAGATAATTGTAACAGATCCGTGCATGCATGCCTGATATTGTATGAAGATATTGTATTGTTGGTTCAATGAATAGATAAAGGAAATTGGCCGAACAAAGTGTGTGATGTTTTTGTTTATCAATGCATGTTATTACTTTCATGATGATTTACCTTTAGCGCTTATAGATCTGGTTGAATATAAATGGTGAATGGATGGATTAGTTCCTAAAATATATGTTTACTATTTTATCATACCACCATTCTCGCTACTCGCAACTATTAACAGGACCCGATACCTTTGCGTGCTTCGGGTGAGCGCTTAGCCCAGTTGAGTGATGTGCCAAAGCATGACTAGGTGTTAACTAACAATTATAGGTCTGCATCATGAAGTCATACCTTAACTAAACGTGTTTCGTTCTCGAATGAAATGATGAGTTATTTTCAAAATGAATTGCACTCTTATCGCCATCGAACAATTTTCAATCATCTTGGTCCTTTCCCAAGTCTTTCATGAGCCTACTCATCCATATCATCTCCTTACTAGCCTCTCGTAGCTAAAAAAATACTATGCCTCCGTAGTATACAAAGCCACAACCTTCTACAATCTTGAAATCTAGCTAATCTGTCGTCACACCTACGGTGAAAATATATCCAAAGAGTGTTTCTCCTACCATCAATATATCTAACCATAGATGAATCCACATATCCACATAATGAAATATCTAATCCTCCATAACATAACCGCATGCTAGATGTCCCTCTCAAATACCTAAGTATCCATTGGATTGCTTTCCAATGTTATTTACTTGGATTGGCCATATATCTACTCACTAATCCCACTTTCGTATAATGTCTTGTTTGGTACAAACCATAGCAGACATACATGAGACTCCCAACTGCTAAAGTATATGGAACTCGTGTCATGTATTTTACCTCCTCTTGTGATATAGGAAATCGATATTTGCTCAATTTGAAGTTTCCAACCATATGTGTACTAACAAGTTTTGCATTCTACATCTTAAACCTTTCTAACACCTTGTAGATATAATCCTCCTGAGACAAATACAATTTCTTTTTCTTCCTGTCTCTATGTATTTGCATGTCAAGGATTATTTTTGCAGCTCCTAAATCCTTCATAGAAAATGTGTGAGCTAGCTTTCCCTTTAGCTCACCAATGTCATGCATACTAGATCTTGCAATAAGCATATCATCCACATACAATAACAAAATAATATAGCTCCCATTTTCAAGTTTCTTGAGATAAACACAATGGTCAGATTCACATCTCAAGTAGCCATGCTCATGTATAAAACTATTAAACATTGTGTACAATTGCCTTGGAGCTTGCTTGAGCCCATATAGGCTCTTTTTCAACCCGCACACTAATTTATCCTTACCTTTGATCTCGTACCCAAGTGACTGATGCATATAAATATCTTCATCCAAATCACCATGAAAGAAAACCATCTTCACATCTAGTTGATCTAAATTTAAATCCTCTATTACAACTAAACTCAATATGGTACGAATAGAAGTCATCTTAACAATTGGAGAAAATATTTCACCAAAATCAATTCCTGCTTTGTGTAAATCCCTTTACTACAAGCCTATCCTTGTACCTTTTATGTCTACCCTCTTCTTCCTTGATCCTGTAAACCCACTTGTTCTACAATGACCTCTTACCTACTGAAAACTTAACCAAATCCCAAGTTTGATTTTGTTCTAAGGAGTCCATCTCCTCATCCATGCCATGCTCCCACTACACGTGGGTCTTATCCTACATTGCTTCTTCAAAACTTTTTGGTTCACCATTATCATTCAATAATAAATAAAATAGAGAAGGTGTAAATATTTTTAGAGGTTTACTTACCCTTTGTGACCTTCTCACAGGAGTTTGGGGTACCAGAGGCTCATTCTGGGCATCTTAGACATTTGTATCCAAATCTGTCAGTGACCGATGCCGGTCCCCTGTAACCAAAGTCGGTTCTAATAACCAATGCCAGTTTGGATCTTCTATAACCGATACCGGCTTCTTGACCGATGCCGTCCAGGGTCAATCGACACCGCCATCGTGTAACCCTGTCATTATTATTTTTAAATCCGAGAGTTTATTTTCATTCAAAACTTCTCAACCATTTCATCCTTGGGTACCAAAATTTGATCCCTGTACATTATCTTTTCATTCCATTCAATATCACGACTCCTAATAATTTTAGAATTCTCTAAATCCCAAAAATGGAATCCGAAATCACCAGATCCATAACCAAAGTGAACGTGCATATCTAGTATTTTGCATCCAACGTTTTCCTATTTTCCTTATCAACATGCACAAAAGCTTATGAACCAAAAACTTTAAGAAAAAATAAGTCTACCTCTTTTCCGGTCTAAGATTCCTTTGGTATTACTCCATCTAGTGAACTTCAAGGCCCACGATTAATCAAATAAACCGCTATATCAACTCGCTTCGCCCAAAACTGCAAGGATGATCCAAAATGTATCCTCATACTTCTAACACATTCCATAATTGTCTTGTTCATTCTCTCTGTAAAACCATTCTCCGTGGTGTTCTTGGAACCGCCCTTTTCTACGTATCATGTTAACCGAACAATAATCATTGAAATCCTTGCTATAATATTCACTACCATTGTTAGATCTAAGACACTTTAACTTTGAATTTGATTCATTCTCAACAAGGCTTTCCATCATTTAAAAGTTTCAAAAACATCGATTTATGTTTAATACAATAAACACATACCTTTCTTGTAGCATCATCGATGAAAGTAACATATCTTTGGGATCCTCTATAAAAATCTACCCGAGCTGGTCCCACACATATGAATGTACAAGCTCTAATTTATTCTTCTTCTTATTCGTCCCAAATTTAAGAAATCTCACTCTCTTTTAATTTCCAAAGAAACAATGCTCACAAAAATCAAGATCTAAATATTTCAAATATGATAACTTACCCTTAGCCTTTAAGATCTCGTATTTTTTTACTCATATGGCCCAACCGATTATGCACATACATGCATCTAAATCTGAAGTAGATAATGTAGAAAAGGAATCAGTAACACAAATAGATAAATATAACGTTCATACCTTCTTACCTTTTGCCACAACAAAAGCACCCTTGGTGACTTTCCAAGAGTCTCATGTAAAAGTAACCATGCAACCAACTTCACTTAGTTGCCCCCTGCAGAAATAAGATTCCTCATGAGGTTTGGCACATGCTTCACATATTTAAATACCCATGTATTTCCATTCTAAAATTTAAGATGAACTTCCCTTTACTAGTAATACCGCAAGGTTCATCATCACCCAAATAAACATGCCCAAAATTTCCCTAGACATAATTTCGAAATAACCTTTATTAGGGTTTGCATGGAAAGAAGCTCTTGAATCTAAAACCCATGATTCAATTATATTATCTAAAGAAATAATAAGAGCATCTTGCATTACCTCTCGCTTGAGAAAAATTTACTTCTTTACCTTTGTCTCGGTTGTTAGTTCTCTTTATTATTTGACCATCAATCTTTCTTCGCATGTCATTTCTTTCCACATTTCCAACAAGTAATTCCATTACCTTTGGATTTAGATCTCATTATCCCTTGAATTTTAATTTCCCATTACTCTTACTCTTGGATCTCTCCTTCTTCTTCCGCCCTCGCTTCTATATTCAAAACATTCCCTGATGATGATTCCTCCGTATTCTTCCTAAATTTATTCATTCAATATTATACTAACCACATCATCAAATTTCAAAACATTATTAGCAGATGTTGTATTACTAACAACCATCACCAAGTTATCCCAACTATCGGGAAAAGAAGATAAGAATAAAAGTGCTTTCACTTCATTATAAAATGATATATCAATTGATTTTAATCGACTTACAATAGATCTCAAATCATTCAAATGACTAAATCCATATCCACCTTTATGCATCTTAGAACTAAATAGTTTCTTCATCAAATAAAGTTTATTTGAAGCACTAGATTTTTCATATAAATTAGCGAGAGATTTCAATAACCCTTATGTAGAAGTTGCTTCGTAATATTGGAAGCCACAAATGCCGCGACTCAATCTTATAGATCCCAGAGCCTTTCGTCAAGAATCTTCCATTCTTCATTAGTCATCGTTGTAGGTCTAGACTTCTCATCCAACGGTAAATATAAATCTCTTTGATACGAGATAATCCTCAATCTGTATCTTCCATAATTGATAATTTCCACCGTCAAACTTCTCTACCTTGTATTTATTTTCTTCTGCCATTGTTGTAGCTCCCACTCAATCAGAATACCCTCTGTGAGTAAATCTATCAAGACACAAAACCCTCAAACAAAGCTCTGATACTAGTTGTTGGGGTTAGCACACTAGTTGTACAAATAATATATCATACCTAAGCATACATGTAAATAAAAATAGATATTCTACCAGAAGAAATATACAAAACAAGAGATATAAACCAACACCAAATTTAATGTGGTTCACCCAGTGTGGGCTACATCCACCAAGAAACAAGCCAATCTATTATCCAAAGCTTTGATAAGATATAAAATGAAGATTTATAATCTTCCACACCTCTCAGATGTATAATACTTTCTTTCTCTCAAGATTTTGCTTCTTCTCCAAGAATTCTCTCTCTCATAATTATTTTCACAATAATCATCAACTTTTTCAACTTTTTCTTAATTCTTACTTCTAAACCCTAGCTTTCATGCTTATATAGGTGTATACAAACTTATGGCACTTAGCCATGCAATTACAATAAATAGATTTTCTTTAATACTAAAAATAGATCTAATTCCCAAGAGTTAATTAAAACATTCACGCATAGGTAACCGATGCTAGTTAATACTAATCGATGTCGGTCCCTTCATAATCGATGACGCATCAGTGTTTTCAAAGAAATTTCACATCGCATGCTAATCTGAAATAATTGATCTTCACAAATCAACATCGCGCATCAAAATGACGCCTACTCTAGCATTTACCTAGCCAATCAAACATGTTGGCACAATCGGTTTGGTGCCATGGCCCATCCTTTCAAAAATATAGTGTTTGATGACCTTACACTCGGCTCAAACTACACTATTTCACGTGATTACAAACAATAGGACAATGAGAGCACTGATTAGAGACATAATAAACTAAGACAAGATATTGTAGAGGGTCCCTACGATGAGGTGTTGGATCTAACTAGACGTCTCTATGTACCATGGAGACCGAATAATATCCCGTCGAACTTGAACGGTTTTTTGGTCTCATGGCTCTTAAGGGACTACACCCAAATGAAGTAGCTCTAAGCAACGACATTGTACTGCACCAAAAGGAAACCTCTTCTATTGTTCACCTTGCCACTTAGACATGTTGGAATAGTTGGTTTGGTGCCATGACCCACCGTTTGAAAAATAAAGCATTTGACAACCTTACACTAGCTCAAATTGCACTATTTCACGCATTTGCAAACGATAGGGCAACGAGAAAACCGATTGGAGACAGAAAAAAATGAGACAAAATATTTTAGAGGGTCCCCTATCTTGCCGAGATGTAGGATCTAACGAGACATCTCTAGATGCCACGGAGTCCGAGTAATCACCCGTAAAATTTGAATGGTTTTGTGGTCTTAGGGCTCTTAAGGAACTACGCCCAAATGAAGTAGCCCAGAAACAAGGAAATTTTCCCACAATGAAACAACACCTCATCTAATATTTAAATAGCCACCCGGACGTGTTGGCATAGTCGGTTCAAAGTGCCACGACCCACCATTTGTAAAATATAGTGTGGTAAACCGACTTTCCTGTGGTAAACACTATTCACAGTAAAAAGTGAAGTTACTATGGTAAATACTATTCACGGTAAAAAATGAAGTTATTGTGGTAAATACTATTCACGGTAAAAAGTAAAGTTACTGTGGTAAATACTATGCATGGTAAAAAGTGACTTTACCATGGTAACTACTAGGCACAATAAAAACAAGGTTACCCTCCTATTGATTTATGACTAAGTGAGAATATCTCTCCAGAAAATCCACCAACGAGGAATAGTCCTGCAACGGAACCAAAATGTCAACACCAATCCTAACTATGATAATTATTCACCTGGGAACTCCTCGCTATGATTATTAACTAATACACATCTCTTAGTTCGGTGGATGTAATTTAGAAACACAATAACAAACATAACACAAGAATACCATAGACTATGATAAGAAGGAATGATGATAAATCTGAAATATCGAGTAAATTATAATATTAACATGAAATTATTACAATCTCACCCATGTGGTACTTCAAGTGTTATTCGACTTCACTTTCCTTCCACCAATACTATGGGAGAAACTTCACTATTACACCTCTTAATGGATTTTTTAACACACCTTCAAAATGATGGCTTCCTTTCCACACTCATACAATATTTCTCACTACTTCCTTCTATGTTGAATGAGTGGGGGTGGCCTCTTTATTTATAGGAATTGTGCTTATCCACCTTATCTCTAAGATAGGATAGGAAATCTCTTCCACCAATCATATTCCATGCTTAAACTCTTGCCTTTACATGTAGGCTTATCTTCTAAGATAAGATAAATCTTATCATCTCACATGGGTTCCACCTTTTTAGACTTTTCCACAAATAAAATACACAAAATATTTATGACATCACTTTGTTTTTATTACAAATATAATATTTCTAATTCCTAATCATGTAGACCCTACTTCTCTACTTATCCCAACTTTGACATTTTAACATTACCGGACCACTTACAACAAATATTTAGTTTTTACAACATTCCTTTTGTACTTTGATGTTATTACCGTACTTACATTATTGGCAGCACTGCATCGACAAAGGCAGTGCGTTATCTTCTATTGGACACCACTACTATATATACTTAACAACATCCTATTCCTAATACATACATTAATAAAATAGTAAATTACAGAGGAAAATCTTAATATCGACATTTTCCCCTTCCTAACTTCTACTCCGTCTCTTGAAGTACTCTTATGGACATTCCAAGCCGGTGCTTGGAAAATCTTTAACTTGTCATGGTTGACCCATTTTGTAATGGGAGTACCATCCAATTCCTCATGTCGATATGTACCATTTTCATGCACAAATTGCTATTTTGTAGGGCCCCATCCACTTTGGAAGAAATTTTCTCTGTCTTCTTTTTTTGTATCTCGGAATCATATACTAGAACCAAGTCATTCACATGAAATAGAGACCAACGGATCTTTTGATCAAAGTATTTCTTCTACTTAATTTTCTTTTGTATATAGCTTGTATCCTTCGCTATTTCCTCATTTCCTCTAGAAATGAAGATGTACCAACCTTTCTTTTACTTGAATCACTTTCATCCATCCTTTCATTTTTCATAACTCTCATAAAGTGGGAATATCAAACTCAATAGGAAGAATCTGGATCAATGCCACAACCCAACTGAAATGGGGAGTATCCCATTGCTGACTTTGACGTTGCCCTATATGCCCACAATGCCGCATGAATCCTTTTATCCCACTTATGTACCGCAAGGCTGTATCTTTTGCTAGAATTTGACACAACACAAAATTTGTTCATTCCACTCTGCCCATTTGTTGTTGCCTTCGTGTGCTTAATAGAAAACTTGTTGATTAGGGCTTCTACCACCTCATTAATGAAGTGGCTTCCTTGATCTATTATAATTTCTAATGGAAAACTAAATCGGTGACAATGCGTTCATATATGAACCTTGCCACTTCATCCATGGAAGTTGTTTTCAATGGCCTAGCTTCAACCCACTTGGTTAAATAATGTGGCAACTACAATATACTTATTTTGGCGTGGGGTAGTTGGAAGTGGACTAGAATGTCTATTCCCCACTTTTCAAAGGGACCAAGTGGAAAAATAGGGCATAATGGAGTCGATGAAGTCTTACGGTTACCTTGTGTTTGAAAAATATCACATGTCTTACAATAATTATAACAATCTCTAAAAAGAGTGGGCTTGTGATAACCTCGCATCCAAGATCCTTCTTGCTGTAAGTTGTCCATAGAAGTGTCCTCCACATATACCATTGTGGAATTCTTCTATCGCCTCCTTCCCTTGATCATGTCCAACTCGCCTCTTGTACTATCCATCGTGTCCTATTTGAAATAATACTCCATGCAGTAATAGAATATGGACGACCGGGCTTGAGTAATCTTCCTCTTAGTCTTTGATTGCACAATCAGAAACTTGAATTCATTTAGATAATTCCAAATATCTATGTATTCACTAGGATTGTGTTAAGAGATAATACTACCTTTGCATCTCGCGAAATCATGATCATCACAAGGTGAACCTAAACCATCATAGGTTCGAGAGAGTGCATATGCATTGACATGTTTCTTTCCCGGTCTATCTATAATATCAAATTCAAATTCTTGTAGAAAAATTATCCATCTTGCTATCCTCCCTGATGGGTTAGGCTTATTGACAATATATTTTAGAGCTTGATCATCTGTTACAACTATAAATTTCTGCCCTAGCAAGTAATTTCTAAACTTCTTTACAACAAAAATGATAGCTAGAGCCTCTTTTTCAGTTATAGTATAATTTACCCAAGCACTACTCATTTGTCTACTCCCAAAGTAAACTAGATGATCATTCCCGTTTTCATCCTTTTGGCTCAGAGTACTTCCTAGTGCTACATCTGATGTATCAGTATACACAATGAATGGCTTGCTCCAATCTGGATTCTTTAAAATAGGTGAAGACACCAGGGCTTCCTTCAGTTGTTCAAAAGCTTCATATGCCTTATTTCCTAGTTCATAAGTAACATCCTTCTTCAAGAACTGGGTTAGTGGCTGTGCAATCTTTGAAAAATTCTTGATGAACCTTCTGTAGTAACCCACATGGCCCAAAAATGATCTCAACTTACTTCTATTCATAGGAAATGGTAACTCTTTGATTTTTGAAACTTTATCAGGATCAGTACCAATACCATCTCTGGATACAACATGCCCTAACAAAACACCTTTGGAACATCCAAAGACACACTTTGTAGGTTTTAGTGAGGCTTGTGCTTCATATAACCTTTGAAATGTTGTCTCCATCTCAGTGCAGTGGTCCATCTTGCTTCCATAGATGTAAAAATCATCCGTAAATACTCGATGAAGTTCCCAATGTAGGGTTCAAACACCTTATTCATCAAGCGTTGGAACGTTTCGAGTATTACACAACCCAAAAGGCATAACTCTATAAGCAAACGTTCCTATGGAGTGGTGAACGTGGTATTCACTGATCTTTCTCGCTATATGAACTTGGTTGTATCCACTATATCCATCAAGCAAAACTATAGCACTCGGCCCGCCTACTTCGCCCAAAAATCTGATCCGAGAATGGAAGAGGGTAATGATCCTTCTTTGTTGCCTTATTGAGCTTCCTATAATAACCACAAATGCATAGCTTCCCATTATTTTTTATTGAGATCATAATGGGAGAAACTCATTTTGAATTCTCCACAAAGAAATATGAATCCCGCATCAAGCAACTTATCTATTTCTTCTTTTACGATCTTGGAAAAATTAGGATTCATTCTATATGGCATTTGCTTTATGGGCTTAGCACCATCTACCAACTCAATAGAATGTTCTACTCAACTTACTTGACGAAGTTCCTTGTAATCAAAAGTGAATATGTGTATGTACCTTCGAAAAAGAGCTGGAGGTAGGATTCCTTCTCACTCTCCATCACATCATCACCAATCTTTATTTGTTGGAGACGATCATCAATTTCTTCTTCAGATAATTTTATGGGGTAATGAGTGGTGTGACTGGAAGAATATCCATGACTGAAACATCAACCTCACTTTCTTCATCTTTGGTGTCCACTTCATTAGTACTCGAGTAATTAGAGGATGTCCAATCATCAGTTTCATGACTTGAATCCATAGGTTCCGCCTTATGATGCCGAGGATCACGTTTATCTTCACCCTCTCTCTACCACATCTAAGTGTCATGAAGCCTTCATTCTAGTAGTTTCTTGTATGAACTCTCCTTAGCCATGGTCTTCCCAACAACATTGGGTACGCAACAGTACCATTTTTCATCACCTGAAAGTCTACCACACATACAACACCCATAACAAATATTGCCACATTTGAAACTACACCTTCTAGTTTAGTTTTTCCTTTATTTAATGACCTTAACATAAGTGTTGAGGGGCGATCAATTTTTAAACCCAACATATTCATTACAGACTTGGTCATTACATTAACTGCAGCACCTCCATCAACTAAGACATCATGAATTGAAATACCATTACATAATACCTCAGCTTGTGGAGTGTAGGGATCCGCCTCTGCCTCCAAAACAGGGACCTCAACCTCCTTCCTTCGTTGAGCATTGAGTCCACTTCGCAGCTCCCGCCTCTTCTTAGAAGACATAGCCAAGAGTTGACCATATGTAATATTTGCAGGCCTTTTGGATAGATCTTCTAAGATGGAGTATGGTCCTTGTCCCTATGAAATCAGAAAATCTTGCACACCTAACTTTCTTCTCCTATGTTTCTTACTAGTTTCTCCTTTCATCTTCTTAGGATCATTTCCATCTTGGTTATCTTTTTCTTTCTTTATTTTTGTTACAAACACATCTACTTCATTATTTATGCTCTTATCTACTACATCAAAATAATTCATATGTGCTTTCCTTTATCATTATCTCTTGTACTAGATGTAGAAGCTCTATCTGGACAATTATACTTATAATGACCCTTTTTATAACAACCATAACATACAACTTCAGAAATATTTCTTTTTAGACCTCTATCTTCTCCCTGAGAACTAAATTCTTTTCCTTGAAGAAGATTAATAGTTAACTAACCCATCTTCTTGAGCAGATCTTCATACTCAGTAGATTTACTAAGAGAAAGATTTGTGCTCACGAGAGTGGTTGTGGATTCTGGACCAAAGGTGTTGGTGTAGGCTCTACTTTAGCAACAATTTCTTTAGGCTCCTCTTCCATGCTTTGTTCTTGCCTTCTTGCAATCTCCTTTGCTTGTTCAATGGTAGCTGGGAGGTCATACTTCACTCGTTGTATGATCTCTGGCTTCATCCCTAGAATGAAGTGCTTATAGAGGAGATTATCCACGCCATTCATCAACCCATCCGCTAATCCTTCCTTTCGGATCCGGGCATCAAACTTCCTCCTTAGCTCTAAAACACGAGCATGATAATCCCTTATCTTCTCCTTCTCTCCTTGGGCTAGCTTTTGTGATATCGATCATGAGATCTCGTATTTTTTGTTGTTCACCAAATTCTTCAAGAAAACTTTCAGCTTAATAAATTCCATGAGTTTTTCACATTATTACCTAGTGTTTCAAACCACCTAAGGGTGAACCATCCAAAAAGGTAGGAAAAAATTTAGTACATTGTTCCCTTCTTATAAGGCCATTACAAATACAAGATCGTTTAAACTCTTGAATGAAAGATGAAGCATCTTCATTAGATTGAGCTGAAAAAATAGGAATATTCCCCATTTTTAAAAGTAACCATAGTGAAATACCAACTCACAAGTACAATCAGTAAGACTTATGTGCACAAATAATTAGACTCACTACAATAGAAAGTGACTTTACACCTTTCTACAGTAAAATAGGAATGACCACGGTAAACTATGGTAAAACTTGACTTATGCGGTAAAAACGACTTTTTTCTTGTGGTAAACACTATTCACAAGAAAAAGTGAAGTTCTTGTGGTAAATACTATTCACGGTAAAAATGAAGTTTCTTGTGATAAATACTATTCACGGTAAAAATTAAAGTTCTTGTGGTAAATACTATACATGGTAAAAAGTGACTTTACCCAGAACTACTAGGCACAATAAAAACAAGGTTACCCTCCTATTAATTTATGACTAAGTGAGAATATCTCTCCGTAAAATCTACAACGAGGAATGGTCCTAAGAACGGAACCAAAATGTCAACACCAACGGCACTATGATAATTATTCACCAGAACTCCTCGTGCTATGATTATTAATTAATGTGACTCTTAGTTTGGTGGATGTAATTTGGAAACACAACAACAAACATAACACAAGAATACCTTAGACTATGATAAGAAGGAATGATGATAAATCTGAAATATCGAGTAAATTATAATATTAACACGAAATTGTTACAATCTCACCCATGTGGTACTTCAAGTGTTACCGACTTTACTTGCCTTCCACCAATACTATGGGAGAAACTTCACTATTATACCTCTTAATGGCTTTTTTAACACACCTTCAAAATGATGGCTTCCTTTACACACTTATTCATACAATATTTCTCACTACTTCCTTCTATGCTAAATGAGGGGGTGGCCTCTTTATTTATAGGAATTCAGCTTATCCACCTTATCTCTAAGATAGGATAGAAATCTCTTCCGCCAATCATATTCCATGCCTAAACTCTTGCCTTTACATGTAGGCTTATCTTCTAAGATAAGATAAACCTTATCATCTCACATGGGTTCCACCTTTTTAGACTTTTCCACAAATAAAATACATAAAATATTTATGATATCACTCTTTGTTCTTATTACAAATATAATATTTCTAATTCCTAATCATGTAGACCCTACTTCTCTACTTATCCCAACTTTGACATTTTAACATTACGGACCACTTACGACAAATATTTAGTTTTTACAACATTCCTTTTGTACTTTTGATCCATATACCGTACTCTACATTATTGGCGGCACCGAATTGGGATTAATAGGGAAAGGGTTCTTGGTTCCGAATCGGGTGGTCGAATCCAAACCGGGCCTCCCTAGAGCCCGACATAGCACCCAAAGGCATATAACCTCCCAATCGGACGCATTTTCGGTGACATTTTTCTCCCACGACATCCCGAGGCATGACTTCTCACTACTCGGCTCACATGAATGAGATTGCAACAAGGTAAACACATTACCATGTAAATACTCTAATGATTGTTTGATCTCTTTTTAAAGCATGTTAATACATAATAGAGTGTTAATAATATTTTTGCATATCTTGTGCCAACTAAAATACAATGTTTTGGTATTTTTTTGGACTAATACTTAACAAATAAATTATAAGTACACTAAAAACATATAAAATGACTTGTAATAAATCCCTCAAGACCATTTTTAATTGTGTACATTTTTTCCCACTTTGGAGTGTGTTAACCACGTGCTTAAAATAAGAAAATTGATATAAGTCCACACTTGAATCTCTTAAAAAAGATCTTGCACCCAAGAACCTTCAAAACCATTATGTAACATAACATCATATATCATATATCATATATCATATATCATATATCATAACAATAACATAACATCATATATCATTATATCATATGGATAATGGTCACATAATCGAGGCCATCAAATCAAATCAAACATAGAACTAATATGGTTATGAAAACATACATAGAAGGATATCATGTGTAATGAAATCAAATCAAACATAGAAGTAATATCGTTATGAAAACCAACATGGATATAATGTATCAAACTAAGTGTGCCATGTGTCTCTGAAAATATAAGTTCATAATGTATCAAACTAAGTGTTTCATACATATAGGACCACATGGTCACATAAGGCTATATACATGGACTATATGAAGAATCATGAACTAGGACCAGATGGCATATATATCTATACATCTAGGTCCTATGAATCTAATCATGAAACATCTTCCCTCTCTTCATCCTTGATAGAAGAAGCATGTCCACGACTTGTGGATGTAGTGGAGGGAGATGCCACTATGGATTTCATCATGTGGTCCTAGGTGTCTCTAAGAAGGCCTGCAACCTAGCTTGCACATTCATAAACATCAAGTTTTTAACACCTAAATTTTTAAAATACATTCAAAATTTAGAAACTTAGAATTTATAATGCATGTGAAATCTTACCGCAATCTCATGATCCCTATCAATTTTTGTCGATGTTGCGGGTCAATGGTAGACTCACGAGGGGTAGGCTACATACAAATAAATAGTTCAAATTAAATATTTCATGTACAAAATTTGATATTGTAGATAAGTAATAAGAAAAAATTCCTCCAAAATTTAAAAATTATACCTGAGTTAGTGGATCTGCAGATGCGTTATGGCAGCATATACAACAACCTCCATTGTCTACATATAGGGAGGATTCTCCTGACAGTCATAAGCTATACAAAAAACATGTAGATCAATATTAATCTACATGACTACCACATAACAAACCCAAAGCATAATCGACACATAATAGACCAATGTATTAATTTGCTAATAGAAACCAACCAAGGCTCTTAATATCTTCTTCCCAAGTTTATTTTCCTTTTACGATTGAGAGTACAATTTGTCTACAAAAAGTGTCAGAAGTGAATGTGTTCCCAAGACTAGTGTAATGCTCTTAATGCCTTTCTTATTGCATATTATCATGAAGTATAATTATATACCTTCCCAATTAATATAACCTAGTATTTTGAAACCACTCGAGGCTTGCAAAACCTTCCATACAAGTTGATCTTTGAAAAGAGACAATTTCACAACTTTGACTAGGTTGTCTAGTAAAATGCGGAGAAATTTTACATACCAACAATGTCTAAGATTGACAATGCAATAGATAAGGTTAGAAGGCATAAATAATGTTTGAGCTCGAGGGAGGTCCACTAGTTTCTTACGAGATTTATCATTGATTATCTTTCCCCAATCTATGAATTATGTCTCATTATTGATGGTGGAAATGACCTAGATATTTAAGGCTCAAAACACCATATCACCTTATCTCCTTTTACTTAAATTACAAATGTGATGACATTAAAAATAACATCATTGAAATCATAATTTTGGAGTCTCTCATAGACTTAGGATCTACCCTATTTGTAAAATTGGAGCCATGACAAATTAATTTCCTTTAGAGACTATTCTTGATGATTTTCCTAGTAAGTTAACACACCATTAATGCTCAAGTCATTGTAAACCTCACAAACATGGATTTTGAAGTAAGTATCAATAGAGTCTTTTCTTAGTTGTGCTAATGGAGTACATGAATCCTTTCTCACTTCCCAAGAATTTGGCTCATAATTATTTATGCATGAAAATAATAAGTCTACACATTTAGTGAGATATGGAAGTCAAGATCACCTTATTGAGACTATTTTTGGCCAAGTATTTGAAAATTTTGAGTGTGGACTTATATCAATTTTCTTATTTTAAGCACATGGTTAACACACTCAAAAGTGGGACAAAATGTACACAATTAAAAATGGTCTTGAGAGATTTATTACAAGTCATTTTATATGTTTTTAGTGTACTTATAATTTATTTGTTAAGTATTAGTCCAAATTAAGTGTTATTATTAGTTGTTACATATTAGTGCATATCAATACCACTTAATTTGGACTAATACTTAACAAATAAATTATAAGTACACTAAAAAAACATATAAAATGACTTGTAATAAATCTCTCGAGACCATTTTTAATTGTGTACATTTTGTCTCACTTTGCATGAGTGAGTGTGTTAACCACATGTTAAAAATAAGAAAATTGATATAAGTCCACACTTAAATCTCTTGAAAAAAATGATCTTGCACCTAAGAACCTTCAAAACCATTATATAACATAACATCATATATCATATATCATAATAATAACATAACATCATATATCATATATATCATATGGATAATGGTCACATAATTGAGGCCATCAAATCAAATCAAACATAGAACTAATATGGTTATGAAAACATACATAGAAGGATATCATGTGCAATGAAATCAAATCAAACATAGAAGTAATATCATTATGAAAACCAACATGGATATAATGTATCAAAATAAGTGTGTCATGTGTCTCTGAAAATATAAGTTCATAATGTATCGAACTAAGTGTTTCATATATATAGGACCACATGCGGTCGCATAAGGCTATATACATGGACTATATGAAGAATCATGAACTAGGACCAAATGGCATATATATCTAAACATTTAGGTCCTATGAATCTAATCATGAACCATCTTCCCTCTCTTCACCTGCTATAAGAAGCATGTCCACGAACTGTGGATGTAGTGGAGGGAGATGCCACTATGGATTTCATCCGTGTGGTCCTAGGAATATCTAAGAAATGCCTGCAACCTAGCCTACAAATTCATAAACATCAATTTTTTAACACCCAAAATTTTAAAATACATTCAAAATTTAGAAACTTATAATTTATAATGCATGTGAAATCTTACCGCAATCTCATGATCCCTATCAATTTTTCATGATGCATTTCAGGGTCAACAGTAGACTCACTTGGGGTAGGATACATACAAATAAATAGTTCAAATTAAATATTTCATTAAAAATTTGATATTGTAGATAAGTAATAAGAAAAAATTCCTCCAAAATTTATTTTTTTTGAAAAATTGTACCTGAGTTAGTGGATCTCGCAGAATTTATGGCAACATATACAACAAACCTTTTTTGCATATAGGGAGGAGTCTCTCTGGCAGTCATAAGCTATAAAAAAACATGTAGATAAATATTAATCTACATGAATGCCACATAACAGACCCAAAGCATAATCGACACATAACAGACCAATGTATTAATTTGCTAATAGAAACCAACCAAGGCTCTTAATATCTTCTTCCCAAGTTTATTTTCCTTTTATGATTGAGAGTAATTTGTCTACAAAAAGTGTTAGAAGTGAATGTGTTCCAAAGACTAGTACAATGCTCTTAATGCCTTTCTTATTGCATATTATCATGAAGTAGAATTATATACCTTCCCAATTAATATAACCTAGTATTTTGAAACCACCCGAGGCTTGCAAAACCTTCCATACAAGTTGATATTTGAAAAGAGACAATTTCACAACTTTGACTGGGTTGTCTAGTAAAATGCGGAGAAATTTTACATACCAACAATGTCTAAGATTGACAATGCAATAGATAAGGTTAGAAGGCATAAATAATGTTTGAGCTCGAGGGAGGTCCACTAGTTTCTTACGAGCTTTATCATTGATTATCTTTCCCCAATCTATGAATTTTGTCTCATTACTGATGGTGGAAATGACCTAGATATTTAAGGCTCAAAACACCATATCACCTTATCTCCTTTTACTTAAATTACAAATGTGATGACATTAAAAATAACATCATTGAAATCATACTTTTGGAGTCTCTCATAGACTTAGGATCTACCCTATTTGTAAAATTGGAGCCATGACAAATTAATTTCCTTTAGAGACTATTCTTGATGATTTTCCTAGTAAGTTAACACACCATTAATGCTCAAGTCATTGTAAACCTCACAAACATGGATTTTGAAGTAAGTATCAATAGAGTCTTTTCTTAGTTGTGCTAATGGAGTACGTGAATCCTTTCTCACTTCCCAATAATTTGGCTCATAATTATTTATGCATGAAAATAATAAGTCTACACATTTAGTGAGATATGGAAGTCAATCACCTTATTGAGACTATTTTTGGCCAAGTATTTGAAAATTTTGAATGTGTCTAGTATAGTCAACTTGTCTTGAAAGATATCAATTTCAACATGTCTATTTTATAATTCTTTAATCTACAAGAAGTTAGTTTACAATGTGGAACATGGCTCAAAGCCATGGTACTAAAACATCATTTTATTTCAATAATGGAAATGATTGAACTTGTATCACTAAGAAGTTGGGTACTTGAAATATATTGTTTAGGAAGCTAATTTTTTTGGGGGATTGTCTATAAGTAGGAAAAGTAGTATAGTTGAGTTCATGCATATTCTGAATGAACCACTTTTTTTGATCTTTGGAGGAATTTACAATATGAGTTAGTGTATTAATAGGATTCACAAATGACCTGTCTACAAGAGGGATATGTGTGAAGTGAATCAAATCTAGGTATCCCATTTTGAACAACTCATTAGCATCATATTCTATGTCCTCTATGACCCATTAGAGATGAAATGTTATTTGTTGTAATGTCATTCTATAGAAGTATCAGTAATAAACATTAATCTTGTTGACACAATCTTCCCAATAATCCTCCATTTTAGGTTGATGAGAAATATTGAGATACTTGTGCTCTGCTTCCATATAATTCTTATTGTCATATGACCTCTTGAAAGAGTAGGAATCTAGGTTTAATGATCCTAGGGAAGCTTTGATGTTACTCAAGTCTCCAAAATTCCTACAAGAGTAGATACACAACTGAACTTCCACAATTAGAAACAAAGTGTAAAGAGAAACTAACCCGTTTAAAAGTCAAGTGAGGCGTGTTAGTAGCCTCAGTGCCTAGAGAAGATGATGAACCACCAAGCTCATGTGTATAAAAGACAAACATATTAATATGTACATGTACACGTGAAACATTATACATGAACATTAAAAATGTGTATTTAATAATAAAAGTGTAATCAAATGAAATTTGAAATGTAAGTAACTTGAAACATACGTCTGTAACATACCAACTGTAGTAGCTAGCATGTCGATGTTGGATGTGTCCTTCACCGACTCTTACTTGTTTAAAATCAAAAAAAATTAGTTTTTACATGTATGTACATGACGTAATCAAATACATATATATTAAAATCTCAAATGAATTAAACTATGTATATATATATATATTTATTTGACATTTACCTGTGAAAGACTAAGATCATTTGCACTAGTTCCAAAAACATCGCCATCATCTCATCTAGAGAAAATAAATCATGTGATCCAACAAATGATGTCTCGCCCGTAGTGCATATGGCACCACATGATCCACAATGGTGTGGTGTGTTAGAACTGGTGCCTCCACCAACATCACTAGATGTAATCTAGTCACTATGTTGGGTCAGAGTGTAGTGAGCTCCCTTAATGCATGTAGTGTGTCAATCTCCACAACCTCCTTCACTGTAGGAGGGATAACTGAAGGCAGTGGGGGTTTTGGGGCATGGGGGATCCTTGGTTGACCAACGTGTGCACAGGTCTACTCTATGCAGAGCCACCTCCTCGCCCATAAAACTTAAAAATTCAAAATAATTTGGGACCTCATTAAGCATGAACTCACAATATAATTTCTTCAAAAATAGAGAGGAACCTCATTGTTGTTACATGGTGGATAATAAAAAACCATCCACCATCGGTCCTAAAAATTATTCTTGATTCGGTCATCGTGGCACCAATGGATTGGGAACCGTTTGCAAGTAGTTGCGAGGGGGCATTGGTTCTCGGGTTAGTAAATAATGCACAAATGAGGGTCTTTTACAAAAATTTTTTTGTCTTTTATGACTGCATGGGATAATTTATCTAGATACCACCGCCTACAATCACCTATAAAGGTATTACATCTATCTATTTGGTTGGTTGCGAAGTCAACTTCTCCAATCAATGTTTGCAATGTGTTGGCTAAAGTCATGCGAGACGGATTTGTGGCATGATTTTGTATTATTTGTCGAATAAGGTTCTCAATGGAAATTTTATTTTATGATTCTTCCAACAATACCAGCTTGTGTTCCCGCTAGTTCCATGGGGACAGAAGGAGCCACATGAGGCGGATCTATGTTTGAAGGAGGGTTTTGAGGAATGTTTGGAGGGTTTTGAGGAATATTTGGATAGTTTTTAGGATTATGAGCTTGAAAAACTAACAAAATAAAGAAATTGTATACATAAAAAAAATTGAAAAACCCATGAAAATCAAAAAAAAAACCTAAAATGCAAGAAATTTGATAAAAATCGAGGGCTTACCTCTTCATCTTGGCAACATCATTGAAAATTTCATGATCTAGAAGTCTAAAGAGCAATTTGAGGGGTATTCAAAGCTCGAGTGCCAACAAGTGGAGGAGAAATCATGGTTCGCAGGGGAAAATGGGGGAAAATGAGAAGTCCGGGTATGTTATTTTTGTCTCAAAGGACCGCGATCATGGTTTATAACCACGATTATAGTTTTAGGTTTAGAAATTCCCAAACCTATAGAAAATATTCCGTGATCGTGGTTTTAAAAACCGTGATCATGGTACATGAATTTCAGGTTTTCATTTCCACTTTTTGTCCACCAACTTGTTGCACTTACCCCATAATCTTCGGTATTTGGATTAATATCTAAGCATTTTCCTAAATTGTTACCTATAGAGGTTAAACATCTCTCCATCAATAATTAGAGGGGAAAATAAGGAGAATGAATCTAAACTAGTTTAACTTGAAAAGTATCAAATATTGGGTTAAACAAAGGGAACCATAGTTTCATAAGTAATAAATGGGATTGAAGCTCCCAATTTTTTTCAAGAATCAGATCCCTATCTAAGGTTTCAACAAAGACAACTATAAAAACCCATGTGATGTAGGGTAAATATCAAGCTTACCTTCCAAGATGGGGTTCAAATGGTTTGACAACCATTCATGAAAAGTGGGAAGACCCAGACAAAAGTTGTTGAATTTGCGAGATCAATGCGTTTCTCATTAAGAATGCTTGATTCCATAACCTTAGCTTCAAAAATAACAAAGGGGGTGGATTTTAGTGTTAGGTTTCTTAACCTCCTTATCCACTTGTAGAAATATTTTACCTCCCCCAAAAATAGGGGCCAACTATGCATAATTTAATGGAATAATGAGAAAGTATATCAAATGGATATAAGTATGAATATTTGAATAGAATAGTAGAGGAAGAATGTTATTTATAGTAGATACTATGATATAAATTTATTAGTCCAAAAAAATATTTGCAGATTGAAGAACACCCTTTCTAGTCTCATATAAACAACAAGAGCATGATAATATATGATTGATTCATATTTTATGAGGAATAAATTTAAGAGAGTGGATTAACACTATACATAAACATAAAAAATGTAAAATATTGATCATATGTTTATATGTGGATGCCTTGAAATTCATAGGAGATTTTCTAGTTGACTTGTTTAAGTTAGAAAAGAATAATGAATTTTAAATGACATATTTTTATTCATAAAGCATTTTATTTATATATAAGTTAGTCAATTAGAATATCATATTTTTATATGTCAATAATTTTATGTTAAGGATTTGAAAAGGTTTGAAATGATTTATGGTAAGCCCATATTAACACTAGTTAATGTGGGATTGAAGTTAAGAAAGGATGATAAGGGATACAATATTTTTCTATGTTTTTTCAATAGAATTGTTTATAGTTTTATGTACTCTATGGGTTTAAAAACTTATATCTTCAATGGGGTAAGCTTGATTTCATGGTTCATCGAGTCACCGATAGTTTCTCACTAGAAATATTAAGAGATTGTTGACAAAAGGAGATGACATCTTATGTAAAACATCCAATTATAAGAAGTTGAATTGTTATAAGAAAAGTGATTGTGTAGTAAGCATATATGAGAGAGGAGAAAATTTGACTATAATTTACATATTGGTTCTATTGATGTTTCATGGCATCTAAGAAGTGGAAGAATTTAAACCTTTCTTTTGTAAAAGTAAAATATTTTTCAGCCACAACAACATGTCAAGTAGTTGCGATGAAAATATGGTTGTTTGACATAAAGCATCAACAATAATTAGAAGCAATGATATTTTTTGATAATAATATACCTATAGCATTGTCAAAGAATCATGTATTTAACAGATAGAAGAAGGCATGCAGATACAAGATATCATTTTTTTAATCAGGGAACTAGTTAGAGAAGGTGAAATATATCAGGAATATTTTATATTAGAAGATCAATTTAATGATATCTTCATAAAACCATTTGTGAAGGATATTTTTGTTATTTTAGTTCAAATGTTTAGGAGTTATAGACATGTCACTTCAGCAAACTCTATGTAGTCGAGACTAGGGATTAGTGGTGGAATATTTGTGTCCCACTTTTTTTGCGCTTTGTGTACCTTTTATAGAATATCTCCGACAACCAAAACATGGCCAATCACATATAAAATGACCAAATATGTATTTGTAAGAGCTTAAATTTACAAAGGAGTTGTGGTTCCATAATTTACTTGAGTTTGAATTTTAAAAGTATTTTCTATAAATTTATTTACCAACCAGATTTTAAAATATATTTGCCACATAGTGTGACTCACTATTATGCTTTGAACATCCAACTATTTTAAATTGAAATCTAGCACACTTTATTCTAACAATTTTGTTAACAAAAGTGTTTATTAAAACATTTTGTTATTAATGGAAATTTCGTAAAATCCATATGTGCAAAATGCATTAATTTTATTTAATCACATTTTGTTTTCTTTTAGTAGATGCTAGTAATTGATGCAAAGGCTTAATACCCAGCTATAAACAAAAGGTGTAATATTGTATTTTGTAACTAGGAAAGCCCCGAAGTCCTGCTGAAATTTCAATACAAAGTTTTATTTTCCAAAATTCAATATTTGTGTTTTTATTTCATTTCATATTTACAGAAGTATATTCTCTTCCTTTATTTGTAATTAGGAAAAAATCTCAAGGAAGGATTCATACCCTTAATTCTAAATACAAATATGGCATTAAGGGATCTTCCATTTCATGTAATCAAGCTCGGGGTTATGTTCAAATATCTTCATCCTCTCTTGATTAGCCTGAAGCTGCTACTTTCACACGAAGATTCTAGGTGAGCCTTCTTGTTCAACAACACTTATACCATATTCTATAAATCAATAGGATTATGGGCATCATAATTATCCAATGGCTGAATGAAAATGCATAACCATGGAACATAGTCACATCTCATTTTATAATGATGATATACTAGCATGAGAAATTCTGTCATTTCGATAGGGGTTGATGTCATCTTCACCACAAGAGAACAACAATGTTGAAACAAATATCGGTTTGTATAGAATTTTTATTTTCAAAGTCCCTATTATTGTCGCATTTTTTATTAACCGTTATATACAATCTACACAATCATCCTTCGTAATGTTTATTGTCTATAGAATAAGTGACGAAATTCATCGAGGGTCTTGTACAACCATATTTGTGGATAACAATGGAAATTTAGATTCCCCAATCCTTGTGAATCTGAGTGCGACCTCTAGGGAAGGTGAAACTCTAGTTGATAGTACCAATGTTATCATTAAAAGGTCTGTAGTTTATCTTATCATTTTCTTGCGTTAATAAAGGCGTGTAACATGAAAAATGGGAAGAATCTATACATTTCCATCCACTCTTTACATTGAATTTTAAATTAAACGTACAATAAAAAATACGTATTACCTAAAATTATGAAGGGAGAAGGCGGGGAAGAGAACAATAAACTGAAAATGCAACCAACAACAATAAAATAGACCAAAAAAATGTGTAGCAATAATGGCATTAACAATACACTTTATCCTCCCTAGCTTGTATCGGATCAGATCACAATCCCTCGATTCTTAAATTCAATATTAGAGAGCAACTTATTGGAACACCTTTTAGGTTCGAAAAATTGTGGACCACCCATCCGAAGTTGGAAAAAAGATAGAAGAATGGTGGAGTATAGAAGTTAAAGGTAATAGTATGTTCGGAGTGACTGCTAAACTAAGAAATATTAAGGACAATCTCAAAATCTGGAATAAGGAAGTTTTTGGAAATATCTTTCTCCAAAAAAGTAGAATAGCTGAGGATCTCAAGGCCATGGAAGAAGTTATGGAACAGGGAGGATGGAGCTCTAAGGATAAATTAAAAGAGAAATATCTTCTTGTTGAATACCACAATATTTTACGTAGAGAGGAGATTTATTGGAAATAGAAATTGAGAATTACTTGGCTTAAAGAGGGGGACATGAACACCAAATTCTTCCATATCTCTGCTACTATTAAGGCTAATAAAGTTAGAATTCAAGAAATTAAGAAAGACAATGGTGAAATGGCTATGGAGGACAAATACATCTCTACCACCATTGTTTCATTCTTCAGGAACTTATTTGTTGAAAATATTCATGTTGATGAAATATCTAGGGAAGAGATTTTTGACCTTTTTGAACCTGTTATCAGTCAAGATGAAAATAGTGAACTCAAAGCCATCCCTTCTAAATAGGAGGTTAAATCTATCCTTGATGCAATATAAGGTGACAAAATCCTAGGACCGGATGGATACCTAGCTTTCTTTTTCAAATGTATTGGGATATTGTGAAGAATGAGGTGGTTTCATCTATTCAAGACTTTTTCCGTACTTGGTTTCTTACTCAAACAAATCAACCACACCTTTATTGCTCTCATCCCTACAAAGATGAGAGCTAAGGATTTGGGGGACTTTAGACCCATTAGCTTATGCAATACTATGTATAAGCTCATTTCAAAATTGCTAGCTTTCAGATTAAGGGAGACTCTTGGTAATTTCATATCCCCAAACCAAGGAGCCTAGTACTTGATAGGAAAATTCTAGACAACATAATTATTATCCATGAAACTATACACTCTATGGAGCTCTCAGGGAGGGAGGCTATGATTGTGAAGTTGGACATGTAGAAATCCTATGATAGAATATCTTGGGATTTCTTGTATTCCCTACTAATGAGGTTGGGATACCATCCTCACTTCATTAAAATGATCCAAGCTTGTACTAAAGAACCAAGCTTCTCAGTCATAATTAATGGTAAACCCAATGGCTTCTTCAAATCTGAAAGTGGGTTGAGGCAAGGGGATCCACTATCACCATTCCTATATATTATAGTTTCTGAAACTTTAAGTAGACTTTGCTTTAAATATCGACGAGATGGAACTATGAAGGTATTAAAGTGAAAATAGAGTTGAAAACCAATGCCTGCAACAATTTATTGATGATACAACTCTTCTGGGTCAAGCTATTGTTCAGGAAACCATGACTATTAAAGGTATCATCAAGCAATATGAAAGGGATATGGGCAAAGAATAAACATTAGAAAATATTCCTATTTTTTCATCAATGTTGGGGTGTAGTGCCCACTCCTCTTCGACATTGATCTATTGTAATTTTTTCTTACTTTGGAGTGGAGGCATGGACTTTGTTATGATATTTGATCAGTAAACATTGATAGATGGACATTATTATATTTGATTAGTATTTTGATAGATATTATAGATATTTTGATTTCGGATATGTGGTGACTGACGATGTGAATTATATGCATGGATTGATATTTCAGTATTGGTGATGATCTAGATTTTCTACCTTCTATATGTACTGGCACATTGGATTTTGATACATAGATTTTGTTAGACAATCTAGCTAGTCTTGTGATCTTATTGTTGTTGATGAAATGATAGAATTGAAATATTTTAGAATTATAAACAATTGGTGAAATTGCTTGATTTTAGTGATGATTTATTAGTGTTATTTGATGATGTGAATTGATATGTATATGTGCATTTTATTCTGGATATCATTGATATGGCCACGAGGCTAGAAAAGTATTGTTTTGATTTTGTAGGAAAATTGTAACACAACAAACAAAAGGGGATAGGAGACCAACAATGAAGGAATTTTGGGTATCGATAACAAGTCACCTTGGCAACATGTATTTTGTATGTTGTTTGTTGTGATATTTTGTTAGGAGGTTCCCATTGGGGGTGGCCTCAAATGTGACCATGGGTAGATGTGTTATTTCCCTTTCATTTTAATTATTTTGTGAGTATGTATGTGATTTATTATTGTAATGTGTTCTACTTTATTATTGTTAGTTATTGTGCTTTATTTAAGTTGATTAATCTTATTAATTATTGTAATTGGGATGTGACCAAAGGGGTATTAAATTTTGGTAGGTAGTCCTTGATTTTATTATGGATTTGAAAAGGATTGCATTGGTTTTAGTGTTGTTTACTACACCTTGCATGTAAAACTCAGATTTTGGCTTAAAGACTATTTTTGGAGGCTTTAAACTTGTCCCCACACCTCTTAAACTCACCCACCCACTATCCCTATGATGTGGGGGGATTATTTTAGGCTTTATTTTGTGTTTTAAAGGAGAAAAGGGCAATTAATTGCACTTTCTTTCAACTCATTTAATTTTGTCATTTGAAGTATGGTTAATGGTTTGTGTGTGGAAGGAGAACTTGTCATTTTCTCAACCACCAATTTATGAGTTTTGGGCTTGGTGTTTGACTATGTGAAGTGGTGTGGAGAAAAAGTGATGTGGCATCCTACATGGAGCCACATCACCACTCTCTCCTCACTTTTCTATTTATGTATGTTGTTTTGAAGTTTTGGGGTTACATGTTTTATTTTCACTCTTTCATTTTGGAGGAGCTTGTTTTGGAGTGCTTGTTGGGAGATTTGGAGATTGTTTGTGATTTCTTTAGACTTGGAAATGCTTGGAGCTTGTGCTTGTGGATTGGATACTCTTGCAATGGTAAGGTAGAGACTTCACCCATGCATTTTTATTTCTATTTTGTGGTGTAAATGGTTGTAAATGAATGATTGTTGTGTGTTTTGGTTTTGGGGATAGAATGGCCTTAAGGTTGTGTAGGAGAAAGAAAATGGGGATCTATTGAGGGAGGGATAAGAGTTTATGTTATGCATTTGGAGGGAGTTTGGGTTGGGTGTCCCACCTTGTGATAATAAGAAAGATTTCTTATTTATCTTGATATGTTTATTGAGGGAGGGATAAGATTTTGTGGGAGACATAAGAGAAATTGAGGGAGGGATAAGAGTTTGGTTGTGTGAATGAAGTTTTGGAGGATTTTAAGGTGGGAACTTAACCCATTGGGAGGCATAAGTGATTCCCCATGTTTCTTCTCTCTTGGCTTGGATATTGAGCCTTTGTGCTTGGGAAAATTGTATGTTTTTGTTATTTTGGATTGTGTTTATTTTGTTGAATGTTTGTGTGAATGATTGTTGTTGACGCCATGTAAAAGTTGTCTTGGTTGTTTGATACCTCCTATTGCTTCATTTTTGGGGCTTGAGGGCCAATGAAGAGGATGGCTTCTCCTTCTCATTGGATTATAGGTTGGGTGGAGAGTGTTGCCTACTCCCTTATTTTGTTGTTGTGATTGGATTTTGGAGAAATGGAGGAGTTCAAGTTGACATCTTGGAAAGAGTTGTTTTGAAGAAGATCAAAGGAAGAGATAGTTACTTTGAAAAATTATTGCCATGTTATTTCCACTTATGTGGAAGGCTTGTATACTCTTGTATTTTGAAAGATATTCTTGGAAACTTTATTATCAAGTTATGTATTGGAAGTGAATGATGAAAGACTCTTGAAAGTTGTATTTAATTGAAAATGTATTTCCTTCAAATATGGAAATGAAATCAAGTTGCTTGTGCTTTCATCTTGTAAAATAGTTGTGTTTGTTGGAAAGATATATGGAAGTATACTTGTTTCTCTTGAAATGGATGTCATTTTTATTGTGAAAAGGAAAGAAACTTGCATTTAGAAAATGGTTAAATTCCTTCTCTCTATGAAGTTCAATGTATTGTGGTTGAAAAGAAAAACCTCATTTATTGTAAAAGTTAGTATGTTGGGATGTTGAAATCATAGTCAAATATCATACAATGCTATAAGAAAAGAAAATAGATATTTAGTGTTCTTAAACAATGAATATGTCCTCTTTATTAATTGTATTGGATTGGATAAGAAAAGCTATTAGTTGCCTATTATTCCACATAGATGAATAGAGAGAAAAATTATAACTACTTGCCTTATATTTCACTATATAAATGAATTTGAGTGATTGTTTAAATATGGGAAGAACAAAATTATACAACTATGGCTATATATATTTATATATATATATATAATTATATAGATATTATAATTATAAACATATTAAATAAAATATATATATATATATATATATATATATATATATATATATATATATATATATATATATATATATATGTATATATATATATATTATAATATTTAATATAACAAAAAAAGACTTGTTAAAGCCGTATGGATTTTTAACCACAGTTTTTATATATATAAAAAAAGAACGTGGTTAAATTTTTAGCTGGCTGCACACGCGACCCCATGGGCAGGTTATATAAAAAAAATGGGGGCGCTGCCCCACCCCAACCCTATTATATAGAGTAGGGTGGGGGCAGCACTCCCACCCAATACAACTAATATCTAAATTGGCCATGGTCCGTATCACATTTTGAACCTGCATAAATATATTCAACCACGACCATAACTTATACATTATTTATTACACACACACACACACACATTTTATATCAAGACACCATATTCAGTTCATATTTTTTTAAAAATGTATATATACAAAAATATGCGTATAAATATATGATATAAAATGTGTGTGTGTATACACACACACACACACACTAAACCCTCATCCCTGTGTATATATCATTTTAAACCAGAAATTAAATAGGGGAAAAAATGCCCATACCCGAATGGGGGTAAACAAAACAAATATTACAATAACAAATAAAATAAAGCAAACCCTAGGAGAGGGATGCAAAATAACTCTCCAAATGTGTGTATCCATCCAAGAAAAATGAGAAACCTTCGATGGCCTCTATGCTCCAAAACCTACAAAACAAAATGGAGCAAATGAATGAGTTTAGGGTAAAAGAAAGAATAAGAAGATCTCATAAGGATTTTTAGGGTATTTCTAATCCAAGGCACAAAATGACTTAATCTAAGGAATGAGATTTCACCCTACAACTTTAAGTGATCTGATTATGTGGGAATGGAAAATTAATTAAAAAGGTATGAGTAATGGGTTGAATGGGGCCATTTAATGGTTAGGGTAAGTTGAGACCTTAGCCTTGGGTTCGTAAGTAAATAATGACATTAGAATTATAAGGTTAAATTAAATAATTGTGAAAGGGGTAACATAGATAATGTTTTACAAGGGTTAATTATTGGAATTTAAAATGTATAGTTAGATGACCTCATGAGGGGCATTGTTGTTAAGTTGTTATGAGAAGTAAGAATTAAACTAACTTAGGAATTATTGACCCAGATGATATTTTAAACAAGGTGAATTCAAAAACTCTAGGAGGGATTTAAACCCGAAATGTTTGGAACGAAGTAATAATAATTAATTTTTAATTTAATTACGAAAACATTACGAATATGTGGAAATTATTAGTCATGAATTATTTAAACCTAGATGGTGGTTATTTTGTTTTAAGCTTTTTAAAAAAAAAAATTCTTCCATAATTTTCCTAATTAATTATTGGAGTTTATCTTTAGTTTTGTGTGTAGAAAATGTGGGCGTTACACTTGGTATCAGAGTCGTGGGTTCAACGCTTGGACCCTGGGCACACATGAAAATACAAATAGTTAACCTAACACAACCTACACCTAGAATACATAACATTGCATGATAATTTAAAACGTAGAAAACTTAGAAAACTAAAACAAACCTAGATGATGATGAACTAACTCTTGCATTGGTTTGTGTAGAAGAAGTGCGAGACTAGATGACGGGGTTATTTCATGTGGATCTAGATATACCACCCCCAGAGTAGGAATTTGCCACTATATTTACGTAGATCCTACAAACCTTGCAGGAGGTCAATGCAGCTATACGAGGTGGATCATTAGGGGGACGACCTAGTTGACATGATAGAGCCATTAGTGGAGGCTTGTGCCCCTTCACGACACATCGAGGAGTATAGATCGAATAACTCCCATGTGGAGTCAGCTAGACCAGATTCACCTTAGAGGGGACATGGAGATAGGGATACAAGACATAGAGATAGATCTAGGATCCCTAGGCCAAGGGATGATCATGTAGAGACTTAGGGGTCGAGAGACATCAGTTGCAGATCATATCAAAGAGATCCTGAAACTACACCCATCTCATTATGTTGGTGATACAAGAGGATTTTAGGTAGAGGCTTGGTTAGTGAGCTTGAGAGGATGCTTCAAGTTGTGCCCATGTACTAGCAACACAAAGGCTCATGTTGTGATTCATCTTCTGAGAGATGAAGCAGGTGTTTGGTGGAGGAATAAGGCTTGTAGAAGCTCCACGTAGACTTAGAGATTATTACTTGGGAGCTCTTCGAGGAGTAGTTTAGGAGTAGATACATATCTAGGAGGTTCATTCAGATAGAGGATCGATGAGTTTCATGACCTACGATAGGCATATATGATAGTAGCTGAGTATGAGAGTCAGTTTCTAGACTTGCTTTAGTATGTCGACTATATGCAAGATGAGTAGGTTAGGATTCACAAGTTCATCAGGGGCCTGAACTTAGATTTGGGAGGTGTAGTACACATTCATTATCCATGAGACCTTAGTTGAGGCCTTTGAGAAGGCCTATATTGGAGATGAGACTAGGGGGAAGACACAACAGGCTAGAGATAGAGTGAGGAGTCGTATTCAATAGATGCAGGATAGTAGGTTGAGGGGGTCATCTCCTCCTCCTTGTGGTGGATATGGCTCAACATAGTCTTGTTTTTCAAGCCACCACAACAGCCACCTCAATCAGTAGTAGTAAACTCATCCACCGTTTAGACCTCCACAAATATTTGATGCATGTGATAGGATGGAGTATGGGGCCTCCTCCTAGAGGACCCATAGGACACAAGGAACATCTAGGTCTCAGTCAGCTGGAGCTCGTCAGTAGTGACCACAACATTCCATGGAAATATCATCCAGATCTACCCCATAGACTAATAGAGCACTAGGGGGAGACAATCTCATTGGAGAGATCCAAGTAGTTGTTATGGATGTGGTGTACATGGACACCATTGGAGAGAGTGTCCACATAACCCTAATAATAAGGGTAAAGGACCTATTTTAGAGCCTACAATTGGTGACATGGCCAAGAGTCACATGATTTATGTAGCATTTGAGAACCACTAGATAGAACACTAGGGTATAGTGATAGAGACTACAAGTAGCATTGGTGGTATCCCTACCTATATATTGTTTGATTCTGGCTCTTTTGATTCATTTATTGTACCATCATTAGTAGAGTGATGCAGGATGGTGGTAGTTAGGTAGGGCCTTAGTTGGGATGTTGAGATGGCTTGGAGCCAAGCTCTTAGTGGAATCCTTAGTTAAGGAGTGCGTAGTGGACCTAGGACCCTTCACCACGACCTTGGATCTTTATATCCTTCCCTTGGGTTCATATGGATTTATCTTGGGCATGGATTGGTTATCTACACATAGAGCTAAAGTGGATTATTATAACAAGGTGATATCTTGTGTAGATGATTTGGGGTTGAGTCGGTGATAGTTGGAGTTAGGAGACCCATCATATCTATTCACACCATATCCAATATGCAGCTAAAGCAGTGTGTACAACATGATGTTAGTTGTATACCATCACTGCTAGTGACGGGTCGGAGGATGAGACTCATGGACCTTCACTCGATGATCATCATATTTTGAGGGAGTATGTAGATGTTTTTCCAAGTGAGCTACCTGGTTTACCTCCCCACGTGAGATAGAATTTCATATTGATTTGGTTCCTGGAGCGGAGCCTATCTTACATACACCATATAGGATTACCACCCTAAGCTATGTGAGATTAAGTTGTAGTTAGAGGGCCTTCTTAAGAAGGGACTAATCCATCCTAGTGTATCTCCTTAGGGTGCACCAATGATTTTTGTGAAGAATAAGGAAAATGGATCATTGTGTTTGTGTGTTGACTTCAGATAGTTGAACAAAGTAATGATCAAGAATCGTTACCCCCTTCCATGCATCGATGATTTGTTTGATTAGATGAAGGGGGCTACCATGTTTTCCAAGATAGACCTTAAGTCTAGTTATCATCAGCTAAGGATTGTGGAGGTGGATATCCACAATATAGGTTTCCGCATGAGATATGGTCACTACGAGTTCAAAGTTGTACCATCTGATCTGATGAATGCCCCCACATTATTCATGAGTTTGATGAATGGGGTATTCAAGGATTTTCTTGACCATTTTGTACTCATGTTCCTAGATGATATTTTGATTTACTCACGTACACATGAGGAGGATGAGGAACACCTTTTCCAAGTTTGTAGTGTCTTCGAGAGAAACATCTATACGGGAACTTGGAGAAGTGTGCATTCTTCTAGACAAAGGTTCAATATTTAGGTCACATTATTTCTGGGGAAGGTATCACATTCAATCCTTCCAAGATTAGATCTATCATGGATTGGCTAGTGCTAACCAATGTGACCAAGGTGCACAACTTCATGGGATTGGTAGGTTATTATAGGAGGTTTGTTCAGGATTTCTCTCATATTGCACATCCCATCACTTCCCTTTAGCGGAAAGGGAAGAAGTTTTTGGTTAGATAAATGTGAGTAGGCCTTAGGACACTGAAGGAATGCCTTATAATAACACCTATTATTGCAGTACTAGATCCTCAGAGAGATTTCTTTGTATGCAAAGATGCTTCTTTGGAAGGGTTAGGAGGTGTTTTGATGCAGGATGGCCGAGTAGTATCTTTTGAGTCTCGCAAACTCAAGGATTATGAGCTAAAATATCTGACTCATGACCTTAACTTACAAGTAATTATGCATGCCTTGGTTCATTGGAGGCATTTCATTTTAGGAAGGATGTTTATTCTCAGGACTCATCACTTGAGCCTTCGACACCTCTTCACATAGCCTAATCTCAACACCCATCAACAACGTTGGATGGAGCTTCTTTGTGAGTATGATATGGAGATAGAACATGTGAAGGGGAAGGAGAATGTGGTTACCAATGCCTTGAGTCATCAGAGGCATCTGGTTATGGTGATAGAATTTGGTATAGACTTGAGGACCAAGATCTTATAGTAGCTCTCACATGACAACTTCTACCTCAGCTAGAGCATAGATCAAGTCTCAGAGACCCCTTGAGGGGAAGTTTGATGGATTTACATTAGATTCAGATGGAATTCTTCAACATAGGGGTCAGATTTACATACCAGAGATGTAGGATTGTGACAGGATAACCTTGTAGAGGCACATCATGCACCCTATTCAACCCATCTAGGGGTGAAGAAGATGCATGCCACTTTGAGACAATTGTATCATTAGAGAGGGCTGCAGAGAGATGTAGCTCAATTTGTGTCTCATTTTTTAGAGTGTTAGAAGGTGAAGGATGAGCATCAACATCCATTTAGCCTTCTATATCCTCATGCCATATCAGATTGGAAATGGGATGCCATTTCCATGGATTTCATTGTTGGGCTACCGATTTGAGATATCACCATGATGTCATTATGGTCATGGTTGATAAATTAAAAAAATTGGCTCATTTTTCTCCAGTGAAGACCAATTATACAGCCAAGTGTAGTGGCACAAGTGTTCTTGGATGATATTTTCAGACTACACAAGATTCCATGGAAGATTATTTATGACCGTGATCTTTTGTACACCTCTCATTTTTAGACTACCATGCAACATGCTCTCGGGATGAATATCAACTTTAGTACAACCTATCACCCTAAGATAGATGGAAAACGAGTGGGTAAATCAGATTTTGGAGGACATACTTCAGATGTACGTCATGGATCATCAGTCGATATGGGAGGAGTATTTTTACTTGGTTGAGTTTTCTTATAACAACTTTCAAAGTTCTATTGATATGGCTCCATTTCAAGAGTTATATGGTAGGAGTGCAGGACACCGCTAAGTTGGGATAGGTTAGAGGACATGGTATCTCTTAGGCCAACTTTATTACAAGACATGTAGTAGTAGGTTGTATTGATTAAACAAATATTATAGGAGGAAACATGATAGGACATAATAAGTATGCAGATCAAGAGGAGAGTAGACCGTAGTTATGAGGTTGACACGAAGGTGTTTCTTTGTGTCAGACCTCATAAGATCCCTATCCATTATGGAAAATGCTCTAAGATAGCTCCTAGATTTTTGGGTCCCTTTGATATCTTGGAGTGGATCGGTCCCTTAGCCTATTGTCTAGCCTTGCCACCCAACTTGTCTCACGTCCATGATGTGTTCCATGTTTATGTTCTTAGGAGATACATTCCATATCCTTCTCATGTATTGGATTTTACTGCATTGCATATGTAGGAGAAGGGGAAGGTGATGGTGGAGCCCATATGCATTTTAGAGCACATGACCTGGGCCTTCGAGGCCAAGAAATTTATCAGGTGATCGTCCAGTGGGATTGATACGATGAGACAACAACTACATGGGAGGACGCCACACCTTTGAGAGCATAGTTCCCACACTTGTTCTAGTGACTTCCAGGAGGAAGTCGAGTCTAAGGGGAGGGGGATGTAGTGCCCACTCCTCTTCGACATTGATCTTACTATGATTTTTGCTTACTTTGGATTGGAGGCATGAAATTTGTTATCATATTTGATCAATAGACATTGATAGATGGACATTATTATATTTGATTAATATTTTGATAGACATTATAGATATTTTGATTTTGGATATGTGGTGACTCATAATGTGAATTATATGCATTGATTGATATTTCAGTATTGGTGATGATCTAGAGTTACTACCTTCTATATGTATTGACACATTGGATTTTGATACATAGATTTTATTAGACAATCTAGCTAGTCTTGTGATCTTATTGTTGTCGATGAAATGATAGAATTGAAATATTTTAGAATTATAAACAATTGGTGAAATTGCTTGATTTTAGTGATGATTTAATAGTGTTATTTGATGATGTGAATTGATATGTATATGTGCATTTTATTATCTGGATATTATTGATATGGCCATGAGGCTAGAAAAGTATTGTTTTGATTTTGCAGAAAATTATAACACAACAAACAAAAGGGGCTAGGAGAACAATAGTGAAGGAATTTTGGGTATCAGAAATAGGTCACCTTGGCAACATGTATTTTGTATGTTGTTATGTTGTGACATTTTGTTAGGAGGTCCCCATTGGGGGTGGCCTCAAATGTGACCATGGGTAGATGTGTTATTTTCCCTTTCATTTTAATTATTTTATGAGTATGTGATTTATTATTGTAATGTGTTCTAATTTATTATTGTTATTTAATGTGTTTTATTTAAGTTGATTAATCTTGCTAATTATTGTAATTGGGATGTGATCAAAGGGGTATTTAATTTTGGTAGGTTGTTGTTGATTTTATTATGGATTTGAAAGGATTGCATTGGTTTTAGTGTTGTGTACTCCACCTTGCATGTAAAACTCAGTATTTTGGCTTAAAGGCTATTTTTGAGGCTTTGTAGGACAAGTTAAGCTTGTCCCACTCCTCTTAAACTCACCCACCCACTATTCCTATGATGTGGGGGGCTTATTTTAGGATTTATTATGGTTTTAAAGGAGAAAAGGAAATTAATTGCACTTTATTTCAACTCATTTAATTTTGTCCTTTGAAGTATAGTTAATGGTTTTTGTGTGGAAGGAAAACTTGTCATTTTCTCAACCACCAATTTATGAGTTTTGGGCTTGGTGTTTGACCATGTGAAGTGGTGTGGAGAAAAAGTGATGTGGCATCCTATATGGAGCCACATCACCACTCTCTCCTTAATTTTCTATTTATGTATGTTGTTTTGAAGTTTTGGGGTTACATGTTTTATTTTCACTCTTGCATTTTGGAGGAGCTTGTTTTTGGAGTGCTTGTTGGGAGATTTGGAGACTTGCTTTGGACTTTGAAAGGCTTGTATCTTGTGCTTGTGAATTGGATACTCTTGCAATGGTAAGGTAGGGACTTCACCCATGCATTTTTATTTCTATTTTATGGTGTAAATGGTTGTAAATGAGTGATTGTTGTGTGTTTTGGTTTTGGGAATAAAATGGCCTTAAGGTTGTGTAGGAGAAAGAAAATGGGGATTTATTGAGGGAGGGATAAGAGTTTATGTTATGCATTTGGAGGGAGTTTGGGTTGGGTGTGTGTTCAATGAAAATTTGCAAAAGCCATGGACATGGGGTAAGAATCTCTAAAGAAACCCCAAAGGCTCTTAAAAACTAGTTAGTGGACCATCAGATAAGAGATAAACAAGGATTCATCACTTTGCATACATTAATATTGAAAGAAACAAGCAAATCTAGCATATTTAGTAATCCTCTACTCTTGAAAGCTTTTAAAAATGAGCCTAGGTAGATTCTAAGCAATCAATTTGTGATCATGAGAATGGGAGCTCACCATTAATGGCTTCAAGGCCAATGGTTCTTCCCATTTACTAAATGTTTGTGTGTGTAGTGAAATGGAAAAGTAATAGCTCAATAAAACAAATTAAATAAGCTATAAACCCTAAGCAAAATGCTATAGTTTATGTTAGAAAGGAAGAGTGTTCTTAGAAATTAGAGGGGGTCTAGTCTTATTTAAAGTTTTCCTTTTGGGAAAATGGGAGACTTTGGTGCATGTGGGACTAAAAATGAGTCAAAAGTTGATTAGTGAGTCAAAGTAAGATTTGACTAGGCTTAGAAGAGGTTAATCATGGTTTAGGGTAATTAACCTAGGTCTAGGCTAATTAATCTTGTTTAGAGAGGAATTAGGGTTTTAAGAGAGTTTTAAGAGGTCTAATCAATCCAATGAAATGAATTTATAGTCCAGGAAGCTAGTAGAGGTAGTTTAGAAAGGAATGAGGAGAGGGTTTTGCTAATAAGGGACTATATTATCCCCATTAGCTCATTTATAAGAGTAAATACGACAAAAAATGTCATAAATGATGAGTTAGAGGAGTCTAATTAATGAGGTATCATCAATTTGCTAAGAAGGAGAATAGTTAGTGCAATATTAGGAATAATAGTGCTTTGATCAAACTACAGGTGTCTACATTTTCCCCTCTTTGGGGTGACGTAAGCTACGTCACTTCAAAGAAAGTAGACAAACATAAACAAGTAGAATTTTTTGAAGGGGTAGAAGAAAAATTAATTAGCTAAAGGGATGCCCCCTCGAGTGTCGATGGGGTGATGGAGGAACTCGATCGATGATCAAAAAGAGAAAGAAGAAAGAAAGTGTGAAGATAAGATGAGAAAACAACAAAAAGGGATATTGAGTTATCCACAAACCATTGCTTACATAAACAATTTTTTATCATCATTTTGTTTAGAATCCTCATCATCGGTCCTTATTAAAATGTAAGCATACGATGAAAGCGTAAAATGACATGAAAATCCAAGATAAAAACAACTTTCCATTGCTAAAACCTCAAATCCATGCAACATACAAACATGCAATGCAATACGAGAAGTAAACAAACTCTTTTAACATGGAAAGAAATACAATCACACACACACTTAAACCAACAATGCTTAAGATGGTTGCAAAAATATTTTGTTATCGAGTTGTAATCCCAAATGTTTTGATAAACGACAAGGGTTTAAAATGATGCCCAAGAAATTTGTATATGCAAGGGAAAATATGGAGGACACTTAGGTCCGATGAAAAAGTAGTGTGCATGACAAAAATAGTACCATGCAACTGATAGTGCCCAGAGTACAGACGAAGTAAGAAACGTAGCTTTTTAAAATGATTGTAGAGTTAGGTGATCCACGAGTCATTATTTAAAAAAATATGAAAACTTCAACAAGATATGAGATAAACGCCATGAAAGAGACACATATTTCAGCTGCAAATGAGTTGATTACCAATTTTAGTCCATTTTCAAAGTGTTTATGATGTTTTTGGATTTTTGGATGATTTTACATTTTTAAATTTTCATTAGTTAGAAGAATTTTAGGAAATGGAAGATTACCTAAAAGCAAGTGAAAATGCCCCAAGGCGAAGAAAACGGGCATCATGTGGCAATAAAATTCCCGAGGATGGTTTAGATGATATCATATGTTTTGTACATGAGATATTTTGGTAGATGCTAGCATTTGGGATGATATTAGATGATATTAGTGTGTGGGGGGGATAGATTTGTGATCATGCGCAACCCCTCTTGCCCCCATTGATGATACGATATGTGATGATTAGCTTAGTATACATGCATGATGTAAAACTTAGCATTTTTGTATATATGATGTAGTAGATGATGTTATATGTGATGAATGATAGATGATAGATGTGATAACAAACAAATGTGTAGTAAACAAACACACAAGCAAAAGTTAACAAAACTAAACAAATATACAACCAAAACTATACAAACTGACAACTAAAAACAAACTAATCATTACCTTGTTTTTGCAGGACGGTATTGATATATTTTCTAGTGTTTTTGGGTTATCTTGAAAGATAAGTTTTCAAGGCTATTGTTCACATCATTTTCAAGGTTTCCTAAGACAACGTTGTGAATTTGGTGTAGCTTCATCCCTAGAAGGAGATTTTTGAATGTTTAGGTTTTTTTGTATCCTTTTTTTGATTATTTTTGTATTTTCTAAGGTCCTGTTCCGAAAGCAATGTACAGGGACAAAGAAGTGTGGATGCCCCCAGCATGATGTGGGAATATAAAAGGGTAGAATGCCACATATATGTATGAGAAAGTGGAATATAATGGTGCCCCAAGTGTTAGATGGGAATATTCAAAGGCACATCCCTTACGTAGATAAAAGAACAAATAAGCAAGATCATGACCATGCAAGATAGATTTGGTAGGGTTCCTAGACCTAGCAAAGGAAACTAATCCTAGACAGTGGTGAGAATTACCCATGTAGATGCAAGAGGAACTTGTAACTGGTGAATCCTCCTTGAGCACCGGAAACTGGTTTTCACCCAAAGACTTGCCCACTACACCACAATTGCGTGGTTTTCACACATGGATGACCTATTTTTTCTTTACTATTTTCTCAAATTTTTCATGTTTTGTTTTTTTTTCTTTGTTTTTCTAATTTTTAGTTCTTATATGATATTCACGTCATTTCTCATGCATAGAAGCGCTTGAGATGTATGGAATTCATAGGTTTGGAAGCTCTTCACCATTTGAGTATGCCAGTTTTAAGCTCCTGATCCATATTTAGAAACCACCACATAAGGCCCTAACTAGTTAGCTTAAAACTTACCTTTCTTTTCTCTATCCTTGATGGTGTTCCTCTGATTTTATTTTAGAATTAGATCACCTACATCAAATTCATGATGAATGATCCATTTTTATATCCCCTTGATACTTTGTTTTGATAGACCTTTAGGTGATTAAGTGCTCTTATACACTTTTAATCTAACATCTCTAGCTCTGCTAGCTGAGAAACTCTATATTCTTCATCTTTATCAAGATAGTCCGAAGAGATATTCTCAGGGAGGAAGCTCCACTTCCAAGGGTATGATGGCTTCAATGCCATAGACTAGTGAGTATGGGGTGCACACCAGTAAGAGTGTAGATGGAGGTTCGATAGGCCCAGAGGGCGGGATGTATCTGTAAGTTCCAATTATGGCCAATTTTACTTACCATTTTCTCCATGATCCGTACAGAGTTTTATTGGTAGCCTTGGCTCATCTATTACCTTAGGGGTAATAGGGGGTAGACCAATATGAGATGAATATGGGTACATATACGCTTTGGGTAGACCATTTTGAGATGAATATTAGTGACAATGGAAAGGGGATGTTGACATAATGCTTTGATTCATGATATTTATTTTTAGTGACATAGTGTAGTCAATTTTACTCCCATTATAAAAGGAAGAATACCATTAGCCTATCACCCAAGAGAAGTTAGTGTTGATGGTGAGTGGGAAGGATAGATCCATAGTCACTTCGGATCGAGCAGAGTCCATAACATATATTATAAAAAAGAATTAAATGAGCATGAAAGGAAAGAGATTATGAGAGAAACATGCATTAAAACCATTGATATCCATGATAAATTTGGTAAGATTATATTCATTTGATCCACCGAGTGTCACATAGGTAAGAGGCATATCACTTCTACCCATTTAGTAAAAGAAAAAAAATTATCCCATACATTCTTTGATAATGTGGGTGTGGCCATCGAAGAAGAAGAAGGATGAAGCTTCTCCCAAGAGATATCAAGACCCATCTCTCGAGGTGAAAATGGCACTTGTATTTATAAGGTGTTGCAACTGCCTCCAAAGCACCCTTAGATCCGGTGACATGTGTCGAATGTGGTCCTTTATGGCGCATGTATCAGCTTTTCACTCCATATGATTTTGAAGATTCCATCGCAAGCATGCTCACATTTCTTTACAAAATTACACGCACGTGATCATGCTTTTCACGTGTTCTCCTTGGGTGCCCAAATGGTAAGGGCCAATAATAACCTACTCTTAAGAGCTTCTTAGCTGCGTGCCACCATGCCATACTTAGGTATGTTCTCCATAAATAAGAGGTGTACTTCTCATTTTAAAATACTCGTGGATCGGTGATAATGTGGGTGTGGCCATCGAAGAAGAACATCATGAAATCTAGGACCCATCGGAAAATGGCCAAGGTGTCACAAAAGCAAATTGTTGGCGCATGTATAGCCATTATTTTTGACGATAAAAAAGGGTGTGCATGGTGGGCTAATAAACCCACTCTTAAGAGAGGGTAGTAAAACTAGTGAGCTAGCGTGGAATGAGTGATGGACAAAGAAGCATATTTCTTCTCAATAAAGGGTGCCTCCGAGGAGGGTGTAATGAGCTCTGCGATGGATAAGGGCTTTCTTCTCAGTATGGGTAATGTTTGGGGGAAATGTGCCATCTTGTAGGTATCTAAATATAAGGTCATACCAAGGGGAGGATGGACCAACAATTTCACATGCCAAACAAGATTATGGCATGTCGTATGTGGGTACTTGTAAATGTTCTATAAATAAGGTATTTTACTTTCCTGAGGTGGAATGCGTAACAGAGACCCAATTATAGCCATAACATCTGTTGATCTATTGTGTGACCTTGGTTTTTGTTCAAAGATAATCTATAGAAAATACTCCTTCAGGGTTTCTACCAACTTCTTGTATGGAATAAGCTTCTCATATTTAACCTTATACTCATCATTAACTTGTTTAATAATGAGTTGGGAATCCCCAATGACTTGGAGCTATCTGATATTCCAAGTGATAGCCAACTTGAGGCCAGCAATGAGTGCCTCATATTCTACAATGTTATTAGTGCATGGAAATCCCAAATGGAATGCTCTTGGAATAACCTCACCTATGGGAGTGATGAGCACCACTCCTACTCTAGATCCATGGAAGGTGAACGATCCATCAAAATGGACCTGCCATTCTGTGGACTCTTCAATATACATCATGGATGCATCGGGAAGATCCAGACACAAAGGTTCCATTCTAGTAGAGGAGCTTCTGCCAACTGATCGGCCAATACATGTCCTTTCAAGGATTTTTGATTCAAAACTCAATATCAAATTCACTTAGGAGAATGATCCAATTATCCATTCATCTTGTAAGGGTGGGTTTGGATAAAAGGTATTTGAGAGGGTAAAATTTGGATATTAGTTTGGTTTTATTGTTAAGGAGATAGTGGAGAAGTTTCTGAAAGGTGAAGACAACTGCTAGGAACGCCTTTTCAATCTGTGGGTAATTTAATTCATACGCAATCAAGGTATGACTAATGTAATAAAACTGACCTTTCTTTATGGTTTAGGTCATATTGGGAAAGTAGTGCACCAATAGAAAATTGGGTAGTTGAGATGTATAATAGGAGAGGTTCTCTGGGGTAGGTGGCATGAGCACTGGCGGGTTGAAAGGTACTATTTAATTAGTGTGAATGCCTTGTGATGATCAGGTCCCAGTTGAATGCAACATCCTTTTTTAGTAGATGTGTAAATGGGTGGCACTTATCGCAAGTTGTGAAATAAAATGATGGATTGCTTGAATCTTTTCTTGTAAACTTCTCAGTTGTTTGAGAGTGGTAGGTGGAGGCATTTCTATAATAGTTGTAACCTTTGTAGGATCTACTTCTATGCCTCTTTGTGAAATGATGAAACCTAGGAGTTTTCCCAACACAACACCGAAGACACACTTTTTGGGGTTTAAGCGTACTTTGTAATCCCGGAGACGTTAAAAAATATGCCTTAGCACTTCAGGGTGCTCTCATCTACTTTTGGATTTAGCTAGGATATCATCAACATAATCCTCCATGATGTCATTCATCATGTCATGGAAGATGACAATCATTGTGAGTTGATAGGTAGCCCCGACATTCTTGAGTCGAAAGGCATGACCTTGTAACAAAATGTTCCCCAAAGGGTGATGAAAGTTATTTTATGTTGATCTTCTTCTGCAATACTGAATCTAGTTATAACCTGAAAAACCATCCATTAAGGACAACATTTCATAACTAGTAGTGGAATCAACGATCATATCAATGTTAGGAAAGGGGAATTCATCCTTGGGACATGCTTTATTGATGTCACAAAATTCAATGTAGATCCTTATGCCAACTAGATTCTTCTAAATGGGACTATGTTAGATATCCAATCTGAATAGTCAATGGGTTTAATGAAATCAACAACTAATAACTTTTCTAGTTCTTCTTTGACAAGTAGTGTAATTTTAGGGTGCATCTTTCTTAATTTCTACTTGATGGGTTTGGCATCTGGGTGCACAACGAGGTTGTGCACGACCAATTTGGGTCAAAACCAAGACATATTTGCGTATGTCCATGCAAATATATCTATGTATTCTCTTAATAGCTCTACAAAAACCTTTTGTTCCTGAGCTGAGAGTGAAGCTCCAACTTTATCATTCTAGGTTGTTCCTCTGAGCTAATGTTGACATTGATTGTTTTCCTCAACAAGAATTTTAGAAGTATCTTCCATTCGTGTAGGATCAGGGGGAAGAGTAAGATCAACCTCTTTAGGTGGCTTGTCATCATCCTTGAATGGATAGACCATTTCATCCATAGGTTCTTTGTTCTGCTTATCTACGAGTGCTTCAAAGAGTTTGTCACTATGAGACTTGCATTTATCCCTTCGGCAAGGTTTCTCGAAGTGTTCTTACTCTTATTTATGACCTTCCTATTCAAATGTCCACACATCTCTACCTCTTCTCCAAAGTATGCACAGGCATCTAGTTGAATTGAAAATCCTTTCTTGTGATCCCTAGTGGAATAGAATCCCTAAGTCCCATGAATTCTGCAAATGCCTCATCATTCTCAAAGAAATAAATTGGCACATGAAATTGTTGATCCCAATCTACAAGTTTGAGGTATACAAGGGTAACTTGGCATTTGGTTTGAGGATCGGATCTAGATAAGGTAAAGATAATTGAATCATGGAATAGGTTAGTGAAGGAAAGATCCTCGTAGAGGCTACATTGGGAATCTACATCACTATCTGAATGAGATGAGTTGTCCTCACATTCGAAGAGGTGGCATCAATCTCAAAGGGTGAATCATCATGAGGTTTTATTCCAAGACCATGTCGGTTAGATTTGAAATGAGAGATAGGGATGGGTTCTAGCCATCCTTGCACATTGACTACCACATCCAAACCCATTGTAACCCATGACGTACATCATATGGTGGCCTTTGATATATCTGCAGAGCTTGATGGCATGAATCCATGGTACCTTTTGACACTCTGCTAGTAGGATCCTCTAACATATTTTCCTCGGATAGGAGACTGCTAGGGATGAATTTATCCAATGGTTTAGGGAATTTCTCCCGAGTGCTCTTGAACTAAAAGTAAGGTTTACCCCATGTCCTGAGAGATACGATAGATTTGATATTAATAGAGCCTGTTTAAGAGTGAAAGACTCACCTAGGCCATATTTTTCCGAAGTTGCCTCCCATGATGCAAAGGGTTGACCAACGAAGGAAAGTCTTGATTACAAGGTGTGAGTGAATCTGAATCCACCCATTTCTTGATAGCTTCTGTTTGTAAGGAGATAACAACATCTACAGAAGGACATTCATAAGTTGCATGAGAAAAATTGTGCAATGCTCTACAATGTGTGAATGGTTATGGGTCACCCTGAATGGTGACTATTTGGCCTTCATGACACAACTTGATACACTGATGGAAAGTCGAAGGAATGGCTGCATGGCATGGATCCATGGGCACCCCAGAGCATGTTGTATGGAAGATCCAATTTGAGGACATGGAAGGTCGTATTATGACAAGTCGGCCCTAATTCTATTAGAACTACTATAGTACTGTTGATTCTCGCTCCTCATTGTCATAGGCTATGATCGTAATAGTTTTGGCCCCTTGGTCCATTTCTGAAGGGCCTAGCTGCTTAACCAGCTTTAAAGTACAAATGTTTGGACTGGATCCACCATCCACAAGTACTCTCTTAATCTTATGGTAGGTAATAACCACTTCTAGGTATAAGGGTAAGTTGTGGTCTGGGTCGTTACGTGGGATTTACAACGATCAAAAGTGATATGATCATTGGAGTCAAGGTGTGCAATCATGGCTTAGAGGTGCGTGGGATCTACATCGGTGGAGACTCCTGAACTCTGTAGTGTTTTATACAATATGTTTTTATGGGTAGTAGAGATTTTGAGGAGATCTAAGATTGATATCCTAGCGGGTGTCTTCTCTAACTGTTCTATTAGATTATACTGACCTTCTTGAGGGATAGGTAGGGGATATGGTATGATCAAATGAGCACGTCACGTCCCTACTACACAATCTTTTATAATATCCTAATAGTGTTGAACCTTTTCATCAGATGAATGGATACATCCTATGAGGGAATCAAAGGGACTATCGTTAGTGGGATAAACATAAGCAACAATCCGATAGTCATTGGAAGTTTGTTTGTGATCTGGATTTCTTTTCTTCTTATTATCTGCATGGTTAGGAAGGGCTCTTTGAAGATACCCATTTTCTCATTTGGACCTTGTCCTGAGTCAAGGGGAGAATCTACGGCGATTTTTCCCTCTTCAATGAGGTCTTGTATGTAATGGTGTAGTCTCAAGCATCTATCTGTCTTGTGCCCTTTAACATGGTGGAAGTCACAATACTCATGCTCTTTGAACCAAACGGGTTTTAGAGCATCTTCTGGGTATGGTACTTTATGGTTGGGTATTCCACCATGTTTACATTATCTAACTATTTTAGTATGGAAGATAGGGATTTTGTTAATAGTGTAAACATGCGTTTGGTGGGTGCCTTTGGGTGAGGCCCTTGTGAGAGCTTATAAAGTAGACCAGTCTATATGGTTTGGACTCTTTTGGAGTCCGTAATGCCATCACCAATGACATGTTTGTTCTTGTTGAAGAATTTTGGTTTATCTAAGGATTTTGCTTCATGTTTGTCCTTAACAACCATTTTAAGTGTTCCCTTTATGATGAGGGCCTTCTCGATTTGACCACCTTTCTCTATGACTTCTTCAAAGTTAGAGCCACAATGCATTTGTAAATGGAAGGCTATTTCTAGGTTTAGGTTAGGAACAAATATGATGACTAACTATTTTTCTAGTAATGCACAAGGGAATCGACTTGCCAACCCTCGCAATCATTGTAAAAAGCTTGCAAAGGTTTCATTGGGCTTCTACTTTGCATTCATTGTGATGTCATTTTCCATGTTGAAGGAATAATGGTGTACAAATTTCTCTGCTAACATGGGCCATGTTGTAATGGAACCCTTGGGTATGCTAAAGAACCATTCTAATGCTAGCACCCCTAGGCTATGAGGGAAGAGTCGTATCAAGAAATTATCACTATACATGACCTCTTGGAAAGCCATATAAAAGTCCTTGATGTGATCATGAGGATCACCTTTGCTCTTATATTTATCAAATTTAGGAATGGTAAAATGTTTTGGGAAGGGTTTCGTAACATGTCCTTATCAAAGGGGTAAGGGCATAGTTCTTCATACAAGTATTTTCTACTATGTCCTATGTTTCCCTCTTGTAGCGTAGTAAGTGTTTCTTTCATCGATTGTAACTCCCATTGAATGAGTTTTTCTTTGGTAGGTGACATTGGTCTTTGTGCCTTAGCCACTTTAAAGGTAGTGTGAGTATATATATGAAGTGGAACTCACTAGATTTTGTTTTGTCTTTGTCTTTGTATACGCTTCTTCTTGAAGAGCCTAAGTTTTCTAGTTTTTGGCTTAGTTTCAAGATTTGTTTTTAAAGGATCTCTTCTTCAACTAAAGGATCCTCTTCTTCATCAAATTTAGGAGGTGGTGAGGATTTGTGCTCAATCTTCACTTTACGTGAAGCTTTGTAATAAGGTCTCCATGGCAGGTCTCCTTCAATGACGTATGATGTTTCCCGAAAGTAGAGGCATACCATGTATCAAAGGGGTTATCCATATCTAAGAGGGATATTCGTTCTTCTATTTTATGATTAATGATCTTGGTTTCTACTTTGCGTTCATGTGGAAGTTTAGCTCCTAGTTCTAGGACTCTTGTGAGTACTTGATCTTTGTTATAATATAGGAGCTCATCAAATCGGCCTAGGTCTAACTTATGATGTTCTCCAGAAGAGTCAAAATCCTCTCCGCTATGATCAATTAATGGCTCTGCATCCTTGACCTATGAAAAGAGAGGTGCTAAGTTGTTTCCGCTAAATGGGAAGGATTCAAAAGGGTTTTCTCCTAAGTCATGCTCGTTTGGTTTAGATGCCATTTTTGTGATTCTAGGCATCACTAGTCAAATTTATACGAGGTTTCATCTGAATGTCTTTGAAGTTTTGCGTGAAACCTAGGTGTATGTTTATGTAAGTCATTCGATGCGATGTTGAGATATCACAATGTGTTCTAGATGTAGTGTTATGCAGTCATTTTTATCATTCAAAGAACACTCATATGAACACTTAAATGAAACGATGACTCGAATTGTCGTTATCAAGTCTATGCCCTAAACTATGATTTCGGTCTAGGGTCCAAAGTAGATGGTGACAATATCCTATCAATACGTAGATCAAGTTAGAATACCAACAAGGTCTAAATATCAAAGTGACATTGACGTGATCTCTCGAAGAGGTATACTACAACTATTTTAAATGCCGATGAAAGCTAAGTTTTCTGAAAAATGGAAGTTATGAATATGTATAGTGTAACAACACTATCCTGATACATTAACCGAGAAAGAAAGGTGTTAGTATCAAGATGACGTTATTCATGGTATATATAAGGCAATATTGACACTCTAAAAAAAGACTTAGATGACGTTGAAACTGAAACTAAGTATGAGTATAGCAAGAAGTTTTTAGTTGTGCGAGAAGCGTAACCACATAATAAAGGGACTTATATCAAGTTCTCAAGAAATTGAAAACATGATGTAAGTACCAAGATTGTGTGACTAGAATGTGAGCAAAACTATCAACTTAAGGAGAGATAAATGATGAACTGAAATCGTAGAAGTGAAGACGATCTTGAAATCAAGATCAAAGGACTATCAAAGATACGAAAATGTACTTGCACACTTTAGACATTTAACAACCCAACCACAAACATGGATGGGTGTAAATGGAAAAAGTGGAAAATACCATCTTTAATAAGAATCGTGAGGTATGCCTCCTTCTCACCCCAAAAAATGGGTGGAAAGAATTCCAAGGTATAGATCAAAAGATGAAAATAAACTAAGCGCCACTTGGGTAGAGTTTTGCCTCATCCGAAGGAGAGAATGAAACCGAGCTAAGTGAGACATCGTTTAATTTCGTGATGAAAGGCACTTAGTTCTAAATTACATGGGATCTTTTCCTTGTTCGAAAAACAAGGTTCAAACTCCAAGTAAGTCATCACTTTGTGATGGCTTGACATGAAAACGGACTAGTAAAGTGGGCTCCAAGATAGAATGGCTTCCCTAATAAGATCTCTCAACTAGGTGTCAACAATTTGTCTAATGTGAGCACAATTTACCCAAAGAGTCACATTGAATGATTTGGGAGTATCTCGGATTTACTTTACCCCCTTCAAATACAATGAGCAATAAATGCATTCACACGTATTCTCACTGGGATCATGATATGAACAACTTTGACTCTAACTTGTAGTGTAAAATCTAGTCAAATGGGTAAGCAGAGCGCTTCCTATTTCATCCACGAGGTTACTCAATGGTGGATTACTTTAGGGTTCCTGGAACCACCCCCTTTGTTGCAGCTTAAGGCATTATGCCAAAGGGGTTATGTTCAATTGAGTGGATAGGGATGTACCCTTTTTCGAAACCTACAATACAATGTGATGTGGAGTGGTGTGTTTTTTTATCTTGCTTAGCTTAATGTGGTTTTAAGTAGCACACCATTTGGAAACCTGTATGAAAAAACGTATTAGAAGGTTTTATTTTGTCTTGTCTCCTCCTTTCTTTGACACACAATTTTGGTCCTATATACCAAGATTAGTAATTTTACAATACGTCATATAAAGGAGATAAGATGTTGTTTTTATTTCCCAGATCATCCTAAGACACAAGGAAAGAGCATACACAACAAGGTATCTCACTCAAATTTTGTAAGAAATGGAAAATACTTAAGTAAATTGTGAAAAAAGTTCCTTTTAACCAACTTTGAAAGCTAATTGAATTGTTTTGCAAGTATGAAGAAGGTAGTGAAATGTTTTGATTCCCAAGATCACCTAGAAAGGCACGAGGGAAGAGCATACACGTTTCAAAACCTTTAAAAATAAAGATGCAAAAATTTAACTAAGTTAGTATGAAAAACATGATGGAAAAGAAACCTGTAAACCATTGTTAGAACCCTACAAAAAAGTTAGAAAACTAAGAAAATAAAAAATTCCATAAATCTATTTTTAGCAGTTTTTCAATGGTTTTTAGTATTTTGCATTTTTGGAGGTCTCTGGGGAACTTTGGGAGTTTGATGATAGAATTAATGATACCAAAGGTATATTAATTTTGGAACTTCCCTCACAAATTTCTCTTCGTTCTCTTTCCAACGCCTATTCAAATTCTGAAAATGGGTCAATGGGTCAAGAGATATGACCCAAACAAGGAGCACTAAAAAAATAGTAATAAATCCGGATCAACAGAGATACATGCGCACCCCTCAGGGTGTGTGCATGCCATTTTATGCATTTCACGCTTCCTATAGAGACACATGCATGCCCTTTAGGGTGTATGTGTGCCTCTGAGAAAATGACAGTCAGTTGGGTTTGCAGGGTGCTTGCACTACCCGAGAGATGTCCGCGCTAGCATAAGTGTGCCTGCGCTAGGGAAGTGAAACAACAAGTATAAAAATCTATGACAGTGTGTGTGCACCTGGAAGAGGGGTAATTGTGCTAGCAAAATGATGTATGCATGCCCATTTGGGTGTGTGCGTGCCTAGTCTAATTTTTTTGACAGAGGGCCGAGAACACACAAGGTGCTTGCGCATGGATTTGGGTGCCTGTGCACCTCTGCTAAAAATGAAAGTCAGAGGTTTTTGTACTTTCTAAAACTTATATGCATGAAAATTTGGGCATGTGTGCTTTCTATCGTCAGTGCATGCGCACCGTCTGCTAAAAAATGATAGTTAAGATAGGTGCTATTTGGCGAGAAAAGTGTATGCGCCTGCCGAAAAACCACCAAAAACACGGAAAATGAAATTCTAAAAGTGTCAACATGTTAGAATTTAGCCATTAAATGCAATTTCTAACATAAACTTAACAAAGAGGCATGAAAATGAAGGTTAACTACATAAAACCTAGCTAAAAAGCCCAAGGCAAAATATTTAACCCTACAAAAACATGTAAAAAGTTAGAAATTGAAATAAAAGCTTCAAAATGACTCCATTAATGGAGGATGGACTAAGTGTCCCACTAGGCATGCCAAATGTGTTCAATGAAAAGTTGCAAAAGCCATGGACATGGGGTAAGAATCTCTAAAGAAACCCCAAAGGATTTTAACAAACTAGTCAGTGGACCATCAGATAAGAGATAAACAAGGATTCATCACTTTACATACATTAATATTGAAAGAAACAAGCAAATCTAGCATATTTAGTAATCCTCTACTCTTGAAAGCTTTAAAAATGAACCTAGGTAGATTCTAAGCAATCATTTTGTGATTATGAGAATGGGAGCTCACCATTAATGGCTTCAAGGCCAATGGTTCTTCCCATTTACTCAATGCTTGTGTGTGTAGTGCAATGGCAAAACAATAGCTCAATAAAACAAATGAAATAAGCTCTAAACCCTAAGAAAAATGTTATAGTTTATGTTAGAAAGGAAGAGTGTTCTTAGAAATGAGAGGGGGTCTAGTCTTATTTATAGTTTTCCTTTTGGGAAAATGGGAGACTTTTGGTGCATGTGGGACTAAAAAGGAGTCAAAAATTTGATTAGTGAGTCAAAGTAAGATTTGACTAGGCTTAGAAGAGGTTAATCATGGTTTAGGGTAATTAACCTAGGTCTAGGCTAATTAATCTTGTTTAGAGAGGAATTAGGGTTTCAAGAGGGTTTTGAGAGGTCTAATCAATCCAATGAAATGGATTGATAGTCTAGGAAGCTAGTAGAGTAGTTTAAGACGAGAGAGGTTTAGCCAATAAGGACTATAGGGAATGAGGAGCTAGTAGAGGTAGGTTTGACGAGAGGGTTTAGCCAATAAGGGACTATATTAACCCCATTAGTTGGTTTATAGGAGAAATACGACCAAAAGAATGTCATAAATGATGAGTTAGAGGAGTCTAATTGATGAGGTATCGTCAATTTGTGAGAAGGAGAATAGTTAGTGTAATATTAGGAATAATAGTGCTTTGATCAAACTACAAGTGTCTACAAGGTGTCCCACCTTGTGATATTAACAAATATTTCTTATTTATCTTGATATTTTATTAAGGAGGGATAAGAGTTTGTGGGAGACATAAGAGAAATTGAGGAGGGATAAGAGTTTGGTTGTGGTTGTGTGAATGAAGTTTTGGAGGATTTTAAGGTGGGCACTTAACCCATTTGGAGGCATAACTGATTCCCATGTTTATTCTCTCTCTTGGCTTGGATATTGAGCCTTTGTGCTTGGGAAAATTGTATGTTTGTTGTTATTTGGGATTGTTCTTATTGTGTTGAATGTTTGTGTGAATGATTGTTGTTGAAGCCATGTAAAAGTTTCCTTGGTTGTTTGATACCTCCTATTGCTTCATTGTTGGGGCTCGGTGCCAATGAAGAGGATGAATTCTCCTTCTCATTGGGTTATAGGTTGGGTGGAGAGAATTGCCTACTCCCCTTATTTTTTTGTTGTGATTGGATTTTGGAGAAATGGAGGGGTTCAAGTTGACTTCTTGAAAAGAGTTGTTTTGAAGAAGATCAAAGGAAGAGATAGTTACTTTGTAAAAAATTTTTCCATCTTGATTCCACTTATGTGGAAGGCTTGTATACTCTTGTATTTTAAAAGAGATTCTTGGAAACTTTATTGTTAAGTTATGTATTGGAAGTGAATAATGAAAGACACTTGAAAGTTGTATTTAATTTAAAATGTATATCCTTCAAATCTGGAAATGAAATCAAGTTGCTTGTGCTTTCACCTTGTAAAATAGTTGTGTTTGTGTTGGAAAATATATGGAATTATACTTGTTTCTCTTGAAATGGATGTCATTTTTACTATGAAAAGGAAAGAAATGTGCACTTATAAAATGGTTAAATTCCTTCTCTCTATGAAATTTAATGTATTGTGGTTGAAAAGAAACACCTTCTCATTTTATTATAAAAGTTAGTATGTTGGGATGTTGAAATCATAGTCAAATATCATACAATGTTATAAGAAAAGAAAATAGATATTTAGTGTTTTTAAACAATGAATATATCCTCTTTATTAATTGTATTGGGTTGGATAAGAAAAGATATTAGTTGCCTACTATTCCACATAGATGAATAGAGAGAAAAGTTATAACTACTTGCCTTATATTTCATTATATAAATGAATTTGAGTGATTGTTTAAATATGGGAAGAACAAAATTATACAACTAAGGTTATATATATATATATATATATATATATATATATATATATATATATAATTAAAAACATATTAAATAAATCATTATTTATATACATATATATATATTATAATATTTAATATAACAAAAAAAGACTTGTTAAAGTCGTATGGATTTTAACCAAAGTTATATATATATATATATATATATATATAGAATGAATGGTTAAATTTTTAGCTAAGCTGCGTGGCCCCATGGGTAGGTTATATAAAACAAAATGGGTGGGGGCGCCATTCCCACCCTAACCCTATTATATAGAGTGGGATGGGGGTGGCGCCCCCACCCAATATAACTAATACCTAAATCAGCAATGAACCGTATTACATTTTGAACCTGCACAAATAAATTTGGCCTACAACCATATCTTATTTGACATTGTATTATTATTTCAAGATGAACCTTATATATATCATGCCACCCTTTTCGGTTCAGTATTTACAAGAAAATGTATATATAAAATAAAAATAGAAATGCCAATGTAATGTATACACACACACACACATTCAAACCCTCATCCATGTGTATATATCATTTTAAACCAGAAATTAAATTGGGGAAAAAATGCTCATACCCAATGTGGTAAACAAAAAATAATAATATTGCAATAATAAATAAAATAGAAAGAAAACCCTAGGAGAGGGATGCAAAACAACTCTCCAAATGTGTGTATCCATCCAAGAACAATGAGCAACCTTCCATGGCCTCCATGCTCCCAAAACTTGCAAAACAAAATGGAGCAAATGAATGAGTTTAGGGTAAAAGAAAGAATAAGAAGACCTCATAAGGATTTTTAGGGTATTTCTAATCCAAGGGCCCAAAATGACTTAATCTAATGGATGAGATTTCACCCTACAACTTTAAGTGATGTGATTTTGTGGGAATGAAAATTAATTAAAAAGGCATGAGTAATGGGTTGAATGGGGCCATTTAATGGTTAGGGTAAGTTGAGACCTTAGCCTTAGGTTAGTAAGTAAATAAATGACATTAGAATTATAAGGATAAATTAAATAATTGTGAAAGGGGTAACATAGATAATGTTTTGTAAGGGTTAATTACTGGAATTTAACATGTATGGTTAGATGACCTCATGAGGGGCATTGTTGTTAAGTTGTTATGAGAAGTAAGAATTAAACTAACTTAGGAATTATTGACCCAGATGATATTTTAAACAAGATGAATTAACATAAAATCTAGGAGGGGATTTAAACCCGAAATGTTTGGAACAAAGTAATAATAATTAATCGTTAATTTAATAATGACAACCTTATGAATATGTGGAAATTATTAGTCATGAATTATTTAAATCTAGTTGGTGGTTATCTTGTTGCAACATTTTTAAACAAAAAAATATTCCGTAATTTTCCTAATTAATTATTGGGCTATATCTTTGGTTTTGTGTGTGGAAAATGTGTGCATTACATGGGGAGGAACAACAAAATAGATTGGCCAACATTCTGGAGTGTAACGTGAAGAACCTCCCGATACTTATATGGAAATATATCTTTGTGGGAAAAAATTGATGGAGGATGGAATAAACAATAGAGAGATTTCATAAAAACTAACATCCCGAGAAAGGTTCCCTGCTATCTCAGGCTAGGAAGGCTCAACTTCTTCAGAGCTGCTCACAAGGCATCGTGATCTACATCATTTTCAAAATTAATGGAGGCCTTAGAAGAGGATTAAATCCTAAAATGATTTTGGTAATTAATTAATAATATTTAATTGTTATTTTGGTTCCAAATACTCTATGGATGTGTAAAATTATTAAATGGAAATTAACTAAGCACCACTAATATTTATCACCCTTGCAAATTCAAAAAACAAATATGTAATTTTCGTAAGTGATTAATTAGGTTTGACATGGTTTTGGTGCGGTATTTTTTTGTGGGTGTTACACTTGGTATTAGAGCCATGGGTTCAATGCTTGGACCCTCAACAAACATGGGAACACAACAACCATTTCATGGAAACTAAACCTAGGAAACTTGAACCTCTAGAATAAAAATAAAAATAATGATAATAAAATATGTTTGGATTGTTGTATTCACCTAAGTGGACGTCTTCTTGAACCCAATTAACAGGAAATGTTAATTCAGTTTGACATTCTTATGAACTTCCTGTGTGGTAGGAATTTTGTTCCTTGCAAATATGTTGGATTAATGGGTTCCTAGCTCTTGGTTATGATCGTGTGATGGTGTTGACCCCATAGAGACCCTCCTTATCTGGATTGTTATTTTTTGTTGGCGTAACATTTGGGGATTAGTGCTAAAGGCAACGTTTAGGGTCCAACATGGAAGAGACCTAGAGATTGATTAATTGTTTAGAACTCCCCTTTTTTCTTCGGTGACTAGGCAAGTTGGGTATGGTTTGTCGGTGGTTGCAAACTTGGGTGTTGGTTCTCACTTTGAGGACTTAATCCCCGTATGGGAGAGTTGGGGTCAATGCAAGCTACTATGTCCTACTAATTTTTCCAAAAACACGAGTGGGCAATGTGTCGAGGTGGTAAATCATGGGTGTTCGCGTGAACACCCCATTTGTGTGAACCCCCTACCATGTACCATACTTTTGTACCACTTATGGCATGGAAAGTGGTTCATGTAAAGGGGGTGTTTACATGAACACCCTTTCATGAAAATGGGGTTCGCACGAACCCCCAATTTTATATATTGGAGGTGGCGCGAAGGATTTCACTTTTCCTCTCGCCTTCCTCCTTCACGTGAAGTAAAGACCTTAGAAGTGAACTAATACAAGAGACCGTTTTGGATCCTACAGAGTTCACATTGACCCCCGAGTGAGTTGTATCCATCAAAGATCCGACAACCGACCCAATGAGTTCCTTAGCCTATTAGGTATGTTCATTTTTTTGTATTTTTAAAAAAATAGGCAAAAAAAAGAAACCCTAGTTAAAACCCCAGAAAATATCTTGTATAAAGACTAGGCTTCACAAAAAAATTGTTTTCATTGGGCATCACAAGTATGTTGTGGTCTTCTTTCAATGTGCTTATTAACATGGAAATTACTATTTTTAGGAACCTAACAGAGCAGTTCTACCTATTATAGTTGAACAAAGTGTTCATTTTTCATTGAAAGAAATGCAATTAAGAACTAATCGCCGATTATTACTTGGAACAAAATAATATTGATTCAAGTTAATACCCACACCAATCCTAATCCAATAAGCTTATTATTCTTTTCATTTGTTTGTAATTATATCTACAATTAATTTTATCTTGGTTTGAACTACACACTACGCTCTCCGTCTAATGTAGGAAAAATTATATCAACATGAGATTGCTTGATGTCTCACTTATAACCGAGATTCCACTAATGCATTTTAGAATTCTCATTAAAATAAAGAATTTATCCCCACTTACAAAACGTTTTCTGTGACTAATATTTTTTTTCCAGTGATCCTTGAACTATTTTTGATGTTGCAAGTTGAGGTCCACCATTGATGTCTGAACCTTGTAAATTATGTTTGACCTAGGAACCTGATTTCTATAAGACAAACTATAAAATCCACATGAATTATATCTCTTAATAGGATTTAACAACCTTGGTCTTCTGTTATCAGTATCCATTATACAATGGAAGGATTAAACAACCTTAAGATTGTGTCAAGTATTTTATGTGGCATAAATTATTCATATAATGTTTTTTCATTTCCTTCTCACAGTGGCCCCTATCATAGTTTTTCACGCAGTTTTTCCGGATCAAGTATCTAGTGTTCATATGAGAGGACTAGTGGCATTCATGTTTATGTGGGTCAGCTCTTTCAAGCTGTTAATGCTTTGTTTTGATGTGGGTCCTCTTGCAACGCCATGGGCAAGGTCCAGTCTACTTCATTTCATGGTTGTAGTTGTTGTTCCAATAGAGTTGCAACAATCCCAGTCTAAAAATGTCACAGAAAAGCCTTCCAGATGGAAAATATGCATCAAATTGATTCTAGAAGTATGCACTTATGCAACAACTATTTACTCTTTTTCATTTAGAAATAGGATTCCCCATGGCCTAATAATTTTTTGTATGGATTGTGAATATATTTCAGCCTTGAAAAATTGATTTAACTATTTTTCTTGTGGAACCTTATACAATTAGAGAAGGCATCAACATAAGAGTGTACTACTAATTTTATTGGAACTAGATTGATTTAGCTTTGATGAAAACATTCTCTTAGAACAAAATCCCAAAAACCAATTTTTCCCTTCCAAAAGAAATTCGTGTAGGGGTTTCAAGTGGACTAAATTAATAGTTGAACAAATTGTTCATTTTCCATTGAAAGAAATACAATTAAGCAACCAATTGTCGACTATTACTTGGAGAGAACAATCCTCACTGTCAAATTTATGTGTTGACCTATAACTCTATTTTTTTGTTTTCAAGCCTTGTTTTTTGACCTATAATTTTGTTTTTTTGTTTTCAAGCCTTGTTTTTTGACCTATAACAATGATACTCCTTTAATTCGAAATCTCATAATCTCAAATTAGAATTTAACCTCACTCCACAAACCATTTAAATGAGGATCTTGCAACACAATTTTTTTAACAAAGGTCCACTTCATTTTAGTAAAGGTGCTCAATTAGTTTGTGGAAAGTTCAATTTTAATTTTTTTAGCTCTTATATTGAAAAATTGAGATCTCATTTCTTGAATCATTAGCAAATATGCTCTATTTTTACAATTGATTTTTGAATGGCATTTATATATTGGTTGGTTGATAGAGAGTTTTTCCATATTTTTTGAGAATGAGGGTAATATTATAGTTTCTCCTTCTAAAGCAACATGGCATTCCTCCAATAATAACATTTTCAATGATGGTAAGATGTGTGATTATGCAACATCTTACAAAGTGTGCATAAATATTGTGGAACATTTACACACCACCACACATTTCTTTTTGTGTAGATCCTCTTGAGCCTCCTAGATTCTATTGATATCTCACGCCCTATGAAAGACTTTCCTTTAATAACCTTTCATCACTCACAATTCACATAGTATTGCATCAAATCAACATTTAAAAATTTGGCAATGTCCTGCATTGTCTCACAACATTTACAACTTCTTGCAATTTTGTACAATATAACTACCACACCTCTCAACTTGAGTTCAATTTTATGTTACCTTAAGAGTGTGTTAAGTCTCATGCTTGAATTTCACCTAGTGACATCTCACACCATGCATAGAGATTTCCTTAACAAAATTGTATCACTCATAGCTCCTCAGTCTTGCACCAAATCAACATTTTCATCTTTTTCAATGTCGTGTAAGTTACCTCACAACATTTTTCATCTTCTCATAATGTTGTGAAAGGAAACTAACACACCTCTTCACTTGAGTTTAATTTTTTCATGCCTTTTTAGTGTGCCAAGTCTTATCACCTAATTGTGTATGTTTATAATTTTACATATAACTTTTGCACAAAAATGTCTTTTGGTCCTTCTCATGCTTACTCACAAAACCATACATAATTTGTGCCATACATAGAGCCTCAAATCCCCACAAAATTGATTGAAATATTTTGTACATTCCCAAATCTAGTCACCTCATGTCAACCTTGCCATTTCATCTCCATTGATGCCATTCCTAGGAAAAAATCAACTAGAAGATTCAATGGTTTCCTCTTGTTCACATTTTGGCTTGATGTAGAATTTCTAGAAATCAAGTTTATCATATCCATAAGGTTGGAGCCTTTGATAAAAAGAACACTAAGCATAGTGATCCTAACCTATGTAGAAAATAAGGATGAACCTATTATCATGGAATTTATCAAGAATGATATATTAATTCTAGAGTTCTTTCAAGAATATGAATTTGGTTTAGATTTCACAAAACAAATGCACTTGTTTATTTTAATTATTTTAGGATAATTTTACATAAATAGAGAATACATTTTATAAGTGTTTGTACTTCTAGTCATGTTGAAAAACTTCATCTTATCTCCTAACATGATCTTTCATTGATTTTTGATGCATGGTAATAAATTTGTTCCCTTAGCACTGACTTTAGCAATGAACTTTAGTAGTGACTTATAAAATGTATTTTTTGTGATGTATCTCTTTCATGTACTTTGTCTTGAACTATGCCATTTGAGGTTGATTTACTATGTGATCTATTTATAATGGAATAACTTAGATTTTACATTATTCCATTTTTGAATGGTAATTCTATGTTAGTGAGTTTTTATTACAAATGACAATAAGATATGCAATTTCTTATTTTCTAAATTATTTGCATTCAAGCTTGAAAATCATATTTCTATTTCTATTAAAATAGGAGAATATATTAGGAGAATTTTTTCATTAAAAGTATTGTAAATTGAATTTTAATTTCATTTTTTTACTTTCATGGCTTCTTCCACTCCTAATTTTTTGAGAGGACCAATTTAGAGATTGTAAAATTGTAATATATTCTCGAGGATCCAACTACAGTTGGGCACTATAAATCCCATTGTGAAAAAATATTGGTTTATCTTTGTAGAATAAAAACAAGTTTGAAAAGATACAACCCATTTTATTTTGAGTCAATAAAAAATTATGGATTCATTAAAATCAAGTGTCTAGGAGATGTAGGATATAATGAGATTATGTTACAAATTTCCGATAAGGAAGTCGTTAGGAGGTCTTCTTGGAGTTTTTATGTAGACAAACCAAAAGTAAGGGCATATTATGTAAAAAAATGTTCATGTCCCCTATGTGCACCTTTGATTTATCCTAGATTTGTGGCCTCTCAAGGTCAATTTATGAATAATGACCAATTACCATTATACTTCATAATGATGCTACATGTTGAGGTTCACCTAAACCTAAAGGTGAACTATTTATACATCCCTAGTTATTTGGGGTAGGGGCATGGCCATATTAGCCATAGGGAGGCATATCGAAAGGAGGGAGCTCCTGTAGTTGTTGATGCATGGTAGCTTGTACCGAGGCCACAACCATTCTTATCAGGATTTTAGGATGTCGCAACACCTATCGTTATGACTGTACATGAGGCTATTATCGAGGGTCTTACGGGCATTTCTCGCGAGAACCAATTGATCTATTTTGACCATGTGGGTCAATAACTTCAGAGGTGCGGTACTAATAGTGAGGTGTTGGTAGCAAAATGATGCACACAACAAGGTATACACTCGTGCATCTTTGATTCATCTAGATGACTTTGAGGCATTTACAGGGCCCACTTAGACACATCAGCTAGGACACATCATGGATACCAACTTGTTGCGTGCATATGAGGTTATTGCAAGACATTGCAGTGTTTCATTATCGAGGGTTTTCTATTTTATAGAGCAAGAGTGACAATGTATATTCTAGTTAAGGTACTACTACTATTGTTATAGTTGGACCTCATGTTGCTGCGATCATCACACTTGATGTTCATCACATTTATGTTCTGGTGTGTGAAAATTAAACCTTAATATAATTAAAATTTATTTTATTTCATCATTACTTTATAATTTATTAATATTAAAATTAAACATTTACTTGTGTGTTCAGGATTCTGCTCCAGTGTGTGGTGTTTCATAGCCCACACCATTTACCCACATGACATACACACAACTCTTCACTAAGCGCAACATGGATCTTGATGTTTCGGGCCTGAGTCAGCTTGGATCACTTGGTGACATATTTTCTGATGTTGAGGTCATGGGTGGTAGTCCCATAGATTTGGAGACTAGTTCTGTAGAGGTATATATACATGTGTTTTAGAATTAAGATTTAATCTAAATTGAAATGTTAGAAATTAATGAAGTTTATTCAAAAAAATTATTTATCAACTTCTTACATTTAATTTATTTTGTTTCATAGGGATCTATAGGAAAAATATCTACACATAGTGTAGATACTCGTAACATCCTCTCAGGGATAGATACTAAGGTAATCAATTATACATATATGTTATATGATGTATTTAATTAATCAAGAAATTGTTGTAGAATTTTTCTTATAACTTTTAATATATGGTACATGTATATATAAAGTTTCGACGTGTATTTTTTTAACATGCAAGGTGTAGCAGAGCCTAGTGAGGGTGTGGCACTGCCCCTACTACGGAGGAGACTTCGGTGATATTTTAGATATTTTAGATGATTTTAGAGATTTTAGACATGTATATACTCATTAGACATGGTTTTAGAGATTTTAGACATGTATATATACTCATACTCATGTATAGACATGATTATTATATTTTATATGTCTTAGTGTGTGTGTGTGTGTGTGTGTGTGTGTGTGTGTGTATATATATTCATTAGACATGTGGTTTTTATATTTTTATATATATTCATTCGACATGAATTTCATATATTGATATGTAAGGTAGCATAATTTTATATTTTTATGAGTTTGTGTATATTTAGAATTATGGATGTGAATATAAGACACCCTTATCTTTCATTTTCATCTCCTGATGAAATGATAATAGGTATAATTATTGAGATGTGGAGCTCAATTACTTAAGTTTAGCATGCTTTATCAACTTGCTGGAAAACACAATAACCGACATCGGTTATGTAGGGACCGACATTGGTCACCTATGACCAGCATCGGTCAAGAAAGTAGGAACCACCATCGGTTAGGGCTAACCGGCATTAGTTACCTGTGCGTAAGTGTTTTATTTAATTCATGGGAATTAGATATAATTTTAGTATTAAAGTAGATCTATTGATTGTAATTGCATGGCTAAGTGCCCTAAGTTTTTATAAGGTATTTATAAGCTAGAAAGCTAGGGTTAGAAGTAAGAGTTAATGATTATTGTGAAAATAATTGTGAGAGAGTTTTCTTGGAGAAAAAGGAGAAGCTTGAGAGAAAGAAATTACTATACATCATGAGAGGTGTGGAAGATTGTAAATATTTATTGTATATCTTCTAAAAGATTTGGATAATAGATTGGCTTGTTTCTTGGTGGATGTAACCCACATTGGTGAACCACATTAAATCTAGTGTTGATTTATATCTCTTATTTTGTAAATTTATTTTGGTAGAATATCTGATTTTATTGCATGTATGCTTAGATATAATATATTATCTGTACAACCTGTGTGCTAACCCCAACAACTGGTATCAGATCTTTGTTTGAGGTTTTTGTGTGTTGATAGATTTACTCATGAGGTTTTTCTGATTAAGTGGGAGCTACAACAATGACAGAAGAAAACAAATACAAGGTAGAGAAGTTTGACGGCCAAAATTATCAATTATGGAAGATGAAGATTGAGGATTATCTGTATCAAAGAGATTTGTACTTACCATTGGATGAAAAGTCTAGACCTACAAAGATGACTGATGAAGAATGGAAGATTCTCGACATAAAGGCTTTGGGATATATAACATTGAGCTTGGCAGCATTTGTGGCTTCTAATATTACATAAGCAAAATCTATAATAGAGTTAATGAAATCTCTTTCTAATTTATATGAAAAACCTAGTGCTTCAAATAAAGTTTATTTGATAAAGAAAATATTTAGTTCTAAGATGTATGAAGGTGGATCTACATCTAGTCATTTGAATGATTTCTGATCTATTGTAAATAAGTTAAAATTGGTTGATATTGTTTGATGATGAAGTGAAAGCACTCTTATTATTATGTTCTTTGCATGATAGTTGAGATAACTTGGTAATGGTTGTTAGTAATACAACATATGCTAATAATATTTTGAAGTTTGATGATGTGGTTAGTATAATCTTGAATGAAGAAATTCGTAGGAAAAGTACAAAGGAATCATCATCTGGAAATGTTTTGAATGTAGAAAGAAGGGGCATGTAGAAGGAGAGATCCAAGAGTAAGAATAATGGGAAATCAAAGTCCAAGAATGAAAGATCTAAATCCAGAGGTAAGGGAATTACCTGTTGGAATTGTGGAAAGAAAGGACATGCAAAGAAAGATTGTTGGTCAAAGGATAAAGAGAACCAACACCCAAAAAAAGGTAAAGAGGAAAATATTGCAGTAGAGGTAATGCAAGATGCTCTTATTATTTCTTTGGATAATATAATAGAATCATGGGTTTTAGATTCAGGAGTTTCTTTCCATGCAACCCTTAATAAGGTTTATTTCAGAAATTATGTCTAGGAAATTTTGGGCATGTTTATTTGGGTGATGATAAACCTTGTAATATTACTGGTAAAGGGGAAGTTCATCTAAAATTGCAGAATGGAAATACATGGGTATTGAAAGATGTGAGACATGTGTCATGCCTCAGAGGAAACATATTTCTGTATGGCAACTAGGTGAAGTTGGTTGCATGGTTACATTCATATCTGACTCTTGGAAAGTCACCAAGGGTGCACTTGTTGTGGGAAGAGGCCGGAAGGTAAGAACATTATATTTATCTACCCGTGTTACTGATTCTTTTTCTATATTATCTACTTCAGATGCAGGCATGTGACATAATTGGTTGGGCCATATGAGTCAAAAAGGAATGTAGATCTTAAAGGCTAAGGGTAAGTTATCATATTTGAAAGATTTAGATCTTGATTTTTGTGAGAATTGTGTCTTTAAAAAGTAAAAGAAAGTGAGATTTCTCAAAGTTGGGGCAACTAAGAAGGAGTAGAAATTAGAGCTTGTACACTCAGATGTTTGGGGACCAACCCAGCTAGCTTCTCATGGAGGATCCTAGTATTATGTTACTTTCATTAATGATGCTACAAGAAAGGTATGAGTTTATTGTATTAAACATAAATATGATGTTTTTGAGACTTTTAAAAGATGGAAAATCCTTGTTGAGAATGAATCAAATTCAAAGTTAAAGTGCTTTAGATCTGACAATGGTGGTGAATACTGTATCAAGGCTTTCAATGACCATTGTTTAGTGAATGGAATATGTAGAGAAAGGATAGTTCCAAGAACACCACAAGAGAATGGTGTTGTAGAAAGAATGAACAAGAAAATCATGGAACATGCTAGAAGTATGAGAATACATGTTGGATTTCCTTTTAGTTTTTGGCAGAAGTAGTTTATAAAGTGATTTATTTGATTAACTATGGGCCTTCAATTTCACTAGATGGAGGAATACCAAAGGATGCTTGGACATGAAAAGTGGTAGATCTTTCTTTTCTTAAAGTTTTTGGTTCAGAAGCTTTTATGCATGTTGATAAGGAAAATAAAAAAAGTTGGATGTAAAATCCAAGAGATGCACTTTCATTGGTTATGAATCTGGTGATTTCAAATTCCATTTTTGGGATTTAGAGAATTATTAAATTGTTAAGAGTCGTGACATTAAATGGAATGAAAAGAGAATGTACAAGGATCAAATGTTTGGTACCCAAGGATGAACCGGTGGAGAAGTTTGTGAATGAAAATGAACTCTCAGATTTAAAAATCATATCTACAAGGTTACATAGTAACCGGTGTCAATTGACCCTTGAAAGACATCGGTCGATGATGAATGGATTCGGTTACATAAGAGCCAAACCGTCATCGGTTAGTAGAACTAGTGTCGGCTACAGATGACCGGTGATGGTCACTGTTAGAATTGGAAACAAATGTCCAGGAGGTCCAGAATGAGCCTCTGGTACCCCAAACTCTTGTGAAAAGGTCACAAAGGGTAAGTAAACCTTCAGAAAGATTTACACTTTCTCTATCTTATTTATTATTGATTGATAATGGTGAACTAGAAATTTTTGAAGAAGTAATACAGGATAAGACCCACGTATAGTGGGAGCATGGCATGGATGAGGAGATGGACTCCTTAGAGCAGAACCAAACATGAAATTTGGTTAAGTTTCAACAAGTAAAAGAGCATTGCAGAACAAGTGGGTTTACAAGATCAAGGAAGAAGAGGGTGGACAAAAGAGATATAAGGAAAGGCTAGTAGTAAAAGGATTTACACAGAAAATAGGTATTGAATTTGGTGAAATATTTTCTCCTGTTGTTAAAATGAATTATATATGTACTATATTGAGTATAGTTGCAATACATGATTTTCATTTAGAGAAACTAGATGTGAAGACTAGTTTCCTTCATGGTGATTTGGATGAAGAGATTTATATGCAACAACCGCTTGGGTATAAAGTCAAGGGTAAGGAAAAATTAGTGTGTAGGTTGAAAAAGAGCCTATATGGGCTCAAACAAACTCCAAGGAAATGGTACACGAGGTTTGATAATTTCATACATGAGCATGGTTATTTGATATGTGAATCTGACCATTGTGTTTATTTCAAGAATCTTGAAAATGGGAGCTATATTATTTTTTTACTGTATGTGGATGATATGCTTATTGTAGGATCTAGTATGCAGGACATTGGTGAGCTTAAAAGAAAATTAGCTCACACATTTTCTATGAAGGATTTAAAAGTTGCAAAAAAATCCTTGAGCATGCAAATACACAGAGACAGGAAGAACAAAAAATTGTATTTGTCTTAGGAGGATTATATCTACAAGGTGTTAGAAAGGTTTAAAATGCAAGAATTCAAAACTTGTAAGTACACCTATGGTTGGACACTTCAAATTGAGAAAATATCAGTGTCCTTCATCACATGAGGAGGTCAAATACATGACACGAGTACCATATGCTTGAAAAGTTAGGAGTCTCATGTATGTTATGGTTTGTACTAGACCAAACATTACACAGAAGTGGGAGTTATGAGTAGATTTATGGCCAATCCAAGTAAAGAGCATTGGAAAGAAGTCCAATGGATACTCAAGTATTTGAGAGGACATCTAGCATGCAATTATGCTATGGAGGTTTGGATATTTCTTTATATAAATATGTTGATTCGGATATGGCATGGAGATGGATGGCAGGGAGAGCACTACTATATATATATATATATATATATATATTCATAGTAGGTGGGATGACAAATAGTTGGATATCAAGATTATAATAAGGATACTACGGAGGCGGAGTATGTTGCATCTATAGAGGCTAGAAAAGAGATGATATGGATGAGTAGGTCCATTGAAGATTTGGGAAAGGAGAAATATGATTGCAAATTATTCAGTGACAGTCAGAGTGTAATTCATTTTGCAAAGAACTCATCATTTCATTCTAGAACAAAAAACACTCATTTGAGATATCAATTCATACAGAAGGTATTGGAGGATGTGAAGCTGAAACTGGAGAAGATTCATATGAGTGAAAACCCTACGGATATGCTAATGAAGCCATTATCAAAAGAGAAGTTAGACCTACAATCCACTTATGTTGGTCTTTGAGTTTGAGACTTGAAGAGGAAGAAACAAAGCTAAGGAAAGGATCCAAGAATGACGTTGTATAGGTATAGTGCAAGTAATTTATCTCCAAGTGGGAGATTGTTGAGATGTGGAGCTCAATTACTTAAGTTTAGCATGTTTTATCAACTTTTATGAAAACACGTAAATGGCATCGGCATTATGTAAGGACCAGTGAGTCACCTATGAATGACATCGGCTAGGAAAGTAGGAATCTCCATCGGTTAGGGCTTGTTGGTTATGGATGTATTTATCAAGGGGCATCGGGGCAGCGTCCCGAAAGCCACATTTTATATGTGCATCGGAAATCTGGACCGTTCCTTATTAGGTCATAGATCTAATAGGTTTTCTATGTTTCCCCAAAATGATAAAAACCCTAATATCTTTAAAGGGTCATAATGTATGAGGCTCATGTATTATGGTGCACCATGTGAGAGAGACTTTTGTTGGACTGAATAAAATGATTGGCTATTTTTGGTGGATGTAGCCCATTTTGGGTGAACCACATTAAATTGTGTCTCTGTTTTATTGCATTCTTTTCTATTTTACATTTTCTACATTATTCATTGCATGCTTATTTATCTGTACAACTGGTATAATCCTAACAACTGGTATCAGAGCACGTTTGAGATTTATTTGTTGGCAGTATACTCATAGAGGGATTTCTATTGAGTGGGAGAAGCAACAATGGCAGAGGATAATAAGTTTAGAGTTGAGAAGTTTGACGCCAAAATTACCAGCTATGGAAAATGCAGGTGGAAGATTACTTGTATCAAAAGGATCTATACCTACCGTGGGAGGTGAAGAAGTGAAACCCTCAATCATGTCTGATGAGGAGTGGAAGGTTCTAGATAGGAAGGCTCTCGGTGTGATTCGATTGAGTCTGGCATCATCCGTAGCTTCAAATATCTCACAGGTGAAGAGTATGGTAGAGTTGATGAAAACCCTAGCTAATTTATATGAAACACCTAGTGCATCCAATAAAGTTTATTTGATGAAAATATTGTTTAATCTACAAATGCAAGAAGGTGGATCTGTATCTAACCATCTTAATGATTTCCACACTATTGTAAATCAGTTAGATTCAGTTAATATCCCATTTGATGAGGAGGTTAGAGCATTATTATTCCTATGTTTTTTTGCCAGAAAGTTGGGACAACTTAGTAATGGCAGTTAGTAATACATCATCTACTTCTCTTAAATTTGAAGATGTAGTAAGTGTCATTTTAAATGAGGAAATGTGCAGGAAAAGTATAAGGGAAAATTCTTCTTCTGGAAATGTGTTGAATATGGAGAGTAGAGGGAGGAGCAAGGAGAAATCAAAGAGTAAGGCTCGTGGGAGATCTAAATCGAATATGGGCAGATCCAAATCTAGGAGTAGAGGCATTACTTGTTGGAACTGTGGAAAGAGAGGACATGCTAAAAAGGATTGTTGGTTCAAAGGAAACAAAGAAAACTAGCCTGAAGGTATTAAAGAGGAAAATATGACAGGTAATATTGTTCAGGATGCTCTTATACTTTCTCTTGATACTAGAGTAGAATCTTGGGTAATAGATTCAGGTGCCTCTTTCCATGCAACCCCTGATAAGGGCTATTTTAAAGAGTATGTCCAGGGAAATTTTGGATAGGTTTATTTGGGTGATGATGAGCCGTGCAACATTGTCGGGAAGGGAAATGTACACCTAAAATTACAGAATGGAAATACATGGATATTGAGAGATGTGAGGCATGTACCTAGCCTCTTAGGAGAAATCTCATTTCACAGATAGTTGGGTGGTGAAGGTTGCACAGTCACATTCACTTCAGATGCTTGGAAGGTTTCCAAGGGTTCCCTGGTAGTGGCATGGGGTAAGAAAGTAGGCACTCTTTATTTTTCTACTTGTATATCTAATTCTTCTACCATATTGTCTACTTCAGATGAGGATGCCAACATGTGGCACAATAGATTGGGACATATGAGTGAGAAGGGTATGAAAATTCTACAGAAAAGGTAAGCTTTCATGTTTGAAGCAATTGAACTTAGAGTTTTTTTGAGCATTGCATTTTTGGGAAACAGAAAAGAGTTAGATTTCTCAAGGCAGGAATACCAAGAAAGAGCAAAAGTTGGAGCTAGTTCATACAGATGTGTGGGGGCCGGCCCATGTTGCATCTCATGGTGGTTCTCTTGTACTATGTCACATTCATAGATGATGCCACAAGGAAGGTATGGGTATATTGCATTAAGCATAAGTTTGATGTCTTTGATACATTTAAGAAATGGAAAGCACTTGTTGAGAATCAATGTGGTTTTAAATTGAAATGTTTGAGATCTGATAATGGTGGTGAGTATTACAGTAAGAAATTTGATGATTATTGTTCCTTGAACGGGATTTGTAGAGAGAAAATAGTTCCCAGGACTCCGCAACAAAATGGTGTTAGTGAGAGGATGAATAGAACAATAATGGAGCATGCACGGTCAATGAGATTACACGTGGGGATGCCTCTTCAGTTTTGGGCAAGAGGCCGTAGATATTGTTGTGTACTTAATCAACCATGGGCCTTCGAGTGCATTAGATGGAGGAATTCCGAAGAATCCTGGACCGGGAAAGAGGTAGACCTTTCATTTTTAAGAGTATTTGGTTTAGAGGCATTTGTGCATGTTAATAAAGAAAACATGAAGAAATTGGATTCAAAATCCAAACGTTGTACATTCATAGGCTATGGCTCCAATGGTGATTATGGATTTCAGTTTTGGGATCTAGATGAATCTAAGATAATTAGGAGTCGTGATGTTGTTTGGCATGAAAATAGAATGTACAAGGATCAGTACATGATGAAAAAATCCCAAGGAAGAATTGGTTGAGGATATAGCTCCTAAAAATGAACTCTCGGGTGGAAAATATCCACCTACAGGTACCGAGGTTGATTTCATAGGCCGAGCATGACAACCAATTTTGGCATCGGCACCTCTGTCAGAAATTCAAGAAAATGAGCAGCAAGAAAATAATGATCCCATGACACCCCCATCTTTGGTAAGAAGGTCACAATGTATTAGTAGACCTCTAGAAATATTTTCCCCTGCTTTGTATTATTTGTTACTAATATATAGTGGTGAGCTAGAGAGATTTGATGAGGCAATGCAGGTGGAATCCACTAAGGAGTGGGAGCATGGCATGAATGAGGAGATGGACTCCTAGAAAGAACCAAACATGGGATTTAGTCAAATTACCGGCTGGGAAGAGAGTACTACAAAACAAATGGGTCTACCATGTGAAAGAAGAAGAAGGTGGATGGAAAAGGTACAAAGCAAGGCTTGTAGTGAAGGGGTATGAACAAAAGAAAGGTATTGATTTTGATGAAATTTTCTCCCTGTTGTAAAGATGTCTTCCATTCGTATTGTATTAAGTTTAGTTGTTGTTGAAGATTTACACTTAGAGCAACTTGATGTCAAGACGACATTTCTCCATGGTGACTTGGAGGAGGAGATTTATATGCAGCAACCACTTGGGTATGAGGTGAAGGGTAAGGAGAAATTGGTTTGCAGGTTGAAGAAGAGCCTATACGGGCTCAAGCAAGCTCCCGACAATGGTATCTAAGGTTTGATAGTTTTATGCATGAGCATGGTTTTACTAGATGTCAATCAGATCATTGTGTGTACTTTAAATGGTTGGATAGTGGGAGCTACATTATTCTTCTGTTATATGTAGACGATATGCTTATAGCAGGGTCTAATATGCAGAAATTGCAAAGCTTAAGGAAAAGCTTGCACAAACATTTGCAATGAAGGATTTGGGTGTAGCAAAGAAAATCCTTGGTATGCAAATCAAGAGGGACAAAAAAATAAGAAATTGGTGTTGTCTCAGGAGGACTATGTAGAAAAGGTGTTAGAGAGGTTTCAGATGCAGAATGTGAAACCAGTTAGTACACCATTGGCTGGGCATTTTAGATTAAGTAAAGAGCAATGCCCAACAACACAAGAGGAAAAATATTATATGGCATGGGTTCCTTATTCTTCAGCAGTTGGGAGCCTTATGTATGCCATGGTTTGTACTAGGCCAGACATTTCCCAAGTAGTGGGAGTTGTTAGTAGGTATATGGAAAATCTGGGTAAAGCACACTAGAAGGCAGTCTAGTGGATTCTCAGGTACTTGAGAGGGACCACTAGTAGTAAGCACTTGTGCTTTGAGGGTCAGATTATATTTATAAGTATTTTGGATTCATATATGGTAGAGATGTGGATAGTAGGAGGAGCACTACTAGATATATGTTTATAGTTGGTGGTGTGGCAGTGAGTTGGATCTCAAAGTTATAGAAAGTAGTTGCCCTATCTACTATAAGGCAAAATATGTTGCAGTGACTGAGGCAAGTAAGGAAATGTTATGGATGAGTAGGTTCATGGAGGAGTTGGGTAAGGAGTAAGGGGATTGTAAGTTACACAGTGATAGTCAAAGTGCAATTCACTTGGCAAAGAACTCGGCCTTCCATTCAAGAACCAAACACATTCAACTAAGATATCACTTCATACGACAAGTGTTGGAGGATGGGCAACTTGAGTTAGTGAAGATTCATACAGATGATAATCCTATTGATATGTTTACTAAGCCAATGACAAAGGAGAAGTTGGATTTGCATTCAACTTTTGTGGGTCTTCAAGATTGATCTTGAAGTGGAAGAAACAAGCCAAGAAGAAAATTCCAAGCAGGAGCCGTAGTGTGTAAGTTACATCAATCGGTCCAAGTGGGAGATTGTTGGTTATGGATCCCGATAGAAAATTGATAGGGGGTTGATAGGGGGATTCTCCCCCTTATGGGGTCTAGGGGATGGCCCCCGGTGGGGTTGGGGGCAACGCCCCAAAAGCCACATTTTATATGTATTTATGCATTGTGAAATCTAGACCGTTCCTTATTAGGTCACAGATCTAACAGTGGTTTTCTATGTTTCCCCAAAATGATAAAACCCTAATATCTTTAAGGGTCGTAATGTATGAGGCTCATTGTATTAGTGGTGGCACTGTGAGAGAGAGTTTGTTGGAATAAATAAAAGGATTGGTTGTTTCTAGTGGACGTAGCTCATTCTGGGTGAACAACATTAAATCTGTGTCTCCATTTTATTGCATTCTTTTCTATTTTACGTTTTCTACATTATTTATTACATGCTTGTTTATCTGGACAACTGGTATAATCCTAACAAGGCTAACCAACATCAGTTACCTGTGCATAATTGTTTTATTTAAATCATAGGAATTATATCTAATTTTAGTATCAAATCAAATCTATTGATTTTAATTGTATGGCTAAGTGCCCTAAGTTTGTATAAGGTATTTATAAGATAGAAAGTTAGGGTTAGAAGTAAGAGTCAATGATTATTGTGAAAATAATTGTGAGAGAGTTTTTTTGGAGAAAAAGGAGAATCTTGAGAGAAAGAAAGTATTGTAAATCGTGAGAGGTGTGGAAGATTGTAAATCTTCATTGTATATCTTTTGAAAGATTTGGATAATAGATTGGCTTGTTTCTTGGTGGATGTAACCAACATTGGGTGAACCATGTTAAATATGGTGTTGATTTATATCTCTTGTTTTGTATATTTCTTCTGGTAGCATATCCGCTTTTATTACATGTATGCTTAGATCTGATATATTATTTGTACAACCTTGTGTGCTAACCCCAACAATAATGATAGATAAGATATTAAATACCCTTATTTTTGTGATATAATGTAAAATTATTTAAAATTCTATATCGAATCATTTGATGCTTAGGTAATTTAGTAATACTTTATGTTACATTAACCATTCCATGGCTTATATATAGATTTTTTGATTTCTTATGGATGAGGAAACAAGGCTCTATAACTCGTTTAAGTGCTTCAAAATTTAGTAGTGTCTACTTTTAGAGATTTGGTGTTGTTTTAGGATTATTTATGAGAGATTTGTATTAAATTAGGGATATATTTATGATAGGAGGGATTGCAAGTGGTTTGTAGTAGATATATTTACTTTTATAAGAATTCATAACTTTAAGTTTACAATAAGGAAAACCTATGGGATATGAAATGGCCCAAGAATATATATAAAAACTTAAAAAGTAACCATTAGGTGGTAGTAAATGGGGATAGATATCCTAGAAAGAAATTGTTGGATCCTTTGGTCCTTGTTTTAGGGTCATGAAGTAAGATAATGATAATGATAAGTCATAGTCATGAAGTAAGATAATGATAAGTCACGTAGGTTTTGAATGTTCTTACAAGTCATTCTTAATCTCAAAACCCAATATTTTTTCCCATGAACCTTTAAATAAAGAATTTTCTATATGTTTTTCTAATCTCCTAATATCTTTCAATACCTTGAGTCATGTAGTTCGAAAAGAAATAGTATTCAAAACCTCAAAATTCTTTATCAAAATTTTGTAGACCCTACTCTAAAATGTGAAATCTATTTGTTAAATCTATATAAAATACTTAATTGTCTATCAAAATTTAAAAAATTCTATAATTTACTAGAAATTTCCCCCAAAATGGAAATTTCAATAAGGGGCCATAATGTCTATCATTTTTCTCACATGAAATTTTAAATGAAAGTTAGATTTATAGGCTTACCTAGTGTAAAATATAATCGATTCAAATATGAAAATAATGTATAGGACACTAAGAACTTGTTTCAAATTATTATAGAAGATGTCAAAAAGAGAAAGTAAAATGAGGAAAATAAAAAACATAAGAGTTGATGTTAAATTTTTTGAAGGAAGAAATGACTTATATCTACATCTTCAGGGGTTTTGAATTTCAATAAAACAACATGATAGTAATAGTGTTTTGATTAATCCTTTTCAAATATTCCATTAGGTAAGGCTTTATATTGGTTTCATCATGTCCGTGGTGTATCTTTTATAACATTATTAGAACTTGAAGAAGCATTGCTAATAAAATATATTCAAAATAAGATTCCAAGAGTTACATATGAACACTTAAGATGTTACATAAAAGGAAACTCAAAATGAATGAGTGAGTACATTATGAGGTTTAAGACTTGTATGCAACAACTAATATATCAACTAATATCCATTGATTTTTATGAACTTAAAATGATGCATGTTAGTTACATCCATCCACGAGTGAATAAATCATCAACTCAATTTTTTAAAAATGGTGATCAATGTCATTTTACATGTACACAATATCTAAAAACACCATCAATACAAGACATGTTAGGTAGACCTAACACCAAGTTTTTTGAACTCATTTGTTTTATATATATATATATATGTATGTATGTATGTATGTATGTATGTATGTATGTATGTATGTATGTATGTGTGTGTGTGTGTATGTATGTATGTATGTATGTATGTATGTAGTTCAAGTATCCAAATCCTTCATGATAAAAACATTGATATATATGGAAAGAATATTATTGGAGATACTAGGGAACAAAATTACATCATTAATGAACCCATCCTTAATATCATAACAAGAAAGTTGTCAAATATGTATGCCAAATGACAAATAAAATAGATAAAATATTCCATTCCTGGAAGACATCAATATATAATATTCTAGGTCCTTCTATATAATACCAAGTGGCTCATCTCGTTGTTCAATGACCTGTAAAAGTTTTTCATGGTCTTCTACATCTAGTCTCCATTTTTTTGTTGACCACTTTTAGTCTTCACCTGATGCAATTGTAACCTTGTAGCAATTATGTGATGGGTGTAATGATACACCTTTTTGTCCGGTTTATAATAAAAAAAGTTAATCCCACTTTGGAGGGATTTCACTTGTTGTAAATATGTTCCCTACACTACAACCGAGCCAATATAAAATGTTGTCTCCTCACTTGTTATTTCACATGTTAGCTTTGTTCTCTCTTCTGTGCAACGCAACAAGTAGTACTCCAATTTCTCAATATTGTCTTCTTTAGCAATGACTACAAATAAATCAGCTACAAAAAAATGGAAATAAATATTCAATGCTCCATATACTATAAATTATACATATATATTCAATGATCAAATTATACAATCCTTTTAAATAAAACATACCTTGTTTAACCAATCCAGATATGTGGTCATAATCAGGTGAAATCAATGGCACATATTCAAAACTATCATCATGATCTTATCCATATGTGTCATCCACAACTAAAGGAACTTTCTTCCACTCACCTACATACCCATGTTTGTGACTATTGCACTCGGAATATTGACTATTGCACTCTGAATATGATTTGTTTGAATGCATTCATAACAAAAACAAGAGTAATATTTTGTATAGATTGTCCAGTTATTACTATCCATAGTCATCACAGAGTGCAAAGACCTATAATTATGAATCCTTTCACATCCATACTTCGTCCTCCGATCAATACCTTCAATTAATCATGCTCAAAATCAATAAAGTTTAAAACAAACATCAAAATTAAGAATATTTTTTAAAAGTTTGTAACTTGTAGTAATAAATCACATCAAGATACATATATGTTTTAAATGTGCATACCTATTATCTCCCAAAACAATCTATGTGGGGTTGAAGCCTATGGGGTTGAAGCTTGTGAGGTTGAAGCCTGTGAGGTTAGAGTGTGTGAGGTTGAAGCCTGTGAGGTTAAAGCTTGAACTACAAAATGTTTCTTACACCATTCAAAAATGGTGTGGGCATAAATCAATCGATCTCCCTCATAATCAAATATTTGTTTCTCTAGAGCACGTTTGATGCATGCACCCACACCATCGTGTTCTCCCTTCCCATGACCACTCTAAAAAAACTCCATAGCTGAGGTATTTTGTGATGATGATGATAGTGACTAAGTGAAAAGAAAGGGTGAGAGGATTTGGATTGTGATGCGCTACCATTTGACCAAACAAAATGTTGATATATTTTTACTCCTCGCTCATGAAGATATTGAAAGAACAAACCAAAACAATGATGTACAAAGTGGGTGTCATGTTCCTTGTCATCACTTATATAGAAGTAATACTCCTTGATCATTCGATTCACATTTGTACTTTCAACCCCATCCAAATCCAATTGTGCATGCCTATAAAATACTTGAACCATGATGGTAACTTGTCAGTATGATAATATTGTGTCTGAATCTCTTTTTATGAGAAATTGAGTAATTCTTAGCAAAATCAACCACTGGAAATATGGAATCAATAGAGAATGTGTCTCTATTAGTCTTGAATTGTGTAGCCTACCACTTTACATAGTGAGAATGTTTGATGTACGGACTAATTAAATTAAACTTTGCATGAATGTAGCAATGGGCATTTACTCTTCTACCAAATCCAACCTGGTTCATCTTTTCCAAGCCGTGTTGAATATTTTATGTATTTGAACCTACAAAATTAATACATAATGGAAAAATTGTCATATTCATTTGCAATAAACATAAAAATCAAAATAAAATATGTACATCCAAATTTAAACACACACACACACATATATATGTATGTATGTATATATATATATATATATATATATATATATATATATATATATATATATCACCTCTTGCAAGCCACCATTTGAACTATGTCCAAATCTTCATTTGTTTCTGGAAATAATTTCAAGTCCCTACACTTGTCACATATACCTTTGATGCAAAGCCATATGATCATCGACATGATCATCGGATATTGTGCAAAGAATAGAAGCTATGAATTCACTGACATGTGTGGGGGAATTTTCAGGACCATTTGATGTTTCTGTAACTTTCTATACACCTAAAAAAACATAGATTTTAAAATACATTAATTTTAAATCACATCTCAAAAAAAAAATTTAATCAAATTTCTAATATATTAATATAAATGAAAGCACAACTCAATTTAATCAAATTTCTAATATATAGATATAAATGAAAGCACACCTCAATATATATGTAATATAATTTTTTTGTACTTGATAGTGATAATCAAACTCAACGTGATAGCGAAAATAACATGCGTCAAGGAATTTATCAGCTCGCACATACCAAGGCTTCAAACTCTCAAACATTCATTGTCTAATCATAACATATAGATGTTCTTCTGTAAACTTGATGTACATCTCATGTTGAGTTATTTCGAGCCAATGTTTTATATGTTCATCATAGTTATTGCGAGCTATCCTGTGTTTTAAAACATCCCTCACATTTGGAGAAGGACGAGTCCTCTCAATCTAAAAAAATCAAAACTATCTTCACAATATTATCCTCTATTTTATCAGAACGTGGATTTCTACACATTAGTGCCCAATTTCCTTCCACAATAGAATCATCCAATGTCTTCCTCCTCTTTTCATACCTACTGACCATCTTTCTAGATACACCCAATACCTTGGAAACAATGGTAACATGAAGATTCTTTGTCATATCTTCACTTACAACTGAATTTAATATTTCTCTACAAGAAATAATCTTATCAACAAACCTAGTTTTTGTACCCAAAGAACTTATTCCTTTAGAAACATTCCCAAAAATTCTTCTTCCATACGTTTTGACTTTTCCCGTCAAAAATCAACACCCAAAAATTCTAATGTTTCCTTTATATCAACATGATTTAAGAATGTAACAAAAAAATGTGCTCTAGCAACTGTAGTCAAATTAACAAATTCACCATATATTATCTCTACACTTTTTGTTGTTTTCTTTCATGATAGTGGTTCTTGTTGGGAAAACTCTTTTATTTTTTGGAAATCCATATTCACCAAGTGTTTCACATTTTTATTGGGAAGTAATTCCATAAATTTTGTTATCACTTCAACATATTGTTGCACATCATGATCTGTGTCCATAAACAAAATTAGCAAAAACATTAACATACACACGTGATTACACTAAAATTTGCAAAAAAATTAACATACACATGTGATTACACCATTCATGAATGATATATATATATATATATAAGAGCTTATTTATCCCATTCACTACTCTCTCGTGAAAAAACTTGGGCGTATCTTTTAATTCCTCTCAACCACTAATTTTTACCAAGTGCTCGCTAGATGAACTACCACGTGACTCGTCTTGGTTGCCACTCTTTTACCACATTGGGCTGAGCATCTCAGGCTCTATCATTTTCCAAGGTCTCATTGTTTGACTCGGAAAACGAGCCCATGACTTCCCGAGTTGGCTCCTCCGGCCTCGGAGCCCGACCACTATTTTCCATGCCGAGTCACTCACCTTGGCTTCCATTGTATGAGAACCTGATAATCCAAAGTAGTGGGATTTCAGGATTTTGATGCCATCTTGTCCTCGCACCATCTCAGAAAATTGGCTCCTGACGCACACTTTTTCACCAACTCACCGTGTCACCATGTAATTCCCTACGAAGAATCCTCGTGCTCCTCACTTGGCAACGCCGATCTAATCGAGATGATTCACTCGATGTTGGACTCGTCCCAACTTCCATATGCCTAAACTTGACTCGGCTCATACACACCATTCTCTAATAGGATCTGCATTTTTTTGTAAATCGTTGTGTTGCGTTCACCTTGTGTCGAGCTCAAAACCTTTCCGAGTTCTTTCGTTCATTGATATTAATTCCCAAGATCTGCCTCAACACTTAGAGGCTAGCTCCAAACCAGTCAACATTCTAGACTACGGATTCACCTGCTTCTCTGATTGAGTTTTTCCATGAGCTTTCCTCTAAATCATGAAAATTCCTAAGTTGTTCTTATGAGTCAATCTATCAGGACCCTCATGTCTTGAACTCACGAGTTTCCTACTTCGAGCTCACCAATATCTTAAGCCAAGTCATTCTTCGAGCTTGCATCCAAGCAATTTTTCTGCAAAACACCAAGTTATACAGACATGTCGTGTGTAATTAAAAGGTTGATAAGGAACCTCTTGCATCCCTATATAAACAATAGTACCTACCCTGGATCTCATGGTAAGCAAGACATCTAAAATAAAGTTCTCTCTACCCTCCACTTTCTATTGAGAACAAAGAGAACAAATATTTTCACCATAAATAAATATGGTTGTTTGACTAACTATGCAATTGAAGAGAGTTGACCTTGAGATGACCAAGATAAATCCTCAAGCCATGAAACAATGTTGTTAAAGGTAGTTAGGGAAAATAATGGTGCCATAAATGTTCAACTTACAAAACCATTTTGGGTCGAAGAGGGTATTGAAGAGAGGTCCAAGTGATTTAAATATATTGTCAATAATGTCCACCTTGACAAGTTTATTGATGACATCCATTAGGGAAGAAGGTGAGTTAACATCAATTGAATATGTAAATGGAGGAAGTTGATCAATAGAATTGTCAACAGCTTGAAGAAGCAAACAATCTTAGAGTAGCAACATCGCCAATGCTATGTAAGGTCCAAGATGTAAACCCCATAAGAGAAAAATGCTAAATATAGGTATCTCTCATACCTTGAGGCTGAGTCACCAAAGACTTAAATCTGTAAAGAAGTGAGTGAGCCTAGATACATTCTCCAAATGAAGATGTTGGGAAAATGACTTGCCTGGACAATGCACTATGAAACCATTTGTTTCAATGGATTATATTCTAAAGCATGATAGTACAAACACTCTCAAAATCTTCCTAGTCCAAAAACTCTAATATGAACCTATGTCTCCAAGTCAAAGAATTATGGGTCTAATGAAAAAAATGAAAAGGCATATCCTCAAAATGATACCTTGCAAATGGTCTTGAAATCATTAACACAAAAAGATAAAGAGTGAGGAATATTTGTTGGATATTGAGACTATCATTTTGGTATAGGCTATCATCTAAAGGAGAATTGAAATCTATAAGGATCATCCCTAGAGGTATTCAAATTACAACATGAATCACAAGTTGCGATAGACCATAAAAAGTGAGAAATAGGCTCTAAATCTCTCCAAAATTTTGATGAAATGATGGAGGACCACACAATCAACAAATATTAGAGAAGTGATCTAAACTTGATGTAACTTACAACGATCATCAATTTGAGCATGACATTGGATAATATTTCAATCTCATCAATGTAAATCCTAAAAAATGTTAATGGGGGTACGTCCTTGTTTTAGTCCAATAGTACTCTTGAAAGAGTTTGTGGGGAGTCTAAAATAGGCCAAAAACTATTGTAGAGCCTTGGGATGTGTAGACACCTATAATTTAGCTTGAGAAATTTAAATACTTAAATTGCACTAATCATCCCCTTTCCCACAAATTGACGACATATCGTCAATAATGCTCACTTTCTCTTCTATCACCATTAATTAGCTACATTACGCTAGTTAATTAACTCTTCTATCCAACAAATACGCCAATTAATGAAATTTCGTTAATTAATCCCCCTTTCTATCTAAACTAATTAATTAGCTTCCTCTTCCATTAAATCAATAAATCATCATTTATTTGATTAAATTCCTCTCATAGTCTAAATCATGCTAATTATTCCTCTAAAAATCTCCTATAATCTTGCTCAACTATTAATTAATCACTTTGGTTAATTAATAACCCCTTTATTAAATGGGTCACTAAAGGAAAAATTAAACTCTCCTAAGGTTGACTCAACCCTCCATAAACCTTCCTTATCCACAACTAACCCAACCTCTCTATTTATCCCACATGAAAAGGGATGTAGAGATTCTTTTATCCATTGAGCTATATAAGGAGCCCTCCTCCTACCTTTCTATTTACACCTTTACACACCTTACATGTTTATAGCTAATCTATAGGCATTTCATCTTAGAGCATCTTTCATTTGAGCTAATAGCCTCATTCTTGCATTTCATCCATCCAAGATTTTGGGTCATATGGAGATAATCAAAATGGTCTTGTAGCCATACTTTGATGAGCTTCCATTCCCAAACCCTTGAAGATCAAACAATCAACTTTGATTTCCATGGATCTATCTAGGTTCATTTAGTATTTTGGTGATCTAAAGAGTAGAGATTCTAATGCTTAGCATATTAGTTTGATTTCTATTTCAAAGTTTTAATGCATAATGTTGGTATTTAGTCTTGTTTAGCTCTTAGCATGATGATCTTTGTGTAGTTAGTTCATGTTTTGAAACTATTAAGGTGTTAGTTTCAATTCCCTTTACATAGCTAACTAATACATTGATACATATGGCACGCGGTGGGACGGATCCTTTGTCCCTTAGCATTCTAGTTCAAATTTTGTTGTTATTTCAACATTTGGCTAACCCTTTCTATACACATATGTGAAGTGATGTTCAAATTTTTATGATTTTTTTTGTAATCTTACATGTGTAGAATCTCATTTAGAGCTTTAATTTTGATGGGTTATTGTCAATTTTGAGCTAACATGTTAAAATTTGGAGCATTTTGAACTTATTTGTGTCATTTGGCCATATTTTGATATCATGACCATACATTTTTAGGGGGAGGCACGGTACATAAAACCACACAAGACACACTAAACCATGTGCAGGCATGCATCTGGTGTGCACACACACACTGCTATCATATTGTACCTTTGTTGTTGTCAAAACCATTAGGATAGCACACGCACCCCAAAGTTGGTGCACACACCATTTTACTCCGAGAGCTACTATTCATTCCGTGGAATACACTCCTAAATACATCTTCTCTGCGACAGGTTTATGTCCTAAATTACTATGCACATCATTACATGTTTAATCTGGATAATGCCTATTAGACACACATATCCTAGGGTAGGCATCGCGGGTAGCACAGCACTTTGGACCTTTGATTTTAGAATAGCACATTGGATATACCTTACATGCACACATCTAAGAGTAAGGTCACTGTAGACCTGCTGAGTTTCCATAGAAGGGCGTACACACCTATACCCCTTTTGCATACATCTTGGGACATCCTAGAAATGCATTCTTATATCTTTTGACCTAGATTTACATAAGAGGAGCAAGGTGACCTAACCTCAAGTGCACACACCCTAAATTGAGTACTTCAAGAGCTTACATATTCATTCCGTGTTTCCAAAGGTTTGTGTCCTAAATTGCTAACAGTGCATGTTTTCTAGATAATTTTTATTTTGTAGGGTATGCTTACATGCCTTTGTTAGAATAGACATTGGATAAACCTTACATTTAATTATAAGAGTAAGGTAATGTATGCTCTTCCCTCGCATCCTTTTGGGTGATCTTGAGAATCTAAAATGATCTTATATCTTTTATTACTTTGAAAAATGTGTAGAACATCCAAATTGAGCCAAGACAAATATATTTTACGTTTGAATTAAGTGTTTTCCATTTATTGATTTCTTGATTGGATTTTAAGTCGTGTATGCTCTTCTCTTACATCCTAGGATGATCTTGAGAATTAGAAACGACGTTTATTATTTTTATGGAAAATTACTAATCTGTTGTGCAGAATCAAAAACGCTTGTCAAAGAAAGGTGGAGTTGAGACAAAACTAAACTACTAATACAGTTTCCGTACAAGTTGCCAAAAGGTGTTCAAGTAAGCCATGTCAAAATTAAACAAGATAAAAACACACCACAATCATCACACTGTATTTTCAGGTTCGGATAAGGGTGCACCTGTCCGCTTAAAACTAGGACATAAACCCTTTGGCATAAGCCTTAAGCTACAACAATGGGGGTGGTCCTAGGAACCCCAAAGTATTCCACATGCAAGAGGGAACCTTGTGGATGAAATGGGAAGTGCTCCGCACAACCTACTTGACTAGTATTACCATTTGTGATATTTAGCATCAAATTTATCCGTATCGCGACCCCAGTGAGAGTACACGATGGACATATTTATTGCCCACTGTGCTTGAAGGGGGTAAAGTAAAGCCAAGATACTCCAAGAATTAGTCAGTGTGAATTTTCTTGGTAAATCAAGCTCGCTCTTAGATAACTTGTGACACCTAGTTGAGTGAACCACCTAGGAAGCTATCTTTGACCAAGAGCCAACTTAGACCATATCAAAACCAATTTGAGTTGAGAGCCATTGTTCATCACGAAACATGTGAAGCGTTACTTTTTCTTAGTTTTTCACTTGCCCTAAGGCGAGGTGAAACTCTGCCAAAGTAAGGCCAACATTTTTCACCCCAATTGATCTACTTCTTTCACTTTATTTTGACACTTTATTGATCAAGAGAGAAGTGACTACTCTTGTGTTTCTAATTGATTGTATTCACCAATTTTATGTCCGTTTATGCTCATCCATGTTTGGCTGAGTTGTTAAATGTCTAAAGTGTGTGAAGACGTTTTCATATCATTAGTATCCTTTTTATCTTAATACCCAAGTCAAGATCGTCATCATAGTTAGGCTTGGTTCATCACCTTGACTCTCCTTTGAATGGTTATCTTGTTTATATCATGTCACTACAATTTTGGTATTTACATCTTGTTTCTTGTAAACTTGACCTAAATATCTATATTGTGAGGTTATGCTATATACACTTTAATAATTCCTAGGTATACTCTAGCTTTAGTTTGATTCCAATTATTACCTCGATTTTGAAAAGTGTTGAGTGTTACCACTTGTGCGTGTTATATCAATATCATCTTGATATCAATACCTTACTTTCTCGCAAAGTTTGGTTAACATATCTTGGTGAAATTGTTGTGTCACTCACAATCATAATTGACACTTTTTGGAATATAGGTCTTGATTGAATTTGAGCTTGCTTCTAGTATACTTTGTTTGGAGGTCGCGATTAATTCTTGTTATTACTTATGCCTTGTTCATTTCTTTGAACTCGACATAAGTAGGGACATTTTGTTAATCATCGTATGACACCAACTACCTTTTTGAAAAACATATTTAGGAAGTACATCATTTGATTAATTGGTTTGAAACTAAACATTGTGTGATTGTGTCTTGTTTATCACTATTGACTTACTCATTTAGAGTAATCACTTTGTCACATTGGTACTTTGACATTCATTGTAATTATTGATTTCTTGACATTCTTTTTACGTTTCACTTAGGTTTGATAAATATCTTTGAACACATTCAAAACACCTTAGTGAAACTATCATACATCATGGCCCCTAAAACAAGATTAGGACTCAAAAAGTAGGCTTTGGAAACAAGAAAAACACAAACTTGGGAAACCTCAAACAAACAAGGGTCAAATCCCTTTATTGGCCATGATCTTGGGCCTTTATTTTCTATGGAGAAAGAAGTAGAGAAATGATATATCATAACGGTGATGAGTTAGAATCACCACACGCAGAATTTGACTTTGACCCCACCTTGTTAGATGAATTCCTTTATAGAAACAAATATCGGGTGCTAGCACAGTGAGTGGAGTTAGGAGCTAGAATGCCTATAGAACAAGAGATAATCCCACCAAAAAATGATGCTAATGAAGAGGAGAAACCTCTTATTAACATGGAGGATATCTTAACACATGGACACACTTCTACCTCTAACATAGGAAATGATAATGTGGTGGGTTATAGAATGCCTTTCATCAAAGTACCACGTAAAATTAGAATAGAACATGAAAATGTAGAACAACCACCACATCATGAAGAAGAAGAAGAAACTATTAAAGAATACGTCACTATTCAACAACAACTCTAAAACCTTAGTTGACAATTAGCTTTGTTAACATCTCATGTGTAGAAGGAAACGAACAAAAATGTGCACAAAACGAAGCCTAAGGTCAAAATTAGTGAAATTCACATGGAAAATCAAGAAGGAGACAATATGGAATACAATCACATATATATCCCTTCTTCTCCTACTAAAGAAAAATTACTTACACAAGAAATGCAATCCATGAAAGAAATGCAAGCCTTCAAGAGAGTAATGTTGGGAATAATAGAAAATATCAATATGAAGAGTTATGTCCCCATCCATTTGATAAAACTATGATGCTTCAACCCTTCCCTAAGAAGTTTGACATGCCAAAATTTGAAAAATATAGAGGGAAAGGTGACCCGTGAGATCATGTGAAAGATTTTTACATGACATGCCAAGAAGTGGCCTATAGTGACAATTACCTCATACGACTCTTTCCAAAGAGTCTAGGGGGCCAAGCCTTGGAATAGTTCACTCGCTTACCTCGTGGGTCTATCTTCACATGGTTGAACTAGTAAAAGGTTTGTTTGACATTTCTCATACAAAATAGAAAACAACATAACCATGGTAAGACTTGTGTGGCACTAAAAAATACCCCAATGAAACATTCACAAGCTTCTTGCAAATATGGCGAGGGATAGCCAACCGCTTCCCTTGTGCATTTCTTGAAAAATAACTTGTGATCATCTTCGTACCCTATCTAAACCCAGACATCACTTTTCATTTGTAGATGCATTGTGTTCACACCTTTGAAGAGGTCATTGAAAAGGGAATATAAATAGAAAAATCCCTTATTGCCAAAGGAACCATCAAATCATCTTCTAAAGATAATCAAAGTGCCAAACCCATGGAAAAGCCAAAAATCTTTAACAAAAAAAGAACATGGTGGGAGACGGAATCACAGATTCCAAATGAGTATAAATGGTTCAAGTTGGTCAACCTTTTAAACTAACCAAAGGGCCTATTCAACCACCACCTAAACGTAGAACATTCACTCCTCTCAATGAGCCTTTTATATGTAATATTGAAGCAATTGGATGTAGCTCACATGGTGACTTATCCCACGATGTAACCTTTTGATGACAATGCTCCTAAACCATCATGGTACAAAGAGCATGACTATTGTGATTTGCATTGTGTCAAGGGACATAAGACAGACACGTGCCTAAGACTTTGTCACTACATTTAAGATCTCATTGACAATGGAGAGATAGAAGTTGACACCCAGAGAAAACTTTGACGCCAAATGAAAAGATGGGGATATTCAAAGAACCATTCCCTAAACATGGTAAGTTAGATGAGAAAAGGCCGATCAAGGAGATTCATCCCAGAGTTACAAAGCTATGAATTATCTATATACCAAAAGTGACAATAATCATTATGATTCACTCATTGGATGTATCCACTCTCCTAGTGACCATGTGAATACCATTCAGATCAAGGGAAAGGATTATGCTACGGTAACAAGGTGTGCTCATCTCATGATCTCCAGAACCCTCTCCATCAACCCCACAAGATGGTAGGTATAACTTATTAGAATAACTTAAGATGACATCTGTCAAGATTTCAATCTTGGATCTTCTTAAAATATCGAATGTACATAAGGAAATCTTGTACAAAACTCTCAAGGGTCGGGAGTGCCAATGGACATAGACCCTTCACATCTTCAAGTCACTAGTGGAAAACATTGCACCAACTAAATATATCTCCTTTAATCACAAGGAGATACCTGGAGAAGATCACACACATAATCTCCCCCTGTATATAGAGGTATTTTTTGCCCACCGTAAAATAAAATAGGTGCTTGTGGACAATGGATCAGGGTTGAATATATGCACTTTGAAACTAATTAAATAGCTGGGACATATATAGAAGAAGATATAGAGTCCCATATTATTACCATAACCACTTTACAACAATGCAGAGAGACGGGAGTCAAGTTGAAACAATCACATTTCCAATGGAGGTAGGACCAACTTGTCATCATACAAAATTTCATGTCTTGGACTTGGAACTTCCATATAATATGCTTCTTGAATGACCATGGATTCATGCCATGCAGGCCATACCATCAACATTCCATCAGTGCATCAAGTTGAAACATGAGGGACACGTTGTTACAATACAAGGAGATCCAGAACCCTTTGCTCATTACATAGCTCTCAATAGCTTTGATCGTAAAGGTACTTATACTTGTCCCTCTACTGATATAGTTGTTCCCCTCCAATTAGAAGTTATGGAATCATGGATAGATTTAGACTCCCTAAGTTCTTGCACCTGTGAGGCTTCTACATCGACTTCTCCCTTTGATTCATGGGAGATGAAAGTGTTGGAGTATGGTTGTGGAGAATACAATGTGCAACAAGATCTCTTAGTTTCAGACCTATCATTGTCACCTAAAACAAGAGGCCAACCCAACTATCATTTCACATGGCCTAGGGATGACCGAACTATCGACACATTATTACCGGAGGATTACTTGCTGAAGAGAAATTGTTGGAACCACCTATGACTTGGGACCCAGAGGACACTCAACCAACTTGCTACCAGATCCCTGAGTATGAGAAGTCTAGTTGTATGATGTATTCTATGGGCTATAAGGGTCTAGGATGTGGAAAGAATGAGCAAGGACCAAGAGAACCAGTTCCTCTCCCACATTTTAAAATGGAAAGGTATGGTATCGACATTCAAACCCTATGGATCACACCCCAATGATCAAGATGCTACCTATTTTGAGTACGAAGATAGCTCTAATTATTTAGATAGTGACATAGATTCCCAATGTAGCCAATATAAGGATCTTGCCTCCACAAACCTCTTCATGGATACCAATTTCCTTACCTTAACCCCCACTAAACCTAAAATTGACCTTGTTTACCCTTGCCTTGTCGAATGGGACCAAAAATGTCACATACCACTAGACCTCTTTGAAAATGATGAGGCCATTACATAATTCATGGGCATTTGAGATAAATATTGATTGGAGACCATAAGAAGGGTTTCTACATTGACTTATATACCTTGCGTACTTCAGGGGAGGAAGCTGAGCTTCGTGGTCAAGCAAAACTTAAGAAAAAGTGAGGGCAAAAGTTCCAACGAAAAGCCTCGGAAAAAGAAAAATTCCAAGTCACACAGTGAAAACCTCTTTGAGGCACTGACTAACAAACAAGTAACAAAATCAATGGACAAGAAAAGTGACCATGCCAAGGGTGAAAATATCAAAGATATGCCCTTTGGAAGAAGATCTCAATATTCCTCCCGATCCTACGCGTATGGAGGATTTGTCAAAATATCTAGTAGAAGAAACCATTGATGTGAATATCGGAATGGAAGAAGACCCAAAGATAGTCAAGCTTGGAGCTTCACTCTCAGCATGGGAGAAAAAGACATTCACCATGCTTCTGTGGGAATTTGTAGATATATTTGCATGGTCCTATAAGGATATGCTAGATTGGATCCAACTTTGGTAGTGCATAACCTAGTTGTGCACAGCAGACGCCAAGCCCATCAAATAAAAACTTAGAAAAATACACCCATGGGTGGCTCTTCTAGTTAAAGAAGAGCTAGAAAGATTGCTAGCAATAAGGGATTCATTAGACCTATTGATTACTCAGAATGGATATCGAATATAGTCCATGTACAAAAGAAACTTGTCGGGATCAGAATCTATACATATTTTAGAGACATCAATAAGGCATGTCCAAAAGATGATTTCCGTTACCCAATATTGATATGATTGTTGACTCAACTATGGGATATGAAATGTTATCTCTTATGGATGGATTTTTAGGCTACAATCAGATCAAAATATACGATGAAGATCAAGCAAAAGACAACCTTCAAAACCACTTGGGGAACTTTATGTTATCAAGTAATTCCCTTTGGCCTTAAAAATGCAGGTGCAACCTATCAAAGGGAAATGACATTGATTTTCCATGATATGATTCATGACATCATGGAGGACTATGTGGATGATATCCTAGGGAAATCCAAGATGAGAGCAGATCACCCGAGATTTTGCAACGTATCTTGAACACCTATGGGAATACAAGGTCAGATTGAATCCAAAGAAGTGTGTGTTTGGCATATTGTCATGAAAGTTACTTGGATTCATTGTATCACAAAGAGGGATTGAGGTAGACCCAACTAAAGTTACCGCCATTACTAAAATGTCTCCTCCTAAAAACATCAAACAACTACATAGCTTGCAAGGAAAGATACAAGCCATCCACCGCTTCATTTCCCAACTTGTTGAAAAATGTCATTCATTCACCCATCTGCTTAAAAAATGATGTTGCCTTTATTTGGGGACCGAGCAACAACATGCCTTCGCTTTGCTTAAACAATACTTAGCTAATCCACCTGTCCTCATGCCTCCAACTCCCGATGAACCACTTTTGTTGTATATTTCTGCTACTCAATTTTCTATTGGTGCATTTCTCACCCAATATGACCTCGGCCACAAAGAGAAATCCATATAATATCTCAGCCATACCTTAATTTCTTATGAGCTCAACTATCCTCAGATTGAAAAATCTTGTCTGGATGTCATTTTTACCTTCCAAAACTTCACCATTACCTATTGAATACTAAAACCAAGCTTATATCTAAAGTTGACCCACTCAAATACTGTTGTCAAAACCCACCCTTACGGGAAGAATGACTAATTAGATCATTTTGTTAAGTGAATTTGACATTGAGTATGTACACCAAAATTCGGTTAAAGGACAAGTACTCACCGACCAGTTAGCAAAAGCACCGTTAGCAGGAATAGATTTATGAGTCTGGATCTGCCAGATGCTTCATTAATGTATATTGAGGAATCTATCATGTGGCAAGTGCACTTTGATGGATCTTTTACTTTTCATGGTTGGGGGCAGGTGTGGTATTAATTACTCCTTCAGTGACCCCATACCTCAAGCTTTTCACCTTGGTTTTCCTTATACAAATAATATTACGAGAATATGAGGTGCTCATCACTAGGATGAAGCTAGCAATAAAATGGGATATCCATCATGTTAAGATCATTGGTGACTCACAATTGATCATCAAACAAGTCAACGACAAATAAAAAGTCAAGGATGAAAAGCTCATCCCCTACAAGAAACTGGTGGAAACTTTGAAAGAATATTTTGTGCGTATTACATTCGACAGATTCCAAGAGCACAAAATAGATCCACAGACGCTATGGAAACCATAGGTTCTATGCTACAAATTCCACTAGAGAGAAATGATATGCCATTCTTTGTTGAGAATCTATGCCAGCCTACGTATGACATGCAAAATCCTTCTTTGGCTTGTGAATTTGTTGGTCCCTATTCCCCATGGTATGTGCACATCTATGCCTATCTTAAACACAATACCTTCCCTCCTGACATCTCCCATTCGAAAAAGAAAGCCTTATTCCAGATAGCCCGTTACACCCATTTATGAGGTACGCTCTATCGTCATGGCTACGATGGGAATGTTATGCTATCTAGATGTAGCAAAGTCAGTCCAAGCAATCAAGGAGGTATATGAAGGGGTGTGTGGTGCCCATACAAAAAGAATGGATTTAGTAAAGAAATTGTTAAGGGTAGGATACTATTGGCCTACTATGGAAATAAATTGCTGCAACTATGTGAGGAAATGTGTGTTATGTCAAAAATATGGAAATTTCATCCATGCGCCATCACAACCATTGAACCTATCACAACCCCATGGTCATTTTCTAAATGGGGACTTGATTTAATAGGGAAGCTTACCCCTACTTCATCTAATGGCCACACCCACATCATTACAACTACGGAATATTTCACCAAGTGGGTGGAGGTTGTTCCTTTGACTTATGTTACGAGTGCTCAGATTTCCAAGTTTATCATGAACAACCTTATTTTCTAGTATGGTATTATTGCAGCCATAGTTACTGACAACAAAAATCATTCAAGAACCAGATAGTGAAAGATATCTATCATCGGTTTCAAATAAGATTAAAGTGGTCTACGCCGTATTACCCTCAAGGCAATGGACATGCCAAAGCCACTAACAAAAATTTGGTTCGAATCATGGAAAAGATGGTAAGTAAGACATGTTGCAACTGGAATTTGCAAATTCACCCAACCCTCTGGGCTTATAGGACCTCCATTTCACACCTACTGGTGTGACACCCTATTCCTTAGTGTTCTAAACATAATCTATCATCCCATTGGAAATAGAGCTTCCTTTCCTGAGAATATCTCTTAAGGATTATCTGGACAAGGATGAGGATTACTGAGTGGCCAAGATGGAAAAGTTAGAACTCCTGGATGAAAAGTGCATCCATGCCCCTAAACCATCTTAAGGTGTATCAGAATAGAATCTCCCTGAAATTATAACAAAAGGATCATACCTCATCATTTTGAGGTCGAGATTTGGTCATGAAAGAAAACTAGTTCAACACAAGGGCAGAAAGAGAGAAGAAAGGAAATTTTGAACCACATTGGTTAGGACCTTACGTCATTGTGGAAAAATATGGAATAGGAGCATACAAACTTTCCCATCCCAATGGCGATGAGCTCCATGAGCCTATGAATGCCATACACCTTAAGTGGTTCTATGCTTAAACATGGCACAAAAATCAGAAAAAAAAAAAAAAAAGAGGTAAAAATGATCAAAATACAAAAAAAAAAAATAAGAGAAAAAGAAAAAGAGAAAGCAGGTCATCCATATGTGAAAACCACACAATTGTGGCACTTTGGATAGGTCCCTTGGTGAAAACAGTTTTCGACACCTTGGGAGGATTCGTTGTTCACAAGCATCTTGCATCTGGAGGGTACTTTTACTTAGCCTAGGGCTAGTTCCACACTGCATCCGAGATTCCCTGTGAACCTATCTGTCAAGCCTTGATCCAGATTTTTCTCCTCTTGTAAATTGGTGAAGGGATGGTCTTTGTATATTCCCATCTAGTGTTGGGGCACTTCCGCGACTTCACCTTCCTATTCATAAACATGTGGTGCTTACCCTTTTATATTCTTTGTCTAACGCTAGGGGCATCCACATTTCTGGTTACCTATGTATAGCTTTGGAAAACCTTAGAAAATCACAAAAACATTCAAATATGTTTGAAAATCACAAAAACATTCAAATATGATCAAAATCCAAAATAATAGAAAAACACAAAACACAAAAACAGTAGAAAAATGTTTCACAAAACAATCTTACAAAAACATAACTTTAGTTTACTTACTTTATCTTGTTTCTTGCTTTGTTTGTGTACATTGTTTTCTTGTATAGTTGTTGTTTGTTTGTACATTTGTATAGTTTGTTTCTTAGACATACTTTGATAAGATTCATCTTTTCTTTCTTAGATTAGATTCATTCTCACTTGTACATATGAAGTGTTTTTGTATGCTTGTAAATGATTGTACATAGTTATGTTAATTCATGTTGGTTAGCATTGTATATTTGGTTAGGTTTGTTAACATTTTCTTGTGTCTACTTGTCACATGTACATAGTTTTGTTATCACATCATCATATCTCCATCAATATCATCACATATAACATCATCTATACATCATATATAAATAAACAACTAAGTATACATCATACATGAATGCTAAGCTAATCATCACATATCATATCATCAAATGGGGGCAAGAGGGATCACAAATATCAAAATCTATCCCCCCCGCACCAATATCATCATGTCATCCCATCCACTAATCTAGAGCATCACATGTACAATACAATTGATATCATATATGGATCTATCATGTAAAAATTAAACACATGTGGTACAAACATCTCAACTATCATCATGATACATACAAAGTGTGAAATCAAACCATATAACATCATGATACATCCAACACCCATAATCAATCATCAAAAATAAAATACATCATCCCATGACAAATGTGCCACATCAAAATGTCCATGTATAAGCATATATAACATGTTTGTCTCAAAGAGGATATACATCATCGATACAAAATGGGCCATCAAGGGCACAACTCATAAATGCCTTCATCAGAGGTGTATATCAAGAATGTTATACATCAAAAAATGTATATACGTCGATCAAAATAATTCTATGCCTTCTTTAGAGGCGTACATAAAAAATGGTACATCGTATACATATGTAAAAACAATGTTGAGGCCTTCATAAGAGGCATGTATATCAAGATACAAATAAAATCAGAGAGTCATGGCTGACTCGAACCCTCGGATGGACTAGATGGCCTACGAAGTGGGGGGGACCCATAACCTGTGCACCTGCTGCCTCCTTTGTCGCTTCCCTCTCATGACTGCTCAATTGATGCTGAAGCCTCACTAATCTCATCGATCTACTCGACTATTAGCTATAGGAAGGCACCTGTTGACCCACTAGAATAGCCTCATAGTATAAAGAATGATAATAAGAGGCTCCACCCTCCACTGTCGCCAAATCCCTGTGGGTGCGTGATGTCACTACTTTCCCATGTGTGTCGGAAGGATGCTACCTCTGTAGATAACCGAGCAACCTTGGCCTTGACCTACTTATCACTCGGCACAGAGCTGATCTCTCTCGGCTATCACCAGCCGTAACTATGCCTGAACCTGCTTGTAATAAGCTCATCACCTGAGCCATATGGGTGGCCATCTATCATTGTATCTATTGGAAATGAGCATATCCATCTCCCCCCGGCCTACCTGGGCTCTATCCTGGTCCCGCTCTTCTATCACAACCTAAATCTGAGCTCGGGCTGGTCCCACTCTGCCACCACCTGCACTGTTGTTGTGTAAGGCAACTAGCTATCCCTCGACATCTCCACCCTACTCTCGGGGTAACCTTTGAGGTACTATGGGAACCTGTACGTGCTCCTATAATCTGGGCCTAGGGCCCTATACCTGTCCATGCTCCCATAATATAGGCCTGGGGCCTACCCCTATCCATGTCCCTGTAATCCAGGCCTAGGGCCCTATCCCTATCCTTGCTCCTGTCGTATCGGTCTAGGATCATGTACTGGACCCTACCGATCATCCCCACCATCGTGTCTTATGTCCATCAAATGGATCATCGACACCACCTGCACCTACATCATCACCCTCATCACTATTGTACGGGATCTCGGTGGTGGCTTGACACCTACTACCCATGCCCCATCGGGTATTGTCAATCATCACGGAAACACAATAACGTACCAGGCCATGTAATCTGGCGTGGTACTTGGATCTCTAACCTATCAAGTAGGGTCCCAAACCTATGGTACCACCTGTAAAAAAATCACCCTGGCTCGGGCCACCTGAATACGCGGCCCCATGGTCCATCTCTCAGTATCACATCGAGCATACCACATATCTAGTTGAGGGATGCCCTTGAATCATACCTAACTTCCACTGGAATTGGTCTACCATGTATATCTCTATAATATACTATGCTGCCAAGAAGGAAATGCTCTACCACACAGACACCAAGCCCTGCTCCATCCTCTGGCCATTGTATGTGCTTGTAGGGACTCTAAATAACATCTCTCTGATGCACTCATCAAACTCTTGTCGATAATGATAGGTGTTACCAGATGCCCTCATACATCATCTCCTAAGGGGACCCATCTCATAAATGTTGGTTCCTCTGAAACTCGTATGCGTAATGCACGTAAGGGCATCCGATCGCTATGTGGTCCCATGACCAAATCTGTAACAAAGACGCTAGCCCCACCATCTTTTGATGGTGGTAAGTGATCAAATGTAGATCCCAAGTATATATGTGCAAGTATGCACTGGCCTCGAAATATCTCTCACCACTATACAATCCGTGGACTACTGTGATCAATCCCAATGAAAATGATGTCCCTGTCTTATCAGTGAGTAAGAACCCACTTATAAGAGCCATCAAATATAATGGTCCCGGTGAATGGTAGGATCTGATATACACCGGTGTAAGGAAACTGTCATACCCTCATGAGGTATCGCATCGTGGTAGAAGATGTCCCTAACGCCTTGGTGATCGACCAAAATCAATCATGTACTCAATCACCGAGCCAACAATGGGTACACGTAATATCCACCACACATCCTCTAAACCGGCAGTCATCTCTCTATAGGGATATGAAACACTGACTCTCATTGTGCCACCACTCGATCAACGCAAGTCAGTAGGCCATGATCCAGGGTGATCGATGGCATCCGCGCCATGTGGCCTAAGCCAACCACCTGTAATAGTACCACCATCTCACAATGGTCTCGCGACGCATGCTCGACTCCATCTCTGTTATGCGACTATGTCGCTCTCTTATCTGCAGTGCTGGCAACCGTCTCTGCAAAACACGACATGTATTAGACACTAACTTTTCTTCTAAGTTCTTCTATTTTTCTTCTATCCTACGCTAATTTTTACTTTCTTCTAAGTGTCAATTTTTGGCATTTTTCCTACTTATTATTCTGTGTGACTTTCCTCTTTTTGGTGCCTACGTGCCCTTTTGGGCATGGGCGTGCCTAGTTGTGTATGCATGCCTTTTTTGTGTGCACACACGTAGGCGTATGCCTAGTAGGGTGCTTGGGCCATATTTTCCTTACCTGCGCTTACGTGTAAGTACTTAGTGTGTGTGCGCTAGGGTTTGTGTACTTGCATGTTCGCGTAGATACTTAGTGCATATGGCAGGTGCACATATGATTTTGTGGCATATGCACATACGTGCACATGTTTTTTGTGTACCTACACATGCGCACACATGCTTGTGGGGTGCCTGCGCCACCTTAAGGACACATGCGCCCCGCGCATGCACTTCCTCCTACGACTAAACTAGTAATTAATGCATTAATTACAACATTAAATGTGTAATTGAAAAAGGTAGGTCAAGCTACTCACGTAGGAGCCATCGACTACGTGTCGGGCATACTCCCGAACTGGTCGACACATCTCCTGTGGGCTCATCCTCTCACCATCGTCCTCATCGCTATCGGGGGTCTCATGGTAAATTTCAGCAGCGGTCGGTAACAAATGAATTGCTCGTAATGATGTACCACCCCGTGTGGGGTATATTAAACCATTCTTTGGCCATGTGATGCCCAGGAAGACTGTTTTGACTACCGTTGTTCACTCTAATTTTTCTTCTGCTCACTATGAATAATTATTTTATTTAAATAATAATTATTTTTTTTTTTTTTCGTCATGTTGGGGCATTATTTGCCACCTAGTACTCATTTCTTCTCACTAGGAAAATTTTATTGCTCCTAGGTGATATCACTTCTTCTACCACTCTCAAATAATTATTTGTTATTAATAATTATTTTATTACTTTTCCGTTGTGTTGGGGCATTATTTTCACTGTTGCTTCTTTCTTCTCCCTGGGGCATTTATTTTTGCTCCTAGGAGATTCTTGCTGATTCTTCTAACTTCTTCTCTATCCAAACCGTCAAAAATCTATAAAAAAATCAAAAATCAAAAATCAAACAAAAAACTAAAAAATTCATCCAAAATCCAACAAATTTCAAAAATTCTCCAAAAGTCCTAAAAATTGTAAAATTTGCAAAACTAGGTAAACCATCTCATAACGGTTGAAACTCGTGTCTTGTGCATGGTATTATTTCTATATCTTGCTGAAATATTCACATGTTCATAGATCAAATGACTCACGGATCATCAGATTTGCACCCATCTACAAAGCTAGCATGCCTCATTCGTCGGTATTCTGGGGCACATCTAGTTACTTGATATTGTTTCGTTGCGCACAAACGCTTTATCATTGGACCCAACATCCTTCATCATCTTCCCTCACATGTATCCTTGCTAGGGGCATCATTTTTAACCCTTGTCAGCAATCACGAACATTTGGGGATCTTCAGCTTGATAACAAAACATTTTTACAACCGTCTTGACCGTTGTTGGTTGGAATATGTGTTTTTGTACTTGTTTTTCTGTTAAATGAGCTTGTTTCCTTCTCATATTGCATTGCTTTTCGTATGTTGCATCGAGTTGGTGTTTTCAGCAATGGACAATTGTTCGTAGTATGGATTTTCGTGTCATTCTACTTTTTCGTATGCTTATATTTTTAATAAGAACCGATGACATAGATCTTTGGCTATATGATGAAAAACAATTGTTGCCAATGCAAGGGATGAAAGCTAGTTCTTTTCTCTGCTTCTCCATATTTCTTCTACATCATTCTCCTGTCAACACTATTCTTCTTATTCACCTGGGGCATCCTGCCCCTACCCATTCTTCTATCCATTTCTCTCACCTTTTTCGATCGTCGATCACCTTCTTTCATCACCTCATCGACACTCGAGGGGCATCTCTCACTTCTACTAATTTTTCTTCTACCTCTTCAAAATTTTATTTGTCTACTATCTTTGAAGTGGCATCATTTACACCACCCCAAAGAGGGAAAATGTAGACACCTGTAATTTAGCTTGAGTAATTTAAATACTTAAATTACACTAATTATCCCCTTTCCACAAATTGACGACATATCGTCAATAATGCTCACTTCTCTTCTATCACCATTAATTAGCTACATTACGCTAGTTAATTAACTCTTTTATCTAAAAAATACGCCAATTAACAAACTTTTGTTAATTAATCCCCCTTTCTATCTAGACTAATTAATTATTATTAATTAATTAGCTTCCTCTTCCATTAAATCAATAAATCATCATTTATTTGATTAAATTCCTCTCATAGTCTAAATCATGCTAATTATTCCTCTAAAAAGCTTCTATAAGCTTGCTCAGCTATTAATTAATCACTTTGGTTAATTAATAAACCCCCTTTATTCCCATGGGTCACTAAAGGAAAAATTAAACTCTCCTAAGGTTGACTCAACCCTCCATAAACCTTCCTTATCCACAACTAACCCAACCTCTCTATTTATCCCACATGAAAAGGGATGTAGAGATTCTTTTATCCATTGGGCTATATAAAGAGCCCTCCTCCTACCTTTCTATTTACACCTTACATGTTTATAGCTAATCTATAGGCATTTCATCTTAGAGCATCTTTCATTTGAGCTAATAGCCTCATAGAGATAATCAAAATGGTCTTGTAGCCATACTTTGATGAGCTTCCATTCCCAAACCCTTAAAGATCAAACAATCAACTTTGATTGCCATGGATCTATCTAGGTTCATTTAGTATTTTGGTGATCTAAAGAGTAGAGATTCTAATGCTTAGCATATTAGTTTGATTTCTATTTCAAAGTTTTAATGCATAATGTTGGTATTTAGTCTTGTTTAGCTCTTAGCATGATGATCTTTGTGTAGTTAGTTCATGTTTTGAAACTATTAAGGTGTTAGTTTCAATTCCCTTTGCATAGCTAACTAATACATTGATACATGATGGTAGTAATTAGGGTCTCGAAAACATTAAGAACTTATGTAATCTCTTGGAAAACTAGATGTCTCGAACACTGAAAGTACTTTCTAAGGTCAACAAAGGTCGTTGATAAACCTCCTCAATAGTAGCTTGAAGAGTGAAAATGTGATCAATAGTTTGGAACGTAATCGCATTACATTTACATGGAAATGAGATGGCATGTCAAAAGTGTAAGTGTTTCTAAATTTTATTGGTTTAAAATGAGAAAAACACAACAAAACATGGAAAATTATAAAGTGATGTAATATTCAAAAAATTAGATTGGTTATTAAAGAATTTGTGCAATGTAATTAAAAAAGGTATGTGTAGTTAGCAAATTCCATTTTAACATGTGTAATTGAAAAAAATGATGATTAATTTCAATTAAATGCGAGTTAGATCTAATAAGTAATTCCTCAATTTGATTGCCAACAAGAGATGCCTCATGTAAGTAATGATTTGACTATTTGTATAAGTTTAGGTTATGTACAAACCAAACTCCTCCAATATAACTCATGAACAAAATCTTCTCTTACACAAGTTCATGGATAAGTGCTCGACATGTCCTAGTTTGGGCATTGAAGTCACCAAAACCAAAGGAGTATCCTAGAGAAAAGTAATGGGAAATCTCTAGATATAAGTCAATACATGAGTCACCATCAATATGGAGAGAAAATGTTGATGAGGTAGGTGAGATGTACAAATTTTAAAGATTTTCAAAAGAAGAGGGATTTCTCTCTAGATCCCATATGAGTCTCATGTTTGAAATTCAATGTTCACTAGTAACCTATAACTAAATGAAGGGACCGTCTGAAGATTTTGCGAGTCTTATGTAGAAAACAATCTTGTGAGGAAATGATATCCAATAAGTTTGCAAAAGGTAGCATCACACCCTTGTTCTTCAAACAAGGACAAGAGAGACGAATACTAGGTAATGAGGCCCATGAAAGAATTGCCATCCCTCAAGGTTGATGAAATAAAAGGGTACAATGTAACTACACCAAAACATGATTGGTTTGATTCAAAAACCAAAATACCAAAAACATTGCTTCACTTTCATCATCGTATGGCATTACTAATTTTTGACTTTAACAAAATTTGTATCTATCACCAAACCATAACAATATACCATTGTAAATAATTCTAACCAAATTCTTAAAATTTGATTATTCCATTACAGTTTTATTTAGTTTCGTTCATGTCCTTGATGGGTTGATTAGATCTTCACCACATTAACTTGGACTTAGATAGTGATTTGAACTAAAGTAGCCAGTATGGTAGGGGTATAGCCCTCGTATTGGTACGATACATATCCGGTATATATACATCCTGAAAAATGTACTTGGGAGCATCCAGGGTATAGCTGGGACCCCCTGGGTACATTTATAGACATACCTAGACGTGCCCAAGGGATTCGACCTTACCTTGGCCACTCCGACGTATGTTTCCAGGAAAAAACATCTTTTTATTCTCTTTTTTATATCTAAAGTGACATCAAAACACAATATTTTATTATTTGTAATGCCAAAAGTGAACTACAACGAATAAAACAAAAGTAAAACACAAAAGCAAAGCAACTTACCTGTCATTTCCTCATTGCATACTTTCCTCTCGAAGCTTTCATTTTTCTCATTTAGGGTTTGATACTTCATCAAAAACCATTGCAATCATTTTCCTAAGCTAGTATGAGTGCCTATTTGCTGCCAAGGCTATTGAGGAGCTTCAAATGAGGAGGATTTGTGGATTATTCATCAAAGTTAAGGTTTTAACTTTTAAATTTGATTTTAATTTTTTGTTTTCATTTTTTTTTAATCTTTCGCACGCTTCATGCTTCTTTATATGTTTAATTATTTTCATTTTAAAATTTTAAACCATTTTTTCATTTTAAAATTGTAATACATGTTATGCCTTAGGGCATAGTGTTTAAGTTTTTATTTTTAATCATTGTTTTCTTTTCTTAAGATGTTGATTTTTACTTGTAAGTAGAAGTACAATGGCAACAAGTTCCACCTCCTTTGGGCAATCCATGTTCAAATAATTTGACCCAAATTTACCGTTATAAAGGCATATCACAATCCTAAAGCAACTTCTAGGTGGGGGGTGTTTTGTTTGGAAATGCAATGAGTGTGAAACACTATTCAAAGGCTCATATGGTCAGGTGAAAGGACACTTGTGTGCAATACCAAGTCATGGTATAAGAACATGCAAGGGGAAAAATAACGTAGGGGTGCCAACAACAAAGGTTTTTTGATATATCAAAGAACAAGAAGATGCAGAAGCAACCTTGGCTTTGAAACGGGTCATCCATTGTCAAAAAAGAAAATTCATTGCGATCAACGAGGCCTCTTGTTGCCCCATCAAGAATTGGATCCCTAATTGTGACCATGCCACATCCATTTTTGATGGCTACCTCCATACATTATGAGGATTCACCTCTTTCAAAAAATAGTAGGAAAAAGGACCATTGGAAAAGGCCTTTCAAAATGAGAGTCGGGATATTGTGGATGAGCATGTTGTAATATGTGTGAATGTGAATGGATTCTCATTCAATGTTGTGAGGTCACCATATTGGAAAGAGATGGTGAAAGCAATCAACGAGACTCCAAAAGGGTACAAAGGGCCAGGTTATGAGAAGATCTGCACCATCCTATTGGAAAAACAAAGAAAATATGTGGAAACCTCATTATAGCTAATTAGAGACTCGTGGGACAAAATGGGGTGTCCACCATTTATAATGGATGGAAAGATGTAGGAAACCTCCCTCTGATCAATTTGGTTATAGTATGTCCTAAAGGGGCAATGTTTTTTATAGTAGTTGATTGTTAGGGGCAAGTGAAAGATGCTCAATTCATTTCCAACATCCTCTTCGAAGCCATCGAGGTAGTGTGGCCTCAAAATGTTTTCCAAGTCATAATGAAAAATGCTAAGAATTACAAAGCCGTAGGGATGTTAGTTGAGGAAAGGTCCTAAAGGGGCAATGTTTTTAAAGCAGTTGATTGTGAGGGGCAAGTGAAAGATGCTCAATTCATTGTCAACATCCTCTTAGAATCCATTGAGGCAGTGTGACCTCAAAATGTTGTCCAAGTCATAACAAAAAATGCTAAGAATTACAAAGCCATAGGGATGTTAGTTGAGGCAAGGTGTGGATATATTTTTGGACACTATATGTCCATTCAATCAATTTAATGCTAAAAATGTTGGCTAGTAAAATAGAGTGGATTCAACAAGTTTATGCAGAGAGTGAAAAGATCCAAATGTTTGTGACCAACCATCACCAGTCGCAAGGCATCTTTAGATCATTCTTGCATTTGAAGCAGTCTCTTGCAATCACGGTCTTGGCACATGTAAGTTTTTTTATTTTTTTAATTATTTCTTTTTTGTTGTGACTTTTATTTTTTTAAAATTCAAATTTGAGTGTTTAAAATTAGTTTTGCATTGAATTTCCTCAATAGGTTGTGAGTTCATCTTCCTCTGAGCCCAATCGGAGAACATATATCTTCATCCACTCACAAAAGCGCAACAAGTTGGGGCTAAAAAAGCCGTAGATTTGGTATATATACATTCCAACTTGTGCCTTCTATCCCACAAACAACCGGTATACAAGGAAGGGTCAACAAAACATTGGGATATTGATCCAGAGATAGTTGAATTGGATGCTTCCATTTCCCACCTGTCATTAGATGATGAGGAATTGGAGACTTCTTTGGCACCGTGAGACCTACATGCACAAGGGGGTGCTACTGGTAGTGGCCCTAGTGGGAGTGGTTTGAGTCCACGTGGTTCTAATGAACCACATAATGATTGTGATGTTGATGTTGATGCTCTTGATGAAGAAGAATATCTGAATATTGAAAGATAGTGTAAAGCTTAAACTTTGATCATTGGTGTAATAAATTGATTTTAATATATCGTGACATTGTGTTTAATATAACTTTTAAACTTTTAACAAATTTTGAGTTGTCTTTTTTGGTTATTTGGTCTTTCATATGCATATTATGTGGTTAATAACTTAATTCCTTCCTAGTAGGATAGAAGTTATATATTTTTGAAATTTTTATATAATTTTTGTATGGTCGTATTCAATGCTATGGGCCATTTTTTTTTTTTTTTTGTATCCGCATGTCAGATACTCCATACCCACATCCGTATCAAAAATGTATTGGCTATTTAGATTTGAACTCTTAAGGTTGCCTACTTTCAAATATACAAAATCGTAATTGTGTCGTTCTATTTCAAAATTTACCTGAAATGCCATAATTGTGTCCCAGTGAGCTTAAAACTAGTGTATTTTAGTTGCTAGAAACATATGGTACTGAAAGTGAATGTAAAATAACATGTACAACAAGCATCAACAAGAAAGAACAAGGACACTCCACTCAAGGAAAATGACAGTTTCTCTTGGTACTCAACTTCTTCAGGTCAGGCCTAGACATGCGGCTGACTGCTCTAGTTGAACAGGTTGAATAGACCTGCAAAAAAATCTATCTTGGTTGCTCTGGTTGTGTAGGAAGAACGGGCCTGCAAAAAATGTGCTTTGGCAGATTATGTATTTGATTCCAACGGGCTTTTGCATGTTCTTTAAGCACAACAAATTGGCGAGCTTGTTGATGAGCAAATTCTAAAAGGACATAATAACACAATTGTTTGTCTATATTATTCTTGTGAAATGGGCAAAACTTAGGTTGAATTACCCTAGGAAAATGACCCACTCCATCGGGTTGATCTTTGTTGAGTATGGAGCTAAAGCTTGGAAAGTGACAAAGATTGCATCTATTAGGATGTACCAAGCATCGGTTAGGGCAAGTTGGAACCCGACAGTTGGGAAGAAGCGGTGTCGATTACATTCTGTAACGAGGTTTTAATTAACTCTCGGGTTTTATATCTATTTTTAGCATAAGAATAGATTTAATGAATGTAATTGCATGGCTAAGTGCCCTAAAGTCTTAAATGACTATTTAAAGCATAAAGCTAGGGTTTAGAGTAGAGGATTGATCATAATTACAAGATAATTGTGAAAGAGAGAATTCTTGGTGAAGAAGGTAAAATCAAAAGCTTGTGGAAGAAAGTACTGAACATCTGAGAGGTGTGGAAGATTGTAAATCTTCATTGTATATCTTGTCAAAGCTTTGGATAATAGATTGGCTTGTTTCTTGGTGGACATAGCCCACACTGGGTGAACCACGTTAAATCTTATTGTTGATTTATGTCTCTTGAATTGTATATTTCTTTTGGTAGAATATCCATTTTTATTTGCATGTATGCTTAGATCTGATATATTATCTATACAACCGGTGTGCTAACCCCCAACAATTGGTATCAGAGCTTTGTTTGAGGGTTTTGTGTGTTGACAAATTTACTCAAAGAGGGTTTTTTGATTGAGTGGGAGCTACAGTAATGGCAGAAGAGAACAAATACAAGGTAGAGAAATTTGACGGCCGAAATTATCAATTATGGAAGATGTTGATAAAGGATTATTTGTATCAAAGAGATTTGTACTTACCGTTGGATGAGAAGTCTAGACCTACGAAGATCACTGATGAAGAATGGAAGATTCTTGACAGAAAGGCTCTGGGATCTATAAAATTGAGCTTGGCAGCATCCGTGGCTTCCAATATAATAGAAGAAACTTTACGGTAGAGTTAATGAAATCTCTTGCTAATTTATATGAAAAACCTAGTGCTTCGAATAAAGTTTATTTGATGAAGAAACTATTTAGTTCTAAGATGCATGAAGGTGAATCTGCATCCAGTCATTTGAATGATTTCAGATCTATAGTAAATCAGTTAAAATCGGTTGCAATACCATTTGATGATGAAGTAAAAGCACTTTTATTCTTATGTTCTTTGCCTGATAGTTGGGATAACTTGGTAATGGTTGTTAGTAATACAACATCTGCTAATAATGTTTTGAAGTTTGATGATGTGGTTAGTATAATCTTGAATGAAGAAATTCATAGGAAGAGTATAGAGGAATCATCATCTAGAAATGCTTTGAATGTAAGCAAGGGGTAGGCAGAAAAAGAGATCCAAGAGTAAGAGTAATGGGAAATCAAAGTCAAGGGATAGAAAATCTAAATCCAGAGGTAAAGGAATTACTTGTTGGAAATGTGGAAAGAAAGGACATGCAAAGAAAGATTGTTGGTCAAAAGATAAAGAGAACCAACAACCAGACAAAGGTAAAGAGGTAAATCTTGTTGCATTAGAGGTAATGCAAGATGCTCTTATTCTTTCTTTAGATAATAGAATTGAATCTTGGGTTTTAGATTCAGGAGCTTCTTTCCATGCAACCCCTAATAAGGGTTATTTCAGGAATTATGTCCTAGGGAAATTTTGGGCATGTTTATTTAGGTGATGATGAACTTTGCAATATTATTGGTAAAGGGGAAGTTCATCTAAAATTGCAGAATGGAAATACATGGGTATTGAAAGATGTGAGGCATGTGCCAAACCTTAGGAGAAATCTTATTTTTACAGGGCAACTAGGTGAATCTAGTTACATGGTTACTTTTATAGGAGACTCTTGGAAAGTCACCAAGGGTGCTCTTGTTGTGGAAAAAGGTAAGAAGGTAGGAACATTATATTTATCTACCTGTGTTATTGATTCCTTTTCTGCATTATCTACTTCAAATTCAGATGCAGGTATGTGGCATAATCGGTTGGGCCATATGAGTCAAAAAGGAATGCAGATCTTAAAGGCTAAGGGTAAGTTATCATATTTGAAAGATGTAGATCTTGATTTTTGTGAGCATTGTATTTTTGGAAAGCAAAAGAGAGTGAGATTTCTCAAAGTTGGGGCAACTAAGAAGGAACAAAAATTGGAGCTTGTACACTCAGATGTATGGGGACCAACTCAGGTAGCTTCTCTTGGTGGATCCCTGTATTATGTTACTTTCATTGATGATGTTACAAGAAAGGTATGGGTTTATTATATTAAACATAAATCGTGATGTTTTTGAAACTTTTAAAAGATGGAAAGCCCTTGTTGAGAATGAATCAAATTCTAAGTTAAAGTGCCTTAGATCTGATAATGGTGGTGAATATTGTAGCAAGGCTTTCAATGATTATTGTTCAGTGAATGGGATACGTAGAGAAAGAATGGTTCCAAGAACACCACAGGAGAATGGTGTTGCAGAGAGAATGAATAGGACAATCATGGAACGTGCTAGAAGTATGAGGATACATTCTGGATTGCCTTGTAGTTTGGGGCGAAGTAGTTGATATAGCGGTTTATTTGATTAACCGTGGCCCTTCAAGTTCACTAGATGGAGGAATACCAAGAGGAAGCTTGGACTGAAAAGAGGTAGATCTTTCTTTTCTTAAAGTTTTTGGTTCAGAAGCTTTTGTGCATGTTGATAAGGAAAATAGAAAAAAGTTGGATGCAAAATCCAAGAGGTGCACTTTTATTGGTTATGGATCTAGTGATTTTGGATTCCGTTTTTGGGATTTAGACAATTCTAAGATTGTTAGGAGTCGTGATGTTGAATGGAATGAAAAGAGAATGTACAAGGATCAAATTTTGGTACCCAAGGATGAGAAAATTGAGAAGTTTATTGATGAAAATGAACTCTCGGGTTTGAAAAGAATACCTATAGAAATACACAGTAAACGTGGTTGGTTAGGCCCTAACCAACATCGGTCAGATGGACCAGAAATTTTTACTGACGAGGAACCGGTGACGGTTAGAGGTCACCGGCGACGGTCACTGTCAGAGTTGGACACAAATGTTCAAGAAGCCCAAATTGAGCCTCCAGTACCCCAAACTTCTGTGAGAAGGTCACAAAGGGTAAGTAAACCTCTAGAAATATTTACACCTTCTCTATTTTATTTGTTATTAACTGATAATGGTGAACCAGAAAGCTTTGAAGAAGCAATGTAGGATAAGACCCACATGCAGTGGGAGCATGACATGAATGAGGAAATGGATTCCTTGGAACAAAACCAGACTTGGGATTTGGTTAAGTTTCTAGTAGGTAAGAGGACATTGCAGAACAAGTGGGTTTACAGGATCAAGGAAGAAGAGGGTGGACAGAAAAGGTACAAGGCAAGACTTGTAGTAAAGGGATTTACACAGAAAAGGTATTGATTTTGGTGAAATATTTTCTCCTGTTGTTAAGATGACTTCTATTCGTACTGTATTGAGTTTAGTTGCAGTAAAATATTTACATTTAGAGAAACTAGATGTGAAGACGGTTTTCCTTCATGGTGATTTGGATGAAGAGATTTATATGTAGCACCCACGCTTGGTTATGAAGTCAAGGGTAAGGAGAAATTGGTGTGCAGGTTGAAAAAGAGTCTATATGGACTCAAGCAAGCTCCAAGGAAATGTTACATGAGGTTTGATAGTTTTATGCATGAGCATGGTTACTTGAGATGTGAATCTGACCATTGTGTTTATTTCAAGAAACTTGGAAATGGGAGCTATATTATTTTGTTACTGTATGTGGATGATATGCTTATTGTAGGATCTAGTATGTAGGACATTGGTGAGCTTAAGAGAAAGCTAGCTCACACATTTGCAATGAAGGATTTAGGAGCTGCAAAGAAAATCCTTGGCATGCAAATACACAGAGATAGGAAAAATAAGAAATTGTATTTGTCTCAGGAAGCTTATATTAATAAGGTGTTGGAAAGGTTTAATATGCAAAATTCAAAACCTATTGGTACACCTATGGCTGGACACTTCAAATTAAGAAAAGATCAGTGTCCTACATCACAAGAGGAGGTTGAGTACATGGTACATGTTCCCTATGCTTCAGTAGTAGGAAGTCTTATGTATGTTATGGTTTGTACTAGACTAGACATTGCACAAGCAGTGGGAGTTGTGAGCAGGTTTATGGCTAATCAGGTAAAGAGCATTGGAAAGCAGTCCAATGGATACTCAGGTATTTGAGAGGGACTTCTGGCATGGAGTTATGTTATGGAGGTTCGGATAGTTCATTATGTGGCTATGTTGATTCGGATATGGCTGGAGATCTGGATGGTAGGAGCACTACTGGATATATTTTCACTAGTAGGTGGGATAGTTAGTTTGGATTTCAAGATTGCAGGAAGGTTGTGGCTTTGTCTACTATAGAGGAAAAGTATGTTGTAGCTACAGAGGCTAGCAAGGAGATGATATGGATGAGTAGGTTCAAGGAGGAGTTGGGAAAGGAGCAAGATGATTGCAAGTTGTTCAGTGATAGTCAGAGTGTAATTCATTTAGCAAAGAACTTAGTGTTTCATTCCAGAACGAAACACATTTAGTTGAGGTATCACTTCATACGATATGTATTGGAGGATGGACAATTGAATCTAGAAAAGATTCATACAAGTAAGAACCTTGCGGATATGCTAACTAAGCCGTTAGCAAAGGAGAAGTTGGAGCTACACTCCACTTCTGTTGGTCTTCGAGTTTGAGGCTCGAGGAGGAAGAAACAAAGCCAAGGAGGAACCAAGAATGGTGTTGAACAGGTACAATGTGTAGTAATTAATCTCCAAGTGGGAGATTGTTGAGTATGGAGCTAAATTACTCATGTTTTAGCATGAAAATTGAACTTGTTGAAATTGACAGTAACCAACATTGGTTAGGATGTGACCAAGCATCGGTCAGGGCAATTTGGAACGGTGACGGTTGGGAAGAACCGGCGTCGGTTACCTGTGTAACGAGCTTTTAATTAACTCTCGGGTTTTATATCTATTTTTAGCATAAGAATAGATTTAATGAATGTAATTGCATGGCTAAGTGCCCTAAAGTCTTAAACAACTATTTAAAGCATAAAGCTAGGGTTTAGAGTGGAGGATTGATCATAATTACAAGATAATTGTGAAAGAGAGAATTCTTGTTGAAGAAGGTAAAATCAAAAGCTTGTGGAAGAAAGTATTGAACATCTGAGAGGTGTGGAAGATTGTAAATCTTCATTGTATATCTTGTCAAAGCTTTGGATAATAGATTGGCTTGTTTCTTTGTGGATGTAGCCCACACTGGGTGAACCACGTTAAATCTTATTATTGATTTATGTCTCTTGAATTGTGTATTTCTTTTGGTAGAATATCCACTTTTATTTGCATGTATGCTTAGATCTAATATATTATCTGTACAACCGGTGTGCTAACCCCAACAATCTTGTCTCGACACAGTCATCCATGAAGTGAATAAAATATGATGAGGCTAGACCCGAGGAGAAAAGATGAATTCAAGGAATGGATTACAAAAACTAAAAGGTGAGCTTGCTCAGCCCAGTGGCGTCAACTACCTCATAAAACGCGTGAGTTGGTTAATTATCAAATGTGGGAGGGTGGTGCAAAAGACCATCCGCTCGTGTTCAAGATTGAGATCCCCTTGAATAGAGTCTATCATAGTGGGAGTGGTCAGTCGAGAAAATAGACCTCTCCTATGCGGTTGTGCCTGACCATAAATAGTCATGAGGTGGCATACGTATGTGAGAGGAGATGAACATGTGTAACAAGGGAGCGCAGAGGCTAAGTTTGCCTAGCCTGGGCTCCGGGTGACTAGGATGGTAAAACTAATTAACTAATACTAATATTGATTGAAAAGCAAAAAGTGATTTATGACCCTAAATAATATCTAATTCATTACTTGCATTAAAATAGAGTACCTTCTAAATCTAAACTATTTAAATAAAGAAAGCAAACTGAATCTAAATCTGTTTGTATTTTGCAAATATTATGCCAAACAAATAAACTAAATATTTAGACTCTTTGCATGTCTTTTAAGAATGATCTAAAACAAAACAAAAATAAAATAAATAAACAAAGAATATATCAGATTGGGTCAATCTCTCTTGCAGGTAGAGTGGAGAAATAGAAGCTATGAAGATTGTAGATGGCTTGCTTATAGACAATAAAACCGATTTACTGTTACAGGTAGTCATAAGTATGCACCTTTGCAAGGGAACATACATACTCAAACACAATAAAGAAATTGACTTCCTTTAATAATGAACAATGCTTGGATGTGTGATATCAAAACAATGTTTTCCAATTAAGATGTTATATTCAAAGGTGTACATGAGTTACAATTCGATCAATACAAATTTTAAAAGTAGAATATAGAGAGACTAGGGTTAGTGCTAGGAAAATTGCACCATTTTGTGAGTTTGGGAGATGTTACCAATGATTTAAACTAGGTAGGTGAGATGTGCAGAGTGTCGCAATGATGTCTATAACTTCTAGGGATATGGAAATATGCTCTAGATAGAATTGCCTATGTTAGACAGCATCATTGGTGATTTCGTCCTAGGGAAGCCACTTTTGTCCTTTTTATTGTTTCCTACAACTGAATAATTGTACCCAGTGTTCCCGTGTCTCTGGATGTGGGATTTGTGATTGGATTCATTCAATCACACTCATGTACCTGTACATGGTTTCACCTTTGTGTTGAAACCCTTTATTTTTGCTTTGTGACCTAAAAAGGGGTTAGTCCGTGTTTGAGTCGAGCTGCCTTAACATCCCCTTGTGATAAGTGTCGCCTATATAACACTATTCCAAAGAGGCCTTAGACCTTTGTGGTTCTTCGTCTTGTTGAATGTTTACTAATGTGCATAAACAATGTAAATTGTTAAGCTCTAATAAGGCCTTCAACACGTGGCAATGAACTCTTGGCTTCACTTTCAACATGTGAGAGTGATCTAGGGCAACAACTAATAATGTATTAGGACATGTAGCTTGTTGTAATCTAAGGAGTCAATGCTTCAATGATTACTAATGTGCATAAACAATGTAAATTGTTAAGCTCTAATAAGGCCTTCAACACGTGGCAATGAACTCTTGGCTTCACTTTCAACATGTGAGAGTGATCTAGGGCAACAACTAATAATGTATTAGGACATGTAGCTTGTTGTAATCTAAGGATTCAATGCTTCAATGATTACTAATGTGCATAAACAATGTAAATTGTTAAGCTCTAATAAGGCCTTCAACATGTGGCAATGAACTCTTGGCTTCACTTTCAGCATGTGAGAGTGATCTAGGGTAACAACTAATAATGTATTAAGACTTGTAGCTTGTTTTAATCTAAGGAGTCAATGTTTCAATGATTAGTGCCCAAAATTCCTCCTTAGAGTGTGCTTGAGTATGGGATCCCTTGATGCCCCTAATAGTTTAGGGTGCATGTGTTTATATAAGTGAGTTGTGTGAATGATTTCCTGTTCAACTGACCCTAAGCTGACTAAGGTAACTTGAGCATTTGAAAATGTGACCATTACAAGTACAAGGAATACGATCATTGGCTTCGGAAAATCATCGACCGATTCATTCCTCATACGATGATCATGTCTAGGCTTAGGAAAAACCTAATTAGAGACACCAGGGGAATAGTACGGAGTTTGAAGAGCAATTAATGACCTAGCGGACTAAAGGTGTGGGAGTCGAGTGGGATGCTTTGGATAAAGGCAATAATTGTGTAAATGGGTATATGTTGAGATAAATGCCAAATGATTATTGCAAGGGCCTTAAAACCAAATATCAGGGACTACACTTGCACCAATTTTAATATAGCAATGAAATTTTTGAATTAGCCTAATTGTCTAAGCGTGAAACCAAATGATTTGAATAAAAATGTCAAGTAAACACAAACCTCTTAATGGGTATGGTGTACACAATATTGAGAAGGTGTGCCCTCCATTCCATACATTTGAAACCTGTACATCTCTTGTTAAAGCTTGTGTTAATGTTTGATAGAGATGCATATAAAAATATGTAAATGAAAAACTAAAATTTAAAAGCATGAAACGTCTACTCATGATTTCCCTCAGTGCCACCATATAGGTGTGCACAAGTACTATGTATGAGAACTTTAGCATTTGAGCATGTTATTAGCCATCTTTAGCATTTGATCCTGCTAGAAGTCATATGTAGGATTTAGACCTGCTATTATATATCTGTAGTATTTTGGTGTGGTAGTATGTTGTCCCTTTTAGGGGGACTCAAGAGACGACCAAGGAGCTGAGATGTAAAACTTAATAATCAAAATAGTGAGTTGTCATAGATGATTGATATCAGCTCTGCAACCTGCAAATTATGCCCTTCCTAGGGCAACGACCTCCTTGAAAAAGTTAAACTCTTCAATGGTGGGTTAAGCCTTGTTAACACACTTCGATTCTTATGCCAAACATTTTATAAAACCCTCAACAAACATAATCAGCTGTTAGAAATCATAATTTAGATTGGAAATAATTAATTTTGGAAACCCTTAACCAACGAACTTCACCAAGCTTGGTAAAATAGTAAATCACCTCCAAAATCCACAAAACTTGAGATCTTGGCTTTTAAAAATATGGAGAATAAGATAATAAATTTAGATTGATCAACTTATCATCAAGACATAATAAATAGTTCTCGTAGTGGGTTGCTCCACTTCAAATAAATTAGATTATTGATCCAAAATAGATAAATCATGCAAGAAAATGATAACTTATTGCTCTCCAATTCAGCTTGCATACATAAATCCTTGTGGGAGGGTTTTTCGTCCTCTACAAGCCCTCAATCAAGGGTTTTTGTCCTTGAGGGAGGTACAATAGGTGCTTCACAAAAAGACCTTTATCAAGATATGCGAATTCACGAAAAACATATCTCACTAATGGCCAAGTGACCTCCTTTTATAACCATAAGGAGTGCTTTTACAATGCAAAAATGATGGCTGACCCCTTAAGAAAAAGTACTTTTAAATATCTAATTAGTATTTGGAGCCTACATGCTCAAAATGCTTTTATTTCATAACTAATTAAGTTCTTTTATTGGAGCACTAGGATTCCTAATAGGATACATGATGATAATAAAAATAAAAACAATAAAAATGTAATCCATATCTTCCCTTGCTTTCTTCCTTAGACCCACGGGGAGAAGAATGGGTTAAGGTCTTCAAAAAATCAGCGTTCAGAAAGGGACATGACAATCCTCCCTTCTCGAAATTGCTTGTCCTCAAGCAATGGCACATACCGGATCCCAAATGAATTGCAATTGCTCCTTCTTTGTGCCTACACATGAAGCAAACTAGCTAAAGAAAAAATATTCTCTCATCTTCCTTCCCTAATGCTTTGAAGGCACGATGATCATCTTCCTTACCTACCTATCAAACTTCATGTTCTCCTTGTTTGGCTAATATCTATACATGCTATCAATGACACAATTGTAACTAATCAATTTCCCTTTAGTAATGGAATAAATGATGACTTAAATGAAATATAGGAGATCTAGTAAAGAAAAATCAGTCATGTGTCTTTTAACTCTCTCTCCATATGTTCTCATGATGTTTGCTTGTCAAACTTGTGTTTGCAAACTCAATTATGGTCCACCTTTCTTGGACTGCTGGTAAGGGATTGAGTTCAGCCCCCTCTTGTTTAACCTTGTCAACTTTCACCACCATGATCAGCAACTTAAATTCTCCTTTTATAACTTTATTTGTTGGCTGAATTTGTGCATGCCCAGCTATGATTATGTTCTCCCAATGTGCTGATATATAAAAAGAGAACCATAATAAATTTCTTCTTGCTTTGCTACCATGAATCCTCCATCCTCCAAATCTTGAATATTGGACTTTTTATTTTTATTTTCAAAATTCAGTCCTACATCATGGTGGTTGAGGTTACATTTCCCCAAGATTTGAATCCATTATATCCCACAAACAATTGTAATTTTAGATGGCTTAATTTTAAGAAAAACATCACATACCTTGCATCTTCTTATGTGATATGACAATTGTACTATATTATTTTTATAGGCATGAAAATATTATTGACGTTGGTGACCTTGAAGCCTCCAAGGTTAATCATGCCCAACCCATTTTTAATTGTACATTCTCCTTTGATGAATTTATGAGTGGTGCCATTATCTACAAGCATTACTACTCAATGGCCAATAAAGAAACCAATTACTTAGAAAAGTTTGTATGTATGAGTGCTAAACCAAGATGCAAAGGTGTGGGTCATTCCCGTACACTCAAGGATGAGATTACCAATAATATTGATCTCACAATCAAACCTCTCCTTTTTGAAACCCCAAATGGTTCCAACCTAACATATGATAAAAACATTTTGTCATTGCACCCAAGCATCCATGCACCTTTTGCTACACCATTCATTTCTTACCTTCTCTTCAATTGGCACAAGCTGATCACGAGGATAAAAACACAACAATATCATGGAGTGGAGTAATGCAACATAGTCATCATACTTGACCAATTGTGCATGGTGAAAACCGAACTGTTGGTAGGCAATAAAATTGAAATCTTTTTGGACCATTTGTTGTCCCTAACCTTCTTATAACTCAAAATTTCTAAGTTAGAATCTACACTCAAAATATTTCAAAGGCACCTTACCTCCATGGATTTGCCCTTCCCCACTGTCATTCTCAAGGGTTCCTTGCAAAACTGATTGGTCTTGTGGATTGTGGAGGTGAAAACATGGAAGCATCATAAGAAAGAGCACATAGTTATATTTCTTTCCTAGATGTTCATGATATCCATAGTTTTGACAAAGTATAGTGATAGGCAATAAATCTAAGTTGTTTCTAGGTCTAGGGCTGCTTACCTTCACTTTATCATTTAGCTAATTCAAGCTAGTAATGGTACTCATGCACCGGACTTTACTATAGCGAAGTATGTTGACAATTTTCTGACGTTTGATTGTTGTTGATAAACAGTCCAACAACTTCACCAATTACTGTTCTTGGTCCGTCATGGATAATTGCATATTAAAATTAGTATGGATGTGGTAAAATTAAAGTTTATTTAATGTTTGATAGGCTTATAAAGAGGACACATAGAAGAGGGGATAGACATAAGTTTTAAAGTTTAAACCTATAGTTTCATTTAAACATGCTTCGCCACCAAGTAAATATTAATCCTCCACCTAGGGCTTAGCACTTAGAGTTTATTTTTAATGTTTCAAAACTAACAATCGCATGTGTAGAATGTATTGTGAATGTTGAACGGTATATGTTATTTGATTTAGGGGGTTAGTTATTACTTTTGTAGTTGATGTTGATAATGGGCATGATTGATTTTGTAAATGTAAGAACTAGCAATCGCATGTGTACAATGCAATGTGAACGCCGAACGGTATATGTTATTTGATTTAGAGGGATAGTTTTTATTTTTGTAGTTGATTTTGTTTAAACTATGGGTGATTGATTTTGTAAGTGTAGAAACATAGATGGACCACTTCATTTAAAAAGCACAAACATGATGCCTAACCCTTAAAACAATTCAAAACTTTGGAAGAAGACTACTATAAATTGCATGGTTATTTCTTGGCATTTTAAAACAAGATACATCTCATGTTTGTATTGTATAGTATTTCGACAACATCTAGGTCAAAACTCCTCTAAACTTAAAGATCCTCTAAACTTTGTGATTTCACCAATTGAAAATATGCCATGCCACTTCTCCCGTAGAACAACTGCAGACCATGATCAACTCATTGGCAAAAAGACGATGTTTAAATACAAGGGGTGACACCCCAAATTCGCGACACTTTAACGCCAAATCATCGATCTTGCCTACAAAAAGATTAAATCTATGAATTGATCATATATTTAAAAAGCAAATATAATCTTACTTGGCACAATCAATTGACAGAGTTAGAAATCACATGATAGATCGGGATTTTTCGTGCATGCAACTGGAGTTCTGCTAAAAAGTTAAAATAGCGTCCCAATAAAACCGTTATTTAACCTCTCGAATTAAATTGTATTGGAAAAATGTCTAAACGGCCGTTAATGTTAAAATTTTATATCATATGTGATACTATATCATTCGATATTTTGTATGATTAATCCTATATTTCGATTCCATAAATAATACCACAATCAATAGAACACTAAAATTCATAAAGACAATTAATAGAGATATTCCTTTGGATATTAAAATATATATATATATATATATATATATATATATATATATATATATATATATATATATATATAGAGAGAGAGAGAGAGAGAGAGAGAGGACGCAACCAATCGAAACTACTGCAAATTAACAGTATTGAAATTCAACCTTTTTTAAAGGAGTTTTATTTACAAAGCTGAAAGTACATAGGTAACAGCCTCCTCATCAAAAGTTTATATACATGAAGAGTGATAATACATCATTACTTGTGCCACATTTCCATGGGATTCTAAAACTGTACCCTACTAATCTCTTTATCCCAACGTGACATTCTAGTAACTATTTTATTCTCTCCACCTCATTCAGGCCCAGCTGAACAAAAAATCTCAACAGGAGATTCTTTTATGCTTCTAAATCTCTTTCCTGTTGTGGGTGTGCTTTTCCTCAGTTGAAAAAAGTAGCTTATTTACTGAAAAACTATATAAACCATTTGGAAATACCACAAACTGCAAACTCTGTACATATAGATATATCCCTGGTTAATATCACCTTAACTACAAGGTAGTAGCAGCAACAACATAAGCAGGCTACGAGGGCCATCGATAGTTTTAATCATTTCATCTATCCAAAGCACTGATCACCACCCTGTATTTGGCAGAACCAGATCATTAGCATTTAGATTAGCCTTATTAGGCTGCAATCCTGAATGTAATTAGTACAAATATATTGATTTTCAAGAGTAACCAGTCATACACAGTTGGGCTTCTCGGTTCTGCTTTCTCTCGCTTTCCAGATCCCATTTTTGTGGGAGTTCTTGGGGTTCTCCATGGATTTTCTCGCTCTCGTGGAGTCACTGAAACACATTGCAATGATAAGGAAATTAAAAAAAAAAACTTTATTTGGCATTCGATTCTTATGCTGGCAAAGGTGAGATGATAGACGAGGAATGCATGACGGATTTGCAGCCGATTGCACGATCAAGAACTTGAAGGAGGGAGAATAGATATATAATCTACAGTATTGCTAAATATAATCGGTGCATGCTAAACTAAAAACAATAAGCATGCAAAAATTAAAAATCCAAACTGTTAAAAATAGCCTGCAAAAACAAAAACGTCAAACAAGTTGTAACCGTCAAAACGGGCGTCAATTTTAACATAGTTGTAGAAACGTCCAGGAGGTCCTTTACCATAGGGGGAACGCCTTGGGTAATAAATTGTGTGTATTTTAGTTATTTTGAACTTTCTTTTTTGGAATATATTTCTATTATTTTTTGGTTTGAAAATGTCAAGTCTGAATAAACAGAGACGTTCATGAGAGTGAGACACAAACGGAGCAACAACGGATTTTGGTAAAAAAATGTCTAAAAATGTCTTAAAAGTGTTGATTGGAAGTCCACATGTGGAAATCACTTTTAGATCATGATAAGTTTTAATTTAGTTGCCTAGACAACCATATACCATTCCAATCAAATAAGGGCTTGTGTTTCACTCCTTGGGGATAAGATTCATTCCAAACTTTTGTTGTACAAGTTCTTTTTCTAAGTTGAGTTTTTGAGGAAAGATTTGAAGCACGCAATGAGGGTACTTAGACTTGTCAATACAATAGTAAGAAATAACAAGTAACAAGTCTCCATGTTTTAATAATACAAAAATAAGTCTTGTTTGAAGTTTTGTTCCTTCAACAACAATTGATTGTTTCATTTGTATTTCGAAAAGGGGAAAATACCATCTATTCTAATTTTGATTTGATTATAAATGTAAATATAACAAACACGTACATTAGCATCATTCAACTTTTATATCTTTTAGGGGAACATAAACTCCACATTATTTATATCAATTGTTAATGGAAGCAATAAGTTTGTGCCACTGCCAACTACATTCAAAATTGGTACGATCAGGCTTTAAATATCGAGTTTGAAACGAAACTGGAAATAGCATGTGACCATTTCAGTAGTGTTTTTGTTACACATTTGCAATAATTGGGAGATATGAATTACAAAAACCTACATGTATATGATCATTGGAAATAAGAACATATAAAAATGAATTTTAAAAATCAACAGATTAAATCTACAAATAACTTTCCTAGCATATAGGGCCAAAGGCAATGTTTTGATAACATTATCAACCAACTTACATGTTTGAAAATAGGTGGATGGTATTTTTCCACATCGATCAAGCATAAGAAAGTAATATAAATGTAAGTGATATGTGCATAACTTTACAAGTTGAATGTAAGCAAATATCACAACAAATAGTCTCACCTCTTAAAAAACCACAAGCTCTAAAATGATGGGGAATGGCTACATAATCTTTAACATAATGCAAAGAAATACACCAAACATAAATTCAATAAAAATAATTTGATCGTAGCTTGATTATATACTTTTGAGTTGTATATTAAGATTAGTGATCATATTTTTCAATGGCATTTTACCGATAAATCCAATTAAGGTCATAAGACATGTTTGACCAGCTCACGAGATGCATGGAAAACATTGTACCTTGTTCTACCTTAGGCTTTAATTTCATTAAGGGATGTTTTTTGAGTATCAAAACATTGTCTCTAAGAGATGAGATAAATAGATCCATATAAAATGTCTTTTAATTCGCTCTTCACATAAACATAAATATTAATTTCACTAATAAGAAAAAATCAAGGCAATAATCTAGCCATTCGCATTCATTCTTAAAAATTTCCATGCCTATTAACTTTTAAACATCGTGGCAGGGAAGAGGTCAGCTATTTGATCACCCATGCCTTTTGCATCATCCTCTGGAATTTGAAGTTTGGACCTGGAACATGCAAGCAACAACTAATATAGAACTATGTACAAGCTGACCACAAGAAGAATAGGAACTTAATATAGGAAGGCAATTTCTGCAACAAAACATATACGTATATAGTCAGTAGATTAGGATTATCTACTTAAAAACTTCAAATCCTTGTATGCACATTCCAACTATCACCTTCGCTTAGTTGAGCAAGCAAGCATGAAGGAGATGAAAAGAGCCACATTTAATATTGCATTGTTGCATGAATAGGCAAGCAATACAAAAGCAACAATAAAGCAAGAAGATTTGAATGGTTTATATATCCTGTTGAACCTGCCCGTTAAACAAGTGCTTGCACATATAATAGTGTTTTCAGATCATCAAATAATTTACATGTCATTTGAATCAGTAGATATGATACCAATCTGCACAAACTATTCCTTCACATGATCAAAGAGATTTTCTTAACATAAAACATGACATTCATGTTATTCTTAAAAACAAAACAACTTTGTGTCTTTGAAAAATTCAAAAGGGAATATGCAAAGATTACGAAAGCAGGACAAACCTTAGTTAACTTCTAAGCATAAGCAATCACAACTCCTAAAACACCATCAAAAAAATGGTGAATAAATCAACTAAACTTCAAAGTTGGGACACACACTTCAAAGTGCCAAATAAATCAGCCTAGAATTGAGTGATATATTCATCTAGAGATTATTGCTAGGAAAAACATTGCAATCATCTCATAGGCTAACACTCAAAAATGTTCATCTAACTTTCAAGTGATCAAATTTCAGAATTCAATTTTTTAGAAAATATGAATAATAAATAATTGCCCACCCTACCAACATTATCTATCAAAAAGGCTAACTATAAGACAAAGGCCAAATAGGAATACAATGATGATTCATTTTCAATTAGCAATTGATTGACCATACCTCTTGATCCCATTCGCAGTAGCTTCAGTACAAAATGGCACCCAAAAATAGGCCAAGTCCAAAAAACGACCTTACATTATATCTAATCATCTAACAAAATTATCTTTTCCAACTAACATAAACACATAACTCTTATGGTATTATAAAACACACTCGAATAACAACATTCCAAGAATTTAGAGTAATCCACATTTACAAATATGTTAACATTGCCACTAATCTTATTCGTAAAAGCAATAATGAATCTGGACAAGGGATATAATTTGTTGATTTTTGTATTTCTGGATAACTCTGGCATATAGGGGCATGAGCCTGGTGGTTCATAACTTGGACCAATGCAAGGGTAAATGTACGATGGAAAAGTGACAAGCGAGCATGGGAATCTACAAGCAACTCTTCCTCGCACCCGACCTCCCGAGGTCGTGTCGAGACAGCCGGTGGGGATTGAATATGCGTAGGATGCAGACAAACTAGTTAGGCAATCTGATGTCTTCGACACGCACTAGTGGAAATTGCGAATCTAAGGCAAAGAAGGCCCTCCTAACCTGAACCGGTGTGATAGATCAATCAAAGAAGGATGACTGATCGAAGGCTCCAATCAATATCAAGCTATGGCGTGATTTGGTCTATGGGTTGTGGAATACGTGGAAAATGACTTGGGATAGTTTCGTGTATGTCTCTAGATAAGGTCATAGGGTGGATGGTAAATATAATTAACTCTATGGGCGAGAGCCTAGTGGTAACTCCTTAGCTTTATTAGCATCACACCTAAAGAAGGATAACTATTCGATGATGATAGGTGGAAGTGGAGTAAATCAATACTAATGTATGTAGGCCAAAGATCTATATCCGATTCACCTATGGATTCGTTAACATGCATGCGATTTGTGGTTCACAATCATAGATTCGTGTTTGTTGTGGTCCTCTTTATGGTCATGTGCGAAAAGTCCCTAATCCCTAAGTATCAATAGTCATATGCTTTCACCTGGCCTCAATTGAACTTTGTGTGATCTTTTTTGAGTATCTCACTGAGTGTTCGTGCAACTTGAATTCTAAAGTCGGTATCTATATCTCGTGAGAGTGTCTCACAAAGTCATGTGGGACCAAAAGATCACAACGAATGTTTGCTCTATTTCAAACCCTTCCACATGTCATGCATGGATATATATCTAGAGTAATCAGAAGTTTGGCTGATTCGACCAAAACGTGTGCGCTTTAAATTTCTATGTTTAACCCGCTTAATCGGGAACCGATTTGTTGTAGGTTTACTTGTTGTTTGGAAGACTTGGATCCTAAGATTTTGATCTATATCGATTATTATTGTGATGAGATTTTCAGAATCCACAATTGGCTCGAATACGTATTCTCCGGGCTCTCTAGGTCCCGTGATTGTCATACAAAAGCAACAACGTAAATCATTTGCAAAGCAAAGTGAAACTATGTAAAATGTATCTATAGATATATGACTTCTCTATTTTTATATTTTTCTCGATGAATTTATATGAATAAAATTCAAGGAAAAACTATTTTAATATATCTAGAAATTGACGATTAATCTAATGACGAATTTAAAACAAACAAAGCCACCGAGTATAGCTACTTGCTTGTGCGGTTGTGAATCTATTCTAAACAATGAAATTCGATCTAATCTATTTGAAAGACTCTCGAACCTAAAGTGAGGAATGAATCATAGTCTCTTAAACTATCAATCCCCACTCCTTCCTGGCAATATTGAAAGTAAAATTGATCGAAATAAAGTGATTAGCTACTCTATTTGATATGCTTTTGATTAGAACTTTGAGCTAGAACTCAATTCTTGCAAATGCATGGCGAATCCGATGGTGTGTGTGATTTTGTCCCCTCAAAGTGTGATCTCCTCGCTCCTTCATGTTCACGTGGATCCGTAAAAACGTGTAATGCTAGCCTCAATGAAGTAGATATTGGGACAAAGGCAAACTTAGGATACAGATCGAATACAATGCGAGTAGAGAGAGATAGCGCAAGAGTACAGAGCTTGGCTTATGCAATTCTAGCGGGATTTATCATGAGTCACGCAACATAAAACATCCGAACTCCGAAACTATCATGTTTGAAGAACAAAACCTACAACTTTAATGGCTTCCTATTGAAATCAAACTATCATATTCCAATTGATTTGGATGAAATGATGACAACACTTGCACAAGATGGATATGTGGCTTCCTAACAACAAAACAACACTAACTAAGCATGGATAAATGAAACTAAGAATTCTAAGCAAAATGAAAAACTAATCTAAGCAATGAGAAATTCGAGAGGCAAATTTGAGGGGCCATTTGCTTGAGCACAAGCCAACTATTTATAGCATTTGCATTTACCCAAGGTAAAAATCAAATTGATCTCTTAAACTATAAACAATGGCAAAACACTATTCCAGGGAACCCAGAATCATTAAATGCAAGCCCAAGGCGGTGAAAAAAAGCTGGTAAACGTTGAAATTACGCGAGTCGCGTTAAAAGAGCATTTCAAAAACGCGTGAAGGACTCGCCACCTGAGCAGGCAGCAGCGAGTTAGGTTAGGACTGCCGCAGTGCAAAGTGGCGGTTTCAGAATCAAGAGCAAAAGGCAAAGAAAAAAGGGGAAAAGAGAAATAAAACACGTGGGGGCTAAGCGGGGCATGCGGGATGTTAACGCACACTTGGGAGCTTTTCCGATCCCGAACACCTCATGAGGAGACATGTATCATTATTGGGGCATATGTAACGTTGTTCAGTGCAAGACCCTACAATTTTGGGTAACGCATAATAAGCAACCTAACTACGACTAAATCAAAACTCAACAAACAAATGTTATGAAGCCTTTGAATAAAATTCACATAAACAAATGTTATGAAGCCTTTGAATAAAATTCACATAGGAGAGTTTTTAGTACCATATAGGACACAAAGCAAAAAACAAAAGCGGAAGAGAGATCCTCGAGAAATAACTAACATTTTGCTGACATTCGTTGAAAAAAGAATGTAAAATACTTTATAAACAATGTGACGAGAGAATATGGTTCCTTATAAGCATCACACCCTAAAACTTGAAAGACACTGCAACCAATACAATGCAAGCAGAAGGCCAACCCTCGAGAAATAACTAACCTTGCTGATATTCATTAAGAAAAGAATGTAAAATAAGCAATAACCACACTTTGATATATTTGCAATTCAGTGACCACATTTTACAATCAGAATCACAAAGATGTCAAACAAATAACTGTTACACATTCTCCAAGTGCTCAAATTAACACCTTAAATTTTAGTAAAAGTAAAACCCCCTCTCAAAATCTCTTCCCTTCCGCTGGAAAATTTTACAAATCCAAAGTTTAAAGATTTTAGATTTTCCCAGCAGATCATTTCTGTCTAAATTTGTGAATTAAGGTGTTAACATTTTTAATTACCATTTCCTTAACTATTTATTCCCTTTACTTCTTGTCCGTTTCTCTGTCAGAGTCTCTATATGGTTCTCATTTTCCAATCAGCTATGGCATATGAACTCTTTGCTATGTCTCCTCACTTTTCCTTTGTGCTGATAAAAGAGAGATGGTTTTCCTAACACCCATCTCGAATGGGCATATGAAGAGATTCACAGGGTGATTGAAGCTGTGTTCAGGGTCGATCATATTGAGAAGGACCTCATGAGCAGGGTCAATTCTTAAACTGCATGCATCCAGGTTCGTTTGTAATCTTCATGTTCTCCTTGTTGATAAGATAGCTGTGAAGTGTGTATCTGGGCATTATGTGAAAGCAAAATTCCGTGGTGGTCTAGATAAAGCACTGGAAATCACAAACTTCATGGTCCCTTGGCCACTGCCTATCATAGGCATGGAATGCAGGGGTTGATTTCAATGGTGACTTGTAGGGAGCTGCAACATCAATTTTCCCTATTACTTGGACATGTAGATAAGATGCAAGGTTTACCAATTGCTGGTAATTTCTTGAGTGGGGAAAGTTTTCTCTTTGTCAACTTTAATCCCCTGCACAACATGCCATCAGTTGTGTCCCCCAATTTGGAGGATAGGAAGGCTGAGGTGGCTGGAAACGTGGCCAAGACTTTCATACAGAGAACATTAGCAGCCGCACATTTAACAGGAATGGAATCACAAAAACATCCAAAAGAAAAGTGAATGTGTATTTTCCAAAATTTGATTTTACACCTCTAATTTTAACAGAAACGAATTAAAGCATTCACACTGAAAACCTACCTACTCTGAGGAAAACAATTTTTACAGAATTGAATTTGCAAAAATATAATGTAAAAGAAAATTGGCTACATATTCTCCAAGATTTCAATTCAACGTTCAAATTTTATGGAAATGAAAAATCTTCTGCACTTTGAAATCATAGAAACTCTTCAGAGAACTTCACCATTGACACATTTTCCAGAAAAGAAGTTATAAAATGATTGAAAAGAAAAATCATTGCATATCTTCCAAATTAAATGTAAAGATTTTCTGGATCAAACCACGTTAACAATTTCCTTTATCAATGAATAAAAGCTATTCGAAGGATTCCTAACTAAAAAAACTAAGAAAATTCTGAGCGTAGCAAAATAAAAGCTAATCCTACCAAAACCAAAACAGAGCTTCAAATACCTTTCCATCAGGCTGATCATTAAATATTCTCCCAAATTTCAATCTAACGCCCTATATTTCAGCAAAAATAGAGATGTGTACCTTTTCAAAAACCCTAAAGTCTGCAATAACACTACAAACGGCACATATGACAAAATCGAAATCACAAAAATAGTGAAAAGAAAACTTGTTACATATCTTCCAATTTCGATCTAGCGCCTTAAATTCTTACCAGAAAACTCAAGACATCAACCTTGAAAACCCCTAAGCACACGTTGTAGAATGCAAATTTCAAAACAAGGCAGAAAATTCAAGGGTTGAAGCATAAAAGCGAGCATTTCTGAAATACATCAAAATAGATAGTTGCTTATTTAAAATTTTACTTTAAAAAGAGGAATTTAAATACCTTCCATCGGGCTGATTCAATAAAATGGTTTTTAAAATCCGGAAGTCGGAGAGTGATCCAACAGGGTATTCAGCGGATCCAGATAAAATCCAGCACTCGATTCGCAGCCATTCTCAGTCTTATTTCTGGCGGGGTGGAACAAAATTCGCCTCTGTACAACGGCATCAGATCCCGCTTTCAAAACGCCGTCTAACGAATTTTTTGCCATCAATAATACTTAAACCCTAAAACAAAAAGCCCTAATCTCAAAGATCGGTTTACGTGTACCCACTTCAGAATATTGGATTACCCTAAAAACTGGTTTTCTTGCATGACACTCAGCCGCCCCATCTGCCTCGCCAGTTTCCCTGTCAGCCATCTGTGAAACATCGAATGGTGGATCAATACTTATACAGGAAACGATCGTGAGTGACGTGACAGAACAGAAAAGACACACTGAATGCACACCGACTTAGCTCTTCCGCCACAATGGAAAACACACTTAAAATCGCCCCCCAATAAATACAGTTGTACTGGAATTAACCACGGACTGGGCGGCCATACCACATCTCCAGCGATGGATTGAAACAGCAGGTTAAACAGGACCGAATAAAAATAAGGATATGTGTTGCCACTGCAAATCAACAATCCCGCAGTGTAACTCCTATCAGTGTAATAAAGGAGGAAATTGAAACTCTGAAGGAACCTGAAAAGCTTTTCACTATTAAATCCATGGAAGAATGTATTGAAGCTAAAAGCAGACATTATAAATGCAGTAATAATAAAAAGATCATTGAATTTCCAAGTCAGTAGATTCTTATTCAAATATAGATGACAATGTGACAAAATCAGAATAAATTAAGTTATCCTAGTGCAATTCCTAATAGCAAGAGGAACATCATCACGATGGTAATAATAACTAGCAATTGCAAATGAGTTGCAAATTACACCGGAGAGGATAACAATGTTTAGTTTTTGGAGTTACAATTTGTGGTGAAATATATGCTATCTTAAATTGTTTCAAGTTCATATTATGGGCAGGGGGGAGAAATATAGTACAACTACAACATCTGGAAAGAAAAACAATTCTTATTATGCTTTGGTGAAAGTCCACGACCTGTTTTGAAGCTCCTTTTTTCTCACAGGATGTGAGCATGTGCTAGAAAAAGATTAGACACATGTTGGTTGTATTAGGTGAAACAATGTCAACATTTGACTAACATTGAAGATTTCACATGCCGTGTGTAAATCTCCCATTGTGAAATGTGGCACTCGTTATTATAAATCATTCAGACTAAGTACCTTGGTTCCATAATCACCCTCCTCGCCCGTGAACTAACATTTATGAGCTTGGCATAAGATTTAACATCGAATTATTTTCAAACTTTAGACCAATTCAAGTTTGTTATTAAGGAATGGTGTAGACAACTCCCAATCTCAAACAGACTCTCTTAGCTCTGCATTTTATAAAATAGCAAACTCTCTTAAGCATAGGTTTTTAGACTTGCATGACATAGACATGCCAATCACAAAAATTATCTATGAACTTGTTCATCATATTAATATTAATTACACCCTATAGTTGTGGGATCCAATCAACCATACAAGGAAAAGTTGGAGAATTCTTGATAATAATAAGCATGGTAGATACATGCAACGATCACTTTTATTTGTTTGGACGCTAAGTTGTTGATGTGTCCAATTCGAAGGGTAGGTGGGGGTAGATTTCGATGTGCATTGAGTGTGGCACTATGCCACTCGCAAGTGCAAGAAGATAGTCGTAGTCGCTTGCCTTTTTTTATTTTCTTCGATCAATCAACGCTCGCTATGCGTTTTTGTACACGGGTGATTTTTTCTATACCAAGGAAAGGAGGATTATGAGACATTCCCTACCTGAGACAGTCACTTACGACAATGAATCCATAGTAGTATGCAAACAACCATCGAAATGAATCAAGAAAATAGAGATTGCGGACAAAGGGGAAGAATACAATGTAGGCAGTAAATAACAATGTGTCTCTGAAAATAATGCACTTTAATCACGGCCCGCACCCCCGCTCACACCTTCCTTATGATGTGTGATGCATTTGATCTGCCCTATATAAATTGTCTGACTGACACATGTAATCCATTCAATTCGCCCAAGTCTCTGATGCGACATTGGCAGGAAGAAGTTCTGTTAAAATGGCACCTAGAAAGGCTAAAGTTTTAGCGGTGGTGAATTTAATTATTTGCTTACACAGTTCCATTTATAAGGATGATGAGAAAGGTAGATACATGCAACGATCACTTTTATTTTTGGACGCTAAGTTGTTGATGTGTCCAATTCGAAGGGTAGTGGGGTAGATTTCGATGTGCATTGAGTGCGCACTATGCCAACTCATGCAAGTGCAAGATAGTCGATGAGTCGCTTGCCTTTTTTATTTTTTTCGATCAATCGAACGTTCATTGCATTTTTGTACTCGGTGATTTTTTCTATACCAAGGAAAGGAGGATTATGAGACATTCCCTACCTGAGACAGTCACTTACGACAATGAATCCATAGTAGTATGCAAACAACCATCGAAACGAATCAAGAAAATAGAGATCATGACAAAGGGGAAGAATACAATGTAGGCAAAGTAAATAACAATTGCATCTGTTGAAAATAATGCACCTTAATCAGTTGTCCCGCACCCCCCGTTCACACCTTCCTTATGATGTGTGATGTATTTGATTTGCCCTATATAAATTGTCTGTCTGACACATCTAATCCATTCAATTCACCCAAGTCTCCGATGCGACATATGGAAGGAAGAAGTTTTGTTAAAATGGTACCTAGTAAAGGCTAAAGTTTTAGTGGTGGTGAATTTAATTATTTGCTTACACAGTTCCATTTATAAGGATGATGAGAAAGAGCCTAAATTTATCATCGAGTGTATGTTATTTATTCATCCGATAATTCTTTGCAGTTGACAACGAAGAATACAAAGGGAAGGTGAAGCGATGTGAAATTTTATATAAATGCAACAAGAGATGGCAAAACCAAAAGGCAATCGACCAAATTAATAAGTCAATTATCACAATGTAAATAGATGTCATTGAAAGTAAAATATGTATGATATGAAATTTTTATGTGAAAGACCAGATAAACTAAAAAGTAAAAATATCACAAATGAGAGTCCACCTTTCAACAAAATTATAGAGAAAGATTCTGGAAAAAATACAGTGCCAAAAGAGAGGTACCTTTTACCCTTTATGCCTAACTCTCACGTATGTTCTCATATGTGAATAAATTTGACTTTTTCAAAACATTTTCTTGAAATGATGTGTGGCGCAGAGGATGGCGTATGCGGTGGTGTCACGGCCACGCAGGCGCTAGGCTCGATTTTGCTGGGGCCTGTGCTAACGTAAGTGATAGTTAGGCACGGCCACGCAGGCGCTAGGCTCGATTTTGCTGGGGCCTGTGCTAACGTAAGTGATAGTTAGGCACGCCCCTTTTACCATAAGAGACACCTCCAAAAACGACGACGGTCATCAATAGGAGAAAGAAAATTAGTAAAGCATTTTTAAGACGACAAATGTACTAAGCCTTACGACTGACATCACTTTTTGATATTTCACGGGCGGACTTCGCGGAATACCGCCTTGATGCGTGCCGGCAACGTATACAATTGCGTGGAATGTGCGTAACTACCACTTTTTATCATCTCGGAAAGCCACATGCAACTTCCTCTTCACAGATATGACGGCATGAAATTATTTGTTATGATACGCAAACAACCTTGTCTCTCCTGTCAATGGTAATGCCATTGCACCGACTCACATGTATAATTTTCTCCCACAATGCCTCGTACATTTCTATTTTTCAAGAATAGTAATGCCTTCCACAAGACCATTCCAGACGACATGGAAGAACAGTTGTTACTAAACTGCAATGGCTTCGAGGCTGAGGAAGTCTGCACAGACATGAGCCGCGGTGATGAAGTTATAGCGGTGGCTATGATTCTTCTCTGCTTCGGATTTCTCAGCATGTTTACACTCCCAATGGCCCAATGGGGCTCGAGACGGAGCTTATTAAAATATTTTAGGGCACTACACTAACAGGCCCTTATTAAAATATTTTGGAAAGCGATGTTTGTGCAAATTTAGTGCAGAAATTTAACTAAAGATCAAATACAATGAAACACCCTCCCTTTTGGTCTACAATACAATTTTATTTTATTTCTATCCTCTCTTCCTCCTCAGAGGGCTACTCTCAACCCTTTTCCTGTCACCTAAAATTATATCTGCAATTCAATATTTTACACTTAATTGGCTCAAGGATCAAACTTCCTCCCCAAACCCCTTTGTATTTGCCTGCAAAGTACAAAAAACAGAGAACATAATACCCTTCACAATTGAGAAAATAAAATTAATAAAAAAAACACCTAGGGTCCTTGTCATCCTCCCTCGTGTGTTCCACTGTAACCTCAGCTGAATCCAAATCTCGGGCACACAGAGCCCCCTCTGTATGTGATACCCAAGGTATTCCCAATACTAAGTAGCAGCATGAATCCCAACAAATATCTTTTCCAGATTTTACTATCTTAAAAATTCATGTTTACCTTAACATCTTTAATTCAGATTTCAATATTATAGTAAGATTTAACAGCTATAAAAACGTTGCAAAACCTTCCCAAAATACACAAATCAGTCATTAGATATTTTTTCTGTTAATGCAGAAGATACATGCCATTTTTCTCACCTTGCAAGATAGTTTACCCGGCTAAGTTTTCTATATACCATACCAAGAACATTAAAGCATTGTGGAAATAGTTAATTATAATGAAAAATATGCTTTCAAGAAACAAGGTCAATTTAAAAATCTAAAAAATGCTTGGTGCCAAAGAGAGAATCAAGGTTCTGTTAAACATTAAGCATCGTGTCATTGAATTGTAACAGGGATGCATTGTTTGATATTAACCTTACAGGCAGCTGTTTTGGTAACATACAGTAAATGGTAAAAAAGAAACAATCTTCCAATCTATTTCCAGTATTTAATTTCGAGCCGTCCTGATTAAGAAGTGATGCCTATACTGGAGCATAAGAATTAAGTCGAGCGAAAAATGGACAGTTTTTATGTGCATCGGTGATGTCCATGAGCTTAAGCGGCAGCACGTCCAAGGCCGTAGCCATGTCCTGTGTCAACTGGTGAAATTGCATGGACACGGCCTCCGTCTGCATCAACAACCAAACGCTACTCGCACTATTCCATTCCTCCATAGCACGCTTCGTTCGCTGGAACATAACGTGCATTTCCCTGAGGCAGAGCAGGGCAACTTAACTGAAAATATTACTTACAGTCATAAGAATACGAAGAAGGTGATGAAGGTGTGCAAAATAGTCGCACACATCGCAAATGCAATGGTATCCGCTGCCATTGCCTTCGTTTCTGCAGTGACATTCACCAGGCATTCGTAATCTGTATATTGTCATTGCGTGGATAAGAAACCCAATTTAATTTGAAAATGTTTTTTCCGGGTGCCGGAAATAATTCCGTGAAGAGTTATGCCGGAGTTTGACTCTTTCCAGCAGAGTCATCTTCAAAGGAACACCTCCGGTGTAACTAAAGAATAGCATCGCGACAAGTGTGATGTGAATGCCGGTATGTGGCATGTGAATGATTGGGAATGAGAACAAAGAATGTTGTAAGAAGAAGAAAGACAATAAATAAATGATATTTTTAGTTAAATATTAAGTAAGACGTGTACAAGAAAAGGAGAATACAATGGACACCCATAGGTAGGGATATTGAGATGAAAGTAAACTGTAGCAAGATAAATAATGTGAGAGGAAGAGGGGCGAAGAGTATGGCCTCTGAGGGTGGAGAATTGTAACGGAAGGGAAAGCAGAGTGAGGGAGGAAATGTAGAACTTTACCTTCCGAGAGCCACTTGAGGTGATTGTAATAAATAGTAGATGCATGGGATGTACGACGTGAACGTCAAAAGGAGTCTAGATAAGAAGTGAAATTGGATGAAGAGAACCAATGGGAGGGGAAGAGGGTTGCACGAAAAGGCGTTTGAGGCTGGAGAAGTGTATGGGAAAGGAAAGAGGACTCAAGAAGGAAACACTAGAATATATTTTCTAAGAGGTACACGACATGCTTTTAATTTGTAATAAGGAGGAGGCTCATGTTCGAAAGACGTAGAGAAAAAATTTGGTGGAGATATGTCAAAAAGATGACCGCAACAACTAATTGTTGCAGAACCTAACAAGACTCGTTTTCAATCGTGAGGTCAATTAATTATAGGAAGGAGAAGCACGAACATATGCCAACAATCGACACCTTCCAAGGATTGGTTATAGGAGTCTAAGGTAGCTTAAGGATTTTGATTGCATGCCCAAAACAATTTTCACGGATCATACTGTTCCACACCAAATATTATTTGTTATGTGTGTTCGACTAAAGTGTTTCATGTATTAAATACATGTATGTCCCACACCTATTCCATGACCTAGTAAAAAAGTGGGAATTAAATCATCTCATGTCCCACAAAAAAATTGTGGTTTAGATTATTCCTACCCAAACAATATATGATATGTGTTCTACCTTATACAGAAATGTGAAAAGGGTTCCATACATAATTGTGATTAGGGGTTTCATAAGAAATAGGGATGAGGGTTTCTATGTAGCTATAAGGGAAAAGAATAGGGTTTGTCTCTAGCCATGAGGCACATAGTTTTTACATGTGTGGACAATGTAGGAGAAGTACACCTTGGATTTAAATACCTGCATGTCCCACACCTACTCCACGACTCAACAAAAACAAGGGAATTAAACACTTGCATGTCCCACACACCTATTTCCCAACCTAGATTATTCGTACCCAAATAATATCTACTATGTGCTCCACTTTATACACTATTGTGATCAAAGTTTTATACAAAAATGAGATTGGGGGTTTCATGCACAATTGTGAATATGGTTTTCCTGTAGCTATCATGGAAAAGAAAAGGGATTATCTCTAGTCGGGAGGTACATAGTTTTTCTAGGTGTAGACAATGTAGGTGAAACCTTGGAAGTGTGAAAGATGATGCAATGTGATTTAGGCGAGTAAGATTTTTGGATGTCCCCGAAAACTGCAATTACTTCGAAGGGATCCAATAGTTAGACGCGTAAAAGGATTGGTCAAGCAAAACAAAGACAAATCGAAGGTCAGATATAAAAAAGTGAGAATGTATGCTTAAGGAATGTATGCATAAAAGGAATGTTCAACGAAGGCGAAGATATGAATGTAAGGTCAAGAATAAAAATGTGAGAAACAAATACATGCATGTCCATGCTATGACCCACACATATTGCCCAACCTAGATTATTCGTACCAAAACAATATCTACTATGTGCTCCACTTTATACACTAATGTGATTAGAGTTGTATGTAAAAACAAGATTAGGGGTTTCATGCACAATTGTGAGTACAATTTTCCTATTGATATCATGGAAAAGAAAAGGGATTGTAGCTCTAGTTGGGAGGCACGTAGTTTTTCTAGGTGTAGATGATGTACGTGAAACCTTTGAAGTGTGAAAGATGACACAATGTGATTTAGGCGAGCAATATGTTTGGGAGGACCCCGACAATTGAAATTACTTGATAGGGATCAGGTAGTTGGACACATAAAAGGAATGGTCAAGCAAGATGAAGAAACGAATCGAAGGTCAGAAATAAAAAAGTGAGAATGCACGCTTAAGGAATGTATGCGTAAAAGGAATGTTCAAGGAATTCAAAGATATGAATGTAAGGTCAAAAATAATAATGTGAGAGATAAATACATGCATGCACATGCTTGTTCGAGGAGGTATATTGTTCCCACCCAAATAAAATGTGCTACACGCTCTAGTTTTTTGTCTCAATCTTACTTACATCATGCACATGATTGAAGTGTGTTTGAAGGGACCTTAAATGTAAAAAGAAAAAAACCCAATAAATGTTGGTTTTCAGTTCCAAGTTTAGTTCTTGTATGGGAACAAGCGAGGCATGAAAAAAACATCGATAACTGAGACACACAAGCAAATGACCAAAAGAGCGAAAAATGGGTTTCAACAACCAGTTGAATGAGATATTTCTAAATAAAAATGCGAGAATTAAATACTTGCATGTCCCACCCATATTCCATGACTTAGTAAAACGTGGGAATTAAATACCTGCATGCCCCACACCTATTCCATGAGTTAGTTTTTTTGTCACCTAAATAATATGTGATATGTGTTTCATTTTTTTCCCGATCTCATTTGCAATATTCACATCAATGCAATTTGATCTTGCATGATATCTTTCATCTTGCATGATTGGATTACGATAATCATAATCCATTTTAAAAAATAATTCTAGTTAGACACATAAATTCCATAGAATGTAGCATGTTAACATCAAAACCAAAATATCAATAACATAAACAAGCACCTAGAAAACTGAATCTTCACAAATTTATCGGGTTATTTGCACTGTTAAGATTGATGTCAAAATACAAACAAATAGAAAAAATGATATAAAAGCAGTGTACCAGAGTTTGATTCTATTTGAATATGCATGTTGCATCCAAAATAGTGTGGGTGAGCCCTCGAAGATACTTGATAGTCGGTAGAAGTTGCCAAGGAAGGTAAACATTCTTCTTAATGCAAAATGAAAAGAAAGGATAAATTATTTCATAACAACTAAGACTGAAGTAGTAACTCAAATGAGATAGTCTGTGTTGTCAAGAGTTCTCCACTTCAATGAAAATGCAATATTGGTAAGACATTTGAAATAAACGTTTTACCATGATATACAAAAGGCCATAAAAGTAAAGTAATGACTAATTGGCCTAGTGGACCATTTGGAACAAATAGCTCAACCTAATATTGTTAAACAATGCCTCATATGTGCATATGTGCAAAGAGAGCTGATTGTGGGGTACCGAAAACTGAAAGTGCATCTTCTGGACTCAACTAATGATTGTCTAGAGTATGGTATACTGCTTTTCTATAGATAAAACCAAAAAAACATGATAATTATATAGAGGGCTTCACCACGTTATCCGCAGTAGAACAACACTGTAATTGATTCGACACATAATTGCCAGGAGGCGACTGCTGCTGAGAAGCGTTTTAGACTACAATGCCGCAGTTGCCACATGTTGCTAGTCTCCACTCCACATTCCGATTCCTCGCAATAATTTCCTCCCTCTTTGAAACCGTCAACTGAAGTGTCACAATTTCACGGCTTTCGAAGACACCCAACTATTCATTTATAGCGGACGTCTATTCTTTTTTTAATTTGTGTGTGAGAAAGGGAACAGAATAAAATAATAATAGTATGTCGATGATGCACGGGTTTAATCCTGGCCACTCGTGTCCTTGTCGTTGTCAGAGAGGGGACAACGATCATTGAATTTCCAAGTCAATAGATTCTTATTCAAATATAGATAACAATGTGACAAAATCAGCTTAAATTACCCTATCCACGTGCAATTCCTGAACATCGACACGATGAAAAATGCCAATTTCATTTTTCATTTGATGGCTCTAATAGCATCTCAAATTCCATCGACAGAAAAATAAAAAAAAAAATCACGTAAGCCTTGGAAACAATGGCAAGAAATCTAGCTTAGCATTTTGTAATGGAAAAAAGGACAATGCAGCTAGATTAACAATGATAAGCATCCTAATGAAAATTAGATTCTGTAAAAGAAAACAGAGAAAGAAAAATCCTCTATTTCCTTAAATTGGAGCAGAAGATAAATCTGTACTTATACCACACCATGTCAAATAGTAATCGAGAACTTGCCAAATTGTTAAATTGTAAAGTAGAAAAAAACCTCTCGCAGAAACTTTTCTATCTCCATTGCTTAGCGTGCCACTCTTACCACTCTTTGTCTATATATTCTGGGAGGAGATCAGTCATAATTACAATTGACAAAATCTTACTGGACTCTGATATCAACCATCCGCTTTGTGAGCGTCAAACCCATATTCCATTATAATTCTAAAAACTAAAACATAAAAACCCATCAAGGGAAAGAACCCTGAAATGACAACAGAACAAAAAAAAACAACTTCCACAAACATGTCATCTTTCAATAAATTAGCCTGTGATCATTGTCCCAGCCCCTTCATTCATAAGAATCTCAAAGAGTAAAGAGTGCGGAATCCTTCCATCAATGATATTGGCAGTCCGAACTCCCTGCACAAAGGTCCGAACACAACAATTCACTTTAGGTATCATTCCACTAGATATAGTCTGTTGCTCCACCAACTTCTTAACACCTTTAATATCCACTTCCTTCACAAGAGACTCGGGATTATCGTTGTCCAAAAGCAGTCCGCCACATCGGTCAACAATATGAGCTTCTCTGCACCCAAAGAAGCTACAATTTCCCTGTCACTAGTATTAGCATTGATATTGTACGCCTGCTCATTGTCATCTGTTACAACAAAGGAAATCACGAGGATACTTCCATTGTCAACAATGGCCTTCAATACACTAGTATTTATGTGAGCAACTTCTCCCACAAAACCCAAATCCCATCCTACTCGCCTTGCAGCAATAAGTTTCCCATCCTTCCCATAGATCCCACAAGCATTTCCCCAACCGTCGTGATCAAAGAAACCAATGATTTATTCACCTTGCCAACCAACACCATCTCAACAACCTCCATTGTGGGCGCATCTGTAACTCTCAAGCCATTCTTGAACTGAGGGCGGATACCTACTCTGACAAGCCATTCATTGATTTCTGGACCACCACCATGCACAAAAACATGCCTCAATCACGCACAAGAAAGCAAAACAAAGTCCTTAATAACCCCATTCTTTAAAACCTCACTTTTCATGGTTGCTCCTCCATACTTGACTAAAACAGTCTTACCTTGGAATTTCTGAATGAAGGGCAATGCCTATGCCAATATGTCCACCTTGTCCTGTCCACTGTGTAAACCCATTTTGGGGGGAACTGTTCTGTCCCAGCAACCACGCATGTGATCACTCTAGAACTGCTTAACCTTGCCTGTGAGGGTTTCAGAAACCTAGGGTTTTTGACAAGGTTTCAGAATGTTGGCAATACAAGAGAATTTTTTTGTGGGTAATTGAGGGATGAAGAGAATGGGGTTGAAGCAAGATAACCCACATGCAGACATGGGATTCACCTTGTATTTAGCCTATATTTTAACCATAGAGCTTTCCCTCTATATGCTTTATACTGAGATTGGAAACGCCAACCACATTGTTTGTAGTATAAAGACACCACCGAAAGGTGTGTTCTCTTGTAGAAACTTGCCCCTCATCACAAATCACCACACACTATGAATTGGTCGACGATGTACTTCAGTATGGAAAATTCATAGTGTGTGTTGATTTGTCTAGTTGTCAGAGGAGGGGCAAGTTTCTACTAGAGAACACGCCTTTCGGCGTAAAGATATGAAATGTGCGGAGCAATGTACAAGCGCCCTCTCTTCCGTCACCCATCATGCAGGATAGGAACAAAACATTCAGATTGTTCAAAATGTATGGTCTTCCCTGCTCTATATGGTCACATCTCTTTGTGTGAATGGTACACGGCGTTTTGATTTGATCTGCGAAAAGGCACTCTTCGATCTTTAATACCTGTGCTAGAGCGGATGAGCTCATTATTTCAAACACAGACCAAAGATGTAAACCTTGTGGAATGTTACCTGTGCTGGAGCGGATGAGCCCATGAGTAGATCTGTCGTGACACGATGAAACCCACTTCAAGTTTTGGAAGAAACAAATTTTATGTGTTTAAATATGATTTGTGGGAAAGGTTTTTTTTTGTGGGCTTGTGGATTTTTTGTTACATGCCTCTGATGTTTTCCTCGTCCGATGGGTGCAGGGGTCAATTTAATCTGCAAGTGTTTTCCTTTCGCCAATCTTGGATCTGTGAGTTTAAGATGGTGAATTTTGTTTTTCCCTAATGATAAAAGTTCAAGACATCTATTTCTAGAAAAGAAAAACACAAAACCCATTGTGGTTTTACTGATAGAATCCTGGTCTGCCATGGATTGGATTAAAGCAGGAGCAAAACATTTTTTGGTAGAGGTCATGGATTGGATCAAGATCCATCCCTATTGATTTAAATTTTCTTTTTCACCATATGGGTTTTATTATTATTGCAAGGGAGTATGTGGGTTTTTACTATATTTCAGAGGAAGTGATTGTTGTGATTCAAACAGATTGAGCTTGATGCTTTCCTGAGGGCCTTTGAGGCTTCTGGATGCCATATGTTACCCATAAGAAGTTTAAGGTAAGCAAGTCTTTAAATTTCTTGTTTTCCTTTTTGGTTTTGTTTCCGTATTGGTTGAGAAGTTTTCAAATCCAAAACAATTGTTTGCCATACTGTAGTAAATGAATGATTGTGTGCCAAACAGGCTAGACCAGGTCAAATAAGGGGTGTGAAAAATTTAGGGTTCAATATATAAGTGCTAACAATTAATTAGTTATTCACCCATCTTATAATTTTGGTGAGAGTGTAGTAAATGGAAATTTAGGGCTCAACCAAATTCAGGACACGCAAAGTGTGAAAACATAAAATATGTTATTTACCCATTTTTCTTGGGTCACTTAGTTGTAACTTTAGGTCATGTGGCGTGCATTGTGAACCTTATATAAGAACATGATATACCACTTTGAGAGGGTAGACAATATCCTAAATGGTATCCAAGATAATAAGGATTCCAATATTCTTGTTTACCACCCTTAGACTTTTTAAGTGAGACATTTGTGAATCATATTTGTCCATGAAGAAGGGAGCTATATGGAGAGTTTGATCTTGGCCGAGGATTAACAAGGGAGCTATTAGTAACGCAACTCTGAATTTTATTGAGATTTTCATCTTGGTTTAGGATGAATGTGCAAAGCATGCAAATCAGATTGGAAGTGATGTTTCCAGTTGCAAACAGGTGAGTAGCATGTAAGAATTTGCCCTTGGAAGTGGAAATAATAACCGGAATTGGTTGCCTAGACCCCATTGGGTAAATACCTCAAGGAGGTACGCTGAGTAGCAAAGGGGAGGAATCTGCCCAAAGAGAGTATCACCTTTGATTAAGTAGTTGGTGAGGCTATGGTTAATCCAACTTAAGAAATGAAAAAGCCAACATTTCACAAGTTTAGAGTAGATGGACTCAACTGAAAGGACCGATGAACCGATTGATGTTAATGCCAACTTCAAATGCACATTTTTCATTCGAAATGTAATAATTTTAATGATACAGTGGTTTGAGATGTACTTAAAATTGTTGTTGTTGCATACTTCTTTTATCATAGAAGGACGGGGGCTCCAATTTTCTTTGAGTCACTTTAGTAGAAAATATTCCATGAAATGACACAGTAGGACAACTTGTTATCGAGCTTCATGTCATTAACGGTGCTAGTAATTCCTACAAGTATAGATCAAATCTGCACCATATTGATGTGACATAAAAGGGCATCCTATCTGCTACTTCAAACATTATATGAATGTGCTTGTGCCACAGAGCATTCTAAAACCTAGCAAAATATGTCTCGCATATAGATGGTGGTCTAACGCAGAACTCATTACAAAACCAACAGAGGTACTTGGACTATTCTTGCCATCCTTATTTGTTGTAGATTGTTGGTTTCCTTCATTGTTTGCATTGAACTTTATTTCTATTCTCTATCACTTTCTAGACCAGTTCATATGTCATGCTAGCTAATTTCCGTTGGCTTTAAGCTCTGTACATGCGTCAGTAATACTAGCTTTACTAATATACACGTGAACAGGTTGGAAGTTAATAAAAAATGTAAAGTGTTTTACTTATTCCCTTCCAAACAACCAAAGGGCACATCCCCTCGATAAATGTTAGAAGGTGATTGTGATATGAGGTGGAATGATTTCCAAAGTTGCCATGCATAAACAAGATATGGAAAGCCAAGGGTTTTTCATTAATCCTCAGTACGAAGAAATGAATCTAATCTGCTAGCTGAAGTGCATATCTGGCCTAGTATGACATATCTCTTATCCTTCATGGAACTTATTTGAATTTGGTCTCGAGTCATTTATTTATTCCTCAGAATTGGTCCTGATTTGTTAAGGTGGGACTAATCCATCTTTTTTGTTATGAGAAATATGTCTGGTTTTCAACAACTTATCAAGCTCCTTTCCTTATTACATCGTGTGCAGAGCACCTGCATTAACTCAAGATCCACTAAATCATTATCCTCGATAAGGTTATTGAAATGATCTGTTATTCTCTTAACTATTTGGGTATCTTGTTTTTTCTTTGGCAGTTCTGACTTAGATTGAGTATATAAGTGTATCAGGCTCACACCCTCCATCATTTGTTGAAGACTCTGTGAAAAGGTTGGATATAATTCAAAATGCAATGAAGAGTTTCATATTTAGCATTTCATGTTCTCAACTATTTCTAATGTTGGGCACTTTCATATATGTCTTGAATTTTGTAGGTATGGAAAGATCTTCTCCTGCAGGCTCTTTGGAAGGCGTACTGTCATGTCTGCAGATCCAAGCTTCAATAGATATATCTTACAAAATGAAGGAAGGTTGTTCAGAGCAGGCTATCCACAATATTTTAGAGACTTGGAATGGTAGGGAAGAAAGGTTTGATTTCCATTCATGGAGACCTTCACAGGAAAATTCATGGTATTGTTGTAAATCTAATGACTTCAAAGAAGGTGAAAAACAATTTTATCACAGATATTCAGATCATTCTACAAAAGACAATGAGTACATGGAAAGATAGGCAGATGTTCTTTGAGGTTGAATGTAAAAATCCAAGAAAACTACATTTAATTTTCCTTCTTTCCATTTTATGGACATAAGAATAGGAAGGGAATCATAATAACTTTACAATCTAGAGTTTTAGAGTTGCAACAAGTCCTTTCTGTATATGTAATTTTGTTCGATTGGTTGGTGACACTAATCATGTAGACACCATGCAGCTAGAAATCAGCTTGATGGCAAATCAACTTCTGGGTATTTAAACAGAAGATGAAATAAATGAAATGGCTCCCATATTCTGTGCTTTCATTGGAGGAATTATATCCTTACCAATAAAGATACCAGGGTTTGCATATTTAAAAGCAATGAAGGTTATAACTCTTCTCACATTCTTCTAATTGAACTCGAAGGCCTCTATTATAGAATTCACTATCACCTATTTTCTTTAACTAATATTGTGTTAGCCTGCTGGATTATTAGGCAAGGAGGGATTTGATAGGCAAGATATGTGAAATAATTGACAAGAGGAGATGTAGTCCTGATGGAGTAAAACATAATTATTTTCTGAAAAGGATTCTTGATGGAGACAATCTTTCACAAGAAATCGTTGTCATTTTCATTATTTCTCTATTGTTTGGTCATGAAACTACAGACAAGACCATGTCATTTGCCATATATTTTCTTACACAATGTCCTGAAGCTGTGGAGAAGTTCAGGGTAAGCAACGAATTTTCCTTTACATACATTCGAATATACTTCTCAGAGTAGTCAGTCAAGTCACTACAAATGATAGACAACGATATTACATAAACCTGCACTAGCTAGGCAATTAAGAGCAATTAAGACAATTCCTTGTCAAAATATTAGTAAGTTCACCTCTCCTTACAAATTGAGATACATCAAAATAAAAAACTAATTAAAAAGTAGATAACTCTGTCTGAGTTTATGAACATTGATCCAGTCCAAAAAATAGAAACTAACATAATATCGGAGTAAGAATGTCAAGTCATAAGGCACATCAATAACAGAAGACATGTAACAGTTTTCAAACCATGTGGGGTCAAGCCATGTAAGACCACTAGCATCAAGTATTTACATGTTTATGGGCTGTAGGAGCAACATTGTCTTCATTCCCTTGCACATTTCCAACGTAAGATATCAGTGCCAATCCAAAGTAATCCAACACCTCTCCTTTACCAACACTTCCACCAATATGTTAATGAACAACCTCAGCTTAAAATTGAAAAGTGTATCTTGTGACTAAGTATTCTTGCTCACAATATAATGAAAAAAATCTATTAAGTTGAGGGACTAAAGTCATCTGTCCATCTCTGATGAAATAAATATTTGCTTCCCTCACAAAGTTATGAAGAATTTCAACTTCTTTTACCTGTCGCTTCCCCACCTCAGCATTATGGTTCTGCTAGACAAAAATGTATCAATTTATCTTGTTGGCACCAGATTTTCCAGTTCTTCAATGTCGTGCTACATTTTCTGAAAGGAAGCTCTTAGAATAGAAACTAACAATACAAATTGTTTGTATGACATACATTTAGTGCAGCTTCTGTGCATAAATTTAATCCTCCTAGATCATTGTGTAGTGCCCACTTCCCTTTAACACCTTTTGATACTGATCATGGCAATGTTGACTATACCATGGACATTGTTATAGTTTTGATTTAGTATGATGATTAGATGTTAGAGCATGGATTATTGTTGACTCTGATTCATATATGATGCATGATGATTATTAGAGATATTTTATATATTGATGTCGATATACTGTCTGACATGGTTACATTATAGATGTTGTTCGGACATGTGATATTTGGATATTTTGAGTAGATGTAGAAAATGAAAATTGAATTAAAATTGATGATGATATAGTTGTTGATGAAATTTTAAGTGACATTATTGATTGGCTTGATGATTGTTGTGATTCACATATATATTGATGACTTTGGAAGTATATTATATTCATTTGGATGTTGATGCGCCAGCCATGAGGCCGAAGGAGGTATTTTTGTTTTACATGGTTAAAATATCACAACACACATCAGGGGATTGGAGACCAACCACTTTGGAATTCTAGATGAATTCAACAAGGTCACCATGGCAACTTTATTTGTTTGTGTGTGTTTGATTTTTGTTAGGGATTCCCATGGGGGATCACCTTCAAATGTGACCAAGGGGTTTTATGTTTCTTTTATTTATTTTCCTTGGTTTAATGTTACATGTGTTTATTTTGTGGTGCTTTGACCCCTTTCCTTATTTATTAAATGGTGTGTTAATTAATGTGAGTAATCATATTGTTAAAAATTAATTAATCAAATTGGGTCATAAGAAAGTAATTATTAGAGTTGTTGGCCTAAAATTAAAGTGTTGTAAGAAATGTGTAAGTGATGTGTAAGTTGATTTTGGAGTATGAAACACTCCATCTTCTTTGAAATTCGAAATTGTCCTTGGAGGCTGATTTTGGAGACTTGTGGGACAAGTTAAACTTGTCCCATGCCTCTTAAATTTATATACCAACCTTACCTATGGTTGGAGAGTTAAATTTAGCCCTTCTTTATGCATTTTTGTAAGTCAAGTTGAATGTTTTTATTGCACTTTTCTTACATGTTTTAATTTCAGTCCTTATGGTGTGGGCTTATTTGAGTGTGTAAGTAAAACTATCATATTATTCACCCACCTATTGATTATGCATTGGAGAATGAAGTTGACTTTTGTGCTTGGAGTTGAGGATGTGTGATGTGGCATCCCACTTGGATCCACCTCATCCTCTTCCCTTCCCTCTTCTATAAATTGGAATTCTTTAGCTTGGTTTTTGGTTGCTCCACTTTTATCACTTCATTTTGGGAGACTTCTTTTGGGGTTTTGGAGAGCTCTTGCTTTTGGAGAAGAGTGAGATTGTTGCATGCTTGTAGATTATTGATCTCTTGGACTATTTTGCATTGGAAAGCTTGTTGTTTTAAACTTGGAACAAACTCCATCATGGAGAGGTAAGAGCTTGACTCTTAGAAATGCTCTTCTTTTCCCTTTTATGAATATGTAAATTCTTGTATGTTTGTTATTGTTTGTGGGATGTTGGGTAGATGGCCTAGGAATGGTGTAGGAGAAGGCTATGGGGTTTATTTTGTGGGAGGCATAAGTGTTTTTAGGGAGGTATAAGTGTGGAGGGAGTTGGGATTTGGGTTCCACCTTACAAAGAAATAACTTACATTTCTTTACTCGTTATGGGGTGCCATAAGAGGTTGGGGAGGCATAAGGAAATGTGAGGAATAAGGGGTACTTGGGGAGGCATAAGGGCATGTCAGGGATTTGAAATGTTATATTTTGGTAGTTTGTTCTAGGTGGTGATACCCATTTCCCCTTTGGGAGGCATAAGTAGCATCCCCATAGTTTCTTGCTCCTTTGGCTTGCATGAAGAAGCCTGAGTTTTGTTTGTTGTCTTTCAGGTGGTTGTAAAACTATTGTTTTGTTTTGGACTATGTTTTAATATGAAATGTGCATGTTGAAAGATTGCCTTTGTGTTGTGGAAGCTTGTTGTTGCCATGTGTTGAAACACATTTATTATTGCATTGTGGTTGGGGCTCGGGGGCCAATGAAGAAGGATGACTTCTCCTTTCATTGGATGTCTTGGTTGGGTGGAGAGCATTGCCTTTCCCTGCTTTTGTTGTGATCAAAATTGAAAAAGAGGGATAATCTTCATGTTGTTGTTCTGGAGCAGAGGAAAAAGACAGTTTTGACAGTCCTTGTTGGGATCATTATTTATTGTAACCCTTTCCCACTTCAAAATGGATGACCTTGTAGATTTTTTGTGATGGAAAGATGTTTTGTATTGGTTATGAAAGTTGTAATTCAGAAATGTGAAAGAGATGTACTTTGTTTTCTATTTTTGGATGAAAGAAAAGAAAGATTTATATCTTGTAAGTTGTATTTGATCAATGGAAAAGAAATTTGTAAAAGAATCATACAAGTCAATAGAAGTTATTTAGTTCTGTTAAGATGATATTGTCTTCATTGGAAATCTGGGTTTGCAATGTATTTGAAATCTCTGTTTGGAAAATTGAAAAGGGAATACATATGAAGATAATATATTAATATTTTCCTTTGGAATGCATGATTTGAAGGAAACCGAATATTATAGTAATTGGATTAGAATGAATTCATAAATTTATGTTGGTAAATGTAAATGGATCAAATCGAAATTGAAGTTGTAGAACTCTGTTAGAGAATTTTCAAACCTGGAAAATATTTTATTCAAAATGCATAGAATGACCCCTGCAACAATGAAAACTAAAATGAAACATTGAATTGAACTTAATATGATTAGGTACCCCCAAACAAACTAAACCACTTAAGAAATGGTTAAGGATACTTTCAAATCGAACAAAGGCAAAACTGTAGTCATTTCAGCTGTCAAAATTGAGAAATTTTGAATTGATATTCAATCAACAAAATTATACCTTGCAATCCATCCTAAATTCCTCTAAGAGCAACCCTCTATGTCTATTTGGCATGTTGAGAAAGGAGGGAGGTCGAATTGAACAAAAGTTTATAAGTCGAATGTCACCATTTTCATTTTATAAGCCTACAGAGCGTTTTCTCAAAATTGACCCTTAAAAATTTATCCAAATTAAATTCTTAAGGTTTATGTGCAAAGAGGACGTTGAGATATTTCTGAAAATTCCTCATTTTCCAAAAACAGAGTTCCCTATCAAAAGTTATGGCCTTCTGAAGTTCGTAGAAGAGGAAAAGCATCTTACGCGCCCGGGAGAGAATGAGTCTCTTCCGCGCCCATCTGCCTAGGAGAGAATGAGTCTCTTTCACGGAGAGAAAAAGAGTCTCTTCCGCGCCCGGGAGAAAAAGAGTTTCTCTCGCGCCTAGAAGAAAATTTCTTTCCGTGCCTCTCTTCTGTGCCTGGGAAATTTCTTCCGTGCGCCCTGCAAGAAGATAATCTATCTATGCTAAGGATGACTTTCTCTCTCTTGGTGTTTTGTAGGATGTTTTGATAACTGTTGTAATGGAACTCCACTTCAGTTAGAGCTTACGCTCATCGCTTGTGCAATGGAGGTCCGGATCAAGATTTTTAGCTCGGGCATGTTTATACAACCTGGTGAGAGATGAAAGGTGCCCCTTTTGGTCAAACGAATTTTGTTAGCTTTGTCAGTCTTTAGTTGAACCTCTTTCAAAAATCTTGTGCTTCGGCTAGTTAGTCTAGATTACCAAAGTAATAAGTTCACCTTTGTGAGAAGAATGCTTGAACCAAACATGAATCTTGTAGATTGTTAAGGTAGGTCTTGAAAAAAATATTTTTGGTAAATGCATAACCTTAAGGGATTGTAAACCATGGAGTGTATCCAACTGTGACTGCATATTGTGGTTGAGCTGTTTTGTGGTGCCTTGTCAAAGAGTAAAGTGAATTTTCCTTGATGGGTGTTAGTTGTTTCCATGCTATCCATAAGGTCATCATTGAGTCAAGCTGTTTGAAGAGTTAGCCATAACCTTTGTGACCACTTGTTGCGTCATTATGTACATCAAACAAGTAAAAACAAAATTATCTTGTACTTTTCTATGTTGGTCTTTGTGTCGTGAATTAGTGGGCGTTACACATTGACTCCAGTAAAACAACATATGGCTTTTCCTGCAATTTTGTGACCCCATAGAGGCCTGCAAGATGAACCAAAATATAATTAATTGTCCCCTCCTATCTCGTTAATCCATCTTTCATAAAAAACCATCATGATTCTTTATATTTAACTACAAAATATTTTCAATACTGATTATTTATTATTTCTTACTCCAAATGTAGCACTCCTTTGTGAATTCCCTATTTTTACACCTTGAAATGGTTTGGATAACCATGGTATATGTAATTTATCAATCATAAGATATCTATTAATTGGTTATATATTATGATTTAACCTCGAACCATTATTCTGTACTTGTTTACAGGCTAATATGACATAATTTAAATGCATATTTTAGGTATTTTTATTCATATTAAATTGGAATATGTACATCTTGGTTTAGGATAATTTTTTGAAAGTAAATAAATAGATATCTCCATGAACACTATCCATTAGACGGGACAACTCTATACTTAATACTTGAATGTAAATATTATTTTTCTCTCTCTAATTCTTAGAATATCTTGCATTGATTATGTTATTTTTTTAAAGAGAAATATATATAATATCCAACTCTTCCTCCTTTAGATTCTTATCATTACTTTTTCAGAAGGTAAAATTAATTTTTATTTTGATCCGACAACATTCAGGAAGTCACATCACTCTTAAACACTGATTTGGTAAAGTTGTCTCTACAATACGCAAAAAAGCAAGAGACACCACAGAGTATGGCAAGACAATTCATCATAAAACCGTTGACCATATAACATTCACTGTCATTGGATAACAACTGGAAGTAGTTTTCCAATCATGTATTTCATAGTTTGTATCTATAGTGCCCACACTTTTATAGCTCAGTAGCTTGTTGTTTCTTTGCTCATAGACATGTTTTGATAGAGTTTTGTTATATTGTGGACATTATATTAGAGATTTGGATCTTATTAGACATGTGTGGACATTCAGGCGTATAGCGCCAATTTAGCTTAATTTCTATGTTGTCGCATTTTCTTATGATGTCATGGATACTAATGGATATGATGTTGTGTTTAGAACATAATTATATTGATGGATAGTTGTTGCATGTGGAATTCCATGGTTATATGTCACTTTATCATCTTGTCTAACTTTTGGAATATTGAGTATAATTGTGCACGTTGTCGCATTTTGATTTCAGTAGGATGTTAGGCTAGTTTAGAACTTATTGATATCTTACTGTGTCGTTGTTTTATATTTTATCGGATAGGTACGGTTAATGTGTGCAATGAGTGTGCAGGTGATAGGTTTACAGGAGAACGTGAGAATTCGGGCCCTACACAATCAATTGCACAAGCATTGCCACCAGTGAGTCCTAGCCATGTTCATTGTGTGAAGCCTTAGTATAGGAGATTATTATTTTGGGCACTATGAGTGACCCCAATTTTTGTAATGTATTGTGCCATGAATTATTAATTTTGTTTAGGGTAGTTAATTATGATGTAAACTTGTTTTGGGAGTTAATAATCCCACTTTCATTTAAATTTTGATTTTGTTTAATGAGTCACTTAATCACAAGGGTTTAGGGTCACATGTGAGACCCTTGGGTGGTCCCCACACCCTCTACCCTTGTGCCAAAAATGTAAAACCCGAAATTAGGTTATTTTGGGCATTTTGGGGACCCTTTCAGAGCTGGGAGTTCCCCTAACATAAAAATGAGCCCTTGGACCCTACCTAATGGGTAGGGGGCTTATTTTCAAGGCTAGAGGGAGTTTTCCCTCCCTTTTTACCTCTTGTTTGGTCACATCCATGTAAGGGGTGTGGATTGGAGTGCTTATTAAAAGTTTCACTAATTTTGTCTTGCTAACATTTAGGGAATTTGGGAGAAGAGGGCAAAAGACAATTTTACCCTTTCTCTCTTTTGTTTTGGCATCTTTGACCTTGAAGAAGGAGAGGGGTGACACATGTCACCCCCTCATTTGTGAGGATGCTTGCTTGCTCCTCTTCAAATTCCCATTCATGGGAAAAGAGAGGGACTTTTTCTTTGGAACTTCTTGCTTGGATGCTTGGGTGATTGGGAGCTTGTGATTTGCTTGAGTCAAGAGTGAAGAAACTTGAAGTTGGAAAGATTTTTGGAGAGCTTTCCTTGAGGTAGGCTCTTATGTCTTTTGTTGTGTTGTTTTCCTTTTAGATGTTAGATTGGGTGTTTGAAATTGTTATTGTTGCATGTGGATTTTGGTTGTTTTCTTCTTTTACTCCCTCCATCATATGGCATGATGGAGTTTTGGAGTTGTGGGGGAAGAGAGAGGGATTTTCCTCTCAATCCTCAAGGCTTGATGGACAAGCCTTGTAGGGTCTTAGTGTTTCCCCTCAAATGGTTGAGGTGGGGAAGTTGATTCATTTGGCTTGAATCTCCTTCCCCATTCTTGGTAAGGAAACCCCTTTGGGGTTTGAAAATCCTTCCAAGGAGGACTTGGAGAAAGGGGAGGAATAAGGAGGGATTTGATTGAATTAGGAGCAATAAGGAGGATATGGAGATGTTTGTTTTGTGCAAATAATTTTGAATATAATCTTTGGAGAACTTTCTCCTCTCTTCCCCACTTTTGAGGAAGAACATGGGTTCTCCTCCTTGTAAATTTTGGAGTCTTGTTTTGTATTTATCCCATTTTTGTGTGCTTGTATCATTGTTAGTTCACCCTCCATCTTGTGCAAGTTTTGGTTAGTTGACCTCTTTCCCATGGGCTTGGGGGAGGCTAGCATGCATCCCAACCTTGGGAGAGGCATGTGATGATGCCTATGGTTGGGTGGCAAACAAGCTCTTTCTCCTTGTTGGTTTCCTTAAAAGTCACTCTAGTTGAAGCTCAAGCATGGAGATGGTTGGATTTTGTGACATCTTGGTCTCTCCTTATTTCCTCAAGTTATTGTGAAGCATTACTTTCATTGTAACACCTTGGGTATGGCTATTTTTGGAAAGTTCTTTGGCATGTAAAATTTTTCTTCTTGTGAATTGGAGTCACTTGAAAGATTAGTTTTCCATTGGCATGTGAAATATTTCTTTCAATCTTAGAAGGGAGACTTGTTATGTCATTTCTCTTATGTATTTTAACATTTTGAATTATGAACTTGAGATCCTTGTAAAATGAGTCTTGTAAAAATGGTTATATTTCTTTAATGTGCATTATTTAAATGTCATTTTGAAAAGAAAGATTGCTTGATGGAAGTAAGATTCTCCCTAAGAAATGATGTTATTATTGTTGGTATCTTTGTTGGAAAATCTGAAATATTCATTTAGCAATATCTTCTAAAACAACATCAATATATATATATATCTCTTCTTGTTGCTTCCATTTTGTGACCACGTGGAATGGAGAGTGAATTAGAAGTAACTTCCTAAGTACTTTGTTTTGCATCAAAGGATAAAATTCAAATCTGTATCTATTTCAAGTGAAATCCTTACGTTTTATCATTGTGTTTAAAATGATCTCTTTCAGTTCAAAATAAGATATAAGCTTAGCTCAAATTTGTATCAAAATAAGTTTTAAAATACAGATGTCTTCATATAAAAGAATATCTTCTTCTGAAGATATTGTGTTTTTGTATCTACCTCTATATTATACATATATTGTGTATAAATAATAATATTATAAACAATTACTGTCTGTATATATATATGCAAACATAAAAACAGTATATATATAAATACATATATAGATTTTTTTCGTGTTATATATATATGCAAACATAAATAACAGTATATATATAAATACATATATAAGATTTTTTTCGTGTTATATATATATATAGACACACACACACAACTAAAAAAATGTTTTATTAAGCACGAATGTTAAATTAAAAATAAAAATAAAAATGAGTTTTTTGGTGGGGGGGTTTGGCCCCCCACCCCTTCGCATATTTTAAAACAATAAATAAATAAATAAATGCTGGTCCCAATAAATAAATGCTGGTCCCCCACCCCCACCCCCATGGAGGGTGCTGCCCCCACAAATCCTCCCCGCCTGCTGTTGATGTCGCTCCCCTACACTGTCCCGCCGCCCCTGCTGCTCTGTTCTGCCGCTGCCCCCTCTCACACACCCATCTCCCCATAAACCCCTCCCCTGCGCCTCCCTTCCTTGCCATGGTCTCCATCCCCTTCGCCGACCCTCCCTACGGCCACACTGCCCCCTTTTTCATGCGGCCACCACCGTACAACGCCTCCTCACCATGTCGCCGCACCCTTTCCTCCTCCTGTGTGGCCGTGAGTTTTCCCTAGCCGCGTATTCCTTTGGCTCCATCCAACATCCCACGGCCTCCTTGTGTCCCAAAAATCTCCACCTGTAAACCCTGCTTTCAAATAACCCAATACCTAATTCTCATAGCAAACCGAATGCAAAATAAAAACAAAGAAAAAGAAAGCCCTAAAACATTTAAGAAGGAGCCCTAAAACATGTTATGTTGGAATTGGGTAAGTTGGGGATAATGGGTTTAAAATAAACATCATTAGATTTTGAGAAATGGTGATGCCATCTAACTAGCCATCCATTCTTTCACCTAGGGTAAGTATCATATTTTAATGGTAGTACGCATCTAACTTTTAGTATATTAGGATATAATAAATGTGTATCGGAATTATAATTGTGTATGTAAACAAAAGGGGAGGGACGTTTAATGATAGTAATAATGAATAAACGAGAACACGTTCTTAGTAAGATAGGTTTAGGTCATAGTATGATATGATGCAAACTAATCTTATAGTAGTAGTACTCCTTTATAATTGTCATATTCTACCACATTAATAATTTGGTCTTATAATATATATATATATATATATATATAAATAAATAAATTCAATGTTAAGTGCATCACACGTGTAACTTGTAGGGATAATGTCCTTGTAAAATCAATAATATGAAATTTCTCTTATGATCGGAATCATTTCAATTTTTTTTTACTTTTTGGCATGGTTTCCTTTGTCCGGGACAGGCACGATAGTGTCACTTTGTTAATATCATAAGTCTACATTAAAATTAAAGTCTTTAGGATACTTATAAGTATTAATGCCAAAATGTCTTTTTGTTATTGTTGTAGTGTCATGTTATTTTAAAAAATACGGTCTAGAAAGTAATTAAAATATTACTTTCTTTCTCCGAAATATTATATCTTTTCAACCGCAATGTTATTAATCTAAGGAATGTCTATATCGAATGCCCTTAAAAATAAATCTAAAATGTGTCTTGAGTCTGTAAACCTTAAATTTTTCACATTAAACTTGTCCTATTAAGAAAGATAACGACGTACAGGATGAGGATAAATCTAAAATATCTATAACTCACAAATCCTAAAATTTCATTATGTAGAAAGGCGTTTGCACATGTGTAACGCTCCACCCCTTCTCATAGTTGACGAGACATGGACGTGCGAGATGAATCAATCGACGAAGCACAGACTCACATCTATCCTTCACATGTCAAGCAATGGTTCGACAATTAAATCTTCTCGAACTAAGAAAAAAATCATTTTTTTACATTTGCCTGCTTGAGATTTTTTCCTGAATTCATCGGTCAAGGGTTTTGTCACAAATGTGGAGGCCACCATGGGTTCTTTGTGTTGCAACTATTCAACTAATTGTTGTGACAACCACACTAACGGCGGCAACAATGTGAAGCCCACAAACACTGGCCATTGGGTGGGTGTATTCATTTGAACGGGTCTTGGCCATTGCACTCTGCGAACGAACTCATGAGCTTGCGCATTAAGTTTGTTGAACAAGTTCTTTTCACGCGCAAATGACGACAATGCCCATCCTTTTACTGCTCTGCATCATCACCAAGCATGCAAGTCTTCATATGATCCTGTGACACATATATGCATTGGGCCAACATCGGTGTCTGCATTTTGATTATATGGACGCATCCAAGCTATCATTGGTTTCCTTACCTATCACCTCAAATCCTGTGTAAAATCAATTCTTGTACTCGCCAACATGTCCCACATGAATCTTGATTCAAATCTATTATTTTCCATATCATGTTGGTGCCTCCATATAAGCTCTAATAGTTGGAGCCATATTTTGTTGGTACCGTTCTTGAATCTTCTATTTCTAAAGACTTGCATTGTATGTGTTCATCTCCACATCAATTAATCAACCCATGTAAGAGGTCATATTTGTAATATACAAGTCCATTCACTGTGACTCATTTTCATTCTAAATCTTTGTCAAAACATTATTTGTGATTTTTAATATGTTTTAGTTTCATGTAAATTGGTGGTCGAAGTAGAGTTTAGTTTTAGTCTTATTTTTATAGCTTGATAAACTCAAATAGGTGATCTTAGTTTTATTGATATTTTATCATCTTCTTAGTGTAAAATATATGTGTGTGTCAAAACTATTATTTAATAATAGCTTGTAGCTATATTAGATAAGTTTCTCACATTTGTTATTGAGTCAAAGTCAATGCATGTCTTATAAAGTTTAAATGTTAAATATAGAGTAAGTCAATGTTGATATTTTGTCAACCAGCTAGTCATGCATTCCATAAATTTGTGGGTTGAAACATGTCTTGTAAATGGTGCTATTGGCTCTATCATCGACATTGTTGATGAAAATTTGTTATGTCTACCTAGTTTTCCTTTATTTATCGTCGTCAAATTTGAGCGGTACACGGGGTCCAATGGGATTCCAACAGCCCTTCTCGTGTTCCAATTCCACCAAATTCTAGAGGGAGAGTTCTCTCCTTATCTTCCTTGCAAAAATGTCCTCAACACCTCTTCTGCAGTCAAGCATACAAGAGAAATCCAAACTTCATTCCCTGTCCTTAACACTCCCCCTTAGTCCCCAATGACCCTTCCCTTTCAAACTACTCCACTTCTTCTGCAATCCAGAAATTTTCTACTGCTCCAATTTTCACCACTTCGTAGTTTTTCATTTTCCTGCTTGAAATATCATATTGTTTTGTTGTCCTTTTCAATTTCCTTTCGCCAATATTTTTCTTTCGGCGTTAACATCGCACACCTCACGTGCGATTGCTAGTTAAAATTTGTGAGAACATAGTCCCCCATTCAAATTGTCGGTCAGTTACAATAAAACATGAGATCTTTCCAAATTTCAGAGCGAACGACACTTGTGATTTTTAGTATTTCGGATAAGATGCGGAAATAGAGAAAAGATATCCAGTCCTCGACAGGGATAAAAATTAGGCACCGATTAAAAACACAAAAAATGTCACAACACGGGTGAAACCGTCAATGCCCGTCAAAATTAATCTCTTGTCAAAAATGTCCAACCACCGTTAAAATTAGGTTATCCGTGAATGACTGGAAAGGCCTTTCCCATAGGGGGAATGCCTTCGGCGTAACTATAGTTAAAAAAACATAGGTAAATATTAATTTTATGGGATCTGCTTGGAATATAGGTTAATTTTAGCTTATACTACTTAGTATAACCTAAGTTATAAAACTTTATATGTTATAATACATATAGGTGTTAATGTTTAAACTTGTAATTTAAATACGTATAAAAGAAATGTAAGAATTAATGGAGGCAATATTTAGACATAGGTTTGAAACAAGGTTATTCCATCTATTAACTCATGTCAACTTTTTTTACAATGTCCACTAGGACAAATTCAAATCCCTATTCTCCACAAAGGTTGTCTCTCTTATTTTTACTTTTTTTAACCTGCATTTTTAGTTTGTCCTGCACATTTTAAAAACTATACAAGATTGAGAGGGGTATTTATATAAATATTCTAACCACCCAACTAACCAATTTCTATTGGCTAATTAAATTAGGATTAATATTACACAGTATGGTACCATGGAATAAAGATATTTCCATTACATTTGAGAAACATTACGGTCCAGATCTCCCTCCTCACTTCTCTCGCCAACCCTCCTTACTTCTGTCCCCAAATTCAAATGAATTCAACCATTTGATGATAACACATGATCCATATATTTGACCCCACAAGTCATGAACTATTAAGTGACAGGTTGTTTCTTTTTGTAAAGCATCCCCACTTAAATATTGATTAAATATAATCAATTAAACATATACAACCTAGTTTATATTAAATAATTAAGAATATAAATATTCCTAATTATTTAATTATAAACTAAGGTTTATAAGCACTTAATATTACGTTCTAACACTAGGTGTATTGAAACCTTGTTTATAGTTTACCATTGATGAATTACACTATCTACAAATAATTAAGTGTAGTGTATTGACCAATTCATCTCTCTCTCTCTCTCTCTCATATGAAATTCTATGGATTTCTAATCTAATTAAACCATACAACTCTTTTCTTGGCCACATTTATTTATGCAATATAGGCCTTACAATTATATAATTTAAAATATAACGATAATAAAATTCAAAAGATATCATGACGCTCATATTGTTGGTATATCAATAGATGAATTTGTAATGCTAAATTTATGATTTTATTCTTATTTAACAATCATAAAATTGTGTAAAGATCATATAATATCATATTATAGTTAATAAAAAATAATCATATCCTAACTCATGTCAAAATTATAATAATAATTGTAATGGCATAGAGGAGTTATGTAAATGAAAATACAAACTAGGATATAAAAAGGATTTCACCAATTTTAGACTTAGACAAATTTACTTTGATATGATAATGTGTGGGGAGAATGTGTAGAGTGTCATCAAGTTCCTCTAAAAATATGGGATTTGATAATAGGATGAATTCTCCTATTGTAAAAAATTTACTCTATGACATTTTCGAGGATGGATGAATTCGTCCTATCTTAACTATGGCCAAATCTTGTCTTTGGGACTATTTTAGTCTTTTTTTCCCTTCATTTTCTATGGTTGAATTTTTGAGATCATACTTTTTCCTCTTAATTAAAGGTTCTCATTTTTATTTGGGGTCTAAATGGGGTTAGTTCAGTTTTGGTTCAACGTTCTCCACCATGCTCATGAAGAAATACTACAAAAAGGCATCAAAACCTCATAGTTACGCATATGGTGAATGTGTACGTAAGATGTATATCACAATGTGTTTGATAGTGAAGGGAATAATATAATCTTTGAAAATTTGACATAATATATTACGTGTGATGTAACTTCACAAGTTGACCTAACACATCCCTATAAGGTATATGAAAACTCAACATTAAATTAAGTAATTAAGAGAGTCATGAAATAATTGAATTCTTTATTGTGATCTCCTAGGAATCCCAAACATGTAAGGTATGAGGCCCTAAGAATGGGATAAGTTGCTTATATATATGATTCTTGTGAAAAGATGTCATACTCAATTGACCCATGACTGAATACGGTGTCGGTGGATTTCTACCAAAACAGGGTCTGATTTATAGATTCATAAGTTGTTGTCCTGGCCTTCCAACCCTTCACAAATGGATATCTGAACAATGGAGGCCCTATATGGTAGGTAAATTCAATATCTACCCCTCTGCTCATGGAATATTCATTGTTGTCTTTGAGGTTGCCTCTGACAAGGATAATTTTTTTGACAAATTATGGGATTTTCAGTTGCACCATCTTCTTATGAAGCCTTGGTTCCCCAAATTTAACCCGGTTACTGAAACCTTCTCCATCAGACCTGTGTGGATAAGGATGCCTCATTTACCCCTGCATTTCTAGAGTGTTGACTGCTTCAGATCCATTGGGGATGCTTTGGGAAAATTCCTTGATGTTGATTCTAAGACTGAATCTTATGATCACACCACTTATGCCCGTATTTTGGTGGATATGGATATGACGGCTGATTTCCCGCCACAATGGAACTCAAAGTCAGGGATTTAATTTGGACTCAAAATCTCGATTATGAAGGTCTCCCCTTCAGATGTAGAACATGCTTTGCTCTTGGGCATCTTGTCATTGAGTGTAATGTTGTGAAGAAGCAGATTAAAGGTCGAGTCTCGTGGTGGAAGGATTTCAATCCAGAAAATTTGACTGTTGAGGCTGAGATGGATAATGATTCGGAAGTGTTAGGTAGTTACATTGGAAATCAGGGAAAGGAGAAGGACATGATTGTGGAAGAAATTAAAGTGACGAATCTGGGTAATGACTGACTCTCTTTCCACTTTACCTGTTAATGATGCTGAAAAGGGGGTTGCTCCTTTGCTACCCTCTGTATCCTTGTGTTCTCCTAGTCAAAACATTGCGTCTCTTGAAATTAGTCTTCCCATTAACCCTTATGAGAATGTTGATCATACTTGGGGGAGGGTTGGAGGACGGTGAACAACAAAAAGAGAGGAAAAGTTAGACAGTTGCCTCTCAAGATGAGTCTTAGATCTCATAAAGGAACTCCAGTAATTGAGTCCCTCGGTTTGTGGGTCAAGTTGTTTTGACCTGCTTACCTGGGGCTTGAGCTTCCCTGTCCCTGGGATCTTTGTTTCGTCTGTTTGTTTCTCAGCCTGTGGGCTCTTGTTTGTTGTTGCTTCTCCTTTGGGCTTTGAATGCTTTATCTTTTGGTTGTAAGGGTTTCCTGATCCCTTCAAAATCTGTTTTTACCTAATCTAATAAAAAAATGACTGAATACGGTAATTTTTGGATTTGAAAATATAACTATTATAGCTTTGGAGGATTATGCTTTGACTAGGAGTATTTTTTTAATATATATTTAATTGTATCCACATATAGTGCCTAGAAAAAACTATTGCTTGGAAATGGTGGTCGATATTTGAAGGTGTGTTTTATATCATGAGAATGTGCTTTTGAGTAGTCACAAGAAGATAGCAAGTGTGACCTAGTGGTTAATGATTTATAATGATGAAGGCATATAGAAGTAGTCATTTGAGTGCATAATGAGTTATGGGATGAGGTAAATGTGAGGGATTAATTGAATTTTTTTTATAGGTCCATATTTAGGTATTGACATTTTCCCCATTTAGACTATTAATTAAATATTTCTCTATAAAAATATGAATGAAATGAAAACCTCCCATGAAGACAAGGTATGCACAAACTAGAATGTGTGTGTTCATATCTCCTCTGCATGTAGCCATATGTGTGAAATTGAATACCGCATGTGAAATGGTGTATAAAATTATAACCAAGATGCTGATAAAAAATAACTAAATAAAATTAAATAAAGAATTAAAATCATGAAACGTCTACACATTTTTCCCCAACGTTATATGTGAGGGAAGATGAGTGGAATAGTAAGAGCATGAGCCATGTACAGATATTTCCCCTCGTACTATACACTGGAGGGAAGAGTGATGTGAGCATAAATAGAAAAGTAGAAATTGTGCATACCATGTGAAGCCAAAAAAACATCCACAACAATTGGTCCTATTTTGTGGATCCTTGTAATTATCCAAAAAATGAGGCACGTTAAGTGAAGCCATGTAACTATCCACACTAGTTGGTTTGAGTAAGTTAATTTATGTAACTTTCATGATGCAATACTCATGTATATTGTGAATCAATAATCACAACTATATCTTGATTTAATAGTTGTATTCATATCATCATACACTATCATTTAAAGAAGTATATACAAAGTATATATGAAGGTGTTATAAAACCCCACAATTTTCCCTTTTGAGATAATGGATGTTTTTAAATTATTGCTTAATTTAAAATATAAGACATTAATCATGTATAATTGGAGTAAACATATTATGAGTGATATAAATACAAAATTAGTGTATCAAATAACTTGATAAAATGTGTATGTATGGCGGGCCAAAATGTGCCTTAATATCTTGCACTCCAAAAGCATCCATTCAACAAGGGTATCAAGGCAACAAGTAAAGAACACACATGAACCGAAACACAACATGATAGAATTAAAGGGGCTACAAAGTGAGCACTAAGTTTGCATATCTAGATGTCCATAATTTTTACACTAGGTTAACCTAGGGTTTTGTTATTTCTCAGAAGTGCACCCTTGTGGTGAGGGTTGGTAGATCTTCTAACTTTGCTTCTCCCTCACTTCTGCAGATACAATGGAAACACCTCATGGGATATGGGTCTCCCTATTGTGAGGTGAGTCTCTGGAATTACAAGGCCGGTTCCTTCTTTGAAGTATCCCTAAAAATATAACTGTGGGGTTTGAGGATTAGAGAGATGGATAAAATTGTAATAAATGGGGTGATACACCAAAAATTATGAGGGATTGACTAAGAAACATGCACAATATAGTGAGAAAAAATTAAATAAGATAAGATTCAATGGCTTTCAACTAATATCAAGGCAAATACTTTTCTTTTGAGGGACTAATCACAACAACACAACAGATAATTACACACTAAAACTAGTAGAAAATATCAATTTGCAGTAAGGTAAATAACATAAGCAATCCTAATTAATTCAGGGAATATAATTCACAAGAATTACTATCAAAACACACCACTTTTGAAATTTGTGAGAACATAGTCCCCCATTCAAATAGTCGGCTAGTTATGAATAAAATCTAATGTTACATCTTTCCTAGAAAGAACACATGACTTGGTGAGTCATGAACCATGCATATGCATTTTATTTACAATGAGGAGAGCGCGCTATAAGCTGACGTCACAGGGCACTGGGAAGAGGGGTCACACACATAGTTATGAAGTAGGTGGTTAGGGCGCGTATAAAAATTTCAATAAAACATAAGATCTTTCGAATTTCAAAGTGAACGACACTTGTGATTTTTTAGTTTTTCAGATAAGTTGTGGAAATAAAGCAAAGATATCCAGTTCGTGGCGGGAAAAAAATTAGGGCACCGATTAAAAACACAAAAATGTCACAATGCCGGTTGAAACCGTCAACACCAGTAAAAATCAATCTCTTGTGAAAAACATCCAGACGCCCGTCAAAATCTAGGTTAGTTATGTGAACGACCAGAAAGGTCTTTCCCATAGGGGGAACACCTTTGGCGTAAATATAGTTTAAAAAAAGCATAGGTAAATATTAATTTTATTAGGTCCACTTAGAATATAGGTTTATTTTATTTTGTACTACTTAGTATAACTTAGGTTATAAAACATGATATGTTATAGTACATATAGGTGTTAATCTTTAAACTTGTAATTTAAATATGTATAAAAGTAATGTAAGAATTAATGGAGGAAATATTTAGACATAGGTTTGAAACAAGGTTATTCCATCTATTAACTCATGTCAACTTTTTTTACAATGTCCACTAGGAAAAATTCAAATCCCTATTCTCCACAAAGGTTGTCTCTCTTATTTTTACTTTTTTTAACTTGCATTTTTAGTTTGTCCTGCACATTTTAAAAACTATACAAGATTGAGAGGGGTATTTATATAAATATTCTAACCACCCAACCAACCAATCTCTATTGGCTAATTAAATTAGGATTAATATTACATGGTATAATACCATGGAATAAAGATATTTCCATTACATTTGAGAAACATTACGATCTAGATCTCCCTCCTGACTTCTCTTGCCAACCCTCCTCACTTTTGTCCCAAAATTTAAGTGAATTCAACCATTTGATGATAACACATGATACATATATTTGACCCCACGAGTCATGAACTATTAAGTGACGGGTTGTTTCTTTTTGCAAAGCATCCCCACTTAAATATTGATTAACTATAATAAATTAAACATATACAACCTAGTTTATATTAAATAATTAAGAATATAAATATTCCTAATTATTTAATTATAAACTAAGGTTTATAAGCACTTAATATTAGTTCTAACACTAGGTGTATTGAAACCTTTTTTATATTTTACTATTGATGAATTAGACTATCTACACATAATTAAGTGTAGTGTATTGACCAATTCATCTCTCTCTCTCTCTCTCTCTCTTGATTATCAATTTCTATGGATTTCTACTCTAATTGAACCATACAACTCTTTTCTTGGCCGCATTTAGTTGTGTAACATAGGCCTTACAATTATATAATTTAAAATATAACGATAATAAAATTCAAAAAATATCATGACGCTCATACTGTTGGTGTATCAATAGATGAATTTGTAATGCTAAATTTATGATTTTATTCTTATTTAACCATCAAAAAATTGTGTAAATATCAGCTAATATCATATTATAGTTAATAAAAAGTAATCATATCCTAACTCATGTCAAAATTATAATGATAATTGTAATGGCATAGAGGAGTTATGTAAATGAAAATAAAAACTAGCATTTAAAAAAGATTTCACCAATTTTAGACTCAGACAAATTTACTTTGATATGAGAATGTGTGAGGAGAATGTGTAGAGTGTCTTAAAGTTCCTCTAAAAATATGGGATTTGATAATAGGATGAATTCTCCTATTGTAAAAAATTTACTCTATGACATTTTCGAGGATGGAGGAATTTGTCCTATCTTAACTATGGCCAAATCTTGTGTTTAGGACTACTTTAGTCTTTTTTTCCCTTCATTTTCTATGGTTGAATTTTTGAGATCATAATTTTTTTATCTACTAATCATAGCACCCTTCGGTTTTACACAAGTGTGTGTGCTTGAGCCCACGGTGTGACTGGATACCATGGGTACTATCTCCAAGTTGTGGGACTTGCTACTTGAGATAGACCTCCAGAGAAAGTTGGTTCTTGCTCCTAAACTACCTGCCACAATATACTCTAATGTAGGCTAAAATATCTGTCCTAATCTAACTTTCCAAGGGAACATGGAGAGAGAACGCATGAAAACAATGCCTACACTAAAGTAGTGATACACCAGAAAAGGAGAGTGTGAGAATAGTCTTACAATGTGTGAAAAATAGAAGCAAAGTGCATACTAGAAGGGGTGATAACAGTTCTCCATAGTATAACAAGTTCATTCACAACAAATTTTCATACACACAATGATAATGAATTCCTACAAGAGCATAAGGTGGACACAATACATTTGCATGAGATTGAAGGGGCAAGAAGAATGCAAATAAACACAGCAGGGGAAGAGACATCCACAAACTTATATCTATTGATTCATTGATATGCACAACTCAATTTGTTATAAAATAAGGGCCTAGATCACCATGCAAGGAGTCCACTACAAGGGCCTTGTAACACATTGATTTCACAAAACAAATTTGACAGAGTTCTGTTACACAAAACTATCTCCCTTTACAATGAGCCCAACACTCCAATTTATAGAATTTTGAAAGAGAGAGAGAAAGAGAAATGAAAATCCCAAAATATGTTCTCCCACCACTTGCAAGATGCCATAAATGGAGTGAAATGATGGTATTTTACTTGCAAAAGGTCCCCATACTGTCCCATAACTTGCAACAGTGAAATTTTTGTCTGTGCTTCATTAATGTCCTCCCAACTACCAAATAAAACACTATTCTAAACCTGGCCACATTTTCAGAAAAATATCCATCAATTCTTCATCAAATTCAAGATTTCTTTATTTCTATGGATCAGGCTCAGAGCCACGATTCCAATGGTACCAATTTTGCGCGATTTCGTAGAGAAATGAAAAAGATATGACATTCTGAGTGTAGGCAGATATTTTGGGTTTACCAGGGATTTCAGTCATTTAATGGGATTGGGAATTTGATTTAATGAAGCTGAAGACATTGTGCCCATTCCAGAAAGTCAAATTTCATGAAAATTGGAGCTTTGGGTCAAAAGTTATGACCGTTTGAAGTTTGGGAGTCAAACGTTGACTTTCTCTTTGCATTGCGGCTATTGTGAGTTTTTGGGGAACTCATGTCCCAATGTCCCACAGACCGGTTGGTCCTCCTTTCTCTACCTTTACCGATTCCCTCTTGGTGCAACGATTTCATCTTTTGATGTCTTGCTTGTCTTGCTTTGTTGATCGGGACGTGAGAGTCGTTGACTTCCGCTCCGCCCACTTTGCTTGGCTCTTCGTGCGACATTTTCATGTTTTTTTGGGTCCTACGCGTCCCACTATCCCAACTGTCCCATGGACCACACGGGACAAAAAATTCCACATTTTTCGACTCCTTCTACCTACGGTGATTTTGGCAATGCACGTCTCGGTTGTCCCTCTGTCCCGCTGGACCACGCAGGACATTTTTATCTCGACTTTGCCACACTTCTTTGTATTTCACCATTTCGGGTTTATGGGTCCCAACAGTCCTGCATGAACTTGTGCGGCCTGGGACACCAAATCGACTTAACCGATTCCTTTGCAAATCGGCCATTTCACCTTTTAGGGCTCGAATGTCCCAACGACTCACGGACCGCGCATGATAAAAACTTCCGCTTTTGCCAATTTGAACTAGCTACGACCCTTTTGGCTTTGCAGGTCCTGGATGTCCCTCTGTCCTGCGAGACATTTGGGACAAATTTTTCTGCTTTTTCCGCAATACACTAAAAGAAGCCATTTTTTTGGGTTTTTTACAATTTTTTCAAACTCCTTGAAATTTTTCCTTGGATAAGGAAGTTAGAGAAGAGCCAAAGGGACCCTCAAAACCTGATTTTGGGCCTCGAACCAATTCAACTTGCTCAAGCTTGAAGAAATCATGCAAGTTATCCAAATAACCTTGAGGGGTGAATTTGGGATAACAACTTTTTCCACTTAATTAAAGGTTCTCATTTTTCTTTGGGGTCTAAAAGGGGTTAGTTCAATTTTGGTTGAGCGTTCCCGACCATGCTCATGAAGAAATACTCCAAAAAGGCATCAAAACCTCATAGTTACGCATATGGTGAATGTGTACGTAAGATGTATATCACAATGTGTTTGATAGTGGAGGGACTAATATAACCTTTGAAACTTTGAAATAATATTTTGTGTGTGATGTAACTTCACAAGTTGACCTAACACATCCCTATAAGGTATATGCAAACTTAGCATTAAATTAAGTAATTAAGAAAGTCATGAAATAATTGAATTCTTTATTGTGATCTCCTAGGAATCCCAAACATGTAAGTTATGAGGCCCTAAGAATGGGATACGTTGCTTATATATATTATTCTTGTGAAAAGATGTCATACTCAAATGACCCATGACTGAATAGGGTTATTTTTGGATTTGAAAATATGACCATTATAGCTTTGGAGGATTATGTTGACCAGGAGTATTTGCTTACTATATATTTAATTGTATCCACATATAGTGCATAGAAAAAACTATCGCTTGGAAATGGTGGTTAGATATTTGAAGGTGTGTTTTATATCATGAGAATGTGATTTTGAGTAGTCACAAGAAGATAACAAGAGTGACCTAGTGGTCAATGATTTTTATTGATAAAGGCATATAGGAAGTATTCAATTGAGTGCATAATGAGTTATGGGATGAGGTAAATGTGAGGGATTAATTGGAAATTTTTTATTGGTCCTTATTTAGGTATTGACATTTTCCCCATTTAGACTATTAATTAAACATTTCTCAATAAAAATATGAATGAAATGAAAACCTCCCTTGAAGACAAGGTATGCACAAACTAGAAGGTGTGTGTTCATTTATCCTCTGCATGCAGCCATATGTGTGAAATTGAATACCACATGTGAAATGGTGTATAAAATTATAACCAAGATGCTGATAAAAATAACTAAATAACATGAAATAAATAATTAAAATCATGAAACATGTACACATTTTCCCCCCAACGTTATATGTGAGGGAAGATTAGTGGAATAGTAAGAGCATGAGCCATGTACAAATATTTCCCCTCAGTACTATACACTGGAGGGAAGAGTGATGTGAGCATAAATAGAAAATTAGAAATTGTGCATACCATGTGAAGCCAAAAAAAACATCCACAACAATTGGTACTATTTTGTGAATCCTTGTAACTATCCAAAAAATGAGGCACGTTAAGTGAAGCCATGTAACTATCCACACTAGTTGGTTTGAGTAAGTTAATTTATGTAAATTTCATGATGCAATACTCATGTATATTGTGAATCAATAATCATAACTATATCTTGATTTAATAGTTGTATTCATATCATCATACACTATCATTTAAAGAAGTATATACAAAGTATATATGAAGGTGTTATAAAACCCCACAATTTTCCCTTTTGAGATAATGGATGTTTTTATTATTGCTTAATTTAAAATATAAGGCATTAATCATGTATAATTGGAGTAAAAATATTATGAGTGATATAAATACAAAATTAGTGTATCAAATAATTTGATAAAATGTGTATGTATGGCGGGCCAAAATGTGCCTTAATATCTTGCTCTCCAAAGCAATCCATTCTACAAGGGTATCAAGGTAACAAGTAAAGGACACACATGAACCGAAACGCAACAAGATAGAATTAAAGGGGCTGCAATTAACACTAAGGTCGTATATCAAGATGTCAATAATTCCTACACTAGATTAACTTAGGGTTTTGTTATCTCTCAGAAGTGCACCCTTGTGTTGAGGTTTGGAAGATCTTCTCACTTTGTTTCTCCCAAACTTCTGCAAATACAATGGAAACACCTTACGGGCTATGGGTCTCCCTATTGTAAGGTGAGTCTCTGAAATTACAAGGCCGTTTCCTTCTTTGGAATATCCCTAAAACTAAAACTATGGGGTTTTAGGGTTAGAGAGATGGATAAAACTGTAATAAATGGGGTGATATACCAAAAATTATTGAGGGTTTGACTGAGAAACATGCACAATATAATGAGAACAAATTAAATAAGATACGATCCAATGGTTTTCATCTAATATCAAGGAAAACACTTCTGTTGAGGGACTAATCACAACAACACAACAGATAATTACACACTACAACTAGCAGAAAATATCAATTTGCAGCAAGGTAAATAACATAAACAATCCTAATTAATTCAGGGAATATAATTCACAATAGTTACTATAAAAAAACCACTACAAATAATTGGAAAGGCAATAACTGGTTCTCATTCAAGGGAAATCTGGCCAATGGATTCACCACTAAGTACATCCAAAATTCATCCCCTTGTACTTTGCTATTGCACACAATAAATAGCTCAAATATTCACCCACCCCCTAAAAATAGACCGCAATATAATAACTGATGCTTACATAATATTAATAGTTTTCCAAGGCATGTAGTCAAGAAATATAAAGGAACCCTATTAAGATATCGATAGTTGGCTATGGTAAGGTATAGATCAACAATAAAAGCACACAATGTTATGAAGATGGAAGTAGGGATGGATAAGGAGTTGATAATGGATAAGAGTATTATGCTAACTAGTATCCAAACATGTAAAATACTAAGGTAACATAGCACAATGAGAAACGAAAAGGAACTAATCTATGTAAAATGACAAAGAAGGGTAAGATCACTCACCTTGTACCTATAGAGTGGTCGTTGATGCATCTATCTCTCCATAAAAGCAACACATTGAGAGAGAATCGTTATTAGGTGGAGTAGGAGAAGAACATTCATGTCTAGACTCACTATATAATGACCCAATAGTGCAAAAAATCACCCATGAAGAAGAGTGTCAAATCCAATCGAAGAAAAATGCAAGATGAACCAAGAGCTAGGCAATAAAATGTGAAGATGACACAAAAGAGAATAGAAAATGGTAGTTCATATGTTTGATGTTATTTCTCTCTAAAATATGTGGGATGTGATGACTATATATACCTAACACAATATCCCACGGGCGATTGTGTCAGCTAAGGAAAATCTAATGCTGGCATAATTTCCTGTTGGCGATTGTCGCTGGCCAGGGATATTTAAAATCCAATGTGGGATGAAGAATAAGTGTCATGAAAAGTGAAAAATAGTATCATGGGTCATAAAAAATAAGGAATAAGGTGCAAAGAAGTGAAACAAAATAAATAAGTCATGATTATGATACGTATGAGACCTAGGAGGACAATGATAATTAGTGCAAGGAGAATTGAGGCCAAGACCAAATGTCGACACTCTTTTGTGTATTGCCTCTAACCCATAATAGTTATGTGAATAATCATTCCCCATTCCCAATAGGCCCCTTAAGAAACACACTCTAGAAATAGATGCATCAATGATCCTTATCTGCACAAAGAAATTATTTATAACATGTATGAAAGTTGAAAATTGATAAATTAGGTGTATACATATGCCCCTATTATTGATCACCTTATGTCACAATAGTGTAACATGGGGTGGTCAACAAAAAAAGACATTCCATAACATCAATACTAAAATATGTTAAAATTAAGTACATAAAGGAATGCTGAATGTACTAGTTGAAATGAAATATACTCATTAATGCATACCTCATAATGTCACTCGTCCTGTAGTGTATGGGCATAATCCATGTTGTAAGAACCCTGGAGAAGTAAAAACGCAAGGAGACACTAGAGGAACATCAATAAAATAAGAAATAAATCTCCAGGCTAGGTTCCTATGGGAAGGATGTCATGATGTAGATATGATGATATGGTCATAGACGTATGATTTCATGATGAAGAAATAGGCCAAAAAATCGAAGGAATTAAAAAGGATGCGTTTAATAGGTCAAAATAAATGGCATTAGATCATGATCAATACGCAATAAAAAACACAATCTATGGAAATCAGGAGAGAAAATGATATATATTTTAATATTGAGGATGATTGTGACAATATTTGAATAGGAATTTGAGATTTATATAATGATTTTGAATTTTATTTTCTTACTACTATTTCCAGAATTAAGAGAAATGAGATCTGGAATTCCAAATTTGGCTGAATTAGATATGATATGGAATGAGTACATGGTGGTGATGGAGGATGATAGGGTCAGAGCGCATAGTGGTGCTCAACCATGGCTCAGTCGATGCATTTAATTTTGATAAGTAGATTATGTAAATTTTAGTTATTTAGCATTTTCAGAGTCATTAGAGGATCAAACTTATTCAAATTTGTGTTAAAGTGTAGGTGAGAATGAAATATGTGAGTTTGGGAGGGATTCAATTTTCATTTAGTATCATTTAAAAATTCAAATTGAAGGAGGTTCTGGCCATGATTTGGCCACACGCCATCAACCCCCTACAATAATAGGGCTGATGGCGTGGGGATGGGTAAAAAGGATCTTGAAGGCCTTTGGTTTTGCTAAAGGTCCTATGGCACAAGAGAAAGATTTCAAACATAATTCTTGACGTCAATGACAACACTACTTTCCAACATAATTCTTATAGAGTATCATATGTATCATTTTCTTTCTGTGGGAATCTACGATATAATACCCAATAGTAGGTGTTACTGAATGATTCAAGACTTTTGTGTCTCCCAATTGCTTTCATTAGTTTATTTTTTTACTTTCAAGGTTGTACTTACATTTCAAATCAAGATTTATTTTAGTGTTTTATAACTTATTACACAATTAAAAAGTGCACATAACATAACATTACTATCTTTGGTTCAATTGTTCACACCTACATTATAATAATTTTCATGTAGATTTTCAACAATTTAACCATATTTTGACCATCAACATCAAATTTTGTTACTTATAGGGTTTTCATTGCATGTATCGTCCTGATTAATAAAATTAGCGTAACAAATAATTGACATCTTTTTGTATCATTTATTTTCTAGAAGTAATTATTCAACCTTTCCATAGATTTCTTCCATAAATTTCTTAGGCACTAGTATTGAAATACTTTCATCAATTTCAAATAATTTAATGGGTTATCTACATAAAATGGAAGGAGGTTTTATTAGTGTTAAATATTCATTATCATAATTACTTTCATCATTTAGTGTTTTCATGTAATTTCTGGAATTAACAATTGGATTATCAGGCATTGAATTCATTACCATTATTCATTTCAACATCACTATCCATATACACTTCATTATCCAATTCATTATCAATACTCATATCAATATAATTACTCTCTTCATTTTCATTACATATTTAATCATCATTCCATACACCATTTGTTTCATTCCCTTAAATTTATTTATTCTATTCAATTCTAACTACTTTGATGTTATTTTCATCATGTTTTTCATATCATTACATGATTTTTACCCCTCATGACAAGTACAATATAGATAGTACGGGTGGGAACAACTACAATCATAAAAATATCATGTAGGAATGTGTAGAATGATGAAGAGAAGACAATGTCGGGACAATATAGTTCTAAAAAAAAATTCAACAGGGAATTTGATGATTGTGAGGTAAACACAGTTTAAGTAACACAAATGCATTATAACATGTATGGCTTATTTACAATATAAAACATAGAAAAGTTCGTAATGCTAGGACATTGTTTAGATACATGATCCTGATACATGGATCTATTAAAATACAATTGTAAACAACATGTTTAGTACTAGATATGCTAAAGTGGGTTCTCTATTATGATAAAGGATTGAAATTGTTCTTTAAAATATGACTAAAACATCAAATTTTTCTCTTTCCAAATATATGATTTTTCCAATTTTTTCCTATAATAAGATTTCCATCCATATTATTTTCTAATTGTGTTTTTATACCTTTATTTGTTCTAATTATACAATTCTATATTTCTTCATGCATCTTTTATTTTATTTATCCAAATTCAATAAGAATTATACACTACACTCCTAAACTAGGAATACTTCTATACACATTCAAATTATTTTTACTAAATATTGTTATTTTTTGGTTAGTTGGGGGTGCACAATCAACTATCATTTATTTCTCTATTTTCAAAGTCTCTTTACAAGGAAAATCAATAAAAAGATACGACATTTTTTTTTTTAATCCTATACTAGGTTTAAAAAAATATCTATTATGTTATTTGCAATTAAAAGATAAACTCTTGGAATTTTAGCTCTTTGACCCACTTATGCTTAACAATTTTCAATAAATCTTACTAGTTTAGAAACCAGACTCTAAATTTTATAATTCAAGTTCTTATAGAATTTTCAAAATTTGAGTTTATTCATCTCAAATAACTCACACAAGATAAATTTTATCATTTATTAGAAAAACACCATCCACTTAAGATTGCCTTTTGGTCCCCCATCTCCATGCACTTACCCACATTTTGCTTCTTGCTAATGACCCTCTCATGGATCTTGTGAGAAATTGGAGACAATGCCAACTGCAAATGAAATATCAAGATGACTATGCATGAGATACATTAGATTGCAAATCAACTGTTAGGAATAATTAGGTTGCAAATTATTATGTGTTCCCTAATGTTTAAATTAGTATTATTATTAACTCATGCAGTTTTAGGGAAGGATGAGTGAATGTAGGGTGAGGTAGTTTAGGGAATAAAGGTGGTTGAACCACCTACCTAAATTTAGTGGGAGAGGTTAGAGATCCTCTCCTTTGTATGTGGTATGTATTATTGTATAGAGGATGTTGAATTAATTTTTTATTGAGCTTATACTGCGTTTTGGATATGGGTAAACCCACATGCATCGTATCGGAGTTTTGAAAGGGGTCTCTCTGGTTTTTTCACTGCACTCATGCCTTTGTTCATTAGGTAGACTTAGAGAACAGGTGAGTGGATACCACGAACCTCGCAGTGAACTTGTTACCTTTTTCCGTGTTCATCCATCTGTTGTAGATCTAAAATGTTCAAGCATTGGATATGCAGAGTGGACCTCTTGAAAACCCCATTGTTGGTTCGTTCACCCTTCTTGCACTCTATCGGCAGAGTAGTAAAGAGTGGACCTTGTGTGAACCTGTTTGGTAGGCATCATTCATTTGCATCATCTTTCTCCTTCCATCTTGTTCACTCTTTTCGCAGTTTTTCTTCCATTTCATTCACTGTTTTCATATTCAAAATCAACAAAAAAAAATAAATTTGCAGCAGAAAATATTTTGCATGGAGGATTTCAGATATAAGTAATGATTTTATATTGCACTCATGAGATCCACATTGGCTTCGAATGTTCACTACAGATCATTACGTAGGCACAAATAATTTCAAGAAATTGTTTCACAATTGAGATTCACATACAACTGAGCCGTATTTTGCAGGATTTTTTAGATCTGGTTTGAAAATTGATTCAAATTTTAGCATGGTGTATAATATTAGATTGAAGAGTTTGAAATTTATTTAAATATTATGGTGATGCGTGTTTCCCCATCTCGGTGGATCTTACTCGGGTTCGATCTACGTTGGTCAGTCCCAAATCCTTCAAATGACATTGACTGTGTATTCAAAGGATGCGTGCTTCCTAGTCTAATTAAAATGGTTGTTGTACTCAATGAGATCATTCTTTTGAATAAAAATTTATCAGCTTGACTGCCATCTAATATTGGGAAGCTGGAAAATGTGACTGTTTTGGAGGTGAGCTAAAATAAACTAGTTGGGTATTTTCCAGCGAGCATTGGGGACATTGTGAGCTTAGAGCAATTGAATGTTGCACAAATTCCTCCATTGACAAGAAATCTCGGCCCTAACTAGATTGGTATTCACAATTGCCCCTGAGATCTAGCTCGATTAGATGGCAGATCCACAACATTGTAATCTCCTTTAATCAGTGGTGCGGATCCCAAACTTTATTCTTCCCAACATATTACGGTAGCAAAAAATCACTTATCCCTCCACGACCATTTATTTATCTGTTTTCATTTTCAAAAGGGCCACGTGGTGTGAGTATTTGTTGTTTGGGAAGTTATTTTGAAACCATTTACACTTCCGAGTGGGTACCTAGTCATTTTGAAGGGAGGTGAATCTTTTTTAAAAGGGGACAAATTATAAAAAGATATATCTTTCGAAAATGTGAGGAAAGTAGAGTTTTACCATGAAATTGTTCATTTGTTACCGATAGAAATAATTTTTCCCAAGGGGGGAATATTTTCCTATTAAGGAAATATTTTCGAACAATTATAAACAACCATTATTTTTGTACTTGGATGTATTATCAATGGAAATCGACATCTAAATGGTTTTTGATTAAGGGGGAAAATACAAAGTGAGGAGATTCATCAACAACCCAGAAGAACAAGCTACAAGGCTGACGTGGACGCTCGTTCTCCAACATGCGAATTTCTTTCCCATATGCACACTAAAGGGGGGACTGTTAGGAATACATAGTGTGCAAATTATTATGTGTTCCCTAATGTTTAAATTAGTATTATTATTATGTTGTAAGTGAGTTGAGAAAATAACTCATGTAGGTTTTAGGGAAGGATGAGTGAATGTAGGGTGAGGTAGTTTAGGGAATAAAGGTGGTTGAACCACCTACCTAAATTTAGTGGGAGAGGTTAGAGATCCTCTCCTTTGTATGTGGTATGTATTATTGTATAGAAGATGTTGAATTAATTTTTTATTGAGCTTATACTCTTTTCGGATATGGGGTAAAACCCACATCAACTAGTTGTTTAAAATAGGAAAAACACTAGGTGTATTACAAGTGGATGTCTATCCGAGTTCTAATTGAAAATGTGTAGGTGAAGGCTTGAAATTAACCATGCCAAAACAATTAAGTAGGTTCTAGCCTTACTTCTTCTAGAAAATTGAGATCTTGTCATAAGACTGAGTGAACTATAGTCTAAGAAATTAATGCAAAAGTCCCAATTCTATAACATTATATTGCTTCTAACAAGCTATGTTTTACATCCTATATCATGGGAGGAGAACTTCCTGTGAGGATCAAATCATCAATATGGAGAAAACGTATAAATATTTATTCTCGTGTCTCTAAATGTATAGTGTAGGGTTAGAATGAAAATGAGTAAAATGATAGAAAAGAAAGAAATTGTACATTTTCCCATACCAATCTCGGGGATCTTTTTCAATACCATAATGTGAATGATGGACCCTAAAAATAATCGAAGCATCCTCTAAAAATCCTTGTGGATAATCCTTGTAAATATCCTCATAAATTTCATTATAAATAAATGTAGTCTTCAAATCCATTTGATGCACTAATTGTCCCTTTGATGCATCTAGTGAAAGCATAAGGTGAAGATAATTTATCATGGCAATATGGGAAAAGCTACCAGAATAGTAAATTTCTTAAGCCAACATAAATAAATTTTCTACAAGACAAATCTTATACTAGAAAATAGAACCATTTGATACATATTCAGTTGTATAAAACAACTTACATTGGACAAAATTTGTTCCAAGTGAAGAAAAGAAACAAAATCCCATGTGTGATCATTCCTCAAAGAAAAATATTCATCTTTCATGGCTATGTCCACTTTGGTGTACCTTCTACATCTAAAAACATTTGTAGATCCCCTTAAATGGCGTGACCCAAAAGAAAAACCATATATGTTTGTGAAAGAGTGTGACGAGTGTCAGAAGGATCCCCTACCAAAGAACTAACCTCCTTATAAGTAGTACAAACCCACTTGGACATAAATTATGCAACAGAAGGTGGAGGTCTTGGAGAAGGAACAACAACATCAACATCATCATCAAGAAGATTGGAATCATCAATATGTGAAGAAGAGGGACTAAGTGAAGGAGTATATAGGTAAAGAATAAATGGGGGTGACATGGTCATTATTACATACATTTATTCTCTCATGATTGCTATTTTTCTATGAGTCTTTGATGATATCTTATGGTAGATTATAATGGTTTATTATTTTATTTGTTTGAAAGACCTCCATTTTTTTAAAACCTCAAATTTAAATTGACAACACCCCACTGTACACGTTAATGAGTTCACTATTTATTTTATTTTGGAAAAACATCAAATTTAGGCAGAATTTTATTCATTTGTGATTTTGTTGTTGAATTTAAAACAGAGTAGAAAAAATGAAAATATAACCAAAAATAAACTTGTGCTTATGTTTAATAAACTGAGAGGAGTTGTAATACAAAATGATTTTGAAAACACTTTTGTATTTTTCTATTATGTAGGAAAAATAAATATTAAATGTTCTTATTTATGGATCTTTACTTGAAGACTAGCAAATTTCCAACTTTTTCTACACATTTCTTAGAGGTGGTTGAAAAATAATAAATGCCCAAATTAGATAAGGATTTGCTAGATTTAGAAATATTGTTCGCAAAAGTTGATTGAATTAATGCAAATATCCTTCCAAAAAGGATTTTCAAATTGCAAGATGGATACTGTTGTAAGTTCCAACACTCTCCCTTAATCACAACCACTTATATTTTAATCCTTAAAAAATCAATATTCTGAACACTAATATATATATATATATATATATATATATATATATATATATATATATATATAATATATATATATATATATATATATATATATATATATATATAAATTGAGGAATCATTACATATCACATTTAAGAAAAGTCTCCTAGCCTCAATAAACATTTAGCCTCGCGTGAGGAAGGGACCACTAGGTGTACAAGTTTTTTACTGCCTCCATTCCGCTGAAGCTTATGTTTCATACCACCTCGTATAGTTGGTGCACACTTCATATTACCTTTGTACAACTGGCACAAACTCAGGGACGTTGGTCGGACTACTCCAATAGTATTCCATATTTTCTTATCTATTAATCTGTGTTGACGATGTCACTGCAATGACCACTAGTTTCACTATATTAAGAGGTCGATTAAGCAACGAATTATGTACTTGTTAGAGATGGAGATATCAATTGCGTGACTACTTGTTGCTGGAATTGTTGGCAAGTTTCCACGAAAATAATAGAAAATGTAGGATAATTTCACCCTTGATTTGATCGTTATGGCTTACAATATGTAGCTTTACTTTCATGGCTTGAGATATGCAATTTGTACTTAAGAGAGTTGCAGTCAACCTAATGACATGTAATCTACAAATACGATTGGACCATTGAAGTCAACAATCGTACATACCATCACCCCTTCTATACCAATGAAAAAGAATGTCATAGTTAGTAGATTTGTAAGGGAGATTCATGGATTGTTTCCTTGGTACCATAACAACATTTACAGGAGTGGGATATTTTCATTGAGTCATGGATTGTATAGCCATATGACTGGTGTTTTTTTGGCCTCTCCATCATCTTGAGACTGCTTAAGTGTTGGTTGGCAAGGATAATAGCTTGTTAAGTGGTTGTGGCCATGTTTGCTTTGTTGCCAAAGTGTATTGGTTTTTGATTGTGGAAGCCACTATGTTGGTGGGAGATAATGTGTTGGAATCACAACATGAATTATATGGCCTTGGACGTTGTTTTGAATGGTACAAATGGAGAGGTTGTGGATGCACACAAACTATTTGGCTAGAATGTTAAGAGAGAGTTGGAGCTTTGCGGAATGCGGGTGAACCCACCTGGAGTTCCAGGCATGTTCTCCTTACCTTTATCTTTTATAATATTCATATAATTTGGTTATTCATTTGAAATAAAATAAAAATATTAAACTATTAGTTGTTAAAACAATTGGATATTTTAACCAGACGACTAGTGTAATCAATAAAACAACACCTCGTGATTTTGCTACCGACTTACAATTTGACCCTCAACCATGTCATGACCATAACCTCATGCATTGATAAACCCAAGGTGTCAAAACTTGGTGCTTGTGTCCGTTGGTTTTGGTGAGAGCTAGATGAGTTAACTAAAACAACCATTTCTGTCTACCTTGCAAAGTTAGAAAAATGCAATTTCCAGAGACTTGCAAAACAACACTCTGAGCCCCATAAAAGAGATGTCAAACGTCATATGTGTTCCTTGTTATGTAGAGAGTCACATCAACCATAAGCTCGACCTCATTTAACGGTTTGCGCTCTCTTTGTCGCTCCTCTAGGAGCCATGTTACTCTGTTTTGCACTTTTAGGAAGATGCCAAAATTGAAAAGTTGGCTTTCATTTTGAACAACCATTTGAACCCTGAGAAACAAAATGCCTATTTGCCTTCACAAACCTCTAGTATTTTTACTATAAAATTGCTTGTAACCTTTAGTTTGGGAAAAAATAATCTTCTAGAGAGTTTGGCAAATGCATTTTGTAGGCCTTAGGTTGCTGTTTGACTAGGTCAAACTAGCTCAACTACGATTGGTGGTTCCAGAAAACTCATCACCATTTGTAACCCATTTTCCAGTTCTTAGTTATGTTGAGTCTGGTGAATTCTCCATATATAGGAGAGTATGTACAAAATTTTCCGTTACACGTTTATGTATCGAAGGGAAGTTTTGGATAGGATTTTCTTAGCCCTCAAGATAAAATTGGTTGCGTTGTTGCAACTAGACCGATTACTGATCGGTGGCTTCGAAAACCTAGCGGCCAATTAAAAATCATTCACCATTTTTGAATTCTATCAGTTCTTGTGAATTCCTAGTATATAGGAGGACACATAGGAATTTACATGATGTGCATCGCCAAACAGAAGGCATCTTTTGAATGGGGTTTCTTATACTTCGAGCCATAATGGGGCATTCTTGTAACTAGTAGGAAAATGTAAAAGGACAGTTGTAGGACCCCAGTCAAGTTAGCAGACCATCGTGAAAACTTATTAACATCTATAAATTACTATTGAAACTCTACCTTGTGGCTTAACGTGTGAATTTTGACTTTTAGAAAATAGTGTTTCTCTCTCTTCTCTATCTCTTTCTCTTTCCTTAATTGCGAAATGAAGTGAAATAAATATATGTCTCTAACCCTCTCCTTTCGAATGCAAATTATTATAATTATCATGTAAATGGGAAACTAAAAATGTTAATTATGCTAGATCTAGGTGGATGCCATGTCAATGATTTATCGTTGATTTCATGCTCACATAGTTTTGCAGGATGCAAGTAAGATGATGAAATGGTGTGGTTTTAATTCACTCGTATCATTGTAATTTATATATGTTAATGAAAAAAATGTATTGCTATGTTATAGTAAAGTTTATTATTGAAATTTGGTAATATGTATGAGATGTTAGTTTTAGGGTGCTTTGGGAATTGTGCATTTAACTATAGGTGTTCTTTTGATTCATATTTACATATGGTAAAAATGGGGTTGTATATATATGTTAAGTGAAATTGTAGAGGATAGTTCAACATTTTGCAAAGTATTGAAAGGTTTACTAGTGAAGTTTTGTAACATTTTTAAGATGCTAGTGTTTAAGGGAAATGTTCATCTAAACATAGGTGTTATTTTGATCCAAAGTTTTGTATTGTAAAATTTGGATATTGTGTTAAGTGAATTTGAATTTAATAGCTTATAGTGCAATTCCAGTGTGTAATTGATGATAAAATAATTGGTGTGTTTGTGTTTCTTACCTAAAAATGTAATAAAGAGATCAAAATGAAACAATCCACCCTAGTATAGACTTCGTGTATAACTACCTTTCCTGTGTGATTATTTTTAGCATAGAAAACAAAAACCTTAGGATGAACATAAAATTCTTACACTCTATGGTACCTTCTATTCAAGTAAATAAGATCCCGAGTTTGATTTTATTGTCATAGCCCATATGCTTAGCGACATCGTCGTGAATGGACGATTAGGAACAATGTGGTTAAACTTTGTCTTAAATATGTGGTTCCCTCCTAGTTTTGGTAATCGTGTGAGTAGTAAGGAGAATGTGCTCTCCTAGGGTAGTGACCCATGGGAAACCAACATTAACCATGGTGTAAAATCCTCTTGGACCGACATACATGTTAAGTGGCGAAGATCTCCAACTAACCTATAAAGTCATCTTTAAGATTTGGGATCATAGATGAACTCGATACCCAATCTAAATTTTCATTTGGGTTCTAGGATGATATACGAAGAGTTAATTATGAAACTTAACAACATTTTAGTGTATTATTAGTTTGTGAAAACGTAACCATTAGATGATTTCTTTGGAGAAAGGTGAAATTTAGGTCATTATTATATCATGTTTAAACAATCTTGTGGTGAGAAGCTAGACCCACATTGTGCAAACTCTAATGTGAACCTTAACCCCTTAAAACAATGAATGAATCCATCTTGTTCTCCCACTTGTCCTGTTATGTAATGTATGTATGATGTGAAACTATGGAATCAGGTTCTTAGAGATAAATTCCCTAAGACAGGGAGTAGTATTCTCATGAGGATACAAATGCCCCTATTAACAAGTAGGCTACATAATACATTACAAAGGCATATGAACCTAGTTAGGGAAAACCCTCTTTTTTTGGACGTAAAACGATACTTAGGAAACCTAATCTAGAAACAAGAAAATAAGGACATATGTTGCCAAGTTAGAGCCTTCGAATCCTTAACTAATTGTTTGAGCATAACTATAGTAAACTTATAATTGATGCTTGGCCTTGGGAAGTGTAATCATGGGATGTTATCTCACAGGAAAGTGAAACATGATCTTCCTTGTAATGTGATTAAAACCTCTTGCTATGGAAAAAGAACCTATTTCCTATAATACTTATCGTGTACTTACTCAAATTTTGTTCGATCCTCGTCAGGGATCCCTTGCATTCGGAATGTTGCAAAATCCCTTCCCAGGAAATCTAGTTTTCCGAACTTAGTCATTTTTGGTCTTTTGGTTGGGCGCATAGAATTACTCTGCAACATCAACTTTTGATGCGCCCCCTTTAAACCTTTGGCGCATGCTTTCTTGTGTCAACAAGCATTTTGGTGCGCCTTTCTATGTTGAGGCTTCCCTGCGTGCGCCAAGGCGCATGCGCCTTCCTGTCGACAGAACTTTTGTTGTGCCTCTTTTTGATGCGCCTTGGGCGCACATCTTCCTATGTCAACACTGCTTCCGGTGCGCCAAGGGCGCATGTATCTTCGTGTTGACATGTCTTTCGGTGTGCCAAAGGCGCACATATCTTTGTGTTGTCAGACGCTTTGGTGCGCCAAGGGCGCATACTCTCCAATGTCGACAATGAGTTCCGTGCGCCATTTGAAAAGGTTGGTGGCTCATTTATTGCTGACTCACCTATATATAGGCGCGTCTGTAAATGTCATTATCACTGGAGCAATCACGTTTTTATTATATTTTCTCTCGAGCAGTCACGCCGCACCTGCCTGTCGTCATTTTCAAACACGTAGTGGACCCATTTGCACGTTCTTCACTATTTATCCGGGTAAGAGGTTCTTATCTCTTTCGTGTGTTTTGCGTTTTTGGTCCTTTGAATGCTTGTTGGTTTGGTTTTGGATTAAAGAATCGAAATATTGAACTAGCCCCCTTCTTTATCTTTCCATATTCCTCCCCCTCTTTCCAGATCTGCTGGAAGAGGAAGCTCTGTCCTAAAAATGAGGTTGACTTGAAAATCCTGCTTGCTATTGCACTCCTTCATATCCTTCAATGAACCTTGATTAAACTAAACCTCATGTGGAAACCCCTCGAAAAGAGAACCGTTTTTTACCTTTGGCGCATGAACTTGCTATGCAACATCAAAAACAGATGCACCTTTGGCGCATCTGTCGCCTCTGTTACATCATAAAAAGATGCGCCCTCATGGCGCATTTCTCTCGCATGCTGCAACCGCTTCCTGCGCGCCCCCTTAAGCGCATCAAAATTGGATGCAACACAAAATATTCTTGCGCCCTTTGGTGCACCCCTAGCATCCATGTAACACCCCTCTCATACGCACTAAGTACAAAGCTTTGAAGGCGCAGCGCTTTCCTTGTTGCAGCAACATCATGTTGTGTAGACCCTCCGTGTGCCGCGCCAAGTTGCCTTTGGCGCATGAAAAGTTCATGTTACACAAACCATACATGCGCCTTTGGCACACCAAATCTCCATGCAACATGAAAAATATATGCGCCTTTGGCGCATCCTGTCTCTATGTAACATGGTGTTTCCATGCGCCCTTTACAAAATGTACCCTGCAGTATCTATGTGCCATGCGCCTTTGGCGCTGATTTAACCCTTGCAACACTTTTTTTTGTGCGCCTTACCTATTTAGCCCTGTAAGCTGCAGCTTTCATGCGCCCTGCGCCCTGAGCCTCAAAATCACTAACTCTTTCTTTTGTTAACACTTCAATGGAAGATCAAATGGCTAATACAACCTTTTTGCGTTGGGTCTCGCTTCTTCTTCGTGCAGATCAACAACTAAGCTCAGAAGAACATATGTCAACATCAAGCAAGAGACCTACCAAATCCAAAGGCAAGGCCAAACTTACAGAAGAAGAGATGAAATATAAGTATCAGAGAGTCGAATGCCGACTCCCGAGGCGAATGCGACCTAGATATCGGGGACTAGAGTTGGGTCACATTGATATGGAGGAATGCAGGTCGGGAACTCGAGAAGGTAACAAGAAGTCCATGGATGGACAAACTGATAGGCAGTGCCCTACACTTCGCTGGAGGAATCCCAGTCAGCACCGTCGACAATGAATTCATGATGGTGGTTGCCCAGTGCTACAACAAGGACACAAGGTGTGTCGTAAATGACAAGGGCGAGGTAGTCATTAACCTCACTGCCCGCCACTTTGAGATAATACTCGGCATCCCTCATCACCGGCACTTCGTGGCCGTCAGCCGAGAGGATTGCATTAAGGCCTGGGATGACAACGAAGATCAGTGCATGCAACTGATGAATGAGGTCTATTTGAAAAACAAAAGGTGGTGACCCGATGGCCTCAAATCATCCACCGCAGTGACTTCTCAGAGGAGCTCAGTGACACCATCACATTCCTGAGTAGGGTCTTTGGGCTTCCTGACGCCCACTTTTTCCATAAATGGATGTTGCGGTACTTAGAGACCATGAATAAGAATATGCCCGATCAGCGCTTCGAATGGGCAGAGATTATAAGCAGCACAATCTCTGAACAACTTCAACAATTTCTTACAACGGGAAGATTCTACATGAACTCCTATGTTGTCTATGCTGCAGCATCAGAGAGAGACTACCCAGGCCTGATGCGAAGTGGGGTTTGGCCTCAGGTCAAAATATATGAGTACTACCCAGAATTGAGGCTGGAGAATAGCATCTCTCAATTCACAAAGATTAACGATGTGTTTTTCTATCACATCATCTGCCTGTTGAGGCCAAATATGACTTACGGTCACATGACCAAAAGCATAGTGGCAGCCACTGAGAAATGGGGGGCCCTGTTCACCCAATTTCCCACATTCACCTATCTGAGGGCAGCCAACTTCTTGGGAGAGCCGACCAGACTGCCGAGGTATGCTGGGCCCAAGCTGATTTTGCTGGAGCTGTCAAGACAGCTGATCACATATCACGAGAAGTGCCTCAAAAGAAAGAAGGGTGGAACTCCTTTCCCCCTCACAGTGGGCGATATACATGCCTTACCCATCACAAGGCAAAGGACATGTTCGCAGAGCTGGAGCTGCTTAATTTGAGACATGATTTCCCGGCCAGGCCTACCTTCGACCCAAGGAATTGTCTGCCAAGGGTGAAACTCGATCCAATCCACATCCCTCAGATCGAGGACATCTACATCGACGTCATCCATGAGGTTGAGCTCAGGAGAAAGGATCATTCTCGCTTAGCCTTGGCAGAAATCATCCAATATGGGGTAGCAATTGTCCCCAAAGGCTTCCAAACTACGGAAGATGAAATAGACCAAGTATATACTAACACGGATGGGGACAATTGGCCTTTTCCAGCCATTGATAGAACTAAGGCACCTCAGACGATTGAGGAGAGGGTCAAGGAGACTCTGCGCAGGACAGAGCATTGGTGCCGGATGAACGGACTAATCTACCTTGGGGTTGATTTCACAACCTCCCCATTGGGTAACGCACCTCCTCGATCCAAACAAAGAGCCTAAAGGAAAGGGCAAAGGAATAGAGGGTGAATCCAGCACCGCTCGAGAAGAAGCTCCTGAGAGTCCTCCTTCCACGGCACCTAAACAGGTCATAACTCTGGTTTCGCCAGAGAAAGAAGCAGAAGAGGATGTTCCAATAGGCCCATCCACTCAGGATGTCGGCACGGCTACAACAACCGAGGTCCCTTCTGTCCCTTCTTCTTCTCCTCCTTCCCCTCCTCGAGTGACTCAAGCGACCATCCCTTTGGTCGTGTCCTCTTCCCCTTCTTCTACTGTTCCCCCCGCTTCTTCGTCTATCTTCTCTTCCCTCACGGATCTTTCCCCCTCCATTTCTTCCCTCATCTCTGAGCTCCCTTCCCTTCCTATGTCTTCCTCAGCTGCAGTATCCCTTCCTCCCGTGGGCACTTCTTCGGCTATTCTCTCCATGCCGCCTCCACGTGTCTCCACGTTTCCCCTCTACTCTGCATTTGCCCCTTCTCTGTTTCCGGCCCCTTCCCCATAGGTCAGCCTGGATCTCCCAAAGCTAAGTCAAGCAAAGAGGAAAGTTCCCATCGCTCGATGGATTTTCTACGTAATCCCATCTAAGGGGGCAAAGAAGCAGAAGCCCATCACACGCTTCTCTCAAAGTGCTGCGGGAGAGAGGGTTATGGAGATCACATACCCCAATCCTCTCAAGGAGAAAAAGGATCTGTCTCCGACAGATTATACTGTGACCCAAGTCACAATGGGGACGTCTTAGAAAGCCTTCGGGGGAGGCCTTTTGCGGTTGACGCCCTCTGCAAGAAGCTTCAAGAGACAAAGGAAGAGAAAAGGCAATTGAAAGAGCAAAACAAATATCTGCTCCAAGCCTTACAGAAGATGGGTAGTGCGCCTCCCACAACTGCCGCCGAGACTTCTGAGCTTCTCAGCCAGGAGAAAATTAATGAGTATGCAAAGATCGGTGAGCAGGGTATGGCCGTTTCCGCTTGGAGGAGCCAAATCCTCAAAGACAGCGAAAAAGTAATCGCCGAGTTCTCTAACTTGTATTTGAACATCAATAAGGTGAATAAAGAGCTCCAAGCGTTAGCGGGACCCATATCGGAAGAGCTGGAACATGCTAGACTGCAGCACGAGACCTTTCAACAAATGTTCGACTATTCAGTCAAAGATCTGGTCAAGTTCGGCGTCTTCGGCCATCCCAGGGCCCTCAACAAAGTCATGTCCACTCTAGATTACCGGGTGGATCAGCTGGAATTTGTCCTAGAAAAGATTGACAAAGTGAAGGAAGAAGCCCTGGACGCGATGCACCAAATGGAACGGATCGTTCTTAACATGTCGCCAGGGTTACTTACTCCTTCCTTCACTTTAAGGAAAGCTGATGAAACCACCCAGATCTTCAAAGAGATCGTTTCTCGAGGGATGGGGCCAGAGGTCACTTTTGCCGCAGAGTCTATCAAAAACTGTTGGCTGCTTAGGACTTCATTGGGTTACTCATTGAAGCGGAAAAGACTATTCCAAACTCCCCGAGAAACTCATAGATGAGCGGGAGACTTGTGAGGCGATCAGTGAGTGGCACAAGGATCCTTCCCAGGATCAACTAGGGCCAATGATCAACAAGTTTATGGAATACCGCTCTCAATTCCATATCTCATCACCGAGCAAGCAACAAAAAGCGAGCTACCCCCTTTCGGCGCGGGATGATGATGAATAGTAGCTTCTTCTTCTTCTTCTTCTCTCTCTCTCTTCTTCGACTTTCTTTTTGGGAATATCTGGAGTATGTTGACACAAATGATGACATCATCCATGTTGCATCATGGGATGATGTCATCCATCAAGTTGTCAAAAGTCAACATGACTTTTAGATATTTTGTAAATATCTTTGTAAATAAGTTGTTGGCTCCTTTTTGCCTTCTTTTCTCTCCTTCTTCTATAAATACCCCAATACTTGTTGTATTGGAGATGGATGAGTGAATATCTTTCAGATGAAAAATAGAAGTAAGGAGAAAAGACTTTGAGCTTTTTTATGTAAGAGAATGAAATATTAATACAATATTTAGACTTTGTGCGTTGAATACATGTGTTATTTGCATTAGATCTTTCTTATGTCAGATCTGTGTGTTTATTCTGTTGAATCTACTTCTATTTTATTGTCATTTATTCATCAGTATTGCTTTGTTTGTTTATGCAAGTAGGTTTGGCTCTGTTTACTACCAATCCAAAAACATAAATCTTGACCCTTACGCTTTGGAATTCATTTCTTTTCTTCCCTTCGGACTGTTCTTTCTTTATCCTCTCTTCATTCCTTTCTTTTCGCAATTGGAAATAACCCTACTGGGATGAGATCCCAAACCCCGAAGGCAGAATATTGTGAGACTTGCATAGATTCCTGCTTTGGTAGAATAGCAATAAACCAGTTTCGCTTTCTTTGACTCAAAGAGGGCTATGCCCCGCTGCTTTGTTGGCTCGTTTATCCATAGATCGCCCCGAGCGATGATTTTCGGACCAACAGTTTTTGGCGACTCTACTAGGGATCGAGCAGATCTATCAGATCTATGATGGTGGTAGGATAGAAAATCAGGAAAAATCAGAAAAATCACCGTCTGTTTGCAAACTTGAACTTTTTGTTAAAAATCCAAAATTTTGCAAAAGTGCTCCAAATTGAAAATTTTCTTCTGAGATCCATAGATCTGGCCTAGTTGGAGACCTTTAGTTCGTTGAGTTTTTATAAAAATCAGTATTTTGCCGTAGATCTGAATTTTTGATTGTTTACCAAAAGTTTGAAACTCTTTGAAAAAGTCAAATTTAGATCTGAAAATCAGCTTGCTAATCTTCTCTGTCATTTTATCCTCGTTGTTATTTTTCATTAACCGCATGATCGGTTTTCTGAAGAGGATAGTTTTTAAATATTTAGAAAAGTACATGCTGCTGGTTTTTGACAGAAAAACCAGAAAATCAGCAAGTACAGCCAAAAAGAAATTTTAAAATCTGCGCTACAATATCACAGATCAGGAAGACACGCTGGCAGGAGAACCCTTTACACGTAGCAGGAGAGCTCGTGGAGAAACTGATCCTACTTTGATCTGCTTCAAAGGCATAATTTCAGCGTAACACCGGCACGTTTTTCAACGCTAAGCTCGGCTGACCGGTCATCCAGGAGTGTCTCACCTCCACGAAGGAAGAATCTTTCGCAAGGGGCATCCACATCCCTTTGTAGTGCCTTGCTACTCAGCGGAACCACACTTCCAGCTCGTGTTCTTTTTCCAGCCTTTCAAATGGCGGTACCATGGGGAAATGCTATGGGTCCTCTCGCATTACCACATCCTGTTCACGCGCTCCCTCACGGAAACCGAAAGAATTTTCCCAAATTCGACGGGAGCGGAAATCAAAGCATGGATTCCCACATATCTGCATTCATCATGTCATGTAGTATCTGGATGTAACTCACGAAGATGTGTCGGTTCACCTTTTTCTGGAAACTCTACAAGGACCTGCAGCTGAATGGTTTCAGCATTTGCCAGCTGGATCTATTACTAGTTGGGCCACCTTGCGGGATGCTTTTGAAAAGAAGTACAAGCCTTCAGAGGATGCGTTTGCATTATTATCATGAATCACTCACCTGAAGAAGGAGGCCAATGAGACCATGCGCGATTTTATCGCAGGTTCAATGCATTAATCAACCGTGTCCCCGTTGCCATGCTTCCTAACACCGGAAAATCAAAAGTGTTTCTTTGTGAACGCTATGAGCTCAAAAGTTAGTTTCTTGCTCCTCCAAGAGCGAGTGGCTACCTTGATTCTCACCCAAGCCGCTACTATCCGGATAGAAGATAATTTGATAATATCTGGCGAATTAAAAAAGGAATCATCCAAGTCTAAATCTTCAGATCCTTCGCCCTCCACTTCGTCTGATCCGGCATTCCAAAAGATGGCAAACGACTTGCTCGCATTGAAAAAGCAGTTGGCCCAGGCTTCCAGTTCCTCATACCGGGATATTCCACGAAGGAGTTTTGTTCCCAACAATGTTTCACAAAGGCCGCGTTTACTGCATCGCTGCCATGGTGGCGCTTGAGGCTCCTCGGTCAATGCTCGGCGAAATTGAAGAAGAAGAGCGAAGATTATGAAGAACCTTCGTCTTTAGGCGAAGATGACCAAGATGTCGGTGAGCCGACTGGAGACTCTACTATTGGATATATGGAATTTGATGAGGAAGAATCTGATGAAGAAGAGGGTACTCAAGGCTATGCAAGCGGACAATCATATGTTGTTTTTACCCGCTCGCAAGGAAAAGAAGCGGAGGTAGCTGCCCATGTGCAGAAGGAGAAGGCCGTGTCAAACGCGCCTCGACCATTGCTAAAAGAGGTAATCCTCTTCCTACTCAACTCCCTGTTAAGTCTTTTACAAAGAAGTCTTTTCCCCCCATCTCTCCTCCAAATCAGCCCTCTCATGTTCCTATCAAGACCAGTAATCCTATTCCACCATCGCGAAGTGAGGGACTCATTCCTTCACCAATGCAACCCTTGGCCGCATTTGATATCATAGATCATGCTAAAAAGACCAAGATCCAAATGTCTAAAGCTGAGTACCTTCAGTCAAATCCCGAACAACTTGTAAGATTGACCAAGTATATTCAAAGTCAAGCTGTTATATCTAATCAGGTTTCCCCAAAAGGAATCCTTTCCACTCCTCCTGAATCTCGCATAAATGTTGCTTCAACATCTGCATCAGGAAAGATAGAGCCTTTCTATCTCTCCCTCCTAATCAATGGCCACAAGTTGAGTAACTGCATAATTGATTCTGGAGCTTCTGATAATGTCATGCCGGTAAAAGTCACCCATGCTTTGGGCCTCACCCTTACCAAGCCTTTTGGTAGATGTTATTCCTTGGAAACCAAGCAGGTTCCATTGATTGGTCAAATCAAAGATGCGTAATTTGCATTTGCGGCGTTCCCAGAGAAAAGAGTAAAGATGACCGTCCTTGTTGCCGACATTCCGGCAGCCTATGGAATTTTGCTGGGAAGAAGTTTTTTGTAAGAAGTTGGTGGAGAGATTCATATGGATTGGTCTAAGGCTAGAATCCCCGTCAAAGGTGTAATGCAGACATTAGAGCCAGAATCACAAAAGAAGTACTTGGTTACT